>CM048755.1:364007908-365207908 GCA_026315105.1 Locusta migratoria
AGAGTTTAGAGGCCCCCCAAGACGACAAACCCGGGGCGATCCGCTGCCCCCCCCCCCCTTAGTTCACCACCGACCCCCGACCGTAGTGGCACTGCAGACGGTGACTGGCGCGCCGCAGTCCCCTCGGCCACCATGACCTGCAATTGTGTTTTAGTATAAGCAACTTTCTATATGCACACACGCCATCCTCCATATTGCGTAACACCCACGCTGTTAGTCTATTATCTTCTTTTTGTTTTCCAGGAATTGTTGATGGGTGAGAAAGCAAGTGTGTTGTACTTATAGCAATGGCGGGACTAAGGATGTCGGAGGCCCGAGGCAGCGGCAGTACAAAATGAGGCCCCCAGTCCACTTGGAAATACATTTACTAGTATTAAATTAGCAACTTTTGAGATTTGGTGCCCTTCCTCCCCTCAGGACTAGAGAGGCACGGGGCAGTCTAGAAAAATAGCTTTCTATTTTTGTGGTCCCATAACGATAGATGCCAAGTAAGTAAAAAAAAAAAAAAGACAAACCCGGGGCGATCCGCTGCCCCCCCCCCTTAGTTCGCCACCGACCCCCGACCGTAGTGGCACTGCAGACGGTGACTGGCGCGCCGCAGTCCCCTCGGCCACCATGACCTGCAATTGTGTTTTAGTATAAGCAACTTTCTATATGCACACACGCCATCCTCCATATTGCGTAACACCCACGCTGTTAGTCTACTATCTTCTTTTTGTTTTCCAGGAATTGTTGATGGGTGAGAAAGCAAGTGTGTTGTACTTATAGCAATGGCGGGACTAAGGATGTCGGAGGCCCGAGGCAGCGGCAGTACAAAATGAGGCCCCCCGTCCACTTGGAAATACATTTACTAGTATTAAAAAAGCAACTTTTGAGATTTGGTGCCCCTCCCCCCCTCAGGACTAGAGAGGCACGGGGCAGTCTAGAGAAATAGCTTTCTATTTTTGAGGTCCCATAACGATAGATGCCAAGTAAAAAAAAAAAAAAAAAAAAAAACCCTTGCTTTAGAGTTTTGAGCCCCCCCAAGACGACAAACCCGGGGCGATCCGCTGCCCCCCCCCCCTTAGTTCACCACCGACCCCCGACCGTAGTGGCACTGCAGACGGTGACTGGCGCGCCGCAGTCCCCTCGGCCACCATGACCTGCAATTGTGTTTTAGTATAAGCAACTTTCTATATGCACACACGCCATCCTCCATATTGCGTAACACCCACGCTGTTAGTCTACTATCTTCTTTTTGTTTTCCAGGAATTGTTGATGGGTGAGAAAGCAAGTGTGTTGTACTTATAGCAATGGCGGGACTAAGGATGTCGGAGGCCCGAGGCGGCGACAGTACAAAATGAGGCCCCCCGTCCACTTGGAAATACATTTACTAGTATTAAAAAAGCAACTTTTGAGATTTGGTGCCCCTCCCCCCCTCAGGACTAGAGAGGCACGGGGCAGTCTAGAAAAATAGCTTTCTATTTTTGTGGTCCCATAACGATAGATGCCAAGTAAGTAAAAAAAAAAAAAAAGACAAACCCGGGGCGATCCGCTGCCCCCCCCCCCTTAGTTCACCACCGACCCCCGACCGTAGTGGCACTGCAGACGGTGACTGGCGCGCCGCAGTCCCCTCGGCCACCATGACCTGTAATTGTGTTTTAGTATAAGCAACTTTCTATATGCACACACGCCATCCTCCATATTGCGTAACACCCACGCTGTTAGTCTACTATCTTCTTTTTGTTTTCCAGGAATTGTTGATGGGTGAGAAAGCAAGTGTGTTGTACTTATAGCAATGGCGGGACTAAGGATGTCGGAGGCCCGAGGCAGCGGCAGTACAAAATGAGGCCCCCCGTCCACTTGGAAATACATTTACTAGTATTAAAAAAGCAACTTTTGAGATTTGGTGCCCCTCCCCCCTCAGGACTAGAGAGGCACGGGGCAGTCTAGGGAAATAGCTTTCTATTTTTGAGGTCCCATAACGATAGATGCCAAGTAAAAAAAAAAAAAAAAAAAAAAAAAAAAACCCTTGCTTTAGAATTTTGAGCCCCCCCAAGACGACAAACCCGGGGCGATCCGCTGCCCCCCCCCCCTTAGTTCACCACCGACCCCCGACCGTAGTGGCACTGCAGACGGTGACTGGCGCGCCGCAGTCCCCTCGGCCACCATGACCTGCAATTGTGTTTTAGTATAAGCAACTTTCTATATGCACACACGCCATCCTCCATATTGCGTAACACCCACGCTGTTAGTCTACTATCTTCTTTTTGTTTTCCAGGAATTGTTGATGGGTGAGAAAGCAAGTGTGTTGTACTTATAGCAATGGCGGGACTAAGGATGTCGGAGGCCCGAGGCGGCGACAGTACAAAATGAGGCCCCCGAGTCCACTTGGAAATACATTTACTAGTATTAAAAAAGCAACTTTTGAGATTTGGTGCCCCTCCCCCCCTCAGGACTAGAGAGGCACGGGGCAGTCTAGAGAAATAGCTTTCTATTTTTGAGGTCCCATAACGATAGTTACCAAGTAAAAAAAAAAAAAAAAAAAAAAAAAAAAAAAAAAAAAAAAAAAAAACCTTGCTTTAGAGTTTAGAGGCCCCCCAAGACGACAAACCCGGGGCGATCCGCTGCCCCCCCCCCCCCTTAGTTCACCACCGACCCCCGACCGTAGTGGCACTGCAGACGGTGACTGGCGCGCCGCAGTCCCCTCGGCCACCATGACCTGCAATTGTGTTTTAGTATAAGCAACTTTCTATATGCACACACGCCATCCTCCATATTGCGTAACACCCACGCTGTTAGTCTACTATCTTCTTTTTGTTTTCCAGGAATTGTTGATGGGTGAGAAAGCAAGTGTGTTGTACTTATAGCAATGGCGGGACTAAGGATGTCGGAGGCCCGAGGCGGCGGCAGTACAAAATGAGGCCCCCCGTCCACTTGGAAATACATTTACTAGTATTAAAAAAGCAACTTTTGAGATTTGGTGCCCCTCCCCCCCTCAGGACTAGAGAGGCACGGGGCAGTCTAGAGAAATAGCTTTCTATTTTTGAGGTCCCATAACGATAGATGCCAAGTAAAAAAAAAAAAAAAAGAAAAAAAAAAAAAAAAAAAAAAAAAAACCTTGCTTTAGAGTTTAGAGGCCCCCCAAGACGACAAACCCGGGGCGATCCGCTGCCCCCCCCCCCCCCCCTTAGTTCACCACCGACCCCCGACCGTAGTGGCACTGCAGACGGTGACTGGCGCGCCGCAGTCCCCTCGGCCACCATGACCTGCAATTGTGTTTTAGTATAAGCAACTTTCTATATGCACACACGCCATCCTCCATATTGCGTAACACCCACGCTGTTAGTCTATTATCTTCTTTTTGTTTTCCAGGAATTGTTGATGGGTGAGAAAGCAAGTGTGTTGTACTTATAGCAATGGCGGGACTAAGGATGTCGGAGGCCCGAGGCGGCGGCAGTACAAAATGAGGCCCCCCGTCCACTTGGAAATACATTTACTAGTATTAAAAAAGCAACTTTTGAGATTTGGTGCCCCTCCTCCCCTCAGGACTAGAGAGGCACGGGGCAGTCTAGAAAAATAGCTTTCTATTTTTGTGGTCCCATAACGATAGATGCCAAGTAAGTAAAAAAAAAAAAAGACAAACCCGGGGCGATCCGCTGCCCCCCCCCCTTGGTTCACCACCCACCCCCGACCGTAGTGGCACTGCAGACGGTGACTGGCGCGCCGCAGTCCCCTCGGCCACCATGACCTGCAATTGTGTTTTAGTATAAGCAACTTTCTATATGCACACACGCCATCCTCCATATTGCGTAACACCCACGCTGTTAGTCTACTATCTTCTTTTTGTTTTCCAGGATTGGTGATGGGTGAGAAAGCAAGTGTGTTGTACTTATAGCAATGGCGGGACTAAGGATGTCGGAGGCCCGAGGCGGCGACAGTACAAAATGAGGCCCCCCGTCCACTTGGAAATACATTTACTAGTATTAAAAAAGCAACTTTTGAGATTTGGTGCCCCTCCCCCCCTCAGGACTAGAGAGGCACGGGGCAGTCTAGAGAAATAGCTTTCTATTTTTGAGGTGCCATAACGATAGATGCCAAGTAAAAAAAAAAAAAAAAAAAAAAAAAAAAAAAAAACCTTGCTTTAGAGTTTAGAGGCCCCCCAAGACGACAAACCCGGGGCGATCCGCTGCCCCCCCCCCCCCCTTAGTTCACCACCGAACCCTGACCGTAGTGGCACAGCAGACGGTGACTGGCGTGCCGCAGTCCCCTCGGCCACCATGACCTGCAATTGTGTTTTAGTATAAGCAACTTTCTATATGCACACACGCCATCCTCCATATTGCGTAACACCCACGCTGTTAGTCTACTATCTTCTTTTTGTTTTCCAGGAATTGTTGATGGGTGAGAAAGCAAGTGTGTTGTACTTATAGCAATGGCGGGACTAAGGATGTCGGAGGCCCGAGGCGGCGGCAGTACAAAATGAGGCCCCCCGTCCACTTGGAAATACATTTACTAGTATTAAAAAAGCAACTTTTGAGATTTGGTGCCCCTCCCCCCCTCAGGACTAGAGAGGCACGGGGCAGTCTAGAGAAATAGCTTTCTATTTTTGAGGTCCCATAACGATAGATGCCAAGTAAAAAAAAAAAAAAAAAAAAAAAAAAAAAAAAAAAAAAAAAAAAAAAAACTTGCTTTAGAGTTTAGAGGCCCCCCAAGACGACAAACCCGGGGCGATCCGCTGCCCCCCCCCCCTTAGTTCACCACCGACCCCCGACCGTAGTGGCACTGCAGACGGTGACTGGCGCGCCGCAGTTCCCTCGGCCACCATGACCTGCAATTGTTTTTTAGTATAATCAACTTTCTATATGCACACACGCCATCCTCCATATTGCGTAACACCCACGCTGTTAGTCTACTATCTTCTTTTTGTTTTCCAGGAATTGTTGATGGGTGAGAAAGCAAGTGTGTTGTACTTATACCAATAGCGGGACTAAGGATGTCGGAGGCCCGAGGCGGCGGCAGTACAAAATGAGGCCCCCCGTCCACTTGGAAATACATTTACTAGTATTAAAAAAGCAACTTTTGAGATTTGGTGCCCCTCCCCCCCTCAGGACTAGAGAGGCACGGGGCAGTCTAGAGAAATAGCTTTCTATTTTTGAGGCCCCATTACGATAGATGCCAAGTAAAAAAAAAAAAAAAAAAAAAAAAAAAACCCTTGCTTTAGAGTTTAAAGCCCCCCCAAGACGACAAACCCGGGGCGATCCGCTGCCCCCCCCCCCTTAGTTCACCACCGACCCCCGACCGTAGTGGCACTGCAGACGGTGACTGGCGCGCCGCAGTCCCCTCGGCCACCATGACCTGCAATTGTGTTTTAGTATAAGCAACTTTCTATATGCACACACGCCATCCTCCATATTGCGTAACACCCACGCTGTTAGTCTACTATCTTCTTTTTGTTTTCCAGGAATTGTTGATGGGTGAGAAAGCAAGTGTGTTGTACTTATAGCAATGGCGGGACTAAGGATGTCGGAGGCCCGAGGCGGCGGCAGTACAAAATGAGGCCCCCCGTCCACTTGGAAATACATTTACTAGTATTAAAAAAGCAACTTTTGAGATTTGGTGCCCCTCCCCCCCTCAGGACTAGAGAGGCACGGGGCAGTCTAGAGAAATAGCTTTCTATTTTTGAGGTCCCATAACGATAGATGCAAAGTAAAAAAAAAAGAAAAAAAAAAAAAAAAAACCTTGTTTTAGAGTTTAGAGGCCCCCCAAGACGACAAACCCGGGGCGATCCGCTGCCCCCCCCCCTTAGTTCACCACCGACCCCGACCGTAGTGGCACTGCAGACGGTGACTGGCACGCCGCAGTTCCCTCGGCCACCATGACCTGCAATTGTGTTTTAGTATAAGCAACTTTCTATATGCACACACGCCATCCTCCATATTGCGTAACACCCACGCTGTTAGTCTACTATCTTCTTTTTGTTTTCCAGGAATTGTTGATGGGTGAGAAAGCAAGTGTGTTGTACTTATAGCAATGGCGGGACTAAGGATGTCGGAGGCCCGAGGCGGCGGCAGTACAAAATGAGGCCCCCCGTCCACTTGGAAATACATTTACTAGTATTAAAAAAGCAACTTTTGAGATTTGGTGCCCCTCCCCCCCTCAGGACTAGAGAGGCACGGGGCAGTCTAGAGAAATAGCTTTCTATTTTTGAGGTCCCATAACGATAGATGCAAAGTAAAAAAAAAAAGAAAAAAAAAAAAAAAAAAACCTTGCTTTAGAGTTTAGAGGCCCCCCCAAGACGACAAACCCGGGGCGATCCGCTGCCCCCCCCCCCTTAGTTCACCACCGACCCCGACCGTAGTGGCACTGCAGACGGTGACTGGCACGCCGCAGTTCCCTCGGCCACCATGACCTGCAATTGTGTTTTAGTATAAGCAACTTTCTATATGCACACACGCCATCCTCCATATTGCGTAACACCCACGCTGTTAGTCTACTATCTTCTTTTTGTTTTCCAGGAATTGTTGATGGGTGAGAAAGCAAGTGTGTTGTACTTATAGCAATGGCGGGACTAAGGATGTCGGAGGCCCGAGGCGGCGGCAGTACAAAATGAGGCCCCCCGTCCACTTGGAAATACATTTACTAGTATTAAAAAAGCAACTTTTGAGATTTGGTGCCCCTCCCTTTCTATTTTTGAGGTCCCATAACGATAGATGCCAAGTAAAAAAAAAACCTTGCTTTAGAGTTTAGAGGCCCCCCAAGACGACAAACCCGGGGCGATCCGCTGCCCCCCCCCCTTAGTTCACCACCGAACCCTGACCGTAGTGGCACTGCAGACGGTGACTGGCGTGCCGCAGTCCCCTCGGCCACCATGACCTGCAATTGTGTTTTAGTATAAGCAACTTTCTATATGCACACACGCCATCCTCCATATTGCGTAACACCCACGCTGTTAGTCTACTATCTTCTTTTTGTTTTCCAGGAATTGTTGATGGGTGAGAAAGCAAGTGTGTTGTACTTATAGCAATGGCGGGACTAAGGATGTCGGAGGCCCGAGGCGGCGGCAGTACAAAATGAGGCCCCCCGTCCACTTGGAAATACATTTACTAGTATTAAAAAAGCAACTTTTGAGATTTGGTGCCCCTCCCCCCCTCAGGACTAGAGAGGCACGGGGCAGTCTAGAAAAATAGCTTTCTATTTTTGAGGTCCCATAACGATAGATGCCAAGTAAGTTAAAAAAAAAAATAAAAAAAAATAAAAAAAAAACCCTTGCTTTAGAGTTTAGAGGCCCCCCAAGACGACAAACCCGGGGCGATCCGCTGCCCCCCTCCCCTTTAGTTCACCACTGACTTAAAGTGAGGTACTGTGCTCTTATTTCTTGATTTGTCTTTGTAAGATCTTGATAGTGTTTTCCTGTAACTGTATAGACGCGTATAGGTTCCCTCTTCCAATTTCAGGGAAACTTATTTTTTCTCTTCCTCGCATGTTTAATGCTTGGAATACCTTTACTATTCGCCTTGTATTTCTAATAAAATAATAAATAAATAATCGCAAGAGCCTTATCACGAAAACTAAACCAATTACGAGTTGCTACGTTTCCGATAGCGTGAGTGCTTTGCGGAAAACTGCTTTCAGACATCAAATATGTGCTTCTTCAGAGAGAGAGGGGGGGGAGAGAGAGAGAGAGAGAGAGAGAGAGCGAGAGACAGAAAACCCTGTCTCTGGAAGAGTGTTGCATGCCACATTCAAGCAAACGTAAACTCTTCATATGACAGAAGATAGCCACAGTATTCAGGTTATTTATTTATTTCAGTGATCGCTATCAGAGCTTTGTAAACATTGATCTGCGTGCCAAATACAGCACACAACGGTCGCATACCATGACGTTCCATGGGACGTAGCGAGTTGTTTCAGAGTGTAAGCGAGCGCCACGTAGGGCAACGCCTCCCGTCTGAGGACGGCTTCGCTCAGGGCTTCCCTGTCATATTTCCTCAGAGCTGTGTCGGTGGTCCAGCGCACTTTTCATCACTTCATCGAGTTGTTGGTAAAGAACATGCCATCTTCTCAGTTCTGGGAGGGGGCCTAGTGTTATTTGATGCCTCTGTAGTGCCCTTTGCCACGTCGCAATCGAGATCAAAACGATCGAGGATATCCTTCTTCACAAGACATTCGGTAGAGGGCGTGTGTTGACGTTTCTTGTGTTTACGACACGGTTTTTGCCTCCGTACATGCGTCTCCGAGTCAGAGTGTGCATGTGAATCCAACTTCTCAAGGCCTCCCGAGAGAAAGACTTGAGTTGGCAATACCCGTGGGTCAACTTCCGTTCGCTTGTTTCGTTCAGATTTTTTTTTTTTTCCACGACAGTTGTTCTTCGGATCCATCTACTGTTTCCTGCGCCTGTACGATATTATTTTCCGCGACAGCGTGTTCGTCAGTCTGCGGATGTCGTCTATCCTGATCACTTCCTATAGTCGTCGTAGGTGACGTGACATGTGCGTATGTGAGTGGCAGAATCGAAGAGGGAGCTGTTTAAACCATTTCACCCGTTGAAATCAGTGGTGGTTTATTTATTTATTTCTCATTTATAGTCCTGCTACCTTTTAATATAAATCAGGACGTACATTTGTAGTTTACATGTTACATTATACTTTAGCTTACATTTGTTGCTACAATTATAATATAACAAATTACAATTCGTGCATTTTACAATAAATTAGTTGTAGTGGAGAACATAAAAACATGATTAGTTACATGGTTGTTATACACCTGTCGAAACTCAGTGTATTCTGAAATTTGTTAATTGTAATTATGGGCTAAAACAATGTAATAGGAAAGAAAGGAATTATATCTAATTGTACGGTGCTGGGCGTCGAGTACTCTGGAAGGTTTCCTTCAAGCCATCGATCGCCCAGCACAGTTTCCATGGTTTTGGTGATATTAGTCTCTTTTCTTTATATTGCTCTTTCTTTTTGTTTCTGTGGTAATACGTCGCAACATACAATCGGAGTGAATATACTCCGTAGGATGTGCACTATTGGTCGTCGCACATGATAATAGCACGGCAACCGGCGATATTTAGGTAGGAGGGGACATGCTTGGTGACATCGATTTGGACATAACGCACTCTATTGATTTCTGGGTACGTCGTAAAAGACAATCACTTCGCCGAGGCGGATTAGCCGCGCGTACTGGAGCGCCGTATTGCGGTGCGCGCGGCCGTCCGCCTTCGGGGGCTCGAATCCCCCTTCGGGCATGGATGTTTGTGTCGTCTTTAGTATAAGCTAATTCATAAGTAGTTAGTAAGTTTGGGGACTGATGACCCCGCAGTTAAGTCCCTTAAACTTTACAAACATTTGAACATTTGACTGTCACTTCTCTGCGACATGGCTCATGACAGTTAAATACGGCGTAAGTGCTGAGATGACTTAATCGACAGGTACCTCAAAGGGTAGTTCACATACGCTGAGGGTCTTCATACCAAGTCCTGCAAGTTCAACGGATGTCCATCTGACTGCCCGAACTTTAATTTTGCGGCTGCACCGGTAACCACTTTTCCGCATGTTTCTTGGTGATCATCGTAACGTAGACGACACTTGCAATGAGCCGCGGCGGAGTGGGCAAGAGCATTGAGACGCTATGCTAAAATGCGCGAGGCCGTTCGCCGTATCCCCCCTCGGGCATGGATATTTGTGCCGTCCTAGTTCGTAAGTAGTTCATAAGTAGTTTGTAAGTTTAGGGAACTGATGACCCCGTAGTTAAGTCCCATGGACTATACAAACATTTGAAACATTTTTCAAGCCGTTCGCCGTCGGGGGTTCGAATCCCCCCAAGGGCATGGATGTTTCTGTCGTCTTTAGTATAAGATAGTTCCTAAGTAGTTTGTAAGTTTAGGGACAAAAAAAAATGTTCAAATGTTTGTTAAGCTTATGGGACTTAACAGCGGGGTCATCAGTCCCTAAACTTACAAACTACTTATGAACTACTTACGAACTAGGACGGCACAAATATCCATGCCCGAGGGGGGATTCGAACCCCCGACCGTAGTGGCCGTGCAGACCGTGACTGATGCGCCTCAGTCCCCTTCTTTTTTTTTTGTTTTTTTTTTTTTTTTTTTTTTTTTTTTTTTTTTTGCTCTATTGGTAGTTTCGTTCGTTGCGGACGCTGATCATGTTTGTTCGTTTGTGTTCGTTCTGTTCTTTGGCTCAGCTTTTTATAGTAGAGGGCGTTCACTGCTCTGACCGGGCGCGCTGAGCCACGGCGCCCGGCACCCCTCGGCCATCGCGGCCGGCGGCAATTCTGCCCACGTAAGCTTCTCTGGTAGTCTCACGTCTCGCCCTTATAGATTTACTCAGCCAGTACCTCGCCTCCTACCTTCCAAACTTCACAGAAGCTCTCCTGCGAACCTTGCATGTACTGGCGCAAGTAAGCTTGTGAGGACTGGCCGTGAGGCATGCCAGGGAAGTTCAGTCGGTAGAGCGTTTGCCCGTGGAAGGCCAAGATCCCGGGTTCCATTTCTGACACACCATACAGTTAAAAACAATAAGTGTTTGTTAAGCTTATGGGACTTAACTGCTGGATCATCAGTCCCTAAACTTACAAACTACTTATGAACTAACTTACACTAAAGACAACACAAACATCCATGCCCGAGGGAGAATTCGAACCTCCGACGCGAGAAGCCTCGCGATCCGCAACGTGGCGCTCCAGACCGCTCGGCTACTTCCGCGCGGCTACAGTTTTCATCTGCCAGCAAATTTCGTTTCAGCGCGCAGAGTGAAAATATTCCGAAGACATCCAAAAGGATGTGGGGAAGCCATGTATGTGCCAGGAGTCGGTGTGAGTGGTCATTTCATTTCATTTATCGCAACGTATTGACCTGTTTTCCTGTTTGTAAAATGTTCAGATGTTTGTAAACGTATCACACCAAACTGCTTACAAACTACTTACGCGGCGCGGGAGTAGCCGAGCGCTCTGGAGCGCCACGTTACTGATAGCACGGCCTCCTGCGTCGGGGGTTCGAACCCCCCTCGGGCATGGATGTGTGTTGTCCTTAGGTTAGTTAAACTTAGTTTAAGTAATTTGTAAGTCTATGGACTTATGACCGAATTAGTTTGCTCTTATAGAACTACAAACATTTGATTTGAAACTACTTAAGCTAGCTTACACTAAGAACAACACATACGCCTATGCTGCCGGCCGCGGTGGCCGAGGGGACTGAGGCGTTCCAGTCACGGTCTGCACGGCCACTACGGTCGGGGGTTCGAATCCCCCCTCGGGCATGGATATTTGTGCCGTCCTAGTGTTAGCTAGTTCGTAAGTAGTTTGTAAGTTTAGGGACTGATGACCCCGTAGTTAAGTCCCATAAGAAAAGAAGAAATAAAAAAAAAACACACGGTGCTACTCGGTATTTTTCACATGAGCAATACTGCCAGAGGTGAAAGAAGTGGAAAGTGACAGATAAAAATCCTAGGACCTGACGGGGATCGAACTCGCGACCTTCGGATTTTGTAGTCTCGCACTCTACCACTGTATGAAATGCTTATCTCTGTTAACAAAAGGATTTACCTGCAAGAAACAGATAGCAAAATTTTTATATCGAAATGCCATTTTAGATATTGATCTGAAGGGGGGGGGGGAAGCACACAGTAGTTATCCCTGAACCGTATTCATATTTCGTAATTCGTAAACAAAACAATATTCCAAGCATTTATTACTGACACCTAGCAACAAACCAAACTACAAAAATATCATGCACAAACTGCCTTTGAGACACTGTCAGTACTAAAAACTTCCAGGTACAGGTTTGAACACTGTGTAAATAAAAAGAGCCCTATTCATTGAATAATATGAGTTTTCATTGGATAAAACAATAGACAAAATTGCCAACGTGAGAACACACAACACGTCTTTTTGTGACAACAAAACTCACCTGACGAAATCGTGCACACTGGCATGAGACAGTCCGCTGTTTACTGCTGTCTGTGAGCAGTGAGACTGAACAATCTCAGCCATGGTGTGTTCCATATGATACATCAGAGGGACACTAACGTCCCGTCAGTAATACACGTCAGATATCATTTTTCACTTTGTTTCATGTCGCTGTAAATGGGATGGGACTTTTAAGTCCCGCCGGGCAAGAAAGGGTTAAGACCATTTTAAACGATCGACATTTCGGTAAAAATAGACTACTCGAAGTGCGTGCGCCTTTCGTGTCTGCGTGTAAATCAGGTAGCCAACCACGTCGCGAGTGCGTCTATGACGTCAATGATTTATGGATTGTGCCGTGTGTGGAGTTCTAAATTTTCGAGTGTGCTTCAGAATGCACATGCGTGGAAGCAAGTAACAGTGGTGGTATCTGATAACATCGGAAGTTAACCTATTCTGGTCGAGTGCATTCATATTACAGAAACTCTTTCACGTCTTCTTTAACTTTATTCTGTTGTTTGCATTGTGTTTTCATCACACAGAAAAAGTTGCATCAGAGCAAATTTATTTATTCATTTATTTACGTATTTTACCGAAAATTATTTAAACAGGAGAGTCAGAATTATTAGATGAGAAAATTATTTTCGATGTTATTTTCACCGTCAGCAATAAAACAAGATATGAAAACTAAAGAAAACATTCGCTTTTCACTGCATTTTCGATATTGTTTCATGCGTTTGCCAGTATAAATTTTCTTCAGCAAATAAATGTGTATTAAAAACTTAAATACGTAGTATTTTTGTTCCACAATATCTTTTATTTGCTTGTTATTTACAGCTTTCGGCTTCTTAGGCCATCGTCAGATAACTTCGTACTAAACAGATAGTCCACACATAACATTGAGGTTACATATACAAAGATGGTTTTTCAAAAATATGTATATCTGCAAATTCCTTATGTCTATGAATTAATACTACAGAACAAGCGTACTACAAAACAAATGGATTTTAAATGAACGCATCTTAGGCTACAATTTTATTAAAATATTAAAACTATGGGATTGTATAAGAAAGTATTGTCAGTAGGTGATGGTAGAAACAAAATGTGGATTTCTCATGAATTAGTATCAATACCACAGAACGTGCATAATATAATCCACATTTGGGGTCCGAATGGGTACATCTTACATCACTTAGGGCTACAAATATTATAAACTAGCTGCAAGTACCCGGCTTTGCCCGTGTTTAAAATGAGGATTTATGTAGAAGCGTACAAAACTGTTTATTTGCATGTAATAAAAGGGTACATTTCTGCTAAAGCAATGTGATAAACAACATTTTTGGCAGTTTCATTTGGAGTATGCACAAAAAGATTTTCGTCTTTGCCCACATACAACTGTCCATGAGAGAAACATGGTGTCTGCAAGTCTCTACCAGCAATCCCAAGAGACTGGCCCTGTAACTTGTTGATTGTCATGGCAAAGCACAGTTTCAAAGGAAACTTTATTCTCTTGAATAGTATGGCGTTGTCTGAGAGAATGACAGGTATTCTTGGAATGAAGACATCCTCATCCTTAACACTCCCTGTGAGTACTGTGGCTCGAATTAAAGGGAACAGACACAGACAACAAATGCGTGTTAGATGTATAGAGATTGCAATCGAAGTCTTTAAGTAAAGTACTCTCCGCCATGCACTAAACGAAATTTTATGTAGACAGTAACCTTCATCTTGTTTTCAAGGTCAAGTGTACAAAATTTCATCAAGATCGGAGCAAAACTGCGAAATCCTTAAGTACCCTCCACCATGCACTGAACGAAATTTTATGTAGACCTTCCTCTTGTTTTGAAGGTCAATTGTGTAAAATGTCATCAAGATCAGTGCGAAGATATAGATTTACACAGACACATTGAAAACGCAGTTTCACTTTTTCTCAAATTTTCCAGTTGGTTTTTCAAAAAAAAAAAAAAAAAAAAAAAAAAAAAAAAAAAAAAAAAAAAAAAAATGGAAAGAAACCTATTTAAGAACCTTCATGATATAATTTTGTGTACGTTTACCAAATTTCACTTTATTTGGTTTTCTGGATCTTGAGTTATAAGAGAACAGACAGACAGACAATAAATGCGTCTTATAAGTATAGAGATGTCCAGGTGAGTGACAGGTGATTGTTCAAGAAAACTGTAAATCTCACAGAAACTTTGAAGGGTGGGGGAGGAATTATGGCAAGGGGAGAGAAAGTTATATGGAGTATTGGTATGGAACACATATGACAAAATTATTTACACACTGTGAAAACAATAGGCCCATTAATATTTGACATTATTTTAGTAAAGGTGAATAATGGAATTGTGTCTGGTCATTAAGCACTAGGTCAGGATTCTTGGACTGGTGTTTGTTAATGACCAGAATTTCTAACAATGTGGGTTTTCTGACCTTTTTCCCTTTATGGAGAACATCACATTTAGTATCATAGGAATGGCATTCATTCAGAGCATGGTCAACAGAGGCGGAATCTTTCGTTTTCAATCTCCAGCTCCTTTCGTGCTCATGTAGTCTAGCGGCTACAGCCCTACCTCACTGGCCTACATATAATTTGCCACAAAGGTTACAGGCAATTGTATACACTCCACTCTGTTCTAAAGGTGGAATTTTGTCTTTGCTGTTGAACAAAATGTGGACAACAGTATTCCTAGTGTAAAAGGCTGGGTTGTATTTCCTGGATCTCAGTTTTTTGGGAATTACTTTTGAAGGCTTACCTACATAAAGCATGGTGACCCACTTTTTATCACTATGACTCGGTGACTTCTGTGGAGAATACAGAAGTGCTGTTATCTTTTACCTCTTTTTCCTGCTGAGTATGTTGTCAATCAGGGTGGGGATGTAAACAATCCTGGATGTTGTTTCTTTGATTATTTTAACTTCATTTTCGAAATCTGCTTTTTGTTGTGGTATAGATAGCAAACTATGTAGCATGATAATGAATAAATGTATAAGTTTTCAAAAATTTGAATGACACTTTTCCTATTATTTAAGTTCTCGATTGTGTACAAAATTTATTACATGATGTTTGAGGAGAACATTAACTATGAATTACCCTTTTCTCATTGTAAACTCAATTATTCTTTCTCTGCTCCCAAGTAAAATGTTCCCTCATGATCTCACTACTTCATTCAGTCACGAAACTACACAGTTTTGGTGTTTACGTCTTGTCTAAACGGAAACGACTACTCGAGACAGACGAGATGCAATACAGGAACAGCCTGTCAGGGGCGCTGCAGTAGACCCATTCTTCTCGAATAGTCAACTGCGACAAGAAAAGTTGGTCGTATTAAAGAAGCTTTAGACGTTCAGTTACAGCTGACTGCTCGGTATGGAGCTGTCGTCCGTTTTGTTCACTGCGCTTGCCCATTCTCATTGTATTTCAAAATCTTTTTCAACTTTGGCCATCTGGTTCTTCACCAATAATTTACATTTTACAGATACTTTATAATTTTGTAACTTAACGCTCATAAAATTGCATTCTGTGCAATCCATTCGTGTTACAGACATCATTGAGGCAAATCTGCTTCTTTTTTCGTAAATATGAAGTGTCATAGATAACTGTTCAAATTTTTGTAAATCTATCGGACCAAACTGCGTGGTCATCAGTCCGTAGCTTACAAACTACTTAAACCTAGGTAAACTAACCTAAGGACAAACACACACACCCATGCCCCAGGGAGGACTCGAACCTCCGACGGCGAGCAACCGCGCGCTTCGCAGGGAGGCGCCTTTTCGCTCGGCTACTCCACCGCCGCAAGACATAATTCTTGCGAGGGTTTTTTTTATTATTATTCGTACATTTTTAGATTTCATCTGCTTCATGTAATATTTATTTTTTTAAGAAAGATTTTAATCGTTTCCCTATAATGTATTGTAAGAGTGTTCAAATTTTCCCTTTCCTCCCTTGCCGATACGTGACTCTTAGGTGGCTGCAATATTTTTAAGTTTCTTTGTGCAACCTACTTGTTAGGTTTTTACGTAAATGAGCTTCCGTAATATAGGCTGAGAAGGAAAACGGATTTCGATTTCAAAAGATATTAACTCAGTAATCTCGCATTTACGTTTTATCTTAGAAATTATTTCTAACTATTTTGATTGTCTCTTGCAGGATAACAATTGGATAAAAATAAATAAATAAATAACGTTCAACTAGCAGAAAGGAACGATTCCAAAAAGGAACTATCATCAGCGAACTAGTTCCCAAAAAATAACTAGTTTCCCCATCTCTAGTCATATTCAAATCTTTGTAAATCTATGGGATTTAACTACTCTAGTCATCAGTCCCTACGCTTACAAACTACTTTAACTTATGCTAAGGACAACAAATATACCAATCCCCGAGGGATGACTCGAACTTGAAACGCACGCGCCGCAGGTAGGCGCCTTCACCGCGCCTCAGCGCTAGTCCTTAATATCATTCTGCCAGCAGCGGCATCATGCTGCTGGATGCTGCGTGAGTCTGCGCGATATTTACCCAATTCCTGTATACGGACTTGCTGGCGTACCTGGAAAACTAAGTTCCACGTGGCATCTTGACGGACTACCGGTCCAGCAAACGGCCGAATAGTGTTTGTCCGCCACTCCTCCAGTCCAAACCAAGATTAAAACAATCATGTCTCGTCTCGCTCCTCATCCTCATTTTTCCAGATTGCCTGGCCGCCGTTCTCCAAGCAGTAGCCAAAAGGGCCTAAGTGTTTCCGCCAGTGATGTATCGTGTAACAAGTTTCCTTGCTCCCGCCTGCATTCTAGGTCCCCTCTGCCAGTGGCAGACTGGCTTATTTGTAAATACAGAATTTTGGCTGTACTGACGCTTTGCTGAGGCCGTTCCGTGATTCCAGGGAAAAACTTTTCGGCCTCCAGGCCGCATTCCCACGAGAAGCGGAATTTCGGGACGTGTTGCGAACACCGGAACTTCCGAAGGTTCCTTGTGGTCAATCGAAAGCTGCCGTCTCACGGTCGACGACGCCAAATGAGAACCCAGGCTGTTCCAGCCAACACCGTCTAGATACAAGGCCTCACAACAAGCCCATGTCACGTCACACCGATAAAAAATGTTTGTTCAAATGTTTGTATAGTCTATGGGACTTAACTACGGGGTCATCAGTCCCTAAACTTACAAACTACTTACGAACTAGGACGGCACAAATATCCATGCCCGAGGGGGGATGCGAACCCCCGATCGTAGTGGCCGTGTAGACCGTGACTGGAGCGCCTCAGTCCCCTCGGCCACCGCGGCCGGCGTCACACCGATAGGCTGCCCTCGCAAGCTCACTGGTGGGCATTACAAGGCAGTGTGCCACAGCGACCAGCCAGTCAGCTTGCGAGGGCAGCCTATCGCTGTGACGTGACACGGACTTGTGACGCTCTGTATCTATAGTCCGTTCACCGAGAGCTGGGACGAAACGTAAACAGTGTCACGTGAGCGATTACGATCGTTTCCAGAGAAAGCATTTGGTGTTCATGTGATACGAAGGGTTGTACAAAATCCTTGGTGCACGCTTTGCAGCTGGTGGCGTCAGCTGGCTGCCGAGCTGACGTCATAGCGGACCCTTAAAAGAAACCTGAGCAACGAAATAATGCACGACATGGAAGATTCAAAGCCAGTTACAATAATGTTAAAAGTACGATGAATCTGAGTTCATTCTGTCAAAACAGATTTGTTTTCATTCAGGTGGCTAACAAAACGCTCCATTCATACACAAATTTTAATAACATTACCAGTAATAATAATAGTAAAGGACGGCGAAACAAGGTTCATTTCGTCAAACTTGAACAGTTTTCATTGAGGTTTATCTCTCTCCTCTACAATTTCCACATTTGACTTTCAACTAAAAATACGACACGGAGGACGCACTTGTTCCAAACTTCTGCAGTCATGAATTTTACTGCTTCTTCTTGCAGTTCTTTAACTTCCGGTATTTTGTATGTTTTGTCTTTCGCTGCAACATAGACTTTGATTCTGGCCCACACTTACTCGATGGCGTTTAATTCACAGCGGTCCGGAGGAATTCTAAGAACATTTTTCCCTGCATTCTTCGCCATTTCATCTATCGCGTATTCGTTGAGCGCTGTTTTGTGATTTTGAAATATATCTAAAAGTTAGTTCTTCAACATACCGCCTTCAAAATCGAGGTTTTTATATTTTAGCCACTCTGATATTTCGTGCTTATTGGAATCTCAAATCGAGTCCATATTTCTGGATTTCCGGAAGGCTTTTGACACTGTACCTCACAAGCGGCTTCTAATGAAATTGCGTGCTTATGGAATATCTCCCCAATTGTGCGATTGGATTCACAATTTCCTATCATAAAGGACACAGTTCGTTGTAATTGACGGTAACTCATCGAGTAAAACAGAAGTGATATCTGGCGTTCCACAGGGAAGCGTTATAGGTCCTCTACTCTTCCTCGTGTTTATAAACGATTTAGGAGATAATCTGAACAGCTCCCTTAGTCTGTTCGCGGATGATGGTGTCGTTTATCGGTTAGTGAAGTCAACAGAGGATCAAAAGCAACTGCAAAGCGATTTAGACAAAATTTCTACTTGGTGCGAAAATTGGCAATTGACACTAAATAAAGAAAAGTGTGAAGTAATACACATGACCACTAAAAGAAATCCGCTGAACTTCAATTACGCGATAAATCAGTCAAACCTTAAGGTCGTAAATTCTACCAAATACCTAGGAGTTACAATTACGAACAACTTTGACTGGAGAGAACACATAGAAAATATTCTGGGGAAGGCGAACCAAAGGTTACGTTTCATTGGCAGAACGCTTAGAAAATGCACCAGCTCCACCAAAGAGACTGCCTACTTCACACTTGTGCGCCCTCTCCTGGAGTACTGTTGCCCCTTGTGGGACCCTCACCACGTGGGACTGACGGAAGATATTGAGAAGGTTCAGAGAAGGGCAGCTCGTTTTGTTTTATCACGTTACGGGGGGGGGGGGGGAAGCGTCACGGAAATGTTGCACGAATTGGGGTGGAAATCATTAAAAGAAAGACGTTATTCATTGCGGCGTGATCTGTTTGCGAAGTTTCAATCACCGACTTTTAGTTCTGAATGTGAAAATATTTTGCTAGCACCCACCTACTTAGGGAGACATGACCATCCCAATAAAATAAGAGAAATCAGATCGAAAACGGAACGATTTAGGTGTTCTTTCTTCCCGCGCGCTATTAGAGAATGGAACGGTAGAGAAAAGTTATGAAAGTGGTTAATGAACCCTCTGCCAGGTACTTAAATGTGATTTGCAGAGTATCTATGTAGATGTAGATGTAGATGTAGATGTAGAATTCGCACTTGGAACTTTTTCTAGTCTAAGATAATCGTATGGCGCTTTATTAACTACAATAAGTGCAAGCCGAGGAAGAACATCTTTAAACCACTTCTAGAAGGATCAACTAGTCTTTCAAGTGTCTTTGAAGATGGACTTAAGAGGTCCTGAAATCGCCGCTGTACAACGCGCACTAACGACCTCACACCTGCTATGGGCCGACCGCGCTGGTCGAGGAGACTAAGGCGCTCCAGTCACGGTCTGCACGGCCACTACGGTCGGGGGTTCGAATCCCCCCTCGGGCATGGATATTTGTGCCGTCCTAGTTCGTAAGTAGTTCATAAGTAGTTTGTAAGTTTAGGGACTGATGACCACGTAGTTAAGTCCCATAGACTATACAAACATTTGAATTTGAACCTGCTATGGAGACGGCCACGCCGACTGCGCGCCCCTGCCTTGTACACCCCTCGACGGCAGCGCTGTGGCCACGCGCCTTGCCGTGTTTACAGTACGTCTCTCGTTTCGGTGAATGGAGTATAGACGGTGTTGTTCCAGCTCGCGCGCTCGCCCGTGCGCTAGGGAGCGCTCACTTGCTTGCGGGGCAGGGCTGCTCGAAAATGTTTTAAAATTAATATAGCAATTTTGGGCACCCTATGTTTTTTTCAAGTGTTTGTATAGCTTATGGGACTTAACTACGGGGTCATCAGTCCCTAAACTTACAAACTAATTACGAACTAGAACGGCACAAATATCCATGCCCGAGGGGGGATTCGAACCCCCGACCGTAGTGGCCGTGCAGACCGTGACTGGAGCGCCTCAGTCCCCTCGGCCACCGCGGCCGGCGGCACCCTATGTTTTTGCATTTAAAATTAAAGATCGCCCCCAGAGGTTGAAGTATTCAAAATATATGAAAGAATTACGTCAAAAATCGTGCCTCATTTCCTTTGAGCTGAAGCCTGTTTCCTTCATTGCTTGAGTATGACATTTGTTCTCCGTTTGGTTACGTTAACATTACTTTAAAAGATGTTAATTCAAAATATATGGGATGGTTAGTAAAATACGGGACATAAACGTCCCGTATTTATTTTGTGTGGACAACGGGACAGTGAGGCAAATTAAGGGACGAATGTTCAAATATTTGTAAATCTATCGGACCAAACTGCGTGGTCATCAGTCCGTAGCTTACAAATTACTTAAACCTAGGTAAACTAACCTACGGACAAACACACACACCCATGCCCCAGGGAGGACTGGAACCTCCACGGCGAGCAACCGCGCTCCGCAGCGAGACGCTTTATACCGCTCGGCTACTCCACCGCGGCACGGCTTCTCGACCGTGAGCGTCTGTCACATGGGACACGCAGCTGCGGCTAGCGTATATATAAGTGCAACAGCCGGCTGGGCTGTGACGTTACAAGAAACCGCCAGTTACATTCCAATTTCCGCGACGGTCACAATTATTTCTGAAATAGCTATAACTCAGCCTGTAATTATTCTCCGTGGAAATGCGGGACACACGACACCAGATCAATCCTAAGCGATAATATCATGTCTTTCGTTATTATAATTAATGTAAAAGCTGGCGCGCCGCAAACCGCTCGGCCCCAGCGGCCGGCTGGGTACTGTGACTGATTTAACTGTTGATACTTACGCTTACTTACTTCAAATCCGACCTTCTCGACAAATTTTTGAGAGCTGTGTCGAATGGCTTTCAAATGTTCAAATGTTCGTATAGGTTATGGGACTTAACTACGGGGTCATCAGTCCCTAAACGTACAAACTACTTACGAACTAACTAAACTAAGGACGGCACAAATATCCATGCCCGAGGGGGGATACGAACCCCCGACCGTAGTGGCCGTACAGACCGTGACTGACGCGCCTCAGTACCCTCGGCCACCGCGGCCGGCTCGTATGGCTTTGGCTAATTGTTACTTGAATTATGAACTTCACGTACCATAAATATAAAAAAATTCTAAAATCCAATACCCATGTGGTCTCCTTGTAAGTTAAACATGTTTAGTTTAAAAACTCTCCATCACTCTTCTACATCTACATCTACAACTACATAGATACTCTGCAAATCACATTTAAGTGCCTGGCAGAGGGTTCATTAACCACTTTCAAAACTTTTCTCTACCGTTCCATTCTCTAATAGCGCGCGGGAAGAAATAACGCCTAAATCGTTCCGTTTTCGAACTGATTTCTCTTATTTTATTGGGATGGTCATGTCCCCCTAGGTAGGTGGGTGCTAGCAAAATATTTTCACATTTAGAAGTAAAAGTCGGTGTGAAACTTCGCAAACAGATCACACCGTAATGAATAAAGTCATTCTGTTAATGATTTCCACCCCAATTCGTGCAACATTTCCGTGACGCCCCCCCCCCCCCCCCCCCGTAACGTGATAGAACAAAACGAGCTGCCCTTCTCTTCTCATTGTCCTCCGTCAGTCCCACCTGGTGAGGGTCCCACACTGGGCAACAGTACTCCAGGAGAGGACGCACAAGTGTGATGTAGGCATTCTCTTTGGTGACCTGGTACATCTTCGAAGTGTTCTGCCAATGAAACGTAATCTTTGGTCCGCCTTCCCCACAATATTTTCTATGTGGTCTCCCCAGTCTAAGTTGTTCGTAATTTTAACTCCTAGGAATTTAGTAGAATTTAGGACCTTAAAGTTGACTGATTAATCGCGTAATTGAAGTTCAGCGGATTTCTTTTAGTGGTCATGTGTATTACTTCACACTTTCCTTTATTTATGGTCAATTATCAATTTTTGTCTAAATCGCTTTTCAGATGCTTTTGATCCTTTGTTGACTTCACTAACCGATAAACGACAGCATCATCCGGGAACAGTCTAAGGGAGCTATTCAGATTGTCTCCTAAATCGTTTATAAACATAAGGAAGAATAGGGGAGCTATAACGCTTCCCTGGGGAACGCCAGATATCACTTCTGTTTTACTCTATGAATTACCGTCAGTTACAACGAACTGTGTCCTTTAAATTGGAGTACCAAGATTCGTTTCCTTCTAGATAAAAATAAAACAGTCTTCCTATCATACAGTATATAAATATTTCATCCAAATTACTAAATGGAAAGTTTCTCTAGTAGTAGCGACAGCGGATGCGTTCGGCACAAGAACTTGCTCAAAAGCGTCGGACCGCGTGGAATCGTAGCGTGATCTAAAGCGTCAAGCTACGGACTGGACGGTCATTCCCGCGGGACGTTCGGGTCCTCCCTCGGGCATGGGTGCTTGTGTTGTCCTTATTTTTAGTAGTTTGTATGTCTAGAGACAGATTACCATAGCAGTTTGGTCGAATACGTTTACTAACATTTCAAAAACTTCGATCCGCGCCAATTCTTGAAGCGACAGTTGTACTGGCAGCCCACAGATCTTCGCTGAATACCTGATCGGGTGGGGGTTGGGATGAGTCAGCTCTGCTTGAGTTGGGTCGGATCCCGCGTCTGGTGTTAAGTGCAGCCTACCCATAGCGTTTGATTTTACGCCGTAACTGTGTTTGCTATCGGCATTTCCGTCGCCAAGACGCGATCAGACGGCCATTGCATGACTGCTCAGGCCATGGCAGTCCCTTTTAATGGAGTATTCGCCAAAGTATTTGCTCCTCACTCTCCGTCAAACTTGTTCAAATGTTCAAATGTTTGTGACCGAGGGGACTGAGTAGCAGAGCGGTCTAAAGCGTCTCGCTGCGGAGCGCGCGGTTGCTCGCCGTGGAGGTTCCAGTCCTCCCTGGGGCATGGGTGTGTGTGTTGTCCTTAGGTTAGTTTAGCTCAGTTTAAGTAGTTTGTAAGCTACGGACTGATGACCACGCAGTTTGGCCCGATAGAATTACAAACATTTGAACATTTTTTTGAAACTAGACGTTCATCATCCGATAGCAGTTCACAGCCAGATACATTTCCTGTTATTTACTTCTGAATTCTAGCCCCTTGGGGCGAAATATTCTTGGGATGGTGGACACCTACATTTTACAAAAATGTTCAAATGTTTGTAGAACTTCTGGGACTTAACTACGGGGTCATCAGTCCCTAAGCTTACAAACTACTTATGAACTAGCTAAGACTAAGGACGGCACAAATATCCATGCCCGAGGGGGGATTCGAACCCCCGACCGTAGTGGCCGTGCAGACAGTGACTGGAGCGCCTCAGTCCCCTCGGCCACCGCGGCCGGCTCAAATGTTTGTTAAGCTTACGGGACTTAACTGCGGAAACATCAGCCCTGAACTTACAACCTACTTATAAACTAACTTATACCATACACAGCACAAACATCCATGCCCGAGGGGGGATTTGAACCCCCGAGGGGGAACGGCCTCGCGCATGGTAGCATAGCGCCTCAATGCGCTCGGCCACTCCGCGGCGGCTCTCCAGGCATCGGTCCAGAGCTGGACTCCGAGCTACGCGAAGGAAGACGACGGCCTTGAATGTGTCGTGTCCGTAGCGAGGCCGCGTCCTACCTTCGCTGACGCTGTCGACTCAGCAGTGCGTGCCTCTCGCCTGTGGCGCTGGCTCAGCACGCCGCAGCGTGTGTTTACGGAGGCCGCATGCTACGACGCCTGCCACTAGAAGAAAATGAAAATGCTCAAATGTTTGTAAAGCTAATGCGACATAACTGCGGGGTCGTCAGTCCCTAAACTTACAATCTTCTTGTGAACTAACTTATACTAAAGATAACACGAACATCCATGCCCGAGGGAGGATTCGAATCTCCGACGCGGGAGGCCTCGCGATCCACAACGTGGCGCTCCAGACCGCTCGGCTACTATAAGAAATACAGGAGATATACAAAATATAGTACCTAACATACAAGCAATATTTATTTATAAGTAAGGAGTTGGCCTGCCATTGACTTTGAGAACAACTACAACTCTTCAACTACAGATAGTAAAGTGTCGTTTTAGTTTCCTAAAGAACGTTGCCCATTCTTGTACCAAAACTTCTATCAATTACTTCAACGATATTGAATGTGAAAAACTGGTTCACACTGTCTGCGTTGATGGTTCAATATGTTGAGACATGGTGATTTCCTGTCCTTTGGAGATGTTCGATATATTATTGATGTAGTACGAAGCACTCATGTACCTAATAACACAAATTATATATTTACAACACTGTATACTTCAATGTTAGCTATAGTTCCACTATAAACTTATTTCGGCTAACAAGCCGTCTTCAGGTGTTTCGCCTGGAATACATAACTTTCTTAATATTTCGTACTATGTAACCTATTTATTTTATGCGGAGTGGAAAGGAAATTAATAAATATCACATTTTGGGAAGCCGTTCATTTTGATCTTATTGTAACGAAATGTTTTATATACTTTATAAAATATCGTAACTTATAATATTACGTTTTCGTGTGTAACATGTTTATTATTCACTTAAGTTACGGATTTTGACGTTTATTTGATAGGTCACGAGATATGCAGTATATTTCCATTTTTACGAAAAGAATATGTATTTATGAGTGTCAATAGGTAGATTATATTATCGTCTTGTGAGTGTAGATAGATGTACATATTTACAAAAAGAATATATATCTACGAGTGTCAATAGGTAGATTATATTATCGTCTTGTGAGTATATATATATATATATATATATATATATATATATATATATATATATATATATATATATATATATTCTTTTTGTGAAAATGTAAACGTACTGCATATCTGGTAACCTGTCAAATAAACGTCAAAATCCGTAACTTAACTGAATAATTAACATCTTACACATGAAAACGTAATATTATAAGTTACGAGATATTATAAAGTATATAAAAAATTTCGTTACAATAAGATCAAAATGAAAGCTTGCCACAATGTGGTATGTATTAATTTCATTTCCACTCTGTCTAAAAGAAATAGGCTACATAGTACGAACTGTTATGAAAAACTTGTCTTACGGGCGAAACACCTGAAGATGGGTTCTTAGCCTAAATAAGCTTACAGTAGAACTATAGCTGACATTGAAGTATACAGTGTTATAAATATATAATATGTATTATTAAAATATCGTTGTACGACGTCACTATCCCCCGTAGATAACAACTTGTGTACCTTTTCCAATGTGGGTATATGATCAGTTTACAACATGGCAGCGTTTATAAGCAATACCTTAGTCTTAGTAATCAGTCTGTTGGTGACGATGGTTAGATATTCAGTCACAGTTAAACCCGGTTATTTGTAGGAATCAGTGTAAACGATATTTCGTCTGACCATACCAAACACTTAAAATCATCAAGTGTCTGTCAAGTCCGTCTGTTATTGAGGTTTAAGCACCATCTGTACTGGTTTTATTGAAACAGTATTACTAAAGTAAGTGTTGAGTTAAAGCTCGTCGGTCGTTATCAGTTAACTTTCAGTGTCACACACTATTCATCTTCGCCAACAATGTTTTACTTTGTTTGTTGTACGCTGTCATTACCGAGAACAGTGTCGGTTAAGCGTTAATCAGTGCTTCAGTTGCTCCCAATAACTGCGCACCATCCAGTTGGCCTCTTTGGGAGTCTCAGAGTTAAAGAATTTGTCAGATCATTTGTGTTGATCGTCGCAGGACGAAACATAATATATACTGCACTTTACGCTTTATCATTTTACATCGTATTTATCACAGCTAAGATTAGAACAATGTGTGACTTTACGTTGTAAGAAGCAACGTATTGGGCTATGTACGGTTCTGATTTTAAAGTTTGGCTCAATTTTATCTTATGGTCGAAAAGTACATGTTTGCTTCCATGCCACAGCAACTACATCTACATATATACTCCGCAATCCACTGCAAAGTGCGTGGCAAAGGGTACACTGTACCACTACTAGGCATTTCCTTTCCGATTCCACTCCCAAATAGAGCAAGGGAAAAAAGAATGTCTATACGCCTCCGTACGAGTCCTAATTACTCTTATCTGGTCTTTGTGATCTTTACACGAAATGTAAGTAGGCCGCAGGAAGATCGTTCTACAGTCAGCTTCAAATTCCGGCCCTCTAAATTTCCTCAACAGAATTTCTCGAAGGAACGTCGTCTTTCCTCCAGCGATTCCCATTTGAGTTCTCGGAGCATTTCTGTGACACTCACGCATTGGTGAAACCTACCAGTAACGAACCTTCTGTAGCTGCTAGCCTCTGAACTGTTTCTATGTCTTCCTTTAAACTGATCTGCTGCGGGTCCCAAACACTTAGAGCAATACTCAAGACGTGGTCGTACAAGCGTTTTATACGCGGTCTCCTTTACAGATGAAGTACATCTTCCCAAAATTCTCTTAATAAACCGAAGTCGGCTTTCCGCCTTACTCAAAACTGACCATCCATGTTCGTTCCATTTCATATCACTCTGCAGTGTTACTCCTAGATATTTTAACGACGCGACTGCATCAAGGCGCTCACTACTAATGCTGCATTCGAACATTATGGGAGTGTTTTTCCTACTTACGTGCATCACCTTACACTTTTCTACAGTTAGAGCTAGTTGCCATTCTTCAAACCAACTATAAATTTTGTTAAGTCATCCTGTATGCTATTACAGTCAACTAGCTTATATGCCGGTGCTAAATGTGGACCTGTGTACATCATGGCTATTTAGGGTTCCGGACCTAGGTCAGCAAAAACAGATTCCTTGTTGGATCACTCTGCCAATAAAATCAGTTCTCCTAGCCCAGATGTCAACTTTAAGTAGAAGTTGTGTTCATAAAGTTTAGACTGCGGTGTGTAATTGTCTGTTTGGCGTAAACTTCTGAAAACAGTTCTATCGTTGAGATGAGAAATAGTAATAATAATAATAAAAGCGCCCTTTATTGGTTCTATGGTGTAGTGCTAAACTATATACCTCTCACAGTAAGTGTATGCTGAAGTATTAGTATGTTGCATTGTTGCACAGGGGACAATGAAATTCTGTATGCAGTGCTCACTACTATTGAAAACTCGACGAATGCTGAAAGTTTCGATCAACAGAACAGTTCATGTCTATTTAAATCAGACGTCATGGTGGTGTCTGTGTGCAATAAAGTAAGTCTGGGTAATAGTTGAAGGAATGGCGTCAGCTGATCGTCTGTATAGAACGTTCCATTAAATATAGTATTTCCAGTGAATTGTCTTGACTGTGTTAGCAGCATCGGCCAATCTTTCAGCTAATACATGTCCCCACGTCCTGCAGTGATTACTTCGTAAAGAACGAAGTTGAAATCGACCTTGCGTAGTAGAACTATATATTCAGAAGTCTGATTATAACTAAGTGCAATTGTCTCTGCAAAAGATGACTTATTTCTCTATGTTAACGTAGTACGCACCAAAAGTAAGTAATTGCAAATTTTAATCACAATATTGTTCCGAACAATTATGAAAGCAGAGACGTTTCTGATGAGTTTGTCGCTCGCGTGTGTATATTGTCTCCAGTGGCAGGTAGAGAGCAGGAATATCTCTGGAGTGAGCATTCAGATCCGCAGAACAGATTTTGTGCCCTCAACATTAAGGTGGAAATGTCAAATGATATTGGGAAAAATCTACTGATCGCTGACTTTATCTTTGTCCTTTTTTATTCGGTTAAGACGGATGACTATGTGTAAATGGCCCTTTTAGTGACGCTTCCTCAACTTTCTTGTTCCTTCTGTGAAATTTATTTAGATATTATTATATGTTATGTGGTTGCTCTGCGCAAAAGGAGGTGGTGCTTCTTTGCAGCCTATGCGGTACAAACCAATCGTAAGAGCAAATAAATGTGTGGAAAGAGTGGATTTGTGTCAATATCACATGTTAATTCCCTCTTAATGTTGAGAAGATGCAGAGAACGCAATGCTGGATTATTCAATCAAATTGGTTACTTATTGGAAGTGTCCAATGAAGTAGTGATCATAAATTGAATAAAATAGTTAAACAGTTGCATTGTCTACAACTAAGTAATCATCACTTTAAGAAACACAGGATTTCTGTAGATTTCGCGAGCACTCAACATGAAATTGTCAACAGTTTAACTTTCTCGATTTCTACACTCGTAAGTTCTTGTGTAAAAACATAAACACATATCACCTGCATTCAGTCGTTCTCGCCAAATTTAGGGTCCCGAGAAGCGACCGTTCGCTGCGCAAATATCTTCTCGCGTCCCCTTCGCTCACCTACTCTCTCCCGAACACACACTCACAACCAGTTCTGTCCCTTAGCCGTTTCCTCATCGGCCAATCGCCATCCCTTTCAAATTCGTATACACCTTACCATGAGATTTTTCTTTAAGTAAAAACTGGCCATCTGAAACCACTTCCTTACTAATATAACTTCGTAAATTACTGGCAAATTGTACAATAAATCGACACACTAAATTAAATATACAAGAGGTAAATCACGCTACTTACATTTTCAGTGTTACTGTGGAGAATATCACGATCTGTTTATATTTCCATCATAAATATATATCAGTTGAAATCAGTCATTAAATAAAGATATACAAGTGTGACGCTTTCAAGATGATAGCTAGAGACTATAAGCTATCATCTAAATCAGAGTTTGTTAAAATTGCATAACGCATTAAAAAGTTGGTTATTTTGAGCTTGATTTTTCTATATTATGATATAGTAGTCAAAAAATTGTAATTTTTGAGATATTGAAACTATTTTTAGAATCATGAAATGTGCGTAATTATTCCGACATCGCAGATGTCTTCAAAGTTGACGGTAAATAATTTTATAGATTATTTTATTTTATTCAGAATTACTGGAGTGCAGACACTCCAAAATGTTCAAATGTTTGTTGAGCTTATGGGACTTAACTAAGGGGGTCATCAGTCCCTAAACTTACAATCTACCTATGAACTAGCTTATACTAAAGACGGCACAAACATCCATGCCCGAGGGGGGATTTGAAGCCCCGACCGCAGCGGCCGTGCAGACCATGACTGGCACGACGCAAACCGCTCGGCCACTGCGGCCGGCGCAGACACTCCCTTAAGAAATATACTCGGTTACATCCCTCATTATATTTGAATACAAAGCATTGGCCTCTCCCAGAGTTTCGCCGATTTGGACAAACCCACATGTTCGGTTTAACCCACTTCTTCGACCTGGACTGTCTGGCAGCTGCCGCAACCGCTTGCGGCGATCCACTGCCACTCTTTCATCTTTCAAAACAATACCTACACTTACACTAATTGCGCGACTCTACTAACATTGCGAAGTGGCCGAGCGCATTGAGGCGCTATGCTCCGATGCGCGAAACCGCTCCCCGTCGGGGGTTCTAAACCTTCCTCGGGCGTGGAGGTTTGTGCTGTCTTTAGTATAAGTTAGTTTATAAGTAGTTTGTATGTTTAGGGATTGATGACACCGCAGTTAAGTTCCATAAGCTTAACAAACACTTGAACAACATTTCTACTGACATTATTTCCGTAAAGTCGCAGCATCCAACTTGGTACGTCAGTTGTGACTGTGGCATCGTCCCATTCTTAATGCATATGAAGTGGTGCTTATAACAAGATGTAGTTTACTTTGTTCACACTCTGTATATAAGATGATTGTCAACAAACGTATTACTGGTAATGGAATGTATACTGCATGGTCTTTATATTATCTAGATCACACCGTGTATCTAATATCATCGTCAACAAAAGTAACACAGTGGTAATGGAATGTAGTCGCAGCAGTTTAGGTGGTTCTGAGATGTATTTTTTTTCTTCCCCCTGTATTTTCAGACAGAGCCAGCCCGCGCCGGAGATGAGGGTACATTCAAATGAACATTCAGTAAAGACCTGATATTGAAGTACTGACAGCTACCACCACCTGAAGATGTCGAACAGTTGGGTCGACGAAATATTGTGGGAGATTCACAATGTCATCCGGCGGCAAACCCGCGAATTGTATTTACAACAGATCCGCCGTGAAAGCTTGAAAAGTCACACCTGTAGTATGTTCACTAGTAATTTCTATACAACACACAATGAACGCTCTTCACCAGAGCCATCTATGAACTGACAAAGGTCAGGTTGGAGAGTCATCGCAGTCCTTAACAGCAAACTAACAGCTGTTCCACACATATGTAGCAGTCATTGTACCCCGCCCATGATATTTTGGGCCCCTGCCTTGAGAACAGCATGCCACCACCAACTTCATCAAAGGCTTGCTGGAAAATAATGCCTACAAATGTTGTGTTTTGTGTTAACTACTGGTTGAGATATTGCATGTACGCATATCACTCGTCCTACACAGTATCTTCGCTGACGCAAATTGTAAACCTCTGGCGTTAGACGACAGCGAATTGTAGGGCGTAACACGCCTTTGTGTAACGTAACTGTATCAGTGCTTGATAAACAGCATGATGTAATAGAGTTTCCAATCACAGAAAAATTGTCTCTAATTGAAATCTATTGAAGAGTGGATACTGGGTACATACAAGTAATGTGTAGGTTGGGATTTTCGTGCTTTTAATGAAAAAAAGGTGATATCAATCTCAATGTGTGTGACAGACCTGAGAATGGACTGCCGTTTACAACCGAGGAGACTCATAGGATCTACAAATTCAAATATTCAAACATCTCGACTGTAACAGGGCGTTGAAAGAAATTTTATGGCGAAGTTGAAAATTCGTGTTTCGCCCTGATTCGCACCATAACTTCCCGAATCTGGCCATCAGTCGCCTTAACATATTGTTCTTTGTTGATCGTTGATTTTTGGGCTCGGTTTATTTCCTTTTCGGTACAGAAAACTGTGCTCGTAGTATGCATGAACTTGACAACTGTCAACGATTTCTTTAGCGTTTTGAGAGTAACGTGATGGGTTTGTTAAAAATATTGTGGCAGCTAGTGAAAGCTACGTTCACTATTCTGACCCGAAGAAAGAGGACATGACTGAAGCTCCGGTACAAAAGATCAAAATAATTTTCAAATTTTTGTGAGATATCGGACCAAACTTCGGTGGTCATCAGTTCCTAGACTTAAATTAACTTACGCTAGGGGCAACACACTCACCCATGGCCGAGGGAGGAATCGAACCTCCGACGGGGTGCAGCCGCCCACGCAGCAGGAAGTCGCCTTCGAGCGGACGGCCATTCCTGCGCAGCTACAAAAGATCACCATACTCTACACTACAATCAGTCTCGTGCCTATCTCAATCTGAAGCAAGTTTTCTGCAGTTTTAAACTCTATTACAGCGCGTTGTTTCACCGTGCTGAAACATTCACGCTACACACCACTATAACTCGGAAACCACTAACGGCACAGGATCGCAACTTGCTCATACGAAGAGGGAAAGTCGACCGATGAATACACATGGCATGTAATACCTCAACCGTTATTGACAACAGAATATAAAATTCGGAGGTATTCTTTTCAGCACTCCCTCGAGCATCTGCAAACGTACTCCGCACGCCGCCGGATGGTGCGTGGCGAAAGCTACCTTGTTCCACTGTTAGTTGGTCTCTTTACCGCGCGGTCTGAGGCGCCATGTCATGAATCGCACGGTCGCTCCTGTCCTCCCTCGAGCATGGTTGTGTGTGTTGTCCTTAGCATAAGTTAGTTTAAGTAGTTTGTAAGTCGCGGGACTGATGACCAGAGCCGTTTGGTCCCTTAAGTTTACAAACCTTTGAAAATTTAGTCGTTTTCTTTCCTGTTCCGCTCTAAAATAGAACAAGGAGAAACTGACTCTTTGTATGCCTCCGTACGAGCCCTAATTTCTTTTACCTTACGTGAAAAGTACGTTAGTGACAGTAGAATCATTCTACACGAAGCTTCCAATGCCAGTACACTACTACTGCTCTGCGAAAAGGTCCTAAACTTCCCTCCAGGGATATGCCATTTGAATTATCGAAACACTGAAACGTTCCTGTCAGGGACTAAATGGGAAGCTCTTCATTATAAAGAGTTTGTGAACGTCAAGGAAACATATGAGCTGCTATGACATGTTGTTTAGCTGGTCACTTTCTTTGCTTTACGCTGGGACAGTAGCAGTCACAGCAGTCAAGTTGTAGCAACTGTACAGTCAAGGTGTAGTCACCAAGTAGTAAAGAAAGCAGAATATAACATACTGAGACAAAGAACTGTTATTTCATATATTGCATCAAAACAGGGTGAAATGTAAAGAGAAAAATTGATTTATTCTCAGTTAGCTTCAAATAACGTAGATATTTGCTGAAGAGGATGAAAAACGTAACATTTGAACTTCGTTGTTACTTATGATCTTAGCTGGGTGCAAGAACGTTAATCAGTTAATGGTTAATGAACGAAGTTAATTTTTCGAGTAGCAGATTAACTTTTAAATTAGTTAAAAACTTTAATGGCCTCTTTACTTTACGTTGACGTTTTTGTGTCCGTTAATCGTTAATTAGTTTCCGAGTATTTATGTCAAAACTGACGTCTCCCACCCTACGAAAATCATGGTCTGAGAAGTACACGATAATAACTAGGTGTTGACTGTATATTATAATTTGATTTCTGGAGTTCGCGTTACGTACTTCTGTTTGTCAGTCAGTTCAATGTGGAAACTAAATCATAGAATTGGTTCCTAACTCTGCAGCCGATGGTCCGTACTCGTGTTTAATAAATTACGTTAATTTTAATTAATAACTACGCGACCCGTGCAAATACTTTGCACCATTATTGGCCAGTCATGTGAAATGGAAATACGTAAAATTAAATATTTATCATTTAAAAATATTTTATTATAGATAGTAACAGTATACAGAATACTACATAAGCTTGTGTTTTGTTAAATTCATTTCATAACACGTATTTAAAATCAATTGTAATTATAAAATAGGTTCTTTTAATATATAAGAAAGATAGAGGGCCCGTGCGAATACTTCGCATAGTTAGTGGACTGACAAAAAAGTTATGAAAAAAAGGAAGTAAAGTTGAATGTTCACGCATAGTTTTCTTCAGAATCAATTAATACAAGTGTTTAAATGCGCAAAGGTAAGAGTGTTGCTTGGTAAAAAGAACTGCGTACTTTAATTAGAACCGAAGATATCGTAAAGCAAACCGATTAAAATATTCAATGCAAGGACAGAAGGATACCGCGTTTGAATAAAAATAAAGGCTGGAGAGACTTACGTTAATTCTGCTACTTGATGACAAATCTATTGATGAATACCTTTAGTTTAAAACAAAAATGAAGGAAATCGCCGAATAGCTTGGTTGGACGACTGACTTTAGTTTTCGTAGATTATTTTAATATATAAGATTGTAATTACTGCTAACCTTCTTGCTTTTTAATTTAATTTAAAACATTCATCTACATCTACATAGATACTCTGTAAATCATATTTAACTGCCTGGCAGAGGGTTCATTAACCACTTTCATAACTTTTCTCTACCGTTCCATTCTCTAATAGCGCGCGGGAAGAAAGAACACCTAAATCGTTCCGTTTTCGATCTGATTTCTCTTATTTTTGTTGGGATGGTCATGTCTCCCTAAGTAGGTGGGTGCTGGCAAAATATTTTCACATTCAGAAGTAAGAGTCGGTGATTGAAACTTCGCAAACAGATCACGCCGCAATGAATGTCTTTCTTTTAATGACTTCCACCCCAATTCGTGCAACATTTCCGTGACGCATTTCCCCCGGTAACGTGATAAAACAAAACGATCTGCCCTTCTCTGAACTTTCTCATTACCTTCCGTCAGTCCCACCTGGTGAGGGTCCTACAGTGCGCAACAGTACTCCGGGAGAGGACTCACAAGTGTGATGTACTAGGCAGTCTCTTTTGTGGAGCTGATGCATCTTCGAAGCGTTCTGCCAATGAAACGTAATCTTTGGTTCGCCTTCCCCACAATATTTTCTGTGTTCTCTCCAGTCTATGTTGTTCGTAATTGTAACTCATAGGTATTTGGTAGAATTTACGACCTTAAGGTTTGACTGATTTATCGCGTAATTGAAGTTCAGCGGATTTCTTTTAGTGGTCATGTGTATTACTTCACACTTTTCGTTATTTAGTGTCAATTGCCAATTTTCGCACGATGTAGAAATTTTGTCTAAATCGCTTTGCAGTTGCTTTTGATCCTCTGTTGACTTCACTAACCGATAAACGACAACACCATTCGCGAACAGTCTAAGGGAGCTATTCAGATTGTCTCCTAAATCGTTTATAAACACGAGGAAGAGTAGAGGACCTATAACGCTTCCCTGTGGAACGCCAGATATCACTTCTGTTTTACTCGATGAGTTACCGTCAATTACAACGAACTGTGTCCTTTCTGATAGGAAATTGTGAATCCAATCGCACAATTGGGGAGATATTCCATAAGCACGCAATTTCATTAGAAGCCGCTTGTGAGGTACAGTGTCAAAAGCCTTCCGGAAATCCAGAAATATGGAATCGATTTGAGATTCCAATAAGCACGAAATATCAGAGTGGCTAAAATCTAAAAACCTCGATTTTGAAGGCGGTATGTTGAAGAACTAACTTTTAGATATATTTCAAAATCACAAAACAGCGCTCAACGAATACGCGATAGATGAAATGGCGAAGAATGCAGGGAAAAATGTTCTTAGAATTCCTCCGGACCGCTGTGAATTAAACGCCATCGAGTAAGTGTGGGCCAGAATCAAAGTCTATGTTGCAGCGAAAGACAAAACATACAAAATACCGGAAGTTAAAGAACTGCAAGAAGAAGCAGTAAAATTCATGACTGCAGAAGTCTTCGAGAAATGCAAATATAGTTACCTACAAAATGTCTGTCATCGGTGATAACTCTTATTAAAAATTGCCATTGAATGTTTATAACCAATAATTGTGCCCAGTATGGCGCTGCTGCTGTTGCTAGAGATTACATCTCACTCAGTTGCTTCTTGGAGCAGAGATACTGGGTTTTCCGCCAATTTCATAGTCGGAGAGGGGAGGGAGGATGTGGTGCTGCCGGCCGCGGTGGCCGAGGGGACTAAGGCGCTCCAGTCACGGTCCGCATGGCCACTACGGTCGGGGGTTCGAATCCCCCCTCGGGCATGGATATTTGTGCCGTCCTAGTTCGTAAGTAGTTTGTAAGTTTAGGGACTGATAGCCCCGTAGTTAAGTCCCATAGACTTTACAAACATTTTGATGTGGTGCTGACATTTAGTTGTGAAAATTATATTTTGGGATATTGCCAATAGTGATCAAGTAAAATTCAACATTCAAATTTCCCAGTAGGTGCCATCTTGATGTAGGGGGAGTAGGGGAGTAAGGTCCTGAGTTTTCCATGGTGGCCATTTTGTTCCAACTGGATGACGTCACTGCAACATTGCCGTATTGTTGTCTAGGTGGTCGAAGTGGGTAAGGAAATATGGCAACACTGTACTGGCCCAGTACCAGCTTTGGTCCTGTACATGACACCCATCTATATAAGGAGGAATAAGATCAGATCTCGTACTGAGAGATTTGTGTGTTCTGTCTTTCAGCGTGTTATTTGAGACTCGAATGTAGATAAGTGGTATGAAAGTGGTTCACTGAACCATCTGCCATGACCTTCAGTGTGATTTTCAGAGTAACGACGTAGGAGCAAATGTTGAGCTGAGCGGTAATTGTTGAGGGAAAAATTAGGTACGATGGGTCGTTTCCGATTTAATTAGCATCGACGTTAGTCGATCAGGTCGTTTATGCGGAAATTCAAGCAGATTACCAGTAACGTTGTTACTGAACTTGCTCTTCACTTGGTTTCCTAAAAACGAACAAGATAGTGGTACGAAAACTGGATATTTTATGGCATCAAGGCTCGAACCAGAGTCAGTGAGTGAGCAATCTCGTGGATTACTACTTATTTCTTTGTTCAGTTTCAGCTAACCAAACGAAGAACACATTAGGTAATCCGCCTCTGACAGGCTACTTGGATTTGCGCGCCCAAGGACCTGTTTGGCTAACTCCAAAAGTGTAACATTTCAAAAAATTGTTAACTATTAGTTCTTAGCACCATCTACCCTGATACACCCTGACAAGTTTATCAGACTGTTTCTAACCACCCTATAGATGATGTTACTGCTGTCTACTTCCTTTTGTTGTTATGATCCTCGTATCCATGCACGTAAAATTTACACTTGATGCTTTCCACCTTCACCGGATAAAACTTTAATGTCCACCAGTGGGAAGATACCAAGTCAATTTAGAGGCACGCTAATAAATAAGTTATTAATATGTATGATAAACATTAAAGTATTACGAGGATGTTTCTTGAACTCAAATGATAGTATCTGGAGGGAAGACAATGTTATTTTCGTGGAATACTATTAAAAATAGAGAATTGGCGTTTTAAGATAAAATCGATTCTACTGTCGAGATTGTAAATTTTGCGTATGGGCCAGACGGCTAAGATATACGAATTAGGGGTTGTATGGAGGCATATAAGCAAGTCCTCTTTTCCTTGTTCCAATTGCGAGAAGCACAGGAAAGGTAGTGGTGTAAGGTACCCACGGCCATGCATCGTATGATAGCTTGTAAAGTTTAGTAATCAGTTTGACCTGTTACTTGCTTTGAGTACAGTAGAGAGCAGTAGACTCATCGGAATAACTTTAAGGCTAGCTCGGTAGGAAAGTCAAGTATAGAGAAATTTGCAGTTATGTAGCGGCCACGTGAGGGGAGTAGTTCAAATGTTGCAGGAAAAGCTAGCTGTAGGATCGAGGTCACAAGCATCATGAAACCTAGTGACACCTTAGCCAAGTGACAGAGCTTATAGATGCCTTGTGCAAAGATTTTGATGGAGACGATCTGGACACAGCTTGGCTAGCGATTAAGAATATAGAATTAAAGGTGACCTGGAGGAAACAGGAGCAGGAACAGCAAACACTCAAGTGCAGGTTTTCCACACCGCGACCAGACTTAGGTTATAATGGATGCAAGCCATACTAACAAAAAATGGAGAGGATTGATTTTGACTGCAACAATGTTCCATGTAGTGTCTGTTTTTGCAATTGGGAGAAGTTGATACGCAGATCAATACCTGTACCAACAACACCTAGATAGAAGACCTCACAACAGCGTTACAACACCGACTAGGCCGCGACAGTCAGCTTTGTGGCTGGCTACGAGGCAGTAGGCTGTGCCCAGCGGCCAGCTCGTTAGCTTGGTGGGTGTGAAGTGACACGGGCTGTTCGTGAGGTTCAAATGTAGAACTTATGGGACTTAACTACGGGGTCATCAGTCCCTAAGCTTACAAACTACAAACTAGCTAACACTAAGGACGGCACAAATATCCATGCCCGAGGGGGGATTCGAACCCCCGACCGTAGTGGCCGTGCAGACCGTGACTGGAGCGCCTTAGTCTCCTCGACCACCGCGGCCGGCTGTTCGTGAGGCCTTCTACCTATGTGGTGTTGCCTGTACCTGATAGGAAGGAAAAGTAGCAGAGCATCTTGCAGAAAGTATAAATATACTAGAGAAAATCCATGTCATTACTGAAGTCAGGACAGATTTATAGGTAAGACTCTGGTTACAGACCGTACTGAAACAAATTAGAGCAGAACTTGACAATAATATCCCTTTCAGGCCCTGCACGCACAATTGTGTGGTTCTGGTTTTGCTAGCTTTATTACTTTGTGATTCACGCTAGGAAGTTCGGGACTGCATAACACAATCGTGGATGGACTGTGGTAACGTGCTCAACGTGTTTTAGTTCCATGTATCTGCAATGTGTGGCACCAGAAGTCGGCAAACTTGCAGTACATTTACAATAGCGGCAAGAAAGACTTGTTGACAGGGTGTTGATATCCTTGACGTGTGTAGCTATCATATCTGACAGCCAGTTGATTGTATATGATCCTGTGATGTTATTAAGTCATTTCTTTCAAAGGCATGTTACTGTAAGATGGTGCAGATCATAAACAATTTGTAGGCCCGAAACAGACAATTATGTTGTTACAAAATTTTTGCAAATAAATTTAGTTTCTTTTTTGTAATGAATTATTGTATGTCTTTGTATCTTAAACGTCCCTCTTTATCGGTTTCTAGAAAAATAAAATAAAAATAAAAACTTTCATCAAAACTTAGGCATTTGTGTGAGTAATCGCTTTATCTATCATGATACCATCACCATCCAAATAATGAAACGCAAAGAATGTTCAAATCAAAGGTCAGACGTTCGAAACAGACAGTCTTCAGTAAGAGAATAACAACAGTATTATTGAAAGGTAATTTTCGACGCACTCTGTGCGTCAAAGTGTCCGGCTTCCGGGACAGGAAAATGCTTTGTCCCCGGTTTCAATCCATCCGACAGAATAGGCCAGTGAGGCGGCCAGCTGGAGCGGTTTTTTGGTGGTTTCCGACAGCCAACTAGACGAATATCGGTCTGCTACCCAAGTTTCGCTTCAGTCTCAAGATTCGCCGACGTTTAGGAAACGTCAAACACTTTCTCCTCTATAACAAATGTTCAAATAAATCTTCCTGGCAGATTAAAATTGTATGCCAGAACCGGGACTCGAACCTGGAACCTTTGCAAGCGCTCTACCACTGAGCTATCCCGACACGACGCACGATCACGCCCCACAACTTCAATTCTGCCAGTACCTCGCCTCCTACTTTCCAAACCGGCATACAATTTTAATCTGCCAGGAAGTTTCATATCAGCGCACACTCCGCTGCAGAGTGAAAGTTTCATTCTGGAAATGTTCAAATGATTGTAAATTTATGGGACCTAACGGCAGTGGTCATCTGTCCCTAAACTTACGAACCACTTAAACTAACTTATCCTAACAACAACACCACACACACCCAAGGCCAAGGCAGGACTCGAATCTCCGACGGCGGACGGCCGCGGGCACCGCAGTAAGCGCTGTGCTATTCATGTATAACACCATACGAAAACATTTGGGGTCACACATTTGCTCCCGCGTGGTAACGGGGAGGCGGCACGAAAGGTATTAAATATGCTGGCGCAGCTTCAATGCGGGACAAAGTAAATTAAAAGGAAGAAGAAGACTGGAAAGGATTTTTTACTGCAAGTTAGTTTCAGAGAAAATTATTTTGAGAGCTACAATGTAAAGGCAGCGTTCAGCCGTATCAGGATGCAGACACGCAAGGGGCAGGAAACCGAATGCTGTTTGGCCAAAGGGCTGTAATACAGTGTTTGGTTCTTGTGCAATAAATAACTGAAAATGTTCCCGGACTTAATGTACAATCTGTACAGGTTTACGTTTGTCAGACGCTGGGCAGGGCGCAAGGTACCCCACTCTACTAAAGTCAATGCACCGTGCAACTTTCGCAGCTGCATTCGCAAACCAAAGCAAGGTGTTTGAATAGCAAGAAATGTTGAACGTTCTCATATTCAAATGTTTGTAAATCTATGAGACTTAACCACTTTGGTCATCAAAAATGTTCAAATGTTTGTATAGTCTATGGGACTTAACTACGGGGCCATCAGTCCCTAAACTTACAAACTACTTATGAACTACTTACAAACTAGGACGGCACAAATATCCATGCCCGAGGGGGGATTCGAACCCCCGACCGTAGTGGCCTTGCAGACCGTGACTGAAGCGCCTCAGTCTCCTCGGCTACCGCGGCCGGCTTTGGTCATCAGCCCTCGGCTTACAAACTACTTAAACAAACTTACGCCAAGGACAACACACACACCCATACCCAAGGGAGAACAGCGGCGCTCTCCGCAGCAAGGCGCCTCAGAGCACTCGGCCAGTCCACCACGGCGATGTTCCCAAGGCTCCACAATCCAGTAAGTGGTCTGTTGAGAACAACAGACAATGTGAAATATAGTCTTTATGGTGCTAAACAGTTCGAATCCCCCCTCGGGCATGGATATTTGTGCCGTCCTAGTTTGTAAGTAGTTCATAAGTAGTTTGTAAGTTTAGGGACTGATGACCCAGTAGTTAAGTCCCATAAGCTTAACAAACATTTGAACATTTTTGGTGCTAAACAACGCGATATTCTTCCTGTGAGTTATGTCACAAACGTAATAGCAATTTAATTTATGGACAAAAAGCAATCAGTAACTTTTTAACAGTTTCTTTAACACACCACAAGATATTTGCCATAACTGCTTGCTCACAACTAACTGCAGCTTATACATTACAATGACCACGAATTGCAACATTGAGAGGTTTAATCCTCTAAATTTTTGGAGTCAAAAGTATTTAGCTAGACGTTTCCGATCCCGGACTGTCAAAGAAGGATGTAAATTCAGGGACCTAACACTTCTGAAATTTCAAGAGCCATGACTTATAGTCCCTAATACTAAACATCTAAATATATCAACGTACCTCTAAAAGGATTATTTGTTCCTTTCCCAAATGTTTCGTGCAATTAAACGCTGTTTCTTTGACGATTTTGTTAATGTACCGGGTGATCAAAAAGACAGTATAAATTTGAAAACTTAATAAATCACGGAATAATGTAGATAGAGAGGTAAAAATTGACACACATGCTTGGAATTACATGGGGTTTTATTAAAACAAAAAACAAAAAGGTTCGACAGATGGCGCTTCATCTGATCAGAAAGGCAATAATTAGCATAACAAATTAAGACAATGCAAAGATGATGTTCTTTACAGGAAATGCTCAATATGTTCACCATCATTCCTCAACAATAGCTATAGTCGACGATCAATGTTGTGAACAGCACCGTAAAGCATGTCCGGAGGTATGGTGAGGCATTGGCGTCGGATGTTGTCTTTCAGCATCCCTAGAGATGTTGGTCGATCACGATACACTTGCGACTTCAGGTGATCCCAAAGCCAATAATCGAACGGACTGAGGTCTGGGGTCCTGGGAGGCCAAGCATGACGAAAGTGGCAAAATGTTTGTAGAACTTATGGGACTTAACTAAAATGTTCAAATGTTTGTTAAGCTTATGGGACTTAACTACGGGGTCATCAGTCCCTAAACTTACAAACTACTTATGAACTACTTACGAACTAGGACGGCACAAATATCCATGCCCGAGGGGGGATTCGAACCCCCGACCGTAGTGGCCGTGCAGACCGTGACTGGAGCGCCTCAGTCACCTCGGCCACCGCGGCCGGCGGTAGATTTAACTGTCCATTCTTTAAAGCACGAAAGAATTCTCTGTACTCAAGAATTCCTCCATGTGTAATTGTCGCGCAGGTCTTTAATGAAAGCAGTATGACTAGACGGTACCAGTACTCCTTAACCAGAATATCGCGTTTTCTTTTATTTGCGGTTATAGTTGCAATGCCTATTGCTGTAGTGGCGATAACAACACTCGTTCGATCGGCTGCAACTAACTACACGTTGCGAGAGCGCCACGCAAGATTTTAGAACTGACGAAACTATACGCACCACGTTTGCGCGCGTACCTGCGCGTCGGTTTCGCTATTTAGACGCAGACTCCTGCGCGTGGTAACAACCCCGTCTGAAGAGAAGGCCTCGGCGCTGGCTTGCCACGTCACGCAGAGTAGGTCGCGAGCGCGTAGCTCACTGGCTGGCCGGTGCGAGGCGGTGGGCCGTCCCCATCGGCCAGCCAGTGAGCTACGCGATCGCGACGGCAGCGCCGAGGCCTTCTCTTCAGACGGGGTTGGTGGTGCTCCTGAACGCGCGGTCAAGAACATGCCTCTAATTTCGGCTACACGCACCTGAGCGCCACAGACCTGTGCGCATTTAGGCTCGCGCGCGGATGCGGTTAAAACCGCACGTATGAGGGGCCTCTATAATCACTCGCCCGAACGCCAAATGTACGCAACGTACCTTGCAGGCTATAGTCATTCGTAACCAGTACAGGCAAAGCAAATAAACTTCGAATAAACCACTAAGGCAAGACAGGTGATAATATTTTAACTGACAAATATAATGAAAGTGTGGGAAAGATATTAAAATAATAGTTTATTTACATTTTCATTATTTTTGTCCGAATTGTTGCCAAAAGCCATAAAATTACAGGCAAATCTAAAGTAAGACGCAAAACAAGTCAGTGCGATTTTTTATCTTTGAATGAGAAATGAACTAAAGAGATGAGTAACGTAGAAGTAGATATCATCAGAGTAGTGCAGCAACTAAATTCAACAAGAACAAGTCTTCTGGTCTGGACTGTATACTCATTAGATTTCTATCTGATATGCTGATGCGATAGCTCCTTAATTAACAGCCATATACAACCGCTCTCTCAAAGAAGGATCTGTACCAAAAATTGGAAAGTTGCGCAGATCACACCTATATTCAAGAATGGCAGTAGAAGTAACCCACTAAACTACAGGCCTATTTCAATGACGACAATTTGCAGCAGGGTTTTGGAACATATTCTGTATTCAAATATTATGAATTATCTCGAACAGAACGAACTATTGACCCAAGATCAACAAGGAATTAGAAAATATCGTTCATGCGAAACACATCTAGCTCTTTATTCACACGAAGTGATGGGTGATATCAACAAGGGTTTGCAAATCGATTCCGTATTTCTTGATTTCCAGAAGACTTTTGGCACCGTACCTCACAAACGGCTTTTAATAAAATTTCATGCTTATGGTATATCGCCCCAAATTTGCGATTACATAGGGGATTTCCTGTCAGAGAGGACACAGTTAGTAGTAATCGTTGGTAAGGCATCGACTAAAACAGACGTGATATCGGGTGTAACACAGGGTAGTGTTATTGGTCCTCTTTGTTCCTTATTTACATAAACGATTCAGGGGGAAATCTAAGTAGCTCTCTTAGGTTGTTTGCAGATGACGCCGTCATTCACCGTCTAGTAAAATCATCTGAAGATCAAAACCAACTGCAGAACGATCTGAATAGGATATCACTACTATGTAAAAATTGGCAATTGACTCTAAATAATGAGAAGTGTGAAGTCGTCCACATGAGTACGAAAAGAAATCCGTTAAACTTTGCTTAAAATATAATTCAATCAAAAGTCAAGGGTCGTAAACTCCACAAAATATCTAGGAATTACTATTACTTCAGACTTAAACTGGAAAGAACACGTAGATAATGTCGTGGGAAAGGCGAACCAGAGACTGCGTTTTATTGGCATAACCCTTAAAACATGCAACAGAACTATAAAATAAACTGCATACACTACGCTTGTCCGTCCATTTTTGGAGTATGCCCAGTGTGGGTTCCTTATCAGGTGGGTTTGACGGAGGACATCGAAAGAGTCCAAAGAAGGGCAGCTCGTTTCGTATTGTCACGATAAGGGGAGACAGCGTTACGGAAATGAGGAAATGATACAGGATCTGGGATGGGAATCATCACAACAACGGCGTTTATCGCAGCGGCGTGGGCTACGTACGAAACTCCAATCTCCAAGATTCTCCTCCGAAAGCGAAAATATGTTGTTGACTCCCACTTACATAGGTAGAAATGACCATCAGAATAAACTACGAGAAATCAGAGCACGAACGGAGAGATTTAGGTGTTCGTTCTTCCCGCGCGCTATTCGAGAGTGGAATGGGAGATAAATAGTATAACGGTGGTTCGATGAACCCTCTGCCAGGCACTTAAATGTGATTTGCTGAGTATCCCATGTAGATGTAGATCTATACCAGAAAAGGGAAACAGGGGAGACGTTTGTTTACATATTTGTGAAAGCCAAGCAGACCTGAAATTGAAAAAGAGTCAAGCACACTACTAGGAAGATTGTAATTCCTTGCAATAAATCCTATATATTCCAAGGAACAGACCCTGATGAGGAAAGAACCATGACTGCCATTGATTGATCAAATGTTCAAATGTTTGTAATTCTATCGGACCAAACTGCGTGGTCATCAGTCCGTAGCTTACAAACTACTTAAACCTAGGTAAACTAACCTAAGGACAAACACACACACCCATGCCCCAGGGAGGACTGGAACCTCCACGGCGAGCAACCGCGCGCTCCGCAGGGAGACGCTTTAGACCGCTCGGCCACTCCACCGCGGCTGCCATTGATTGTTTCGTTCTGAAACAGTGCGCTACACCTCGACCCACGGTTAAGGCGTTTAGTGTGAAGCGTGACCAGCTTTTCTGCCTACACGTGCAGATGTTTCTGTGTATCCACGAGTACACTCATTCTGATTATCACTCATCCACTAACTCACCGAATGACGACTCAACATTTCCAAATGTAGGCTCCTCTTTCCTGTTTAAATGGGAGTGCCTGCATTCACAGGTAAGTGTTTTGCTTGACAGGATCGTATGCATTTCAGTTATAATAGTGATGTCCATCATTTCTACCTAGAAAAAGAATTTAGCACGTCAGATAAATATTTACTCACCTCTTCCACCGGCTCTGAAGCCGACTGCGCGGCTACGACATACATTTTCCTGCTACAGAATCAAATGTTCAAATGTTTGTTAAGCTTAAGGGACTTAACTGCGGGGTCATTAGTCCCTAAACTTACAAACTACTTATAAACTAGCTTATATTAAAGTCGGCTAAAACATCCATGCCCGAGGGGGGGGGGGATTCGAACCCCCGACCGCAGCGGCCGTGCAGACCGTGACTGGCACGCCGCAGACCGCTCGGCCTCTGCGGCCAGCTGTTACAGAATCCAACACACAAACATACCATAAGTAGACAAAGCCATAATTTGTTGTGGTTGTTTTCAATAATTTTCTAAGTTACAACTTGATTAAGGGGTAAAGCATAACACTCACTGATCCGTAGAATACCTGTTTTGTTTTATTCAAAAATCAAATGTTTGTAAATCTATCGGACCAAACTGCGTGGTCATCAAAAAATGTTCAAATGTTTATAGTCTATGGGACTTAACTACGGGGACATCAGTCCCTAAACTTACAAACTACTTATGAACTACTTACGAACTAGGACGGCACAAATATCCATGCCCGAGGGGGGATTCGAACTCCCGACCGTAGTGGCCGTGGAGACCGTGACTGGAGCGCCTTAGTCCCCTCGGCCAGCGCGGCCGGCCGTGGTCATTAGTCCGTAGCTTACAAACTACTTAAACCTAGGTAAACTAACCTACGGACAAACACACACACCCATGCCCCAGGGAGGACTCGAACCTCCACGGCGAGCAACCGCGCGCTCCGCAGCGAGATTCTTTAGACCGCTCGTCTACTCCACCGCGGCCTGTTTTGTTTTAGATGATGACGACATTCTCATGAGTAGTCCCCGCCAACAAATCCGAACTGGGGACTAGTTTTACCTCTTGAATATTTTATCCAAGCGGAAGCCATCTTCAAATATTCATACAATAGAAAAATTCTGCAATTCTGTCTCACATCAAAGGACCTGGAAGAGCAAATGAACGGAATGGACAGAGACTTGAAAGAAGGATATAAGGTGAACAGTAACGAGAGCAAAACAAGGGTAGTGGAATATAGTCTAAGAAAATCAAATAGATGAGTTTTGTTATTTTGGTATCAAAGTAACTTACAATGGCCGACGTTAAGAAGATGAAAATGCAGAATTGTTATGGGAAGAAAAGTATTCCTGAAGATGCCTTCGAATATTAGTTTAAGTGTTCGGAAGCCTTTGTTGAAGGTATCGTCTGAGTGTAGACTTGTACGGGAGTGAAACGTGGGCGATATGACGTTCAGATAGAGATATTATAGAAAATTCTGTAATTTGGTGCTAGATTAGAATGCTGAAGATTATATGGCTAGATCTCGAACTAATGAAGAGTTACTGAACAGTATTGGGGACAAAAGATATTTCTGGTTTTGTTATTGGCGAGAAGTGTTTGGGGTAAAAATCGCAGAGGGAAACAGAGACTAGAATACAGTAATCAAGTTCAAAGTGATGTTGGTTGCCGTCATTCAGAGATGAAGAATCGCGCAGGGTAGGGCAGGGTGGAGAGCTCCATGAAACCAGTCTTTGGACTACACATCACAACACCAACTGTTTTCAAACAATGAAATATCTATCGAAAAGAATCACAACGATTGCAGTGAAGCCCACAACACAACAATATACTATATTGTCGAATTAGAACAGCTTATTACTGATTGAACCAAAATTTGTACAGCTTGTAACAGAGTTACGTTCCCCGTCGGGGGTTCGAATACCCCCTCGGGCATGTATGTTTGTGTCGTCTTTAGTATAAGGTAGTTCATAAGTAGTTTGCAAGTTTAGGGACTGATGACCCCACAGGTAAGTCCCTTAAGCTTCACAAGTATTTGAAAAATGAACTGATTTACATATTCACTACTTGAAAATAATACCATAGGATATCCTGAAGTAGGTAATCGGCCGTAAAAACAATTTCTTTTCAATCCCGATTCTGCCAACACCACAACGATAATCGAATTAGACTCTGGAGACACCGATGTGAGGGACTGTTGAAATGTCGCATTGTGCACCTCCATAGAGGTCCTGGCCGCAGTATTATGGTTTGGAATACTACTGGAATCCAGTTCCGCACCTCCTAGGTCCGCATTACCGATACACTAACAAGCCAGCTTAACAGCTTTGAAGTGTTGGAGCGCGTTGTCCTCCTATACCTTTGGAGAATGCCTAAGGCCACAGAACAATAGGCGCCCACGTGTAGCGCGCAATGATTAAGATTCCTTCGTCGTGTATCGGTCTTCATTGTGGTTTGCCCTCCCAGTTCCCTCGATCTCTGGCCTATCGAAAACGTCTGGTCGCTGATTTCTGAGCGACTGGCCCGGAATACAAAACCCGCTGCTACACCACATCCTTTGACAGTATGTGAAAGCAGAATGAACTGCTACATCCCTACAGCACATCCTGAGCCTCCATGATCCAATTCTGAGACGTGTAGCAGCTGTTATAGGGGCAATGATCAGTACTGACTTCATCGGTTTTCTTACTTCACAAGGGGCTGTATATTCATTCCTGTCATCTTTGTACAACGTGTTGTATCCCAAATAAATTTCGTTCTGATATCTCCGGTTCCTAATAGTGTCGCACTTTCAATAGCCAGCTAGGAAGCTTAGGGTTTAACGTCCCGTCGACAGCTTGGTCATCAGAGACGGAGCTAACGCTCGGAGATTTGAGTAAGGATGGGGTAGGAAATCGGCCGTGCCCTTTGAAAGGAACCATCCCGGCATTCGACTGGAGTGATTTAGGGAAATCACGGAAAACCTAAATCTGGATGGTCGGAGGTGGATTTGAACCACCATCCTCCCGAATGCGAGTCCAGTGCGTTACCACTGCGCCACCTCGCTCGGTTTCAATATCCAGGGCAATATTTCATTCATACGTTCGTATGCAGTTGTAAAAAGGGTTGTATCATTAACAAGGAGTCAGATCGCGCGTGCGACCCTTCCTCGGCGAATAATATGTGCCTGTGCCCCCCGCAACTACGGTGCTCCGTTTTTTTTTTTTTTTTTTTTTTTTTTTTTTTTTTTTTTTTTTTTTTTCCGTACGTTAAAGTTGCCCTTTATTTTTTCGATTTAGAATGTCTCTGGCTTGTGAACAATTTCTTGGAGTACGAGAATTCCAATAAGGGTTTTACCTCATCACTTGTAGTATCTTACCAACTTCGAACCCTGGAGCATGGTACTAAATCTGGATGAGAAACTATGAACTGTTGTGGGTGTAAGTTAGTCTGTTCAGCTATTATTGTGCTCACAGCATCATCCACAGTATTCTCAAGACAAGTCATCACATCATTTTGTTTCAGAGGAATAACTGTACAAGTACTACCATTGAACAAATGTTGATTACGAATTTAACTAACATGCACAAATGCACTAGGTACCGTCTATTGCAGTAGTGTCGCGTTGTCAGTTGTTTCTGAATCGAAGTCAATTTCACTAGCCTTAACATCCGTGTCTTGAAAATTTTCAAAACTGTCACTCAAATCATCGTCACTCTCTAAAAGAAGCTGCTTTATCTCTGAAAATGATAAATGTCTTATTTTCGCCATTGCAAAAGATCACTCAATAATGCGGCTGCTTCGCTGAACGCACAGTGTCGACGCGTGCCTAGAGCAAACTATTATAATTAGCCCAGAATACGCAGTGTTGCCTGAAGAGAGCTGCCATGTAGTGGAGGAAGCTCATGTAATAACGCAGCTGCAATATTTGGCCGAAATCTCGTCATTCCCATAGGATATTAGTCACAGAACGCGGCGGATGGACATATCCGTCATTCACACTTAAGGAGTTAAGCTTGTTTTTATAGGTTTCAAAGCGAAGTTAAACAGAGATTTATGCAGCTGTGTTCGTGTCGTATACAGATAGTGAGTGCTGTAACTTACAAGTTGATGCGGTTTTTTACCACCCGTCGAGATTGGAGTTTTAGGCATCTTGCTCCTAAAGGCATCTCGCCTCTATTTACTGTTCAAAAACATGTGCATGGTATTTGACTTACTGATATGATAAAATACCCTGATACACTTCTGTATAAAATACGTTATATTATCTGCACGACCACTACGGTCGGGGGTTCGAATCCCCCCTCGGGCATGGATATTTGTGCCGTCCTTAGTTGTAAGTAGTTCATAGGTAGTTTGTAAGTTTAGGGACTGATGACCCCGTAGTTAAGTCCCATAGACTCTACAAACATTTGAACATTTTACGTTATATTAAGCTACTATTTATAACGTCGTGGGGGATCTACAAGTTTTTTCCCCTCTACAAACAGTATTTTTACGCTCTTGCGGATGATAGATGCTTGTATTGTGGCATCAACTGTCAACCAGTGTTCTTAAATGTACTGAGTTCAGCAGCCACTTACTTACGAATACGGTGAAAACTGTAGTTCCTGTAAGTAAGAATATGGACGTAAGGGTTGATAGCGTGCACCTGGAAAAATGTTTGTTCTGTCTACCTGTAACTTGCATCATATTACGCAGACGTCAACTGCAACACTATTTACTATCGATAAAACATCTTCCTAATAGTAAATAATGTGGTGTTGAGCTACTATTCCTTACTCTATAGCGCTGCCACATATTTTTCACACTAGCAGAGTTTTAAATGTATTCCATGCAGGATACGTCTATTCTACCAAACAAACTTCAGCAGTATATTACTTTAACATCCATTAGTTTAGTAAATTAGGGGAAACTTAGAAGCTTAATTTCTATATGGAAAATGTTTAGGAATAACGAACATGCACCCTAAGGAAATGTTTGTACTGACTTCCCATTCTTTTAATAACTTCCCTCTAAACTATGTGGAAAACCCCCACAAAAATTTGGATTAGATAAGCAGAACATCCGCTGACACTAGCCGCCATCTGACAAAGCTATAATTGTCATACGTTTTGGCAGAACGATCCTGATTTGAACACCATACATTTTTGTAACAGAATATTATGACCGTAGACGTTTCCAAATAAAACAACATATCTCGAGAAGAAGTATTTTCAAGTGGGCATAATCTTAAAAAAAAAAAAAAAAAGCCAGCGTTGCCATCTTGCTTTAAAAGTGGAGTAATTACAGCTTTTAAAAGCAGAGGAGACAGTGATAGGATGGTGAAGCTCCGTAAATAATAAAATGAATGCTTCACCTCTACTCTTGTAACTACATTTTAGATGTGTTACATGGTCCAGAACACGAATCTGTGAAACCAGAACTCCACTCAGGACACGTTTTGTAGTGTGAAGGAGCACTTAACCAGTCCATCGACGACTCTTATCTAGGGTCACAATCATTAGGAAAGTTTAAAATAGATTGAGGCTCTGCAGTAAGTATTAATTTACTGCGGTGAGGGTGTAATACGGCCGTCATTTAAATACATACAAACCGCTAAATTTTCTTAATAAATATGTTGTGTGTGCTGGTGAGTAACTGTACTTGAAACACAATTCTTGCGTGTTGCTTATCGTAATATGCAGATGTGTGACCATGAACGGAAAGATGTGTGTCCAAATAAATATGACTGCTCTATTATTTATCAAAATACATAATATTTCGATCATTATACTAGCTGTGCAGCATGTACCTATTTTATATATCATAACATACAATAAAGGTATGTTTACAGGTCCCTCGATGAAACTAAAATAATAGCTGTCCCCAGCACGTCAGACAGACGTGGGCTATGGTGGCTGATAGACAGCAACAGGGGTACAAAGACGCTGTGCGTTTGTTCAATAGCAGTAAAAAAAATGCAAAAAATCATACATAAAATCGCCTTAGTTACATGGTGATTGATACTTAACACTCATATACAACCATTCACTCAAAGAAGGATCTGAACCCAAAGACCGGAAAGTTACACAGGTCACGCCGATATTCAAGAAAGGCAATAGGAGTGATCCACTGAATTACAGACCTATATCATTGATACTGAATTGCAGCAGGATTTTGAGACATACTGAGTTTAAACGTTATGAATTACCTCGAACAGAACGATCTATTGACCCACAGTCAACACAGATTCAGAAATTACCGTTATTGTGAAACACAGTAAACTCTTTATACACACGAACTGATTATTGCTATCTTCCATGGATCTCAGATTGACTCCATATTTTTAGATTTCCAGATGGCTTATGACACGGTAACTCACAAATGGCTTTTGACAGGGTACCTCACAAATAGCTTGTAATCAAATTGCCCACTTACGGAATATCGTCTCAGATATGTGATTCGATTAAAGATATCCTGTCAGAGAGAACACGGTTCGGAGTAATTGACGGAAAAGCATCGGCAGAACAGAGGCGATATCTGGCGTTCCTCAGGGTAGTGTTATTGATCCTCTGCTCTTCCTGATGATGATTTCATGTGGTATTTTTGGCCGTTAAACCCAGCTGGGATCGTGTTCGGCCTGCCTGGTGCAAGTGTTTAGGTGACGCCACATGGGCGACTTGCGCGTCGATGATGATGAAATGATGAGGAGGACGACACAACCCGACCGGGAATCGAACCCGGGCCCCTGCGTGGTAATCTATCACGCTGTCCATCGGACTACGGAGGCGGACTCTGCTCCTCTTGATCTATATAAATGATTTGGGAGATCATCTGAGCAGACCTCTTAGGATGTTTGTAGATGATGCTGACATTTATGGTTTCGTAAAAGTAATCAGAACATCAAAACAAACTGCATAACCTTTTAGATATCTGTATGGTGCGAAAAGTGGCAATTAACCCCCAATGATGAAAAGTGCGAAATCCTCCACATATGTACTAAACCAATTCGCTAAAGTACGGTTATAAAATAAATAAATAAAGCCGGCCGCGGTGGCCGAGGGGACTGCGGCGCGCCAGTCACGGTCTGCATGGCCACTACGGTCGGGGGTTCGAATCCCCCCTCGGGCATGGATATTTGTGCCGTCCTTAGTAGTAGCTAGTTCATAAGTAGTTTGTAAGTTTAGGGACTGATGACCCCGTAGTTAAGTCCCATAAGCTCTACAAACATCTGAACATTTTGAAATAAATAAAATCTGAAAGCCGTAAATTAAACTAAATATCTAGTCATTACAACTACGGCCGACTTAAATTGGAAAGAAAACAGAGACCAAGACAGTTTTATTGCAGAACCCTTAGAATATGTAACAGCATTACTAGACACAGCATATACATTACGCATGTCCGTCCTCTTTAGGAGTATTGTTGCGCAGTATGGCATTCTTATCAGGTGGGATTGACAGATGATGTCAAAAGAGTACAAAGAAGGGCAGCTCGTTTTGTATTATCACGATTCAGGAGAGAGTGTATCACAGAAAGGATACAGGACTTGGAGTGGGAATCACTAGAACACCGGTGTTTTTCGTTGTGGCGAACTCTACTTACGATATTTCGATCACCGACTTTCTCCCCCGAATGCGAAAAGATATTGTTGACTACGACCTACACAGGATGAAATGATCATAAAAGCAAAATAAGAGAGTTCAGAGCTCGAAACGAAAGATTTAGGAGTTCATTTTTCCTGCGTGCTATTCAGGAATGAAGTGGTATATAAATAATATGAAAGTGGTTCGATGAATTCTCTGCAAGGCACTTCAATTAACGATGACGATGTATATTGATTGTGGCCGACCCGAAAAGTAACCACAACAGTACAAATGATCTCGTGTCTGCTAGGATCATATCAGGTTCTTATACCTAATTCCAAAATGTAACGGAAAGGAAGGTTCGGCTGCTTAAATAGCAATTCTTGGAAAAATAACGACCTATTTCTCGTCAAATACTATTAAGTGAATTTAGAAAAATTATATAATTGTAGACAATGAGATCATTGTGCCACCGTCATCGTATATCTCTCGTATCATCACAACTATAGGATAAAAAGAGAATAGATCACGTCCAGACGGAAACAATCACTTTTTCCTCTCTCCGTTTTTGAATGGAATAGGAAAGACAACCGATAAAACCGTTGCTATTACCATCATAGTGGTTTACAGTCTATGAGTTTAGGTGTAGATATAGGCAATTTACAGTTACAATTTTGTCTATATTACGCTACTGGTTGTGAGTAACTGGCAAAAGTAACAGCCTTATCACACCTAGGATCAATTGTTTGGACGGACCTGAAATAGAATGCTAACATACTAGGTCTACTACTTGTTGGAAAATCAGATGCCATGCTTATGTTCAGTGGAAGACACATAAGCAAATATAATTCATCCACGAAAGAAGTGTCTCTCAAAACAGTTGTAAGAGCGCGTTTCTCTGAGTAGTTGGGAGCACTAGCAGACTACATTAATGAAGCTGATCAAGCAAAGAGTAGCAGCGCTAGAAGACAAGCCATCTATAACCCTCATTCAGATTTCGATCCGTCACACTCAGTGCTAAGTTAGCACTTGATACAACTTTCTATCTAACGGAATTTTGATGCTGTTTTGTGTTTAGATTTCAAGAAAATTACTCTACACTCCCACAAAATGTAACAAACTGCACAAGTAGGAAACCAGCCCGAGAATTCCGTATGTGGGATTCTGAACAACTGATGTCAGTTTGTGCTACAGACCGTTTGGTCCTAAGTCCCATTCAGAGGCAACTACATACGATACTTTAACTAAGGGCCCTTTTTTGTACTACCAATTATGATTTTCATTTTATTTATTGCCGGCATTACTCATTTTAAGAACTGTTTGTGAGGTTCAAGCGCATCACTGCTATTCTTTGTGTTTTGTGCGTGTTATCTTCAATACACAGTAGTGGGTAAGATGCAAGGATGTAGGATTAAATTCCAACAAGGGCAGAGAGGGGTACTTTATATCCACCTCTTGCAAATACCGTAATGTAGTCATGTACTTTATATTTTAAAATTTAAAAAAAAAGTATAATTTTAATAAAATCTCAAACCTTCTCCAAAAATTTAAGTACTACCACCAGATGCGGATTATTACAATGAATGTCATATTCAGTAATTTGATGTTCTGGATCTTATTTGCACATCAATATCTCTTTGAAAAGTATGTTGTAAATAAAAGACAAGCCTAACGAGAGTTTTAGTTCTTAAATATTTTTGTGGTTGGCATAGAACACCCTCCAACACTGTTAGAAAAGAACATATACATTAATGAAAATGCTTTGTTACTGCTAGCGTTATGAACTCATTTTTATTCAAAAACATAAACTGATTATCAAAATTTTAATATCATTATGCAACACTGTTTCTCGCTTCTTTATTCAATGATCCAGATAGAAACTTAGTAGGTTTCACAGCTATCACGTACTTTCAGCGTAAAGCTTTTCAGTCCATACGCAATGTACTTCTTGAAATTGAATACTTCTCGGTCGTTTTACTGTCATTTCAAAAATTCGACTTTTCTATGATTTCTTCTTGTTATTTCCATATGGTTTCTGTCGTTTCTGCTCTATCTTTGCCTTTTAAAGAAACAATCGTAAAAATTTTGATTTTAGGTTAAATGTTTTTATTTTCGGTATAACCCGAATTTCCTTTGTCCGCTACAACCAAAACGTACGGCTGTGGTTCATTAACATTTCCATTGGTATTAATTCGGCTAGATTTTGATCACAGCCTACAATATGGAGTAAAATTTTTATATCTGACGGTACAATATAATTTTTTACCAAAAAAAAAAAAGTCACAACCCTCTGAAATTAATTTGATGACCGTAATATTCACTAGGACCAGATAACTTGTTGCCACTTTGAAACATACTGTAGTTTAGATTGATATCCTTGTTCCTCAGTTGGCTGACACAGCAGTGGCGCTAGACGTTTGAAGCAGCTCTTGTACTCTACAGACCGCCATCCGGCACTACTCGGCCTTTTCCTATCGTACATTTTGAACAGCAGTACTGAATCCAACTACTTCGAGGTATGACAAATGTTACTTTTCATTCCAGCGATGGTTCTACATTAAGAGCAACATAATGAGCCCTGTTCGCTAATTGGTCGAAACTCGCCTGTCTGGTGTATAAAACCAGTTTTACGCTAAAGGCTTGGTAGATAGTCTCGACTGACTACTACGTCGCCGCACGTAAATCAGTCACTGGCGACGTTGCTAGTGGGTCAGGGACATCAGTGATCAACTGACTGTGTCCAATGCAGCGTTTTAAAGACCTTCAGTATGCTGCCGACTGCCTTTGCGCTGCCAAATAAGCAGATTTCGAATAGGAATGTGTGGTCGGTAATGACATATTACAGCGTTATTGCGTACAGAAGTATAAAAGAAAGGAAAACTGAAAATGGAAGTAAGGACAAAAAATTCCTTTTCCCTGTCCATCCAGTACCTGATTTAACCTGCGTATATTTCTTCCTTTTGATCATTTTAGAAGCCTGGTGTATGAGAGTCTCGTCACATCTGAAGCAGATCCCGTTGCCCGCGTTGCATGCTGCTGGTCATGTGATCTGCATGCCTGACGTCTTTTCTAATGCACACCGCTACATGCATCGTCGCTGCGAATCTTGTATCGTTGTTGGTGGCCGCTCTTTCCAGCACCTCATGTAAACTATCAATAAATAAATGTTTCATTTATACTTTCCTTTTCAGTTTCCTTCCCTTCATACTACTACACAGGCTATGACTGTAATATGTCAATACCGCAAACACATTCCTATACTAAATCTGCTTATTTCGCTCGCCTCTACTTGCCGTTTCCTTTTTGACATATTTTTAGGACAAACCTGAATATGTACATTTTCACAGATGGGGGAAGGAGGAGATAGTCTTGAAGAGGTGGAGATAGACAGAGGAAGAGGAGGAGGTGAACAGAATAGCAGGGATGATGAGATGGGACGAAAGAGAGGCCGCGTGAGATGAACAAATAACGTTGTTTGACATTGAAGGATGGGCAGGTGGAAGATGGAGATAAACGGAGAGCAAGAGGAAGCAGGCTGATGAGGGGCGAGGAGCATGTCATCAAACGAGATGAACCAATCGAAAACTTAAAACAAATGTCCAGAAAAAAATACATTTGTGTTTAGCATATAACATAGCTCCGTGAGAGGCTATAAATAAGGAGGAAGATTAGCGTCTAACGACCCGTCGACAGCGTGGATATTAGAGGCGGAGCTCAGGGTCGGATTATTTGGGTAAGTTGAAATGTGCAGTTGTTGGACCAAACTCCTATTGTCATCAGTCCATAGACTCACAAACAACGTAAACTAAATTACACTAAGGGCAATACACACCAATGCCCGAGGGACGACTGAAACTATCGGCGGGAACGGCCACCCAGTCTGTAGCATATCGCCTTAGACCATGCGGTCATTCATCGTGGCTTGTCATTTTACAGGATCCATCACGGCTCTTTCCTGGAGTGATTTAGAGGAATCACGTAAAATGTGCATCTGGATGGCCACAAATGGATTTGAACCACCGTCCTTACAAATGCGAGTCCAGTGCTTTTCTACTGCGCAGTCTAGCTCGGTGAATAGAGACACGAAGTCCGTATACACAGGACATGTACATTACTATGTTCTGCAGAAATTATTAACATTTCAACCATGTCGTCCAGGGGGTTTAAGGTGAACATCAATATCGCGGCGCAAAACCACCTACCGTAAAATGTGCCTTGGGCTCTCGCTGTCGTTATAAGACGAAGGAGTGAGTTGAGCAGTCGTTCAGGATGGCCACGGAGGAATGGCCGTGCGCTCTAAGGCGCATTGCTGCGGAGCACGCCGTTACATCTCATCGGAAGTTCGAGTCCTTCCTCGGGCATGGGTGTGTGTGTTCTCCTTAGGGTAGTTTAACTTAGCTTAAGTGGTCTGTAAGCCTAAGGACTGATAACCACAGTAGTTAAGTCCCATAGATTTCCAAACGTTTCAACATTTCGTTCAGGATGCCTAGTAGACGTATGCGCGAACTGCACCGTCAAATCAGTGAGTTCGAAAGAGGGATGTTTATTGGCATAAAAGAATATGATGCTCTTGTCATCGAAACGTTTCAGCAGTGCAATGGGTGTGTGCAGAATGGATCTTCGAAAGCCGTAGACCACGAAAAGGTGGAACAGGTCGCACCACCCAGAGCAACCCCCCGGGGAAGATTGACATCGCACCCGAATGACGTTGAAGAACAGATATGTGTCATCCTCGGCTCTGGCGCAACAGTGGAACAGGTGTACGACCCTTGCCGTTTACCACGATTCGGTTTACTTGCGCATTATCCATTTCTCCGGCTGCCTTTCACTAACATTCAGAAATATCCTAGACGGCGACACTGTATGAAACGACGTCACTGGGAACAGGAATGGCATCAAATCGTGTTTTCAGACGCATCCACGTTCTGTTTATCTGAATATGATGGCTGAATTTTGGTCCGCGCATACACTGGAAGTGTTATCATAGTGACTGCATTGACACAAGACACACAGCGCCAACTCAAAGCCTTTTGGTGTGGGGCGCTACTGGGTACAACCACAACTCACAGCTGGTGTGTGTCCAGGGCACTGTGAGCAATTTCACCTGCGACCAGTTACATCCTACGACCTAAAGCCATACCCTTCTACCTGCACAACACCCCAAAGTCCATTTTTCAGCAAGGCAGTGCATATGTTACATGATCACGTTCCTTCTTGGTGTGTCGGATGTCAGCCTTTGACCCTGGTCAGCCAGATCACGAGACCAATCTAAAGTGTGGGTGAGAAGGTGGGTGCAGCGTTGTGACCAAATACCAACCCATACAGATGGACTCTGGAATACAGCATGGACGATAATACAACAAGACGCCATTCGCGCTTTACACGCAACGATGCCATCACAAGATATCAGGGCCCGCGGCAGACCCTGTGCCTACTCGGCAGCAGAACAAATCCTGAACCGAGGCGACTGAAACGCTACTGATTTCTCCGGAACATACTAATGTATATGTCCTCTGAATATGAATTAAGGAAGGTAGGAGAAAGGACTAGGGCTCAACATTGTCGATATCAAGGTCATTAAAGACTGAGTACTAGCTCAGAGGCTTTCAAGGGTGGGAAAGGAAATTTGCCGCACCTGTTCAAAGATATAATCCAAGACTTTGTCGGAAGTGATTGAGGGAAATAACTGTAAGATTAAATAATGATGGCAGACTCAGATTTGACGTGTCTTCTCGATGCTGGCTAGTGAACCAGCCGTGCCGCCTTGCTCGAGATCAGGTATCAAGGTGTTTTCCGTATATTTTACGCGCGGCCTGTGCGGTAACTAGGTGCATGCAGGCTTGTTTTATGTCAATGAAACATCTTTGTAATTGAAACATAAAATGTGTCTTTCAAAAATAATACAAAAAGTAAAAAGAAACATCAAAAAATTGTCCTATACTGAGTATAGGACAATTTTTTGATGTTTCTCTGGTTGCTGCTCTAGTTGCTGCTGAAACAGAAGAATGGAAAAATATGAATGCCTTCAAATAAAGGATGACGATTGCTGACGTTTGCAGTTGATTTGAAAGAGCAGTTACGCTCATCAATTGTTAAACAAAAAACGCAAGACCTGTTGACTATGTTGCCATGTTGGGAAGAGAAATATATCAAAGAGAACTCGGCGGAAGCCGAGACTATGGCTTGTTCCAGACAGTACGAGGTGCCAAGGCGAAGGCAGGTTTGGCAGAACTGGCTGTCTATGGACGCAGGTTACACAATGCAGCACTGCCAGCCCCTTGGGATGTTTTAGCCTCACCAGCGAGTCGGACCACTGAACCTTCTCAGCAGCATGCGAATAGAATTTTTCTGATTGGCGTGACATCTGTGTCGTCAGAGGGGGTGGATTATGTTCCCGCTCACAATTTGTTTAAAGTCTGCCATTGGCCACATCAAAATAGTATCTGTTGGTAACAGTAAGGGCATGCGATTGACTGCCAGCTTCTCATGTATGCACTGGCAAAGGGGAGGTCTCTCTCCAGAGCGTCAACGCAGCTCCATAAATTTACTTCTGGCCATTCGATTGCCGACTGCCATCGTGTCTGTTCATCGGATGTACACCATGTTAATGCTGATTTCTCTCCAATTGCTGTGACACAAACACTTTTGTATCTCTAGATCAAATATATCCCAATTTGATCGAGCAGTTTATGGGCATAGTTTTATTTTATCCAAAAGCAAGGAGTTTATCTCGCTGTGCGGTTAAGTTACGAGCCTTACTCTGGATGACGCAAATCAAAGTCGTTAGGCGTTAACTTCAAAATTTTCTTTGTAATCAATGAAATGAGTTCACAATCAGATTTGTTTCTTACGGACACGCACTGACGACCTTTATTAATTTAAATTCTTTTGGGCAGGGTCCTTTTATTTTTATTTTTTTATTTTTTATTATTATTCTTACTTCTATGACGGTCATGCTTGTCTGTAACCATAGACTGGCCATGCAACAAGCTGATGCAACTACGACGACGGTCGCCACAGATACTGGTCTGCTAATGAGTCATCACCATTGCAATCATTTAAAGTAAAAAGAATGTTTGTTTGCGGCGGTGCCGTGGCCGAGCGCTCTACGGCACCTTGCTGCGGAGCGCACAGTTGCTCACCGTCGGAGGTTCCAGCCCTTCCTCGGGCATGGGTATATGTGTGCTGTCCTTAGGTTACTTCAACTTTGGTTAAGTGATCTGTAAGCCTAGGGACTAATAACAAAAGAAGTTACGTCCCACCATAGATTTACAAACATTTGAACATTTTCAATGTTTCTCTCTCTTTCCTCGTTCTGTTAGTCAATTGCTTGTCAAACTTGACTACTCCTACTTCTATCTAGTTATGAGAGTACACATTCGCGACCGACACAAAAAAGAATCTGTTTTTCATTAAGTTTCTTTCTCATAAACTGGTTGTACTGTTAGCACGGTATTCTTTCCTACTTTTTTTTCATATGTCACCAACAGCTGTGTAACTGCAGTTTACGATAATTAAGTGATGTGTGTCATAATACATGTTTTTCCTCCATTTTTGTGCGATAAATATATTTAAAAGGAACCCCCTTTGTCAATGCAGTAGATTTTTTCCCCTTTTCAGCTAAACCACAAATTTAAGAATTAATTATAGATCAAGGTGGTACTCAGTGCAGAGGTTTGTCTGTAGAGGAAAGTTCGTTTAAATGCAAATGCCAGTAATTCGTAGGGTGGTTAATACCATCACACGCTATTGACAATTATGACACGTTATAACATTTGAAAATATTGGAGTGACATTTTTGCTATTGTTTTAGTTCTCAATAGTGCTGAGAATTAAAGCACAACTTTTTCAAGAATATCCATGATGAATTTTGCTTTCATCATTAACAGAACAGTATTGTCATTGGTGTTATTGTTGTTGTTATGGTCTTCAGTCTGGAGACTGGTTTGATGCAGCTCTCCACCCCACTCTATCCTGAGCAAGCCTTTTCATCTCCTCATAAGAACGACAACCCACATCCACTTGAATCTGCTTACTATACGCGTCTCTTAGTCTCTCTTTGCGATTTTTACCCCACACACTTCCCTCCAATGCTAAATTTACGATTCCCCGATGTCTAAGAATGTGTCCTACCAAGCGATCCCTTCTTTTAGTCAGGGTATGCCAAAAATTCCTTTTCTCACCAATTCTGTTCAGTACCTCTTCATTAGTTATGCGATCTACCCACCTAATCTTCAGCATTCTTCTGTAGCACCACATTTCAAAAGACTCTATTCTCTTCCTGCCCGCACTGCTTATCGTCCATGTTTCACTCCCGTACAAGGCAACACTCCACACAAATGCCTTCAGAAAAGACTTCCTTACACTTAAATTAACAAATTCAAATGTTTGTTAAGCTTATGGGACTTAACTACGGGGTCATCAGTCTCTAAGCTTACAAACTACTTATCAACTACCTTATACTAAGGACGGCACAAATATCCATGCCCGAGGGGGGATTCGAACCCCCGACCGTAGTGACTTAAATTAACATTCGATGTTAGCAAATTTCTCTTTTTCAAAAATGCTTTTCTTCCCATTGCCATTCTGCATTTTATATCCTCTGTACTGCGACCATCGCATGTTATTTTACTACCCAAGTAACAAAACTCATCTGCCACCTTCATTGTTTCGTTACCTAATCTAATTCCTTCAGCATCGCCTAATTTTCTAAGACCGCATTCCATTATTTTTGTTTTGCCCTTGTTAATGTTCATTTTATATGCTCTCTTCAACACGCTGTCCATTCCATTCAACTGCTCTTCCAGGTCCTTTGCTGTCTCTGACAGAATTACAATTTCATCAGCAAAACGCAATGTTTTTATTTCTTGCCCCTGAACTTTAATCCCTATTCCAAATTTTTCCTTGCTTTCCTTCACCGCCTGCTCGATGTACAAATTGAATAACATCGGAGAAAGGCTACAACCCTGTCTTACTCCCATCCCAACTGATGCTTCCCTTTCATGCCCTTCGAGTCTAATAACTGCGGTCTGGCTTTTGTACAAGTTGTAAATAACTCTCCTTTCCCTGTATTTTACCACTGCTGACTTCAGAATTTGAAAGAGTGTATTCCAGTCAACATTGTCAAATGCTTTCTCCAAATCTACAAAAGCTAAAAATGTAGGTTTGCCTTTCCTTAATCTATCTTCTAAGATAAGACGTAAAGTGAGTATTGCCTCCCGGGTTCCTACGTTCCCCCTGAATCCAAACTGATCTTCCCCGAGGTCAGATTCTACCAGCTTTTCCATTCTCCTGTAGATAATTCGTGTTAAAATTTTGCAACCATGACTTATCAAACTGATGGTTCTGTAATTTTCACATCTGTCTGCACCTGATTTCTTTGGAATGGGGATTATTACATTTTTCTTAAAGTCTGAGGTCATTTCGCCTGTCTCATACATCCTACACACCAGTTCAAATAGTCTTGTCATGGCTGGCTCTCCCAGGGACTTTAGTAGCTCTGAGGATATGTCATCTACTCCTGGGCCCTTGTTCCGACCTAGGTCTTTCAAGGCTCTGTCCAATTCATCTCTCAGTATAGTATCTCCTATTTCATCTTGATCTACTTCCTCTTCCCTTCCTACAAAATCGTCTCTAAGTTCATTTGCTTTGTAGAGCTGCTCTATGTACTCTTTCCACCTTTCAGCTTTCACGTCTTTGCTGAGAACTGGTTTCCCATCTGAGTTCTTGATATTCGTAGAGTTGCTTTTCTTGTCCCCAAATGTCTCTTTTATTTTCCTATAGGCGGTATCTACTTTTCCCCTTCTTATACATTCTTCTACAGATTTGCATTTGGCTTCTAGCCACTCCTGCTTAGCCATTTTGCACTTCCTGTCACTCTCATTTTTTAGTCGTCTGTACTCCATTTTGCATGAAACAGGCAAAATTCTCTTACCATTAGGGGAGGGTTCAGCGTCCCTTCAACATCAAGGTAAATTGGACATGTGTCACCAAATGTTTCAAAATGTTTCTATAGTCTATGGGACTTAACTACGGGGTCATCAGTCCCTAAACTTACAAACTACTTATGAACTACTTACGAACTAGGACGGCACAAATATCCATGCCCAAGGGGGGATTCGAACCCCCGACCGTAGTGGCCGTGTTGACCGTGACTGGAGCGCCTTAGTCCCCTCGGCCACCGCGGCCGGCATGTGTCACCATACCTTGCCTTCTTGTGTGGTGGATGATCGCTTGAGTTGTACGAATGTGTAGCTTTTTATTTCACGTAGAAGCTTCTCGCTTACTCAGAGTGTTGTTATGCACTGTCTGTGGCATTATATTCAACCACAAAAGTTTTCCAATGCACTTTCAGTGTATCGATATTTGAATTAATCCATTTCCATTCTGTACTGAATTATCAGTCAAGAACTGACAGCCGGCCGCGGTGGCCGAGAGGACTGAGCCGCGTCAGTCACGGTCTGCAGGGCCACTACGGTCGGGGGTTCGAATCCCCCTCGGGCATGGATATTTGTGCCGTCCTTAGTATTAGCTAGTTCATAAGTAGTTTGTCAGTTTAAGGACTGATGACCCCGTAGTTAAGTCCGATAAGCAATACAAACATTTGAACAATTATACCGTGTGAAAGTAGAGTTTCCAACGACAGCCGCCATTCTACTTTCATAGAGTAGTCTCAGGTATAAGAAAGTGTCATTTAATACGAGCTGTCAATATATTTTTGAAGTAATAACGCAGCTCCGGAAATATCAATAGTCGTTTTATGTTAATACGTATTTTATATCTATAGTAATTTCAACCTAGATATAGGATATTTGAAACGATTTTTTGTGTTAGTTTTGGTGATATTCCTCAATATTCTGGTGCTGGAATAATTATATTTGTAAAACTACCCTATAAAATTTTACATAGCATGGCAAATAATATTGTGAAACGCGTATTTACATTTGTGTCATAAAAAACCGCTAATAGTTAATATTGATTTGTTGTTCCTCTGTCTTATTTATTTATTTTATTTATTTATTTATTTATTTAGCCTGATCAGATTAGGGCCATCAGGCCCTCTCTTACATCGGACCAGGGTTTTACACATACAGTATTTCTTTACATGTGAGTTACCTATAACATAATAATGATTTTTACAGATGAACAGTTAATAACATTATTTATACACGTTGATTACATGTAAAAGGATGTAAATAAAAGGTAATAACTTAACTCTACATATGTAATAACTTAACTCTAAATAGGATTAATATTAACAGTACCACTGAGACACCTTCTGCAGCTGCTGCTGGTGTAATAATAGAAGTAACAACATTTATATTAGCAGATACAATATTTACTTTTGAATATATCGAGACTGGTTAACGCATGGCGAATTCTGACAGAAGCTGTACCTGGCGAGAGCAATGGCAGTTGAAGAATATCTGGGAGGAGGAATGGATGTGACGTACCAGGACCGTAGGGTAATAAAGACTGGCGTCATTATTACTTTAGTAGATAATCCATTAACTGTCGTTTGAAGCTGGCAGTGTTATTCAGTTCTCTGATATACTGAGGTAGATTGTTCCAGACCCTGGTTCCTGCTACTGAAAAGGATTTTGAGAAACCGGCTGAGTGATGGATAGGGACAGAAAGGGTTTTGCTCTGACAGGAACGAGTAGTTCTTTTATGTTGATCAGATAAGAGTGTTAAGGTCGAGGAAAGATATGAGGGACAGTGTACGTTGATAAGAGAGTAGAGGAAACAGAGTGTATGAAAATCTCTGCGCTTGTCAGCACGGAGCCAGGATAGTTGCTTATAAGATGGTGAAATGTGATCAAAGAGACGGATGTTACATATATATCGAACGCAGGCATTCATGATTAGTTCCAGACGTCGTGAGCTTTCCCATGAGAGACCTTGCAAGATAACATCACCGTAATCAAAAATTGGAATTACAAGCGTTTGTATAAGTTTCTTTTTAAGATCGAGAGGAAAAAACTTCTTATATCTCTGTAGGGCATGAAGAGATGCTGATGCCTTCCTACACACGGCGGCTGTGTGCTTATCATTCTAATAAACTAAAATCTACTGTTCAGTATTTGACATACGCGTGTGCTGCCGGCCGCGGTGCTCGAGGTGACTGAGGCGCTCCAGTCACGGTCTGCACGGCCACTACGGTCGGGGGTTCGAATCCCCCCTCGGGCATGGATATTTGTGCCGTCCTTAGTATAAGGCAGTAGATAAGTAGTTTGTAAGTTTAGGGACTGATGACCCCGTAGTTAAGTCCCATAAGCTTAACAAACATTTGAACATTTTGAACGTGTGCTGGGTGTGGCTTGTTGTGATCTTTGGGCGAGTGTGTTGGTTTCGGCGGGGAAGTGCCTTGGCTCAGTAGTGGAACCATCCAGCGGAAAGAGAGAGAGAGGCGGGGCGCGTGTGGTGAGAAGGTTGCAAGGGGCCACGTGGGATCCGCGTGTTGTCTGGCGGTGGTTACGGCTTGTGTTGAACGTCGCCAAAAGTCGTACAGAACCAGAGCTAACAGCCAGTCGCTGGGATGCTGATCGTTCGACAACTACGGTCAAAGATAGAAACCCAGATAGCGCTGCCGTCCTTCCAAATGTTTGTATAGCTTATGGGACTTAACTACGGGGTCATCAGTCCCTAAACTTACAAACTACCTGTGAGCTAGCTAATACTAAGGACGGCACACATATCCATGCTCGAGGGGGGATTCGAACCCCCGACCGTACAGGCCGTGCAGACCGTGACTGGAGCCCCCCAGTCCCCTCGGCCACCGCGGCCGGCTGACGTCCTTCCAGAAGAACGAGAACGACAGCTTACTTTTTTATTCTTGTCCGTAAGAATTCGTTTACAGCATGGGTTTCCAAACATTTTTGTCTCGTGGACCTCTTGCCAACTTTTCCTGCCCTGTATTTTAGATCCCCTGCCTTTTGTGTACTTAATGTTTTACGAATTCCTCACTTCAGATGTGTTTTCGCGCCTGATATGGTGCTACTGATTTTGATAACTTTAACTGTAAACAGGTTGAGTGTAAAACAAGAAAAAATAAAAAGAAAGGTGTGAAGTATTGTACATTTATTGATTTACATGACACAAAAGTATATTTAACAAAACTGATATATTGGGCTGATATGGCTGATGCTTTTTTAGTAAATTATCAACATTTGGTTTCCATTTTGTTAGGTTTAACCTTAAATCTCCTCTTTCAGTAATTTCCAGCATGTTTCTTCTTTTTGTAGGAAGAATGGTAGCAGTGATGATACCTCTTTCCATTAGGTATGAAGTTGGGAAAGCTATCTAAACTTTCTTGCGATAGTCCATAATAAAGAATAAGTAACATCTATGTATCTCTGGAGCCAGAATTGCTGATATCAATTTCTAAACTAATTTCTTCATGAGTGCTTATTCTGTTGAGTTCTTCTTGAAGTGCGACATCCGTCTCTTCCGCATCACAATATGGGTTGATAATAGACTGCGGTATTTCCATACCCAAAACATCCTCAAACCTCTTCTCAAAGTTTGTGTGAAGGACATTTAAATGTTGAAAGTAGGCTGAAACATCATCATCCTCACAGGATGTCTGTGACAAATTGGGAAACTGAGAAAATGTTTTGTTTCCAGAGCTTCATTCTGCGAAGAGCAACTGAAATGATGGACTTCGTTTTTATCAAATTTAGACTGTCGCCTTGTAACTGGAAGTTAATTTATGTTGTAATTCTTTACGTCTTCATTGCCTAATCTCCCCCCCCCCCTCCAAAAAAAAAAATAGAAAAAAGTAGCTCTAACTACGGACCTGCAACAGTATACCGGAAATACAGAATTCCTCCTCTCTATCGCTTAGACAATGAAGCGAACAGTGACATACAAAGGATAAAGCTTCAGCATTGTGAGAAAAATTCTGAAGTTTGGTTGCGACCTTCCTAAATGTGAACCACTATCCTGTACCCTCATTTACAACAAATAGACCCCCAAATTATTTTTCTACTGACGCAGACCCCTTGCAGGGTCGGATAGACCCCTGGGGGTCTATATATACCACTTTGGTAATCACTGCTTTAGAATGTCATATTTTATTTCTTTGAATAGCCTATTCCCATTGCATATCAATTTTAGCTTGTATTGTCGATTGCAAAGTGGTTGGATACGGTTGCTAAGTTAAGGTTAATACAGAAGATACTGAAGACTTCCTCGTAGTTGGGTTTATATTTCTTGAACTTTCTTCAATTTTTGAGACGTTTAGTTGTATATATTTCGTCTTAAATGTTGTTTTAATAATAATGATTCATCAGATTAAAATTATAAAACATTCATTCTGACGTCATTCCAGAAAGAGGGGCAGTATTCCAAAACTAACGGCGTGATTGTGAAAAAAATCACTTATACCGATCTTGTGCAGTCATATGAAGGTAATTAATAGCTTCTGATAAAAAAATTAAATCAAAAATAATTCCGAGCTATCTGGATTAAGTAGAAGATGGTTGTACGTTAACAAATGTATTACGCTGGCAGTTTTATGGTACGTTTGAAGGTATTTGTTCACATTCTAGAGGAACCTTTATAGTTAGTTTCACGTTCTCCCTAAATAAGTGCTGTTCAAACTGAAGGCTTGGTACACCGACACATGTTCACGTTGTCAGCTGTATGATACGTTGCATGGTGTTGTTCATATTCAAAGAAACTTTTAAAAATAGTTTGATGTTCTGTCTAAATAATTGCCGTTTAAAGTGAAGGTTATTTATTGTACGATGACACATGTTTAAAGTTATACAGTAAGTTTTCGTATTTTCTCTTTAAATAAGTGTTATGGGTCATGAGAAGTAGGTGGCGTCGTCGTGAGAAATTTCAGTAGAGCGATATATTTCAAAAATCAGCTGAAAATGTCAGCGATAGCAATTAACGGATTTAGTGCTTTCACTGTGCGCTGCCAATGAGTGGCATGAGGAAACGGTGTCAACTGATTATTAAGGTTAAGAATGTAATAAATGGTTCCTTATATTAATTATATACTAATTCTTATGAGTCTCTGGTTGTGGCTATTGAGTGAAATTCACAGTCGACTGACGCGTTGCCTTATTAGAGCGACGTATTGATAGACTTGTGATTGAATGCTTTTGCCACTTACGTCGGTTATGTTCGACTTCTCAAATAATTCACGATGTTCCTTTCGCTTGACATAAATTTCACACTGATCTGCGTATCACTGACAGTGCTGTCACCAGTAGTAGAGGTAGATTCGTTACTAACTTGTTTTCCTAAAACGCCTGTCTCGGAACTAATTAGTTATTTTCAAGTCTTCCAAAAATGAGGTGAAATTTTAGATGGTGTTCAAAAAAAATTGTAAGGCCTCTAACAGTAGCTTGCTATTTTACACGATGTTCACGAAGGAGATGGCCATTCAAATGTTTGTAAATATAAGGAACTTAATTAGCGTGATTATCAGTCCCTAGGCTTACAAACTACACACATATGCCCGAAGGGGGACTCGAACATCCGACGGGGAGCCACCGCGTGGTCCGCAGACAAGCGCCATTCCACCACGGCGAGGTGGCTATCCGAAGGTGTCACGTGCAACAGATTACAGGGGCAAACAGGTGGTAGTAGGATTGTGTAACTGCAAACAGAGGAATCCAAAATTTGTATGGCATTTCTATGTATTGAAACTTGGCACCTGGCTAAGAGGGCAAATGCATATTGTCAAGGGTCTATGTTCTGTTTAAATTTAATTTTTTTTTCTGTACAAGTTTTGTATTGGGTAAGGTACTCGCCCTGGTCTTTTTCATTATAATAATGATTGTGAAGTTCATGGTTTTCTTGGAGGACTTTAAAACATTTTTATGATTTTTGGTATGACTGTGTAAACTGTTCAAATAATTACTTTTTTATGAAATTATACTGATTAATGTTGTGTGAAATAATAAAACTGTGAATGTCAGTCAGGCTTTCTTCTGTGCAGTGCTTCCTATTATTTAAATGTTCGATATAATCTCTGTTTACTTACTGAACTAGTGAAGTGCTACACGTGTGATAGAGATGTCGTTATTAAAGTTGTATTATATGCTTTCATACTGCATATTAGTTGTTTACCATATTGCGGTTAATTGTCAAAAGCTCCATTAAAGAAAATATGTAACTTCTTATGACAAATTGCTATCACAACATATGTAATTTTTAGTGCCGATGTATAAAAGAAAACGACCATTCCTAACACAGAAGACTTAGTACTCGAATAATACGCCAGGGGCGCTGCAGTTGTCAGTTGCCACTGCTAATCGATTGAGACAAGCGTGTAATTCGTGTAAGACAATGGTTCCCAGCCTGTAGTCCGCAGGCAAGTCCACCGCAAGGGATAAAATGTGGTCCACGAAAGATGAAAAGTTTGCAACTTTTAATCATTTTAATTATTAATTCCTTGTTATGTGGTCAGGCAGTCGCACTGTGTGTTCACTATAACTTGATACCTTCACTGGTAATGACAGAAGTGGATAACATCATTACCATATGAACCATATTCATTGTCTCCTAGTGTTATAAACTCTTATTGAATTCCAAAATGCTAGAAGCTGTAAGAATACATCCTTTAGACAGTTTTGTAGTAAAATGGAATAGTCATACAATAACAGTCCGGATATCACCTATCGCCATATTACGACTGTTTCCACTGTTTACGTACGTCAACATCAGTTTCCCGATTAAAAACAAATCGACTGAAAGAATGTGACCTGCGTGTAGCTTTTAGCAACAGTATTAGCCCTACGATTGCATGACTTGGAAATAAATTAAAGCTCTAAAATTCCGTTGTTGCAACATGTTCAAATGTTTGTAGAGCTTATGGGACTTAACTACGGGATCATCAGTCCCTAAACTTACAAACTACTTATGAACTACTTACGAACTGGGACGGCACAAATATCCATGCCCGAGGGGGATTCGAAACCCCCAACCGTAGTGGCCGTGCAGAATGTGACTGGCGCGCCGCAGGCCGCTCGGCCACCGCGGCCGGCCACGTTGTTGCAATCCGAATTTAAGGGAGGAAGGAAGCTTAGGATTTAACGACCCGTTGACAGCTTGATCATTAGAGACGGAGCTCACTGTCGGATTTTTGGGTAACGATACGGGAAGGAAATCGGCCATGCCTTTTCAAAGGAACCATCCCGGCATTTGCCTGGAGTGATTTAGGGAAATCACGGAAAACCTAAATCTGGATGGCCGGAGGTGGACTTGAACCACCGTCCTTTCGAATGAATCCTAAATTAATTTTCTGCTAAATGTTTCTGTTGTAATAGTATTGTTAATACATATTACTTTTGACTGTAATGACTAATATGTTAAAATTATATCGGCTGCGAGCATTACAGAACAAATAGGCTGTGGTAATAGGAAAGAGACAGTGTGGCGAATGGAGATTTGGGTGTGGCGGGAGACGTGCAGGGAAGAGTCCTCTGCAGTCTGGCTGGTCACTGTGTCCTCGGTAGCGGAGTGGTCAATGTGTCTGCTTACTAAGCAGGAAATCCCGGCCGGGCACAAATTTTCATTCGCCGCACTTTGGTATTTCATCTAAATCTAGTACAGTGAAGCCATAACTGATCGCAAATTGCGATTTATTTCAGTATGTTAAAAGATTTGATTAAAATTAAATTTTCTTGAACCTAGTGGTCCCTGCTCAAAACAAAGAAATGAAAGTGGTCCCTGGTCTAATATAGCTTCGGAGCCGCTGGTGTAAAATGATCTTTTCGGATCCTGGGATGAACCGTGCTCTTCCGTGTGCGAGACGCAGTTCTGGGAGAGCTGGGAAACCTTGAATGAAATGGAAGCGTTTGCCTTGTGAGGCAGACAGTTGGCCGGAGCGTCCTCAGGCGTCGCCTTCATTGTTCGTGTGCAGTGGAGTGGGGGCAGTCACGCCCGCGCGCGTGAAGAGCTTGGTTACTGTCGCTGATGCGCGCCCGCCGTCACTGGGTCACTAGCACAATCAAAGCGACGCCGTTTCTAGTGGCCGGCCGTTTGCTCAGCTTGCCTGACCCTCCATTCATCTGGTAGAGGATCATCATGCTAGTCCGTCCAAAATTGACATTTCTAGAGAACGTGGCTGTGTACAAAATACAGGTTCATCGTTGCAAGGAAGAAAACGGCAAACAGCCACTATTGATAATGCTATTTATTTTAAAAAAGCGCCGGCCGCAGTGACCGAGGGGACTGAGTAGCAGAGCGGTCTAAAGCGTCTCGCTGTGGAGCGCGCGGTTGCTCGCCGTGGAGGTTCGAGTCCTCCCTGGGGCATGGGTGTGTGTGTTGTCCTTAGGTTAGGTTAGCTCAGTTTAAGTAGTTTGTAAGCTACGGACTGATGACCACGCAGTTTGGCCCGATAGAATTACAAACATTTGAACATTTTTTTGAAACTAGACGTTCATCATCCGATAGCAGTTCACAGCCAGATACATTTCCTGTTATTTACTTCTGAATTCTAGCCCCTTGGGGCGAAATATTCTTGGGATGGTGGACACCTACATTTTACAAAAATGTTCAAATGTTTGTAGAACTTCTGGGACTTAACTACGGGGTCATCAGTCCCTAAGCTTACAAACTACTTATGAACTAGCTAAGACTAAGAACGGCACAAATATCCATGCCCGAGGGGGGATTCGAACCTCGACCGTAGTGGCCGTGCAGCCCGTGACTGGAGCGCCTCAGTCCCCTCGGCCACCACGGCCGGCTATATTTTACAGATTCTGACGATAAAGGTGAAGTACTGAATTAAAATTCGTGATGTGGCCAGGAATCGAACCCGGGCCTCCATGATTACTAGGCAGACGTCTTACTTTCTTCTTTTTTTTCCTTCTTTTTATTTATTTATTTATTTATTATTATTTTTATTTTTTGTTCTTCAGGTAGACGTATGATCTGCGGTTGGTTTCATTGTACGCGCTTGGTCGTTCGTTGATCATTTGGCTACCCTCTGACCGGGCGCGGAGAGCCACGGCACCCGGCATACCACTAGACCACCGCACCACTAGTGAAAAAAAAAGTTCTAATGTTTGTAAATCTATCGGACCAAACTGAGTCATCAGTCCGTAGCTTACAAACTACTTAAACTAAGGTAAACTAACCTAAGGACAACACACACACACCCATGCCCCAAGAAGGACTCGAACCTCCGACGGCGAGTAACCGCGCGCTCAGCAGCGAGGCGCCTTAGACCGCTTGGCTACTCCACCGCGGCACCACTAGATGATTAAGGCGCCTCGTAATAGTCTAAGTACGACTTCCCTCCACGTCCGGGTTCGATTCCCGGCCGCATCACAAATTTTAATTCAATGCTTCGCCTTTATCTTTAATGTGTTTGACATATTCGAGGCGAAAAACAGTCCCAGGGTTAATAAATTTGTATTTACAATGATATCTGACAATAAAGTTTGGTGAATAGTCCTCTAACATTACCGTGGATGAACTACCAACTACAGTTACGTTATAGACACCTCCCATAACTACGCACCTATGAGCTCTGCTATACATGTCCTGGAAACTTTGCACGAAGTTTTCTTTTGGGATGGTGTTCAACAGCTTCGACACGGTTCGTTGGATGTCAGGAATGTCGTCAAGTCTCTTTCCTTTGAAAGCGCTTTTGAGTCGAGGGAATAGGAATAAGTCTGGATGATTGAGATCCGGCTAGTATGGTGAATGCTCATGTTGCGCCCCACCTTTTTTGCCAGAAAGTGTTTGATGACATTCGCTGTGTGTGTGTCGTGCAACTTCAACATCCACCATTATCGCCGGATTTCAATCTTCCACCATTCTTCCAATTTCTCGACTCAAATTCGCTTTGAAAGGAAAAAGATTTGTCGATATTCCTGACATCTAGCTAAACGTGACGAGGCTTTTAAACACTATCCCAAAGGAAGACTTCGTGCAAGGCTTCCAAAACATGTTTCACAGAGGTCAGCGGTGCATAGCGGTGCATGGGAGGTGACTATTTCGAAGAATAATAAGATAAATGCAGTTCATAGTCTATCTACGTTAATGTTATAGGTATATTTATCGAACTTTATTGTTAGAGGTTGTACAAAAGATAAATGAAATGACATTTTTGAGCGTAAAGAGCACTAATAACTATGTAACAAACTGTTAACATATCTTCGCAATTGAGTTGTTGTAGCTGTTATTTCATATTTACATCTTGTACCATTTCCACCATAACAGCAGCAACCGCTGAAATGTGCAGATTGTTTACAAAGTGTTACATCACTCGTTGCGCTTAAAAATGTCATTTCAAACATCTTTTGTATATTGTACGTCAGCACCATCCCAAGGATATTTTGTGAGAAAGGGCTAGAATTCGAAATAAACAACAACAAACATATTTGGAACAGCCGTCCGAAGGTGAACCTTTAGGTTAGAAACCGGTTTCGGCGCTCTGTTTAAATAAATAGCATTAATAATAGTGTCTGGTTTATGTTTCCTTCTTTGCAAGAATCAGTCCGAAGATTGTGATAAATTTTGCTTTATGAAAGTACAGACACCTGTACTTCTCTAAATCTCGTATCAAGATGTTTGTCCGCGACGAACACCGAAAGTAATCAACAGATCTTAATAAAATTTTGTACAGCACATGTGATTCAGTCCAACTTAAAAGATAGGATAGTTTTCATCTCGATTAATAACCTCAATACCGTTTTATTTCAAATTAAATGTTTTATCTAAGTTTGGTAAGTACCCAATAATTGGCGCACTTCTTCAGCTTGAAGTCCGGGCTAGCGGCAAAGTTCGCAGTTGGAAAGCTAAATTTCACGGGTTAGAAAGTCGCTGGGATGACGAATTTTTACACAGTGAGTTTCAACCTAGCCTTCACGTCTTAAGTATGCCAGGAGTCGCCACAAAGGACACACGACTCGAATTCTACATTATCCTGTAGGTCCCTTTTTTCCTCTTGAATAACTGGGGTACGTTAAGGCCATGTTAGGCGCCTAAGTGGGACCCAGTCTAAAGGTCACTGAGCCACAATAAATTATTATTGTAATAGTCGACTTAGGTCGTTTCCTTGATACTACAATTTATTTCAAATTACACATTTAAAAAAAAAAATAATTTTGCTGTTTATTATATATAGGATGTATCAGAAAGGATGGCGCAAACTTACGTGGATGAAAGTACACGAAAGTAGAATCATAAATGTCCCAGTAAACATGGGTCCGCAAATGAAATGCTTGTAATCCTATGGAACTCAGTGACGTAGGTTATCAGTCGCTAGGCTTACAAACTACTTACACTAAGGACGAAAAATCGCACCCATGCCCGAGGGAGGTCTCGAACCTCCGACGGGACCTGGGTGCGCTTGCTATTCCGCCGCGGCCAAGGGTCCGCAAACGAGCCGTTTGCGAGATAATTACGTTTTTATGGTTCCAAGGCGCCACTGACGTCAATGTAAATATCGTCCCAGTTAGTACACATTAATTTGAAATTTAGACTTTACCATTACGTTTTACATCGCATTTAGTCCACATTTCACGTATGAGTAACCTGATAAAGGAGGTGTTCGAAGTTTCTTCCTTGCATCTGGATGCAGCACTATGCTCGTCCCTACAATGAATTTTGAATTCTTTCAAAAACCCCTGGATCATTTATGAATTCTTGACAAGCGTGTACAACTCTCCGCTCCAGTTCTTCAACCGTGTTACGGATGTGCTGTACACTTCGCTTTTGAGGTGATCCCGGACACAAAAATCCAAAGGATTTAGATCATGGGATCTTGGAGGCCAAGGTACAAGTGCGCCTCGACCTATACATCTTTGGCCGTATCTGCCCTTTAGTTTAGGGTGAACAGACGTCTCGTAATTTACGGGTTCGTCCATTATTGCCGCGGTGGAGTAGCCGAGCGGTCTAAAGCGTCTCGCTGCGGAGCGCGTGGTTGCTCGCCGTGGAGGTTACAGTCCTCCCTGGGGCATGGGTGCGTGTGTTGTCCTTAGGTTAGCTTAACTAGGTTTAGGTAGTTTGTAAGCTACGGACTGATGACCACGCAGTTTGGTCCGATAGATTTACAAATATTTGAACATTCGTCCCTTAATTTGCCTCAGTGTCCCGTTGTCCACACAAAATAAATACGGGACGTTTATGTCCCGTATTTTACTAACCATCCCATATATTTTGAATTAACATCTTTTAAAGTAATGTTAACGTAACCAAACGGAGAACAAATGTCATACTCAAGCAATGAAGGAAACAGGCTTCAGCTCAAAGGAAATGAGGCACGATTTTTGACGTAATTCTTTCATATATTTTGAATACTTCAACCTCTGGGGGCGATCTTTAATTTTAAATGCAAAAACATAGGGTGCCGCCGGCCGCGGTGGCCGAGGGGACTGAGGCGCTCCAGTCACGGTCTGCACGGCCACTACGGTCGGGGGTTCGAATCCCCCCTCGGGCATGGATATTTGTGCCGTTCTAGTTCGTAATTAGTTTGTAAGTTTAGGGACTGATGACCCCGTAGTTAAGTCCCATAAGCTATACAAACACTTGAAAAAAAAAAACATAGGGTGCCCAAAATTGCTATATTAATTTTAAAACATTCACGGGCAACCTATGATTTCTTGCTTTTTTAAAAGTAATGCTTTCACACTGCATATGCAAGTCTTCCAACTATACCAATTACGAGATTAAGTTAATGAAATAATTGCAAGAAGACAGCGTGCTGAAAGAGTCTGATTTCTTGGACATTTCAAGTTCATATCACGAGACATTAACTGATTATATCGCGAAAATGGGCTTACCAATTTCATGTGCTAAACGCATTTAACTAGTCTCAGCTCAAATATTCACTTCTATGGAAACTTCTTCAGTAAAGAATTGAAAATTTACCTCAGTTTGGTGAAAATATGTTGTAAGAAAGATCTGAAAAATAGCTTATTGAGGAAGTGAAGCATCTTCAAAATATACGTGTAGAGAAAATTTATTGAGAACTGTGTAGCGATTTGGTAAAAACTGGTCACTCATTTGCAACTTATTTGCTTCTGAAAATATTTGGTGCAAATACTAATGTGGACAGTGTTCTCCGTCACAAATATTTCATGGACTGCGAAAACAGCTTATTTAGTGTGCAAAATGTGAAGGAAGGCGTGTGATATTTATTATGTGAAAATACTGACCTCCGGAATGACACACAATCTTCTGCTAAATATAATTCCCAGAGAAATACGTAAAGTGCATAAGTAATCATGACTGTCTTTCTTGCTTCGCCGCGGTGGAGTAGCCGAGCGGTCTAAAGACGCCTCGTTGCGGAGCGCGCGGTTGCTCGCCGTCGGAGGTTCGAGTCCTCTCTGGGTGTGTGTGTGTTGTCCTTAGGTTAGTTTAACCTTAGGTTAACTAGTTTGTAAGTTACGGACTGATGACCACGCAGTTTGGTCCGATAGATTTACAAACATTTGAATAATTTTTTTTTTCTTTTGCTTGTCTGCATGTGATAACTATAAAAGAAAAAGTAGTTCTTTAATTAGTAATTTATTTGGCTTTTGGTTGTTCTGTTCGAAATGTTCTGTTCGAAATGTTCAAACGTTTGTAAACCTATTGGACCAAACTGCTGGGGACTGATGAGCGCGCAGTCTAGTCCCCTCTAAACAACAACAACAACCAAACTGCTGTGGTCACCAGTCCCTAGACTTAGAAATTACTTTAACTTACTCTACAGACGACACACACCCATGGCCGTGGAAAGACTAACCGCCGACGGCGAGCAACCGCGTTCTCCGCAGCAAGGCGCCTTAGAACGCTCAGTCACTCCACCGCGGCGAGTAGCTGTTTGGTTAATCTTTTATTTAGCAACTGACTTGATATGTCTTAGTTACTGAGATTACCTTGTATGTGGTTTGTTCCTTCCCAAAAACCCGTAATTCCGGTGCTTGTCCCGTTGCTTTCATATTCTTTAACCAATTAAACACATGTCCTGTTTTAGTAATAAAATAAGTGATTTGATTTCGAGAAAATGTAAATACGACACGTTAGCTTGGGGAGTAGGAGCAGGGGGGGGGGGGTTGAGTAACACTGGCTTTGTCAACTGTGTATGCATCAATTCGTATGTTTATGTAGGCGTTAATGGTACAGGTAAAGTTTAAAGGTAATATTTATTGTCACACGCATCGATACCCAAAAGTGTCCCGTATTTTTATTTTGGAAATCTGATCACCCTGCTTTAGATGCCATCTCACAGCAGCAGCAAAATGTGCCAGAGCTCCATCAAGCATGTACCACATACTCTGACGTTGCTAAAGGGGAACATCCTCAAGCAATCCTGGAGGATGACACCGCAGAAACCTAAGGTATCTCGTCCATTACGTTTTGGTGGAAGAACGTGTGGCCCAATGAGTTGATCACTTAGTACCCCTAATCACACATTCATTGAGAAACTCTGCTGATGTGGTGACTCATGAACAGCACGTGGGTTTATTTCACATCACAAATGTGTTTTATGATAATTAAAAACACCATAGCGCGTGAATCCTGCTGCGTCTAACGAGGGTTGACTACAGCCTGCTGTTTCATCCACTGACAAAACATCACTCTAGGAACAAAGTCCGCATCATTGAGACAGGAAACTCGTTGGAGGTGGTAAAGGTACAGTAAATTGCGATGTAAAATTCTTCATATATTTCTGTTGCTTAGTAAAGGCCCCATGTGTGGCAATTCTTCTCGTTGAGATTCGTGGAGAGACCATACCTCAACCTCAGACGTAGTACGAGCAGGCCTACCTTCTGCTCTGACATGTGCAAAACCCCCATGTTCTCTCAGGCGCCTATGGACCCTTGTAAATGTACGACTTTTCGGGTGTCTTCGATCAGGATATGTTTCCTGGTAAAGCGTGCAGCCTCCCGTTCACTGCCATTAGCCCTACCGTACATGAAATGCATATCCGCATACTTTCCTTTACTGTAAGGTTCCATTGTAACTACGACACAGCACAAGTGGCACTCCTCAGACGCGATTGCTACCCTCCCAGACTGTGTACAGTATCTGTCGTGTACGTTCTGTGTGTATGGTGTGATTCCAACTCCACCCTCGGCAATGTTTCTTTGTGTAAACAACGGACATAGGACGGCCTCAACTGCGCAAGAAGTAAACCGTACGATGTTACAAATAATGCCGTTAGTGACGGCTTGGAACCAAACATTCTTAATCTCGCAAACGGCTCGTTTGTGCATCCATGTTTACTGGGGAATTTTTAATTCTATTATCGTGTACTTTCAATCGTTTAAGTTTGCGTCATCCTTTTTGATACACCCTGTATAAACTAAGTCGAAGATATCCGTTCCTCTGCGTGTTGTTGGCCTAAAAAGGGCGCATGTTTCAATGGATAGTCCTTCTTTAATGTCCTGAAGATCATAGACACAAAACCTACCCATTAAACAAATTCTTACTGATTAAATTTATTTGTGATAAATGAAAGCTTTTCGTGATAAGGGCTGACTTGTTAAAAGGTAACGGATTGTCGCCACTATTCTTTAACTTACATGAAGTCATTAGAGAATGGAAGAAATAACAAAGAAAATTAGTAGTATAAACCCACTTAACTTAGACAAATGAAAGACAACCCCAAGAACAGTTGCCTGCTCTTCTTAGACAATCTAGCGATACTAGCGGGAAGCGTAATCACAATTATCAAAGAAACGTAGAGATTCTCAAGGTATTCGATGAAAAAACTACGCAACAAATTTCATTCGAGAAAAATAAGTTTGGCGGAAGGTTATGGTGTTCAAGCATCCCAGTCACCCTATTATTGGCGCCAATTGTATGTCTTAGATGGTATACGGATTCAAATGCATTAAAATAACCAGAGCATAGCTCTAAAAAGCAAAGTAAGCACGTTGTGTAACATTTACAGCCGCTTTGCAGTCTGTTTAACAACTAATTCAGTGATGTTTGTGAAGTGTAATACGTTAATGTCGAGTCGTAGAACTGCTGGATAGTGTATGTTTAACAATAACATCTTTTACATTTTTATTTTTTCTGATCTGAAAACGACAATGTTACCAGTGTTGCTAGTGTTTAGCCAAGTTAAGTGTGTGCATTAAAATCTCCACAAAAGTAGTGTAAGCAAATAAAGGCCGGCAATATCAGAAAGAAACATTCACTAGAAGTATAGGAAATGCACTTAAAAAGAACGAACCTGTACCTAAAACCAACCCAAAATAGAATCCTAAAAATATGAATTTAATAATTTATTAGTACTGTTACACTAAGTCAAATGTGAATTGATCTTATTTATATCTGTGACAGAAAATTACTAAATATTGTTTGAATCCTTTCAGAAAGAGCTTCCTTGCATCTGTCTAAATAGTTCCCTCATTTGTCAAAGTCCCCCTTCCCTCACATTATTCTATGAAGTATAGTTATATTGTTGCGATATCTTTTGCAAAATGATCCTCGGAAAGTATTTGGGACTTATAAAGTGTAATATATATTTTGTTTCAAATTGAATAATAACCATGTCCCGATTTTATAATGTATAAAAGCAGATGTATACAGATGAATAGAAAACAGATTACCACAGATACTGCAACAGCTGAGAGCTGTCACCAAACGTTACCTGTATATATTGAACCATACGCCACACGTAGCTTAGTGTTGGAGGAGAGAAATGGAAATCTGTATTGTTGCTAGATCACTTGGAGAATGACCACCGCGGTATCCTTCAACGCTTTCCGGTTTGAGCAAAAGTAAAAAAAGTTTAATGGGACCAAACAACTATCTTCATCAGTCTCGGTCCCAATCACCTTCTGTTCTTGTGAAACCCTTAAATTGGTTCTGGATTTACTCCACTACATGCGACCCACCTTGCTAAAGTTATTAGATGTAGTTATCTCTTCGTGAAACGGATCTATTTACTTTCACAAGATACTAACCTTGAGACTATTATTTTCTGTTGCAAAATATCCCAGAGACAGCCATATTGAATTTAAATCTTTGCTTTTATGGTTAAATATGGCACCGAGACTAAGCTAATTAGCTCAAACCTGTCCTTGGATGATATATTTCCAACTACATAGAAATCTTCACAGAAATACAGGTTTAGAAACATTATGAAACTGTTCACTATCTACCCTGCTTTAGATGAGTTGAAGGCCCATAATAGTTACGTAAATCTCCCTCTGCTGTTTTTCAACTTCTTCACTTGATGTGCAGTCATAATTAAGAATAAATATGGTTCAAAATCATTACATTGTATCTATTGTAAGTCCGATAGTAAAAAATTTAAATCGTATCCTTATCAAGTGGGTTTGACGGAAGCCATCGAAAGAGTCCAAAGAAGGGCAGCTCGTTTTGTATTGTCATGATACATGGGAGACAGCGTCTCGAAAATGATACAGGATCTGGGATGGGAATCATTGAAACAACGGCGGTTATCGCTGCGGCGTGGTCTACTTACGAAACTCCAATCACCAACATTCTCCTCCGAATGCGAAAATATATTGTTGACTCCCACCTACATAGGTATAAATGATCATCAGAAGTAAACTCGAGAAATCAGAGCTCTAACAGAGAGACTGAGATGTTCTTTCTTCCCACGCGCTATTAGAGAGTGGAATGGTAGATGAATAGTATAAAGGTGGTTCGATGAACCCTCTGCCAGGCACTTAAATGTTATTTGCAGAGTATCCCATGTAGATGTAGACGTATAAAGTGAGTCTAACCATTTCGCCCCCTCCCTCTGCGTTCGGGCCAGGTTGTCAGATCTAACTCACAAAAAATACTACGTGAAATAATCGCAGAAATCAATATGGGACATTGGACTAAGGTATCCGTTTGGATAGGCCGGCGTAGTTTGGCGTTAATGTGCTATGGTAGTAAAAGATCAACTCAGTGCCTTTGCTAACAGCCTGCAACGCCTCTTGTGCCCATATCGATCGGACTGGATATTGGTGACGATTTTAACAACCTCGATATGTTGGCAAAAATACATGTTTAAAATCGGAGGAAAGCATAAAACATCGTCCGAAATCTTTCTGAACGCATTCTCCGAAAATTATCTCGAGCAATTAGTTCACGAATCCACTAGATTAGTAAATGCTTGTGAAAAATATACTTGACCGCTTAGCGACAAATAATCCGGAGCTTATAAAGAGTATCAAAACATACACAGGGATTAGGCAACACACGGTTATTGTAGCGAAAATTAATAACGAATTTCCCAAATCTACCAAAAACAAATGAAAAATATATCTATTCAAAAATCAGATAAAAATTCGATTAACGCTTTACTGAGTGAGAATCTCTAGTCTTTCGAAATTAACAATGGTAGTGTTGGTCAGATGTGGCTTACGTTCAAAGAAATAATATCGACAATTATTGACAGATTTATATAAAACAAATTAACAAAAGTGGTGTCTGACCTGCCGTGGTACACAAAACATATTAGATCACTCTTGCAAAAGCAAAGAAAAGAGCGTGTCAAATTTTGACTGATACAAAATCCTCAACACTGGCGTTCTTTTACAGAAACTCGAAATTTAATTCGAACTTCAATGCGAGAAGCTTATAACAAATTCCACAACGAAACCCTATCACTTAAATTAGTAGAGAATCCTACGAGATTCTGGTCTTATGCACATCTACGTCTACATCTACATACATACATTCACCGTAAGGTGCGTGGCGGAGGGTACACTGTACCACTACTAGGCATTTCCTTTCCTATTCCACTCACAAATAGAACGAGGAAAAAAAGAATGCCTATATGCCTCTGAACGAGCCCTAATTTCTCTTATCTTGTCTTTGTGATCTTTACGCGAAATGTAAGTAGGCGGCAGCAAGATCGTACTACACTGAGCTTCAAATTCCGGCCCTCTAAATTTACTTAACAGAAATTTACGAAAAGAACGTCGTCTATCTTCCAACGATCTCCAATTGAGTTGCCGGAGCATTTCCGTGACACTCGCGCATTGGTCGAACCTACCGGTAACAAATCTAGCTGCTCGTCTCTGAACCGCCTCTATGTCTTCCTATAAACTGATCTGCTGTGGGTCCCAAACACTTGAGCAATACTCAAGATGTGGTCGTACAAGCGTTTTATATGCGGTCTCCTTTACAGGTGAAGTACATCTTCCCAAAATTCTCCCAATAAACCGAAGTCGGCTGTCCGCCTTACTCACAACTGTCCTTACATGTTCGTTCCATTTCATATCGCTCTGCAATGTTACGCCTAGATATTTGAACGACGCGACAGCATCAAGAAGCTCACTACTAATGCTGTATTCGAACATTATAGGATTGTTTTTTCTACTCATGCGCATCACCTTACATTTTTCTACATTGAGAGCTAGCGGTAAAACACAATACCTTCACTACGCGATAGTAACGGTTATGCTACCGATGACAGAATTGCTAAAGCTAAAGCAGAATTGCTTAACATAGCCTTCCGCAATTCCTTCACGAAAAAAGACGAAGCATATACTCCAGAATTCGTATCAATAACAGCTGCCAGCATGCGTAATTTGGACGTTGATACCCCTGGTGTATTAAAGCAACTTAAATCACTTAACAAAAGTAAGTATTCCGGTGCCGTTGGAAACCAATTAGTTTCCTTTCAGAGTATGCTTATGCAATAGCCCAATGCCTAGTTATATACAACCGATCGCTCAGCGAATGTTCCATACCCAAAGCCTGGAAACTTGCACAGGTTACGCCTGTATTCAAAAAAGGCAACACGAGTGATCCTCAAAATTACAGGCCTATATCATTGACTTCAGTTTGCAGCAGGATTTTAGAACATATACTTTCCTCAAATATTATGTACTACCTCGAAGAGAACCACCTATTGACCCATAGTCGACACGGATTCAGAAAGTGTCTTCCTTACGAAACATAGCTAACTATTTACTCACATGATGTGATGAGTGCTGTAGACAAGGGAAGTCAAATAGTCTGTATTTCCAGATTTCCGGAAGAATTTCGACACTGTACCTCACAAGCATCTACTAATCAAATTGCGTGCTTATGGTATATCGTCAAAATTGTGCGATTGGATTCGTGATTCCCTGTCAGACAGGACACAGTACGTTGTAATTGACGGAAAGTCATCGAGTAGAACAGAAGTGACCGCTGGCTTTCTCCAGGGAAGTGTTACAGGACCCCTATTGTTCCTTATTTTTACAAACGATTTAGTAGACTATCTGAGTATCTCGCTTAGGTTGTTCGCTGATGATGCTGTCACTCATCGTTTAGTAAAGTCACCATGAGATCAAAAGCAACTCCAAAATGATTTAGATATCTGAATGGTGAAAAAATGGCAATTGACCCTTAATAATGTTCAAATGTTTGTTAAGCTTATGGGACTTGACTACGGGGTCATCAGTCCCTAAACTTACAAACTACTTATGAAGTACCTTATACTAAAGACGGCACAAATATCCATGCCCGAGGGGGGATTCGAACCCCCGACCGTAGTGGCCGTGCAGACCGTGACTGAAGCGCCTCAGTCTCCTCGGCCACCGCGGCCGGCGACCCTTAGTAATGAGAAGTGTGAAGTCATCCATATGACTACTAAAAGAACTTCATTTACATGATAAATCAGTGAAATCTACAGGCCGTAAATTCAACGAAAACCTAGGAGTAACAATTACAAAGAACTTAAATTGGAAAGACCACACAAAAATATTGTAGGGAAAGCGAACCAAAGGTTACGTTTCATTGGCAGAACACTTCGAAGATGCACCAGCTCCACCAAAGAGACTGCCTACATCACACTTGTGCGTCCTCTCCTTGAGTGTTGTTGTCCAGTGTGGAACCATCACCAGGTGGGACTGACGGAAGACATTGAGAAGGTTCAGAGAAGTGCAGTTCGTTTTGTTTTATCACGTTACAAGGGGTAAAGCGTCACGGAAATGTTGCACGAATTGAGGTGGAAATCATTAAAGGAACGACGTTAGCCGGCCGCGGTGGCCGAGGGGACTGAGGCGCTCCAGTCACGGTCTGCACGGCCACTACGGTCGGGGGTTGGAATCCCCCCTCGGGCATGGATATTTTTGTCGTCCTTAGTATAAGGTAGTTGATAAGTAGTTTGTAAGTTTAGAGACCGATGATCCCGTAGTTAAGTCCCATAAGCTTAACAAACATTTGAACATTTTTTTGAACGACGTTATTGGTTACGGCGAGATCTATTTGCGAAATTTCAATCGTCGACTGTCACTTCTGAATGTGAAAATATTTTGCTAGAACCAACCTTCATAGGGAGACATGACCATCCCAATAAAATAAGAGAAATTAGATCGATAACGGAACTATTTTTAGGTACTCTTTCTTCCCGCGCGCTATTACAGAATGGAACGGTAGAGAGAGGTTGTGAAAGTGGTTAAGGAACCCTCTGCCAGGCATTTAAATGAGTATCTATGTAGATATAGATGCTGATGTTGTTTTCCACCACTGATTCTGCCGCTTCCTCATCAGAGACTTCAGACTTATTTTTCCTAACGTCATATAGGATATGGTACTCATTTGGAAACTGCTCTCTCGGTTTATAAGATCGGCAAGTATTCGTATTTCCACTGCCTCTTTGATGACATAACCCACTGGTGCAGCACAGCACTTGTTTTATGTTCAAAAACAAATTTGTTTCCTTCGTTGATGCTGTACTCTACCGCTTCAGACTTGTCGGATTTGTACTTTTCCATGACGTTGGCACGTTTGGCTGCGGGCGGCCTTGCACACTGAAAAAACAAGCAGCGCACATGTTCTTCTTCTAGAATGTTGTTCTTTTTCTTACACGTATTCCTTGGCGCGTGTGTTGTTTAGGTAAAACTGTTACAATATTGCAGTTGTGTATGATGAGACCTAGCGATAGCTGTGCAGGAGGGCGCGTGTCGCTAGCGATATGTGTATTGGGGGCAATAATAGTGTTGTCTAGATCATTTTATTAACAGATTTTATATAATTGACAAACCCGCAATACGGCGTGCAGATAAAAATAATGTATGTTCACAATAGTTGGGAAATGACGGTCCCACAGTTGTATAATAGCGGCAACATCCGCTGAAATCGGTTAAAACAAGTCGATATTTTGAATAAGCGATCTCGGCAATATAACAGTTTTATTTTTCTTCGTCAGCTGTAGAGTACTTTTTGTTTGTGTAACTCAGTAGCCGTTATTGCAAAAGATTTAACACGTGTTCTGTAACTAGTTTTGCGGGCTTTCCGTCTAACGTCATGATCGCGATCTTTTTAAGTGACTGGTGAGCATAAAATTCCGTCCGATAGACGAAGACAGTTAGTGGGGTTTATGTGCAGCTCTGTGTGTTTTCTGCCTGTAGACGGAATGTACCACAGTGCTCTGAACGTCCTTCTTCTTTAACAGAATGGCTAGGAACGGTGTCATTGTATTCTTGTGGGCTTACTTCACTAAGCGGCCAAACCACGAATATGTCGTTAACGTGTCTGTAGCATTCTTTCGATTGCAGGCTTGCGTGACGATACTGTCTATTTGATAGTACAGAACGGTCACAACTACGTTAAACTCTTAAATTACGTCACCTGTATTGTAGGTATCCAACGACGACAGCCAGCCACCTTACATCCCGTACTTGTTTTATACGATGACCCTTTTTATTTATTTATTTTTATAGTCATAGGAACTAGAAGTGTTGCTTTAGTTGGTTAAACTTTATTGCTTCGGTAAAAAACTTTACATTGACAAACCGTATCATGTCTCATCAACAACTGCTCACTAAATACTACATACTTAGACACTTTGTGTCACAACACACACGTATATATAAATAATGCCTGGTTCTAAAGTGTTCTTGAATAAATTTGGTTCAATAATATTCATGAGTTTCATTTCCGTAATTAAATTGGAAGTTTTTCACAAATGAGGTATACATCAGATTACTTAGCACAAACAAATAATTTTACAAATAGTTATAAATCGGATGAAATTATATATCAGACACATATGCAAAATATGACTAGTGCAGTATGAGTTTGTTTACACAGTTGAAATTGTTAAATAATTAACTAGCCATATAGTTTCGTTATAAACTGATTGTCAAACTGTTTATGTGCCTTACTTCAGGAAATCGTAGTAACCTATTCTTGTAAAAATATGAATAATTGCATAGTGTTACCAGACAACAGCGTGATTATTATTACGAGATTTTTATAAACTGTCATTAAACTAAAGTAATTTGACAGAAAATAGTCGAAACGGTAGAGTTTAAGGAGTAACAATGTTTTTCTATAACATTAATTGCATTACAATATAATTATGCAGTGTTGATTTTGAATAAAATATTTCGAAAATATTATTTAATTAATATTGCAAAAATTGGATGCTATGTAACCTGTAGGTATAGAAATGACTGAACATTAACATTCAACATCGATAAAAATGGTATCGGGTCCTACATTATTGTGGACAAATATGTTTCTTAGGGCTGGATTAATTACAAAAGCTATTTCGGGAGCTATTTCCTCGACGTTATCCTTACACACCGATCAGCAGATCATTATGACCATCTACCTAAAAGCCAGTATGACACATTTGGCACCGATAAAAGTGGCGACGAGTCTTTGCAAGGAGACCATGAGGCCTTGGTAGGTCGCTGGACTGTTTTGGACGACATCTGTTCACACGAGTCCTCCAATTGCCGTACATCCCGAGGAGGGGATGGGGATGGGAAAAACCGACCTGTTAAAACCGATACCGGTATTCTAGTTTTCAATAACTGGTTTTTTTTCGGTATTTATTTGGTGTCGGTTGTAACCGATTTTTCTTAGTTATTGCCGAAAACCGAGTAAAAAACCGTTACGACTATTTCCCGTAGTAGTGGTTCAAACTGAGTTTTTTGTAAATAATTTCAAAAAATTAAAACTAGTGGACTCTAATATTTAGGGCTAGTACTAAAATTTCCACTGCAGTGAAATATTAGGGCATCGCAGTTACTAAGAAAAGCGATCACCGATAATTTAAGAACAATCCCGGCAGTCAGAAACGCGCAACAAACGCGTGGCATAAGAACTAAAGGACTGGTGCAGCTACTGAGGTATCGGTGCACCTGTTGCCGTGTGGCGTGGCCTATTAGACGACGCGCGTGCACCGGCAGTGTACGAGACTTGCCTCCGTCTGGTCATGCGGCAGTTGGTTGCTGTCGTCGCCAGACATCGGTTGTGTCTTAAATGGCACCATCCCGAGTGTGGAAGTACTTCACGAAGTACGGGAGCAGTGAGGTACAATGCTCCATTTGCTTTAAAAACCTGAAAGTGGGTGGAGGTACTACAAACATGTTGTCGTTTAAGGAAAAAGCATCCAAAATGTTACTTGGAAGAGACGGTAAATTCGATTCGTATACGTATTATGTAAGCTTGGAATAATAACTTTAAATGTATTATCATATTGTTTTATTAATGTGATTCCTTGAAAGCGAGGGGCTTTTTTAATAACCAATATGGGTTTAGGTAACATTGATCATGTAGTGCCTCGCGACGTAACCGTGCGGTCTGAGGCTCCATGTCACGGACTGCGCCACTGCTGCAGTCGGAGGTTCAAGTCCTTCCTCCTCCCTCGGTCGTGGGTGTGTATGTTGTCCTTAGCGTAAGTTAGTTTAAGTTAGATTAAGTAGTTTTTAAGTCTAGGCACCGATAATCTAAGCAGTTAGGTCTCATAAGAACTCACACCCATTCTAACAGTCTTTGATCATGTGGTACACAGCTTTCCTAGTTCAATTTGCGTAAGTTTACACTGACAACAATCATACTGTTAGTCGGAACTGTGACTTTATTTTCCGACAAACTTCTGCAGCACTGATTGAAGTTCATTTGCTGGCTATATATATATATATATATATATATATATATATATATATATATATATATATATATATATACTCGCAACTGCGAAATGTCGGTTAGTGAAGTCAACAGAGGATCAAAAGCAACTGCAAAGCGATTTAGACAAAATTTCTACTTGGTGCGAAAATTGGCAATTGACACTAAATAAAGAAAAGTGTGAAGTAATACACATGACCACTAAAAGAAATCCGCTGAACTTCAATTACGCGATAAATCAGTCAAACCTTAAGGTCGTAAATTCTACCAAATACCTAGGAGTTACAATTACGAACAACTTTGACTGGAGAAAACACATAGAAAATATTGTGGGAAAGGCGAACCAAAGGTTACGTTTCATTGGCAGAACGCTTAGACGATGCACCAGCTCCACCAAAGAGACTGCCTACATCACACTTGTGCGTCCTCTCTTGGAGTACTGTTGCCCCTTGTGGGACCCTCACCAGGTGGGACTGACGGAAGATATTGAGAAGGTTCAGAGAAGGGCAGCTCGTTTTGTTTTATCACGTTACGGGGGGGAAAGCGTCACGGAAATGTTGCACGAATTGGGGTGGAAATCATTAAAAGAAAGACGTTATTCATTGCGGCGTGATCTGTTTGCGAAGTTTCAATCACCGACTTTTAGTTCTGAATGTGAAAATATTTTGCTAGCACCCACCTACTTAGGGAGACATGACCATCCCAATAAAATAAGAGAAATCAGATCGAAAACGGAACGATTTAGGTGTTCTTCCTTCCCGCGCGCTATTAGAGAATGGAACGGTAGAGAAAAGTTATGAAGGTGGTTAATGAACCCTCTGCCAGGCACTTATATGTGATTTGCAGAGTATCGATGTAGATGTAGATGTAGAATGAAATACTAGGCCAGTAAATCTGTACGCTTCGTATATCGTCTTCTACGGACTACTGACTAGGCTTACACACACTCAAGAAGGCGTAGTATTGGGAGGGGATCTTGCAAAATATGAAAAGACTAGTGATTTGTGGTATAACGTAAATTTACCTAAATTTTAACTAAATTTCGTAACTTTCGGTTTCGACTGAAACTAGAAGAAACGAAAATTCGAATACGGTTTCTGTTTCAGCCGCAAAATGTGTTTCGGTCGAACTCTACTGCAAATAATAGCAATAAAAAACCGAAAACCGGTTATTTAAAAAACCGGTTATCTTGAGCAATTTTTACAGTGCGGTTAAACTGAAGATGAAAAGAACCGGTATAGCCGAAAACCGGTTGTTTCAGCAATAACCGCCATCCCTAGGAGGGGAGCGAGAAATTCTGACGGCATATTCAATCACATCCTAGATCAGTTCCATCAGGTTTGTATATAGCTAGTTTGAGGGCCAGCACATCAACTGCAACTCGCTACTGGGTACCTCCAACTAGTTCCATCACACTGATGGTCTTGTGACATGGTGCATTGTCTTGTTGAAGAATGCCACTGCCATTGGGAATCATGGGCGTCATAAAGGGTGTATATGGTCTGCAATCAGTCAGTGTACGATACGTCTTGGCCATCATTGTGCCTTGCTCGAGCTCCACTGGACGGCACAAATATCCATGCCCGAGGGGGGATTCGAACCCCCGACCGTAGTGGCCGTGCAGACCGTGACTGGAGCGCCTCAGTCCCCTCGGCCACCGCGGCCGGCAACCCCGCAACCTGTACCAGGTCATCCACTCCGGAATATCCTTTGTTCTTAGCGCATCTTACAATCCAATACATTAATCGCAAAATCCAGTCGCGATACCCGTTATTATATGCAGGAGTCTCCAAATTGTACAAGTGTTCGTTAAGCTTAAGGGACTTAACTGCGGGGTCATCAGTCCCTAAACTTACGAACTATTTATAAATTAACTTATACCAAAGACAGCACAAACATCCATGCCCGAGGGATGATTCGAACCCCCGATGGGGAACGGCCTCGCGCATCGGAGCATAGCGCCTCAATGCGCTCGGTTACTCCGCCGCGGCTCCAAATTATTGTACCGTGAGGGTCACACCTAAAGTTTCCATTCTCAATGGGGACCGGATGATATAGTTTGGAATTACCGAAAATTGCATTAAAAGCCGTATAATTTGACCTGTAACGTCATCAAGATGTCGGACACCCCCATTTCTAACGTATATAATACGACCACCACGATATCTCTCATTCCAGCGTCAAAGAAACATAAATAACATACGAATTATTTAACTCCACAAAATACTTCAACATATTTATTTATTTATTTTTAACACAGGCACAAGCTATAAATTTGCCTCTCGAATACACGGTCCACGTTTTAATGTATCGAATATATGCTCACGTACATTGTCATTGAATTCTTCAAACTGTGCAACATGCTATTTTCTTAATGAGGAAGTTTGTTATATTCCTCGAGCACCGCAATAGATTCATTACATAGCCCATACGTTATTTTGTTGCCTTTCTCTATAACAAGGCATATCATGCTCCATGTTTGACTGAATGTAGGAATTTGTGTCGACTATTCTCTTTTTAGCTTCAACCGACATATTAGCCAAGTACTCTGAACAAGGAACGTACATATATTTCAGACAAAGAAATCATGAAATAACAAAATACCTACTTGCAAGGTAAATAATATTAACACAGAAAAAGACAGTCTGGAACGAGAAATGACTGTCACTTGGAGGAAGAGCGCTCCTAGTGGTATTTATGAACAAGTGGAGGCGACTTTGAACGTGCATTGAGTCCTGTAGCGCTACTGCTCAGAGGGTATTTACAAAAAGCTTAGCTTCAAACGGGGCCCGCTCCATGTATATTGCAGCAACGCCCTCAAATGGAAAATTATAGAATGCCTCTTATAATTCCTCTAATCGACGTAAGAAACCAGCCGAGTTCTTATTGAGACATACATATTGGTCAGTCATGTGATCAACTGAGTAATAAATGTCTTGTGAGGAAAGACGGCAGTTCTTTCTTCAATCTCTCTTGGAATCCTGTTTTCTTACCACTTAAGTTCATACTACGTGCTACGCTAACCCGCTGGTAAATTGCACCACTATCAACAACTTGTGACGTGTAGCGCCTCTAGTTTTTCCCGTAGGTGTTGTCTTTCTTCACACGCCGTTCTACGATACTTGGTCGCTTACTGGCAAGGAACTGAATCAAATGTCCAAATCTTTATAGATCCAAGGGACCAAACTGCTACTGAACAACACACACACTGATACTCGAGGGAGGACTCGAAGCTCCCCGCAATCCGTGGCAAGACACTTTAAACTGCGCGGCCATGCCCGTGCAGAGGCAAGGAACGACTTCAGTGTGAGGTAACAAGTTTAATCTCCGGAAAATCTCATTTGAAATTCTTGTGAGGAAAAATGTTAGCTGCTAATAATTCACCATATACATCTTGAGGATGACAGAGAGGCACAGAGATAAAAAAAAAAAAAAAAAAAAAAAAAAAAAAAAAAAAAAAAAAAAAAAAAAAGTTCAAATGTTTGCGAATCTATCGGACCAAACTGCGTGGTCATCAGTCCGTAACTTACAAACTACTTAATCTAAGTAAACTAACCTAAGGACAACACACACACACACACCCGCCGGCCGCGGTGGCCGAGGAGACTGAGGCGCTCCAGTCACGGTCTGCACGGCCCCTACGGTTGGGGGTTCGAATCCCCCCTCGGGCATGGATATTTGTGCCGTCCTTAGTTGTAAGTAGTTCATAAATAGTTTGTACGTTTAGGGACTGATGACCCCGTAGTTAAGTCCCATAGACTCTACAAACATTTGAACATTTGAACACACACACCCATGCCTCAGGAAGGACTCGAACCTCAGATGGCGAGAAACCGCGCGCTCCGTAGCGAGGCGCCTTAGACCGCTCGGATACTCCACCGCGGCGCAGAGATCAATCTCCTGTAGAACGTATGTACTGCATTTCATAAAATGGACAGCGTCGACATCCGAGTAATGTACAGAACAAGACATTAGCTTGCTTCAAAAACATAGGATGAAAAATGGCGAGCCACATTGATCACAAGGTTCACACCAACAAGATCGAAGGGGAACTCTTTGGGAATTACAATGTGTCTATGTCGTTCAGCTACGAATCTTCTCTTAAAGAGTGAATGTAGAATCGTATCAGTGTGACTAGGAGATGTGAAATGATGCTGTGTGATATAAGGGCTTGAAGGACAGCCGGTTTCACGATAAGCTCTACGACAGACTGTTTCTTAATCGGTTGCGTGCCATCACATTCCAGCAGTCCTCATCTGCATGTTACATCAGTGTGATTCTATATTAATTCCTTACGAGTGGATACCTAGCCAAAAGTCCTGCATGGTTTATAGCTCCCAAAGAGTTCGCCTTCGATCTTTAGAGTGCGAATATTTTACGTCACTGTGGCGAGCCAGTTTTCATGTAGTGTTCGTGGTGGAAATTAATGGTTCATTCTCAACATTTCTTGGATGTCGACGACGTCTGTTTTGTGACGTATCATACATACATCTATATATGTACTCTGTAAATCACATTTTAGTGCCTGGCAGAGGATTTATCGAACCGATTTAATGATTACAAATGTTTGTAAATCTATGGGACTTAACTATTGTGGTTATCAGTCCGTAAGTTTACAAACTATTTAAACTAACTTATGCTAAGGACAACAAATACACCCATGCCCGACGGAGGACTCGAACCTTCGACGGCGAGCAATGGCGCGCTCCGCAGCTAGGCGCCTTGGAACGCTCTGCCACTCCACCGCGATCCGATTTTATAATATTCCTTTACTGTTCCATTCTCTAATAGCCCACGGGAAAAAGGAAACAGCTAAATATTTCCGTTTTCGATCTGATTTCTGTTATTTTATTATGATGATCATATTTCCCAATGTAGGTGGGTGCTAAAATATGTTCGCATTCGGAGGAGAAAGTTGGTGAAAGAAATTTCTCTAGTAGATCTCGCCGTAACAAATAACGCCTTTCTGTTAATGATTTCCACCCCAACTCGTGAAACTCTCTCTCCTGTATCGCGATAATATAAAACGAGTTGTTCTGAACTTTCTCTAAGTCATCCGTCAGCACAACTTCGTGGGGATCGCACAATGAGCAGGACAGACTAGTGTAGTGTAGGCAGTTTTTTTAGTACAACTGTTGCCTCTTCTAAGCGTTCTGCCAATGAAACGTAGCCTTTTGTTCGCCTTCTCTGCGATATTTTTTGGGTGCTCTTTCCAATGAAAGTTGTTCATAATTGTAATTTCTAGGTATTTAGTTGAATTTACAGCCTGTACGTTTGATGATTTATCGTCTAAATGGAGTTTGACGGATTTCCTTTAGCGCTCTTTGCATGACATCACATTTTTATTATTTACAGTTAATCCACAATTTTCGCACTATGCAAGATATTTTATCAAAATCGTTTTGCAATTATTTTTGATATTTTTGTGACTTTACTAACTGACAAACGACAGCATCATCCGCGATCACTCTAAGAAAGATGCTCCGATTTTCTCTTAAATCATTTACAAAGGCAAACAACAGTAGCGACCCTATAACACGTCCCTGAGGAACGCCAGATAACAGTTCTGTTTTACTCGATGACTTGCCATCAGTTGCTACGTACTGTGTCCTTCCTGACTGAAAAGCGCGAATCCAGTCTCACAATTCTGGGAGATAAGCACACAATTTGATTAGAAGCCACTTGTGAGGTACAATGTCAAACGCCTACTGGAAATCTATTAAATATGGAATGAAATGTTCAAATGTTTGTAAACGTACTGGACCAAACTGCTATGGTCATCAGTCCCTAGACTTACAAACTGCTTAAACTAACTTAAACTCAGGACAACACATACACCCATGCCCGAGAGAGAACTCCAAACTCCGAAGGCGAGCAACCGCGCGCTCCGCAGCGAGGCGCCTTAGAATGCTCGTCACCTCCATCGCAGCCAACATGGAAACATTTTGAGAGCCCTTGTCGATACCACTTATCACTTCATCTGATGAAAGAGATATCTGTGTTTCACAAAGCGAAACTTTCTTGCCGCAGCGGCGTGGCCGAGCGCATTGAAGCGCTATGCTGCTATGTGCGAGGCCAGTCCCCGTCGGGGGTTCGAATCCCCCCTTGGGCATGGATGTTTGTGCTGTCTTTAGTATAAGGTAGTTTATAAGTAGTTCGTACAGTTTAGCGACTGATGACCCCGCAGATAAGTCCCATAAGCTTTACAAACATTTGAATACTTTCTTAATCCGTGTTGACTATGGATCGATAGGCCGTTTCTTGGAGTTCGTTCATAACAGAAGATTGATTTCTGTTCCTCCCGGACACTTAGTTTCTTTGACTTTGTCCATTTTAATGATGGATCAGGGGCTTCAGCTGTATATCTTGTAATGTAAAATAATATCATCAGCTGTGTTCAATACATTTATTTAGCAACCAGTTTCGACGGTCAATGCCGTCATCTTCAGGCCCTTAAAATAAGAAACCTGCATATTGCTGGATTACAGTCAATATAACTGGTATCTCACATTCGTCCATCTTACAGCAACAAGGAACAACTGGGACTGTCCCCCTGACCGTCGAGACTGGTTGATAAATAAATGTATTGAACACAGCTGATGGTATTATTTTTCATTACTTAGTTTCTGTCGCCCTCCTGATTAATATGATGAGTCATCGACAACTAATATTTTGCCTGTATTCATTGCTAACACTTTAAATAAGCCTTACTAGAAATTCAAATGCGAACTCGCACTTGTCAAAGTTTAAGCTTCTTTGCACATCGCCTTCTCGTTGTTTTTTGGCCTTGAAAATCACGTGGTTCAAGTGTCGAAATATTGGCGGTTGTTGAAGTTGTCGCCAGATACCATTCCCGTAATTTGTTTTAACACTTTGTCTGTGCTCTTCTTGCTGAAGGCTGTAACAATCATAATAATACTTATCATTTCTGTTATTATAATTTTCATGAAACATTAGTCCGCTCTGGCTGCGATAAACTTTATTTGAATAAAGTACGACCTGTTTCGCTTGTTAAAGACACATCTTCAGGTATTGATGTATTTCTTTAAATCTAGTGGACAAGAAAATTTGGGTGCAGCGTTCAACACTTTAATTAGTTAGACGTGAACGCTGGGGAGTAACTACGATGCAAGAAAACGACTTTTAAAAAATTCATAACTACCTGAAGACACGCCTTTAAGACGTGAAAGACGTCGTACTTTATACAAATGAAGTTTATTACAGCTAGGGGGGACTAATTTTTCATAATGAAAAGATATGGCCGCGAATTTGGCGCGCATTTCAAGATGTTACAAATTTAAACTGACAAATTACTAATGAAGGCAGCCGAAGGTATTTTGTTTATTCAGTTCAAATGTTCGTAAATCTATGAGACTTAACGTCTTTGTCTATTAGTCCCTAGGTTTACAAACTACTTAAACTAACCTAAGGACAACACACACACCTATGCCCGAGGGAGGACTCGAACCTCCGACGGCGAGCAACCGCGTGCTCCACAGCAAGGCGGCTTAGACCTCTCGGCCACTCCAGCACGCCTTGTGTTTATCTACAAGTACGCAGCGCCTCTGAGTACCGGATGCTGTTTCGACGTGTAGCATCGATTTTAACTTCTTTATCGATATTATTCAGCGCTTTCCGTATACAAAAAGTAATCTGAACATATCCAGAAAAAATCGGAGGGAATAAACATCAATAACTGAAAACATTCCGAATCTATACAAAGAGAAATAAAAAGTTGAAACACATACAGATAGATATGTTGTCGCTATATAGCAACGATCAGTGTCAAGGTGATTAAGTCCGATGTGATGCAAAGTTGTGAGCACAGATGTTGGAAACATACTTTTTTATCGATCGGTCAAGTTTCAGAACGCAAACACTTCATTAAACCTTTTTTCCACTCTCCTACTCTAAACTCTAATGTAATAAAGAATAATGTAATACTCAACACCGAGGGAAGCTTGTGACATTACTGATAGAGAGGGAAGCTGATTGTTTTCATGTGAAAGGCGTTTTTTGTCAGGCTGTTGGGTTCCCCAGCTGGCCGGATAACAGTTTGAACCTAGTGAATGGGATACAGGTAGTTAGGATTTTCCTAATCTATTCGGAAACAGGAAACGACGCTCTTGGCTGAGCGAGGGCGGCTTTCCCAGATTGCAACTGAAATACAATATAGCCACACACACTATTCTAAAACTCCATATAAGTCAGGGAATGATCATACGGCAAATGTAATTATATGAATGGATTCAGGGGACTTGTGAGAATCAAACGCCGTATAAAGTAGAACCACCTCAGTATTTTCATGTCCAAAAAGAGTAATAAACTCCATTTATAAACAATTACTTCGTGAGTGAATCACGTCTTTATCTTAGAATCATTTTGTTAGTTATTCAAAGGTTTAATTCATGTTTAAATATATTTTCGCGTCATCATATGCAGATTGATAGACTGGCTAAACTACACATTAATTATTGATCTTGTTTAAACAGATTGGGTAGCTGTTTAGGGCATATAAGCTGACATATATAATTCACCCCAATGAACAGAGACAACGAGCCATAAACCTTTTATTACCCTGAGTTATGTATTGCCCAATTCTTATTGGTGAGTACCGATAGGAAGGCCGCAAGCTGACAGTCATAACAAAACACTAACGACCGTTCGAGCGATTAGAACTGGTTTCACTGATATACTGGGCCACTTTTACATGTCACGTGACCGTCAGGTATTATCGCATGCTCAGCATATTAGTAGCTGATGTAAAACGGAACACTTACCTTGATTTGAAATATACTTTTTAGCTCTCGCCTATTTCAGAAGACTATTACACCTGTGACTGGATGTAGAATTTCTTGGTGAAATAATGGAGCATGTCGTCGTGGATGCAGAGTCATTGACAGTCGTAGAAGTTAGTTTCATGTTCCATGGACCGTTTGCATAATGAATGTTAATTATGTGGAACGAACCATTCTGCATTAACATCATAAATTAATCTGTAGGTATGGTTTTACGAAGAATATTTTTTTTTTAGTAATATACAGATGTTATTAATTCCTACCCAACAGCTTTTACACATTACATTAGTATAAATTCTTCTTCGTAATAGACGGACTTGTCAGAAGGCATTGTCAAAAGGAAACTATTCACCTTGTCTTCAAATTTTATTTGGGTTTCTCTCAGACTTTTTTTATCATTGGATAAGTGCTTGATAATTTTGTTTACAGGAATCAGCACTCCTTTTTATGTAAAAGACAACCTTAATGTGGTGTAATGAGTGTCATTCTTCTGGTATTGTATTTATGTAAATAACGGTTATGTTTGAACTGCAGTGGATTATTTACAACAAACGCCATGAAGGAACACATTGCAGCAATAGTCAAAGTGACAAACTTTTGAAACATATGTGTCCAAGATGATCGTGTGTGGGTGCCACCCACAAGGTGCAAATGAAAGAAGCCGGAGAACATAGTTACAGAGTATAAAGAAACACAGCAGATGAAACACTCTGCTAACCTGACTACAGCAAACGTTTAAAGTGACCTCCATTCTTCTCTTGGCACTTCTCCGTCTTCGTCAGCTGAAGGCGGATCAAATAGGGAATGCTGGCTGCTGGACAGCTCCATTTCTGGAAGACTATGAGCTTTACAGCTTTAGGCTTTAGGATTCCCCACACAATGTAATGTCACGCTCACAGATCAGGAGTGTTCCAAGGTTTGGCTGACTGTATGGGCAGTTTCTCCATACTAATGGAAGTAACTGTATGTCTTTTCGTCCTCCGTTAACATTGCCACAAATGGGTTTCAAACGTTGGCGATATAACGCGCTGAAATCAGCGTCTGATGGAAGAAGATGAGACCAATAGCGCGGCGTGCAGATACTGCACACCAAAATCCAACCTTCTGATAATAGGACTGTGTTTCATGGAAAATCACCCGTGTGCTCCGCTGCCCAGATCCTGTAATTCTATGAGCTGCTCATCTTAACAGATGGTGAACATACGCACTGTAGGGGATGCAAGTACAAATCCAGATGGAGCATTCGTCCGCTTGATCGACCTGAAACACTGGTCTCTTGATAGGCATCTGAAGCATTTTGTGTGAACTGCAGCAATATTTTCCGGTGTGCGGTCTCGTTTGGAAATACTTATATTCTATTTACTTGAAAAGAAAAAAAAGTGATCCTGTTCGTCACCAATTTCAGACCGAGAATGGCATAGCAGCCTATGACTCCGTTAATTCGCATATACTAGACCTCAGATGAACTTCAAAACTATTCAACGGATCTTATTGAAATTTTGCACAGTGTGTGCTATTTGGTATAAATTAATAGACAGGCTACTTTTTATCCCGGTCAGAAAGTTCAATTTATAATTTTGTGAATTAAATATTTTTATCGACGTTTCGTAAGTATCCAACAAGTTCTACAATTCTTCAACTTCTAAGCTGGGCTTGCGACTAAAAGTAATAAAAAAATAAAAACAAAACATAAAAATAATACAAAATGAAAATAAAAAATAAAAAGGGGCTAAGCGCTCAACAGTAAGGCGAAAGGTCATGGGTTCTAAAGTAAACGCCGCTTGGGCACAAACACTTTATTCCTCCAGTGTACATTTACAGACTAACTCTCTCGGCTCTGCCGGCCGTTTGACAGCGCGCCACCGGCTGATGGAACAGCGGCGAGGAATTCGGGCTGCGGAGACGGCTCCACCTCCATCCGATCGTCAGCAGCTCCCTCATATGGACGGGACCTCTTCGCACGGCGAGGGGTCCGCCCCCGCGAGCGACGTTCGGCCGCTCCCAGCACGGGCGGCGGCGGCCGATCCTCCAGCCCCTCCATCCAGAACTCTGGGCCTGTGTCGACAGGCGGCGAGGTCCCTCCACCACCGGCGACAGGAGGGTCTGGCCGACGGAGCTGCAGCAGGAAGTTGGTCCCATCCGCCGACGGACCTCCCCCCGCTGAGCAGCTGGTGACCGCGGTACTGAAACTGGGAGAGAACCCCTCCCTGACAGTGCCGTCGAACGAGGAGGGAACGCCAGGGAAAGGTTGGAAGGGTTTGTAGGTGAGAGAGAAGGCTGGCGGACCTGTAGTTGGTCGTGGTGGCGGGTGAGGGTACCGGTGGAAGACCAGACCTCACAGAGACGACGGCCGCGCCCCTGAATGGCCACAGCTGGGAGCCAGCGAGGATGGCGGCCATAACCTCTAGCCCAGACCGCCGAACCCGGGGCAAAACGAGACGAAGGAATAGGAGAGGACGCAGGAGATCTCGGATGCAAGAGGGACAACAGCGTCCGATGGGGGCGGCCGAGAAGAAGCTCCGTGGGGCTATGTGGACCGGCCAGGGTGGACTGATATGAGGCAAGAAACCGAAGGAGGGCATCCGCTACCAAAAGACGCGGCACGGACTTACGCATTTGAGCCTTGAAAGTTCGTACAAATCTCTCCACTGCCCCATTGGATTGTGGGTGAAACGGTGGGGCGAGAACGTGGCGGATCCTCTGGGTAGAACAAAAGTCTCGAAAATTTTGCGAGGTAAATTGGGGCCCATTATCGGTCACCAATGCAGCCGGGAGACCTTCGATAGAAAATGTCTTCAACAATGATTGCGTAGTAACGTAGCTGGCATGATGAGCCGTCGACCGGTAGTGTATCTCATAATTAAACTGGGATGGGTACAAGGCCCAGTGCTTGAGACGATGAGCTGCCTTGTCCGGAAGAACCGCCGAAGGGTAGAACAAAGACACGAGCAAACGGTGTTCAATGTAAAGGGTAAACTTGGACCCATAGAGATAAACATAAAATTTTTTGGGGGAAAAACGATGGCTAGGGCTTCCTTCTCCACCTGCGAATATCGGCGCTGCGCCTCTGTGTTTTAGATGCAATTGCTAACAGCTGTTCTGACCCATCTGGGAACCTATGTGTCAGCACCATTCCCACACCGTGCTGGGAGGCGTCCGCCGCGACCACTAGTCGGACCCCTGGGGTATATGCAGTGAGGCAAGGAGGGCCGCTTTAAGTGCTCTAAAAGCTCACTAGCAAGCCGGAGACCAGCAGAAAGGGACGCACTTATGCAGCAATTGGTGCAGGGGGTACGCTACTATGATCACCTGCGGGAGGAAGCAGTAATAATGGTTGACCTTGCCAAGGAACACCTGAAGTTCTTGAACAGAGGGAGGATGGAGAAGGTCCGTCACTGCACGCACGTGATTGGTCACGGGGCGCACCCCCAACTGGGACATCTCATGGCCTAAGTACTCAATAAAAGACTGGACGAAGAAAGATTTGTTGAAATTACAACGGAGGCCAGCCGCCTTTAAGACGGAAAACAAGGAGTGGAATTTGGCGATATGATCAGCAGTTGTGGACCCCATCACCACAATATCATCCATCTAGTTCACGCAACAGGGTACTGGCGCTAACAACTGCTTCAAAAAACGCTGAAAGATAGCAGGGGCACTGGCCACCCTAAATGGCAACCACGGATACTGGAACAGGCTGAACGGTGTAGAAATTACCAGCACCTGCTTGGATTCGTCATCCAAAGGCAACTGCAGATAGGCCTCTGCCAGATCTAGCTTCGAAAAATACTGGCCTCTCGCCAACTGGCCTATCAGTTCCCCTAGGCGAGGCATCGGGAAAGAATCAATGATGGAGTGGGAATTCAGTTGTCTTAAAGTCACCACATAGTCGCAGGGCTCCTGAGGGCTTGCGTATGACGACTAGAGGTGAGGCCCCTCACTGGCTGTAACAGGAAGCAAAATACCCTCAGCCGTCAGGCGGTCTAATTTGGTTTTAACAGCGCCACGGAGGGTGATCGGAAGGGGCCGAGCCTGACAAAAGACGGGGTGAGCCGTACGTTTAAGTGTAATGGAGGCACGAAAGTTCTTAGCACACCCCAGACCAGACGCAAACAAGGACGCGAATTCCACGCGTAGCTGAGAGACACTCTCGCGTGGAATTTGGTCGGAAACCAAGCAGGCAGAATAAGTAATAGTAAAGCCAAAGACATGGAATGCATCGAGGCGAAAGATATTCGTAGCTGCCGCACTGTTAACGACCATAAACGGCACTGCAACTGTTCAGCTGTTTGTATCGTCTATGGGACTTAACTACGGGGTCATCAGTCCCTAAACTTACAAACTACTTATGAACTACCTAAGACTAAGGACGGCACAAATATCCATGCCCGAGGGGGGATTCGAACCCCCGACCGTAGTGGCCGTGCAGACCGTGACTGAAGCGCCTCAGTCCCCTCGGCCACCGCGGCCGGCAACGGCACTGCGCGACTAACATTCTGATACGTGGTCTCAGCTAGAAACGACCCCAGGAGTGGAATAGGGTGGCCGCCGTAGCCGTCCAACGCCGGACCTAACGTGGGTGAGCCCAATGCTTCATGAGTAGCCGAGTTTAGAAGCGAGGTCGTTGCACCCGTGTCAACCTGAAGCGTGACAGTTTTCCGCATAATGCAGAGGGCAATAAACAATTTCGGCGTCTGTACGCCCACGGTAACGACCTTATTAATATCCGTGGGCGAACCGCCGAAATTTCGAGGCCGTGAGGTCTTGTTTCGGCCCCGAGCGGAGGAGCGACACACTCGAGCGAGGTGTCGTAACTTTCCGCAGCGATTACCCTTGGCCCGTCTGTGCGGGCACGATTCCCGAGAATGTGACGCCCCGCACGAAAGACAAGAAATCCGCTCGCTTCCTTAAGTGGGCGACGCGCGTTGCCGACAGGTGGGTGCCGAGGCGCAGAAACAGGCGCCGCGGATACCCGGGCCGAATCGTCAACAGATGATACTTCCCCCCATGCAGAAAGCTGGCTGCCCACTGCCTCAGAAACTTCAAACGCGCACGCGATACGCAAAACTTCCGCTAAAGAGGGGTCGTCAGATTGGGGAGCCTGCTTGCGAACGTCCAGGTCGGGAGCAAAACAGATCAAAACATCGCGGACCATAGGGTCCGCATACGAATCTCCATCCGGACCGAAACTGACCACGTCGGGGCAGCCCCTGCAGTTCTGTGGCCGAAGTACGGTAAGATTGGCTCAGCTGTTTACGTGAACGGTAGAAGGAAATGCGAGCCGACACCACGTCAGAGTGCGGAACAGGCTCGCCTGCGACTGAAGAGGCGCCAAAACACCCAACAAGACGCAGCGAAAGCCACGAAAGGAAATAAGCTCTTTTGCTTACCGGCACCACACATCTGGAAAGCGACGAAATGCTGGCGCAAACGCTGCTCGTAGTCGTACCAGTCCTCGGCAGTTTCGTCAAAGGGTGGAAACGAAGACACGGGCACAGAAGACCGCAGCCCGACTTGTTGTGACACAGCCCTAGTCAAGGTGTCTGTTGAGCCAAAACGTCCGGCAACGACTGCAGACTCGACAGCAAAGCGCTAACTTGCTCTGCCATGGCTCCGGCAGGAGGACCACGCGACTAGGGTTGCCATACGCCACAGAGTTCACGGACGGTCCACGATTTTAGGGTAAATGAAAACGTACGGGCCGAAAAGGCAAATGTCCGCGATATTTGCTGGATTTGAACTTCCGGTAATTTAAAAAATTGCTGTCAAGGAAGCAGCAATATGTTATCTCTTTGCCTTCACATTATATATAATCCAAAGAGAACAGAACAGCTTTCGGTATATCGTTACCATGGAGGTAAAAGGAGGGGAGATGACATGACGTCACAGAAGTGAAGGCCAAGTCCGCCATTTTAGGTGCCCCAAAACAAGCAGACGGCCATACAGTACACGCATGGAGGTACACTCGTGGACGTGAGCTTCGAGACCACTGATTTACTTTCATAGTTTCAAGCGAGAACATTTGTTTTTGGTGTGTTACTTGTGTTGAGTCGTGATAAAAATGCCAGCTTGTGTCGTTTCCGGATGTACGAATCGTTGTGATAGAAGTGTTAAGTCTAAAGGAATAACGTTCCATTCGTAAGTGAAGCCATTCAAACGATATTTCTGTTTGTACTTATGAATTTCGGTTACTCAGTTTACTTTTGCATTTTATTTGTGTTCTATTCTTTAGATTTCCTCTCAATCCAACTCGCAATACTCTGTGGGTGAATGCTGTGGGAAGGAAAGACTGGAAACCAAACAGACACAGTAAAATATGTTCGAAGCATTTTCGAGAGGAGGACATAGACAGAACATCACTTTCAGTAGTGCGTATCAGGGAAAATGCTGTGCCATCAATTTTCCCTACAGTTTGTCATCTCTTAAAAGAGGTATTGTAGCTGAAGTGTATCATACTTTACTTTTGTTCCTGTTTGCTTTCGTGCATAACTGTACACTTGTTATTCAGTTAATACCATAATCTGTTCATTTTGTAAAGAAATGCGGTGGAAATACATTTAATAGAATAATGTAAATGTAAGATGTACCTTCTAATACAGAACTTTATTATTACGATTATTATATTTATTATTTTCGTTTACTTTAGAATGAGAGGGTGAGAAGCCCACTAGTACCACTTCCAACAGAGCAGCAGGTGGATGCAATAAGTATTGATTGCCCTGTTCACAATGAAGCGACCTTCTCTTCCTGTGTTAATAATAAAAGCGATGAAGAGGTGGGTATTATCAAACTCCTAGAGAGGGATGTGCCACAAAGTTTTTCTGCTTTGCCTACTTACTTAGAAGAGGTATGTAAAGTGTCAAATGATAGTTTTGAATTGCTCCTGAAAAATCAAATTGTAATTATGCCTGCTGCTGACCTGTGTATATTAGTGCAAATTCCATATTTAATAATTCCCATGGAGGTAAAACTTTTAACTCCATGATATTTCCATACAGGTATTCTATGTAGCTTATGAGTTTAAATTTCTCAAAGGCATGACTATTATCAGTGTAAACTTAAACATTGAAGTTAATACCTAAATAATAGAAATATTCTGCAACTCTTTTTCTATCATTTATCAGCATTAACTTATATAAGTTACATGGGTGGCACTTTTTTAAAAATATGCAAGCAGTCCCATGTATCACTAAAACTATACATTAGTTATATGCTTAATTATTGTTGAAGTTGAAGAAATAAGTCTCATTTAATGTTATTGAGTACCTATGCTCAAGAAATACTGAACTGTCTAAAACATTTTAATTCAAATCATGTGTCCATTAAAAAATCTGCCTACCTTTGCCTTTTTATGAAAAAAGCACAGTGATGGATGGGACATGATGCTTTTGGGACAATTGATATGAGATAATTCAACTAGAACCTAACCTGTAAAACACCCGAGCATGATATTTTTGTGCAATGGTATGTTTTAGGAATGTATTGTGGTGTATCCAAACTAAATTTTTGTTCTCTATTTTATTTTGATGGTGCTTATCTGGAATTATCTTAAAACATTAGGGTCATCTGAAGCAGGGTGTACAACCTGTCGGTTTTGACCAATGACGTCACATCTGAGTCTCCGGCAATAGTTTGTTTAGAAGCAGACTGGTTGCATACCGTACTTCAGTTGACCCCCTTTACAATATGTTACTAGTAAAAAAAAGAATGTACGTCAGAACTGGAATCTGAGCCAACTGGTTGTATTCCATGCTTCAGTATTCCCAAAAATTAGGCCTAGATATAATTGATAGGTTTTCTGACTTTCTCTTTCTTCGTCTTCTTATTTTTATTTTTTTCCCCTGCTCATCTTTATTTCCATGTCAGTAAAATTCCAAGAGGGCGTTTTCTTACTCTGATGTACGTTAGTAATGATTACCATGCTTGTTTACTAGTTGTGATGTTTTAGTTTCAAATATTACAATTTAAGATATGGTGTCTTTCCATAAAGTCTACGTTACCTGATTGACCAATACATATGACGTCATCAGCCACCTTTTTCAGCCAATTAGCAAGCAGAAGACCAGCAGTACCACAGCCAATCAGGGAAACATAAGACTTTCCTGCCTTTGGGGTATTATACACAGTAATCTACAAACTACAAATTGGAGCTATTTCTGTGCTGTCACAAAATCGTAGGGTCGTACTGTTAGTTTTATGTTTAGCAGTACTAGTCATCTTCCTGTGATGTCTGCGTTACCAAGCATTTTAGTAGTGTGTTGTTTGTGGTATAGTTTGCCGTTCTATAGTTTCATTTGTTTAATTGTTTTTATTTTGATAGTAAGGATATAACGAAGTTTATTTCTTTCTCGTTGTATGACACACTGGGGGGGGGGGGGGAGACTGTTGGCCATGATAAAATTTCTTCACCTGCTTGGTGTTATAGCTGACTGTAATCAGTGTGCAACATGTTGGCAACCAATGAAGGTGACGAAATGATTGTGGGTGCCTCATTTTTTTAGTGTTTTGTATTTTTTTTTTTTTTTTTTTTTTTTTTTTTTTTTTTTTTTTTTTTTTAATTTTATCCCCAGTGTGAAACATACGCAGGACATAATTTTGGTAAGTTTTTATTTTTAATGCATTGACTTTTTGTAGTGTAGTTTCTGTTGGTGTAGGTGGCAGCTGATGTTGGCGTAAGGTTCATCTCAATGTATGAGGGGGGGGGGGGTGGGGGAGGTTCAGCAGCATTTCCGTAGTGTGTAGGTTGGTAGAATACCATATTACATATAGGTGGTGTGGTGTGATTGTTGCTTTTGTTAAAGTCAACTAATGTGAAAATATCATGAGAAATGTTGCATGTAGGTGGTGCGGTATAATTATTGCTTTTGTGAAAGTCAACAAATGCGAAAATATCATAAATATGTTGGAAGCAACATTGGTGGCATGAAATCTTTGTTTATTTACATTAACAAATTGATTTCGCTTACTGAGTGGCCATCTTCAGTGCTAGATTGTGTGTCCGCACAGGGCTTCCTTTCTTGTAGCACTGAAAAAGGAGTTCTCATTGTACATGACTAGATACTGTTGTATTAATGGTAAATGCCTGTTGCTAGTATATGTGTGCGCACAGGGCTTCCTTTCTAGTAGCACTGAAGATGGCCACTCACTGACCGAAATCAATCTGTTAATGTAAATAAATAAAGATTTAATGCCACCGAAGTTGCTTCCAACATATTTATGATATTTTCGCATTTGTTGACTTTCACAAAAGCAATAATTATACCACACCACCTACATGCAACATGGTATTTTCCAACCTACACACACTACAGAAATGCCGCTGGAAATCCCCCAGGAGTTTTCATTGTACATGACTAGGTATTGTTGTATTAATGGTGAAATGCCTGTTGCTAGATTGTGTGTGCCCACAGAGCTTCCTTTCTAGTAGCACTGACCAAAATTGATTGGTTACTGTAAATAAATAAAGATTTCATGCAACCGAAGCTGCTTCCAACATTTTTCATGATTTTATTGATGTTGTTGCTTTGCACATGGCTGCTTATGGAGTCATCTGTATATAAATGTGAAAATAGGAGGAATGGTCGTGGTGACAGACTGATCTGTAGCTTAAGCCAAGGTCTAGGTTTTTGGTTTTCATAAATATTGGCATATTTATTTGTGCATGGTTTTTGTGATTGTTCCGGTCGCCGTATTGGCTGTGAGTGATATCTGTCGTTTCCGCCATTTTGATGATGCCATGGGTCAAAGCCAATCGGTGGTATCCTGGTCTTCAGTTATGTCCAGTTTTGGACATTTCCCATCTGTCACATAAAGTTTACTGTTTCAGAAACCTTAAATTTACTAACAATCAAGTTATAGTAGGCAACAACTTTTTGTACAGCTTGTAATTACATTTCACTATTGTTTGTGTTTATTTTTTTAGAATGTGGAGAACAGACCACCAACACAGCAGCAGATGGTTGCAGTAAGTACTGCTGAAGCTGAAACTCAGGTCTTCTATTCTGCTGGCAACAGCTCTTCTTGTATTGGTGAAACATCAGGTGATGAGTCTATATTGGTGAGGAGCCTCAAGAGAAGTGTAAGTGACCTCTCTTCAAAAAATGAAGTACTCAGAAAAAAGATAAAGGTTCTTCAGCAGTCAAAGAGGCGGCTGAAGAAGAAGGTATCATCTATGGGTGTAGTAATTGATGAACTGAGGAAAAACAATCTTATGTTTGAAAGTGGCCTTAACATTCTAGAAAACATACCAGGAATGAACAAATTCTTGCTGCAGAGACAAGCTGCAAAAGCAAATTCCAAAAGTCTGCCCAAAGCATATAAGCCGGAACTTCGTGCATTCGCCCTCACATTACATTTTTATTCGCCGAGAGCGTATAATTATGTAAGACGAGCCTTTAATACCTGTCTCCCACATCCCAGAACTTTGGCGAGGTGGTATCAGTGTGTGGGCGGGGAACCAGGATTTACCACAGAGGCCTTTAACTTAATTAGGGCAAGATCTCAGGGATGTGATAATGTCACTCTTTGTAGCCTAATAGTTGATGAAATTGCTATTAGGCAACACATAGAGTTTGATGGTGAACAGTATTATGGCTATGTCAATATGGGGTCCTCTATTGCCACAGACAGTTTACCCGTGGCTAAAGAGGCATTTGTCCTTATGCTTGTGGCAATTAATGGCTCCTGGAAACTTCCAGTGGGTTACTTTCTGACTTCTGGGATAACTGGAGAGCAGAAAGCAAACCTTATCCAGCAATGCATAGGCCTTGCCAGTGCCAGTGGTGTTAGGGTAGTTTGCCTGTGTTGCGATGGCTGTGCCTCAAATTTGGCCATGGCAAAATGCTTGGGATGCCGTCTTGACCCTCATGCTCTGAAAACAACTTTTTTATGTTGAAGGTGTGAGCTGTGAAGTGGCATTTCTTCTAGATCCTCCACATATGTTGAAAATGGTTAGGAACACTCTAGGCGAGAAAAAAAACATTTGGGATGATCAAGGTGAAGTCATTTCTTGGCATCTTTTTGAGTTGCTCAATAAGGTGCAGATAAGAGAAGGACTTCATATAGGGAACAAAATAACAAACAGCCACATTAATTTTGTCCAGAATAAGATGAAAGTCAGGTTAGCAGCCCAACTTCTCAGTGATTCTGTGGCAGATGCAATGCAATATTGCAATGATATGAATATACCTGGTTTTGATGATGCATCTGCAACAGTCAGGTTTATTCGGCTTTTCAATCGCCTTTTTGATGTGCTGAATTCCAGGAACCTCTTTCAAACTCAGTGGAAGCAGCCATTGAGGGTGCATAACTTTATAGTGGTCGAAAGGTTTTTGTTGGATGCAGCAGACTACATCAGAGCACTTACTCTGTCACCAGTAGTTTCTGGAACAAAACTTGTAGATTGCAATAGGAAGACAGGCTTTGTAGGTTTTCTGGTAGGTATTTCTAGTATGTTGCATCTTTATAGAAAGCTAGTCGAACCTCAGACTGCACCCTTACTGAAATTCTTGCCCACATATAAGTGCTCACAAGATCACCTGGAAATGTTTTTCAGTGCCATACGCAGTCGTGGTGGGTGGAATAACAACCCAACGGCACGTCAGTTCATGTCTGCCTACAAAAGACTTTTAGTGCACAATGAGGTTAGGGAGTCACAGAAAGGCAATTGTGTACCACTAGAAGACATACCCATTATGACTTACAATGGACAAAACATTGAAGAACACATAAATGTCACTGCTGGGCGTTCACAATTGGCAGACACAGAAAGCCACTTGGTGAGTCATGATCATGACTACGTTGATGCCGGTGTATTTCTCTCTGAGGTGGCAGCACATATTGTTGTGTACATTGCAGGATTTGTTGTTCGCCACCTAGAAAGGGTACTGAAATGTGAGTCATGCCTATCTCTGTTGCGAGGGGATGGCAGCCACACTTTTTATGCACTTATACATAAAAAACAGAGGTGGTTTAGTTCTGCCATCAAATGATGTCGTGGAAATTTGTCTATCTGCAGAAAAGATATTCAGGAAATACTCTGCAGAAAACTGGAAAATGGAAAAGTGTATTTTCTCGAAGTGCGTGTCAGAGGTGCTTGGCACTTTTTTGTTCAGGCCTGTATTCATTGATTTGGCTGATCACATGAAAGATCAGGATCCATTGGACAATCACTTACTGTTGTTGATCAAGGCTGTTGCCAAGAAGTACCTACTGATACGGCATAAACATTCAGCAAAATGTGTGAGTGATGGTTTACACGCAAAGAAGTTGCGAGCAGAGTACACGAAAGTTGCGCTTTTCAAGGGCCAGTAATACTGTCTCGCGTGTGTGTGTGTGTGTGTGTGTGTGTGTGTGTGTGTGTGTGTGTACCAGCTATGTCTAATACATTTATTGGCCTGATATATTTGACCACCTAGCATGTCAGTGTAATTTTTGTGACTATTGTTAAGTGTTTGTGGAAATATTGAAATGTCACGTAAACATAGCATTTAAGTAATGTGTAGCTTATATTTCAATACTTTGTATCCATTATTCAATATTTGTATTTTGTTTAGATTTGCCACTTTTACACATTGTGGCTTGTAGATTATCTTCTCTTGTTCTGTTTCATGCTGCCGTAACATGCATTTTTCTTTATTATAATCTAGTTTGAGTTGTAAGTTATTTATTATTAAGAAGTGTTTGTATTTGAATGTATGTGCTCATTCATATTTGTTGTTTCTCATTGTGATGTACAAATTTTTTTGTGGAGTTATGCAGAATTTCTCTTGTTTATCATTGCCTGTAAATTTACCCTTGATTTGTGTATGTAACATGGTTTATAGGCCTCCTGGGGAACTCGCCATGCAAAATAAAGAGTAACGCATCAAACTTGGTACCTCTATGGTGATGTGGAAACCCAAGCATTGTCAATAAAGATAATAATTCACTGTGTGCCTGTTTATTTGATTCCTTTATCCTGTTACTTCATGGTAATTTAATTGAAATGCCCAGTTGCTTATTCAGACATTAACTGGACTATGTACCCAGCCATATCTAATAACTCTATTACTTGTCACAGGTAAAGTATGAGTATTCTACAAAGCCATCAATCAATTGTGGCAAAATAAATCACTTGGTGAATGGTGGACATAACTGAATGTTGGGTAGTTTCCAAGAATGTTTGCAATTACAATTTGAATTTTCCTCATGTTTTGTGCTTATTGTTGTCTATTTTCACTACTTTTGAAAGGTATTATGAAGATACTCATCAAAATGCCAGATCCAGAATTTAAACAATATAACTTTGAAAACTTAGAGCATGGCCTTTCCTAAGAAATACGTAATAATGTGTACATAGAAAATTTTTGTCATCAACTTGATGTGATTGCTTCATATGAAAAGTGGCAACGGTCTGTCAAACCTTGGCTCTCAGAATTGCAACGAATTTTGTAGCCACTTTAGAGGCTTGTATCTACATTTTTTCCATGGTGTGATTCCTCATATAAAGTTGTCTAAGTACATTAAAACAAATGACCAAATGTTTGCTAGTACTTGTTAGTTAGCATAGGGTGACCAGATTTCCGAAATCAAAATACGGGACTCAAGAAGTTGAAACCACATTTATGAAATGTTTCGTAAATACTGTATCAGTAAATAGATTTGAGTTCACATGTTTCATCCATACTACAGCTGCACACATACTCCTTTGTAAACACACACACTTAGAAAAAGTGTAAAAATATGGTGCATTACTAAAGCCATAAATATTTTATTTTAGTCACAAACGCAATACGTCAACTTTATATATATTATACTATAGTTTGACGAAGTTTTGCTCTAGAGAGCTAGGCTGTGTGATACAAAACGTCAAACTGTTGACGAAAAAAGGACTTCTATACAACATAAAACTAATTTCTCATGTTGATGTAATTTCTTAAATGAAAACTCGTCTTAATTCCTTTTGGTATGTATGTAATAAGAGTAACGCAACTAATGACTTAATGGTTTAAAACGACAGACCTAAATTATATGTCCTGAAGCAATAACGAATGCACAACTATTCGCCATGTGAAAGCATTACACAGTACTAAAGAAAGAACATCAATCATTCCTTGTTACTGTGCTTTAATTAAAAAGTGTACTTTTGTTTATCCTTTGTCTAAGATTACATATCGAGCTATCCATTTTATTGTGGTATATGTTACTTAAAAACACGTTTCAATAATATAGGACTTAACGAAATATTTTGTCGGGACAGCGGGACAATTAAGTTAAATACGGGATGTCTGGTCACTCTATGTTAGCAGTAACCCAATCCAAACATAATAGCAATGTGCATAGCTGCATGATCTAACTTTGGAACAGAATCGGGTGACTTGTGTCTTTGGTAACTTATCAAATAGCATTAAGTCTGACAGCCAACTGGCATTAAAGTGAATAACAACCCCTTCTACTCAATAGATGAATTTTTTGAGATAAATATTGATATTAAAAAAAAAACTTTTTATTAAACTGCTATTTCAAACCATTTTGATATTTCAAATTCACAATTTGTGGAACAAGTGTTAATCTAAACTGATATTCAAAAGACCTGACGAACAAAGCAGAAAATACTTGACAAAGCCATATGTTAAATTCCCAAATGTCATATTTTGACCTAGTATTGAAGGTATTAGTTTAAGAGCTCATTAAAACCTGCCACTAGTTACATTTATAGCATTCTACAGTGTTGTAAAATGATAAGTTTTCTCACCAAGTTTAAATTACTTATTGTTCACATGCTGAATGATTTAGGTGTTTTGAAGTGAGATGATGTCTAAATGATAGTGAGACTGACATCCTAATTTTAAAAATAGTCCACTCACAGTCTGTTTCTTTGCCATTGGAGAATCTTTTAATTTCTTGATATGTACAAGAGGTGATAGCAGGGCTTGCTTCTTCCCTCATTGATGGAGTAGCAAAGAAAACATAAGTTTTCTTGGTACAACTTAAACATTGCAGGGGTTGTGCATTCAAAATGAATGTTGAAATTGTAACTAATAAGATCCACTACCAGTAAGCAAACAAGCATTGCTTACAGAGTTCTGGCTTCATTAGCTGTTGACGCAAATATATGAAAAAACGATTGGAATATTTTACAAAAGCAAATTTCACATCACATATGTATCCTCTTGGTAATTGAAAATGTAAAAAACACCGTTACAGTAACGAAACCAAACGTGTGATTTTGCTGAATCAGATGCATGCGTATTTAAGGCGAGAAAAACGTTTGACACTGCTTTCCTTACTATGTTATTCACGTAAGAACACTATATTTGAACCAGCTGTTGTCTGGACACGACAGAAATTTAAGTATCAGATGAAATCCTTCCGCAGTCATCAGCTGTCGACGTAAAAACAGGGCATTAAGGGTTGAGATATATTACGAAAGCAACCTTCTTACACCCTGTACTTCTCTTGTAAATTCAAAATGTATAAACAAGAAACAAGGCCAAACGTATGTTTTTGCTGCATAAAATGCGCATTCAAGACCAGAAAAACATTTGACGTAAGCATAGTAAATTTTAAACAGCTGTTGTCTGAACATGACAGAAATTTAAGTATCAGATGAAATCCTTTCTTAGTCATCAGCTGTCAACGTAAAAACAGTAAAATAAGGATTAAAATATATTACGAAAGCAACCCTTTCACACCATATACTTCTTCTCGTGGTAAATCGGACTGTATAAACAAAAACAAAGTTACAGTAAACGTGTTATTTTTCTGCTCAAATGCGCATTCAATATCAGAAAACTTTTGGGAGTATGTTATTTCATAAGTACTTTATATTTGATACTGAAAATAGCTGGTGCCTGCACACGACACAAATTTCAAGAATGAGAAGAAATCGTAAACTGTAGTGTAGTCTGCTATAGCAGGTGCAAACTGCTCCCATCAGCCACCGCGCCTTGGGGCATTCAAAATGGCGGTTTGCCCCGCCCACTGGCTTCAAAACAAAGTACAGCGAAAGTCTGCAGTGCCATCTCCCCTTCTTTTACCTCCATGATCGTTACAGTGGGCAGTCAGTCATCTCTGATGGTACACAGTACATGCTCTTTGATTTGCGAGTTAAAGACTTAATGTCTAATTGTCGAACCTTACACAATACCATCAGTCTACATTTTTCGGGATAGTCTCTCTTTTCTATCAAACTATTATTGATTACTTGATAAAATGGAGTAAGCCCTCATCTGATATTAAACATTTTACTGGATTTTGCTAAAGACTATACTTTCATGGGAAAATGTTGAAAAAACATTCAAGTCGATGCATGAAAAAACACAAGCTGTAAATGGAATGAGTCCCTTCTCTTCGACCAAGGACTGAAATTGAACTGTATTTTGGGGGAGGTCAAAGATGAAAGTTTTGAGAATTTCATCTCACATAAGAAATGGGTGTTCGTCATTCATAATTGTATTTCTAGTGAGCAGTATTCAGAGCTGCTGAAAATTGAGGAATTTTATTTCTCCGTTCCCGAAAGTAACGCCAATGTTGAGAGAGTCTTTTTCCCTCATGAATTCTCAATGAACAGAGGAAAAGGAAAAAGTTAACAGTAAAATCAGTAAATGAAATATTGCAAGTATAGTACAATATGAAAAATGTAGGTTGCAGTGAAGTACATAAACTGACTGAGAATCAGATCAAGTTCCTTTGATCTGTTCAAGATTCTGAAAAATACGATTCGTGTAAGAAGAGCTTAAATGAGGACAATGGAACTTCGTGTAATGAATCATTTAATGCATATTCTCCTTTTTGGTAATACATGCTTTCTTAATGAAGCAGTTCTTCCTAAACTCTGGATCACTAATTAAATGCACATTTCCCTTAGCTTAGGGGAATGATGACTCCTTATTCCTCATATTTCCATTTCCTTCGATCGATTACGCTGACCGTAACTTTTGTCCTGGTTTTGAATTCCGAGATTATGGCAACCCTACACACGACCAATAACCTCGTCGCCACTAAAGTAAACGCCGTTTGGGCACAAACAGTTTATTCCTCTAGTGTACATTTACAGACTCTCTCTCTCGGCTCTGCAGGACGTTTAACAGCACGCCACCGGCAGATAGCGCGCGGTTGGTTTGTCAGCTGTTCTCGACGACGGTGACCTCCCATGGCCGGGCCGGGAACTACCCGCGTCCGTCCGGCGAAGCTCGACACGGGAGCGCAAGATCTGAATGGTTCGCTAGGCCATAACAGGTTCGAAACCCGCTGGACCCACGGATATTTTCACCCTGCGTTTTTAACGTGTCCTTCACCTCACAACGACGTGAGGAGTCGCCAGAAACGACACGTGATTAGGATTCCACGATAAACTGTGTCCCATTTTCCCGGTTGGATAACTGCAAGTCGCCGAAGTGACGTCCAGTTGAAAGAATTGCTCTAGGCCACTGAGCTACACGAAATTATTATTACAATCGATTAAAAACATTTCCTTTGTTATACAATTTATTTCACATTAAATGTGTTTTCCAAATGTACCTAACTCATAACTTTGATTTTTAAATTGTTGGTGTATTTCATTTTATTCCAGTTATGCTGTGTATTATTTTCAGTAAAATGCCACGAAGAAAAATCAGAAGAACGTCCGTTCCTTTACATGTAATTCATACAAATCTACAGTTTTACTCCGATTTTGAAGAACTTTTTTTTTACGTTTGACCTTCAAAAGATGGTTACTATCTGCAAAAAATTCCGTTTAGTGCATGCCGGAGGGTAATTTACTTGCAACATTGGACACCAGTCTTCAGTTTTTGTTCCGATCTTACATACTTTACCTTGAAAACAAGAGGAAGACCACAGTGTACGATTCAAATGTTCAAATGTTTGTAAATTGGTCATTAGTCCCTAGACTTACAAACTACTTACACGAACTTAAAGTAACTTATGCTAAGGACAACACAAACGCCCATGCCCGACGGAGTACTCGAACCCCCGATCCCCGACACAGTGTACGTAATATTTCGTATAGTGTGTGGCGAAGGGTACCTTACAACAAACATCGACGCCGTTTGACCGATCACCATAAAAGTTATCACATACAGGTATGGTCCACGAGGGGACTGAGGCGCTTCAGTCACGGTCTGCACGGCCACTACTGTCGAGCGTTCGAATCCCCCTCGGCATGTATATTTGTGCCGTCCTAGTTCGTAAGTAGTTCATAAGTAGTTTGTAAGTTTAGGGACTGATGACCCCGTAGTTAAGTCCCATAAGCTTTACAAACATTTGAACATTTTAGGTATGGTCCCGAAGAGGTTTCTACAGGGTGTTACAGAAAGTTACGGCCAAACTTTCAGGAAGCATTCCTCAAACACAAAGAAAGAAAATATGTTATGTGGACATGTGTCCAGAAACGCTTAATTTCCATGTTAGAGCTCATTTTATTACTTCTCTTCATTCACATTAATCGTGGAATGGAAACACACAGCAACAGAACATACCAGCGTGACTTCAAACACTTTGTTACAGGAAATGTTCAAAATGTCCTCCGTTAGCGAGGATACATGCATTCACCCTCCGTCGCATGGAATCCCTGATGCGCTGATGCAGCCCTGGAGAATGGCGTATTGTATCACAGACGTCCACAATACGAGCACGAAGAGTCTCTACATTTGGTACCGGGTTTGCGTAGACAAGAGCTTTCCAATTCCCCTTATAAATGAAAGTCAAGAGGGTTGAGGTCAGGAGAGCGTGGGGGCCATGGAATTGGTCCGCCTCTACCAATCCATCGGTCACCGAATCTGTTGTTGAGAAGCGTACGAACACGTCGACTGAAATGTGCATGAACCACATGTTGTGTCGTACTTGTAAAGGCACGTGTTCTAGCAGCACAGGTAGAGTATCCCGTGTGAAATCATGATAACGTGCTCCAGTGAGCGTAGGTGGAAGAACTTGAGGCCCAATCAAGACATCACCAACAACTCCTGCCCAAACGTTCACAGAAAATCTGTGTTGATGACGTGATTGCACAATTGCGTGCGAATTCTCGTCAGCCCACGCATGTTGATTGTGAAAATTTACAATTTGATCACATTGGAATGAAGCCTCATCCGTAAATAACATGGAAATTAAGCGTTTCCGGACACATGTCCACATAACATATTTTCTTTCTTTGTGTGTGAGGAGTGTTTCCTGAAAGTTTGGCCCTACCTTTTTGTAACACCTTGTATATTCCCCAAGACACCGTTCGGGGCTTGACGAAGGGTACCTTGCGATTAACTTTCACACCGTTTCACCCATCACCACGAATGTTGTCAGATATATGTCATCGTTCATCGGCATAATGAATGATGCTGCGGCGGGGTGTCCGAGGTACCATTGTAAAGTGGCCAGGGCACAGGTGGCGCAGGCAGTTATACTACAACTGCCCGAATGTGATATTAATCACAAAAACATCGTGAGTGATTGAATACAAAAGCAGTTGCAGTTATTCGTCTGTGAGATCGATATTCGCAAACACTTTTTCACCCGTGAGTCTCGTCGTAACATACTCAACCATCGAGCTGGGTTACGAGTCAACAGCAGATTGAGCATTCACTGTCATTTTGAAGTCTCCACAAATGCTCACTGCCCCGTAAAGTTAATACACGATATTGTAGAAAGATATAAAAAAAGCCAAGATCGCTGATCATCAATTTTTATTTACGACGACCGGTTTCGCAAATTATGTCAGCATCATCTGATCAAATAAAATCACTTTACAAGGCCATAATCTTGTAATGTCAATCAGTTTATATATATATGCATAGGTGCACTATGTCATTATAATAAAACATAATTATCACAGTGAGTGACAATAGCAAACTCAATGCTATGGCCTTGTAAAATGATTTTATTTGACCAGATGATGCTGACATAGTTCAGCGAAACCAGTCGTCGTAAATAAAAATTGATGATCAGCGATCTGGGCTTTTTTTATATCTTTCTACAATATCATAATTGGATCGCCTCCTAGAACGTAAACCAACTTAATACACGATGATTGACGTAGTCGCCCGTCGGCATTTTAGTGGAAACTACCATGAAGATTACTTCATCTCGGAGATGAGTCAACTTGCGCAGCATGTACCGTAGAGCAGAAGGGACGTTCCGAACCGTGTGCGGTAAGACGCTAATGAGCTACTCCGAATATGTGGAAGCCAGCGAGAATATCGACAGGGATCGCGGCTTTCACATAACGTATTTCAAGGCCCAGTGCATTTAACGGATCCATGCCCCGGTGATTTGAAGCACCCACCTCGACGTCTATGAGAGTTTATTACTGTAGTCTCTTTATGGCACTACCTCAAGGAAATGTAGATTTATAATCGGTTTTGACAATTCAAATTTCTATCTTCAGATGATTTATGGATGTAGCTAATTGAATAACAGAAGTGAATGGACATTTAGTTATCATCACAATTAAATAAAACTCGCGGAGAAGACGTTTCTATAAAAAAAAAAAAAAAAAAAAAAAAAAAAAAAAAAAAATCTGGCAGCACTCCACTGTCTCCAAGCATCGCTTCGAGGCACCTTCCTACAAGACTGGGGGCAGTCGAGGTCATTTCGTCCATATGTGGCAGACACACACCCCCTACAGCAAGTGTTGTGGTTTCGCGCGCGATGTTCAACGAGGCCGCCGTGCGCCTGACTGTAGGGCCGCTGCTCTCTATATAGTGCCACCTAGAGAGAGCGCAGCTACGAGGACAGTGCCTTTAGAACCACCTTAGTGTACACATCAGTTAGTTTCTAAAGTGTGTTTTGTTCTGTATGCATTCCGGAAGTGGAAATAAAGTTTGTTGAAAGTTACGTGTTCAAAGAAGAATCACACGATAGGACCATAAGGGAGTCTTCTTCAGATACCGATTGTTCTATCTTTTGAAGGTTGTCCGCTACAAACGGTTTGTCACGCACAACAATCTTATATATTAAAAGAATCTTCGAAAAGTAAAGTCAGTCGCCCAGACCAAACTACCCAGCCGATTTCCTTCATTTTTGTTTTAAACGAAAGGTATTCATCCACAGATATGTCATCAACTATCAGAATTAAGACTCTCCATCCTTTATTTTTATTCAAACGTGGTATCCTTCTGTCCTTGCACTGAATATTTTAATCAGTTTGTTTCACAATATCTTCTGTCTTAATTAAGGAACGCAGTTCTTTTTGACCTAACACTCACATTCAACTTCTATTTTTCCCAACTAAAGTCAGGCCGTTCTATCCGACCGATTTCCTTCGTTTTTGCTTGAAACGAAAGGTATTCATTCGCAGATTTGTCATCAAGTATCAGAATTAACTTAAGCCGGCCGCGGTGGTCGAGGAGACTGAGGCGCTCCAGTCACGGTCTGCACGGCCACTACGGTCGGGGGTTCGAATCCCCCCTCGGGCATGGATATTTGTGCCGTCCTTAGTTGTAAGTAGTTCATAAGTAGTTTGTAAGTTTAGGGACTGATGACCCCGTAGTTAAGTCCCATAGACTCTACAAACATTTGAACATTTGAATTAACTTAAGTCTCTCCATTCTTTATTTTTATTCAAACGCGGTATCCTTCTGTCCTTGCAATGAATATATTAATCGATATGTTTTACGATATCTCCGGTTCTAATTAAGGTACGCAGATCTTTTTCACCTAACAACACTCAGCGGATCAAGCTCTTTCATTTACGCTTTTAAACACTTGCATTGATTGATTCTGAAGAAAGCTATGCGTAAACATTCAACTTTACTTCCATTTTTTCCCAGCTTTTTTGTCATTCCACTAACGGGTCCTCTATCTTTTTCATATATTGAAATAATCTATTTTATAATTATGATTGATTTTCAATAAGTGTTATGAAATGAATTTAAGAAAACACAAGCTTATATAATATTGTATATACTTGTACTATGTATAATAATTTTTTTGAAATGATAAATGTTTAATTTTATTTATTTCCATTTCACATGAATGGCCACTAATGGTGCAAAGTATTTGCACGGGTCACATGGTAACTTTATATTTTTCTTCTTAATAACATCGGTGCAAACTTCTATATGACACTCCACAAGTTTTACTGACTTCTGATAGTGATATCCCTTTCATCAGTACTTCGACTTTCCATTCCATTCTGCCTCCTTTCCATTTATAGGTCCTACTAATCTGAAGAAAAGGGAGGGATAATTTACTACAATAGCATTACAAAACAGAAAATTTTTTGTAAATGCACTTTACCCCTTATTAAATCAGTTCTTCGCCACTATTTATTACTCCCCATTCTTAGTTATTCAAATAGCCCCAAAAGTACATCTATACGCTATTGTGAAGTAGTTCTCCATTGTAGCACAAGTCACCAATGTATGGTAGGGAGGACCCAGCATCATGCCTCAACTTATTTCATGGCTTTCATTTCCTACAAACTGCAGGAAATCCTTAGCGAATACCATGTCAATTTTACATACCGTGCAATGACCAGTTGTGAGCCTCTTACCTTATACACTTTGAATAAATCTTGCAAAAATTTCTGAAGTCAGAAAAGGAAATAGACTTGTTCACTGGATAGACAAAAACTCAGACAGCAAGAAGCACTCGGTTGTTTCGGTGCATGCCCAGAAGGTTCCCATTATTCATATAGCCCTTCTATTCAGTTAGCACCTCTCTACCCTACTTGTAAGATGGAAACTGCTTTGAAGTCAGTTTCAATTTATTCTCAAAAATTTGTATCTTATCAGTTCCTTTCTTCATTCCTTTAGCCGGTAACTGTCACAACGAAAGTAAAAAATGTGCATAAAGTCCTATGGGACCAAACTACTAAGGTCATCTGTCTCTAAACGTACACACTACTTAGACTAAATTATTCTAAGGACAACACACACACGCATATGTCTGAGGAAGGAGTCGAACCTTCGGCAGGAGCTACGACATGGCGCCTCAGGCCGTGCGGCCAAGAAATTTGTCCTACCTAGACAGACACCCACGAGCTCTTTGACTTCTCGTACCATGCGATGATTACGCCATTATGACAGTCCCTAGTGCAGTGCTAAATTTCATTTAATTCCGGGTTCGGACATCAGCCTTGTAAACTGATACTTGTGAAAACGCGTACTTCTCTTTATACCTAATCGAGTTTCGATCAAACATCTAAACTTTGGTTGGTTAACAGTGCGTTCAAATTCAGATCACGAACAATAACTCATCATGTCATTAAATGAGTGGGAAAAGGTTTATGATTTGTCACTTATTGTAATAAAATTTAATTTACGACTGTTACTGTCTACATCTACATGGAATACTCTGCAAATCACACATAAGTGCCTGGCAGAGGGTTCATCGAACCACCTTTATACTATTCATCTCCCATTCCATTCTCGAATAGCGCGCGAGAAGAAAGAACACATGAATCTCTCCGTTCGAGCTCTGATTTCCGGTACTTTATTCTGAGGGTCATTTCTACCTATGTATGTGGGAGTTAACAATATATTTTCTCATTCGGAGGAGACTGTTGGCGATTAGAGGTTCGTAAGTAGCCCACGCCGCAGCGATAAACGCCGTTGTTGTAATGATCCCCATCTCAGATCCTGTATCATTTCCGTAACGCTGTCTCCCCTGTATTGTGACAATACGAAACGAGCTGCCCTTCTCTTGACTCTTTCGATGTCCTCCGAGAAACCCACCTTATAAGGATCCCACACTGGGCAGCAATACTCCAAAAATGGACGGACAAGCACAGTGTATGCAGCTTCTTTTGTAGTTCCATTCTCGAATAACGCGCGGGAGGAAAGAACACCCGAATCTCTCCATTCAAACTCTCATTTCTCGTATTTTATTCTGATGGTCATTTCTAGCTATATAAGCTGGAGTCAACAATATATTTTCACATTCGGTGGAGAATGTTGGAGTTTTGTAAGTAGCCCACACCGCAGCGATAAGCGCCGTTGTTGTAATGATTCCCATCCCAGATCCTGTATCATTTCCGTAACGCTATCTCCCCTGTATTCTGACGATACGAAACAAGTTGCCCTTCTCTGGACTCTTTCGATGTCCTACGTCAAACCCGCCTGATACGGATCCCACACTGGGCAGCAATACTCCAAAAATGGACGGACAAGCGCAGTGTATGCAGTTTCTTTAGTAGTTCTGTTGCATCTTTTAAGGGTTCTGCCAATAAAACGCAGTCTCTGGTTCGCCTTTCCCACGATATTATCTACGTGTTCTTTCCAGTTTAAGTCTGAAGTAATAGTAATTCCTAGGTATTTTGTGGAGTTTACGGCCTTCACATTTGATTGATTTATGTTGTAAACAAAGTTTAACGGATTTCTTTTCGTACTCATGTGGACGACTTCACACTTCTCATTATTTAGAGTCAATTGCCAATTTTTACACCATACTGATATCTTATTCAGATCGTTCTGCAGTTGGTTTTGATCTTCAGATGATTTCACTAGACGGTAAATGACGGCGTCATCTGCAAACAACCTAAGGGAGCTACTTAGATTTTCCCCTAAATCGTTTATTTAAATAAGGTACATCAGAGGACCAATAACACTACCCAGTGGAACGCCCGATATCACCTCTGTTTTAGTTGATGCCTTACCATCGATTACTACGAACTGTGTCCTCTCTGACAGGAAATCTCCTATCCAATCGCAAATTTCGGGCGATATACAATAACCATGCAATTTTATTAAAAGCCGTTTGTGAGGTACGGTGTCAAAAGCCAATGGAAATCATGAAATATGGAATCACCTTTAATAACGTGTATTCGAATATTTGTTGTATAACGGCAATAAGGAGGAATGTTCTCTACTGCCTCTTTGTAGTACCCATTGCGTATGGTCAAGCGACTGTACCCCACAGGGGTTTGGTGTTTACAGGACCTGCAACACAACTACGTTATTTGGTTGCATTCACTAATTAGCAACTTTTATTGCTGTCAAGCATACATGTGTCGTGCAGTTGATCTGAGAACTAAAATTGCAACAACTCTCACAACTTAGACCATGTGCGATTTTGCACTATAAAATCTGATACGCACCATTTCCAGTGTTCCACTAAGGACTAAGATAAACAAAGATCTGCAGAGTATACCTGTGCGTTTGCGTAAGGGAATGGAAGGCTTCTCCTACATTTGTTTCCTCAGATGGTTGTGAAGTGGGTCCTTCCGTGATTGTTTTTGTTTGTGGAAGGTCGTCAATTGCCTGTGGTTTGCTGGTCAGAGCTGCGGTCTCGCGGGCCGTATGCTGTTTGTTGTTGACAGCAGTTACCGTCAGCCTGCGGAGGGACACGTTCACCTGGATGGAATATTCCCAGAAGACGGTCAAGCACCAATCCCGTCCTCATTCTCTATTTGCTCGCCACAAAAAGTGTAAGTCATCTGTATTTTTATACTAGCTGAAAACCCGGCGTTGCCCGGGTATTTATTTATTTATTCCTGTCATATTTCAAGTATATATTCATTTGTATAAGGGCTGTATGTCTGTAAAATCTCTTGGGAATACAATTAGGAGTTAAGAAGTAAGAGATTGGTGCATGATGGGGCGGTTTTCCATTAACATTACTTCTTTATGTGCTCATATCTCATTAACTACGTGTCGTACTGTGATACTATTTAGAAGTTACATTCAACTATATATGTGTACACTGTCTGTAAAATGTCCTATCGCTACAATTTGTAGTGTTCAAATTATAAATTGTAACGTCACACCGAGAGCCGTAGTTTTACTCCATAAACAGCGGAAAAGTAGTAAGCGAGGAACTTTTTTCCTTTCATTTTACTAAGGTTGCCAGAGAGAAAAAGTTTAATAATGTTCTGAAATTATGTTTAAAGTTTTTTGCAATGCGCTAAGTACTGTCATTCTAATACAGTGTATTTCGAAAATCTCGCCGCATTACATGGCATTTTTTGCAATGTCTATTTCTGAAGGCATTTGTGTGGAGTGTTGCCTTGAACGGGAGTGAAACATGGACGATAAGCAGTGCAGACAGGAAGAGAATAGAGGCTTTTGAAATGTGGTGCTACAGAAGAATGCTGAAGTTTAGGTGGGTAGATCGCATAACTAATGAAGAGATACTGAATAGAATTGGTGAGAAAAGGAATCTTTGGCATACCCTGGCTAAAAGAAGGGATCGCTTGGTAGGACACATTCTTAGACATCGATGAATCGTAAATTTAGCATTGGAGGGAAGTGTGTGGGGTAAAAATCGCAGAGGAATACCAAGAGACGCATATAGTAAGCAGATTCAAGTAGATGTGGGTTGCCGTTCTTATGAGGAGATGAAAAGGCTTGCTCAGGATAGAGTAGGGTGGAGAGCTGCATCAAACCAGTCTCCGGACTGAAGATCATAACAACAACAACATGACGTAATACTTTTGAACCATGTGCCTTATGTGATTCTTAACCATGCAGAAATTGTTACATCACGCTAAGAAATGTGTGTACCAAATTTGATTGAAATCGGTCCGATTTTTTAGGAGAAAATGAGCAGCATTGTCTGAAAATGCAGCAGTTTTTCGCGCATCTCGTTGTTTATGACGTCATATTTCGTGAACTATATATCGTATGTGATTCTTACACTTACGGTGACCGTCCTCATGGATCGAAGCTTACGTGTACAAAATTTCATAAAGATTGGAACAAAACAGTAGATTTGTATGCAACACGTACAAACATACGGACACTCTGCTTTATATATTAGATACTGTTATTAAAGAATTAACAAACAAAAGCCTACTACGAAAATGTTTAAATTATAGGACTTGAGACACTTTGAATCTCGTCCGAAAATGTAATGCGTAGAGACAACCTGATATTGGCTACAATATTTTATGCATTACAATATTCCAGTATAAGCTGTTTATTATTCAAATAACATAAACTGCAAAGTAAGTAGTTCATCATAGCAATATTGCATTGGAAATAAGTAATGAACAACTGCGAGTACGTAATTTTGTAGACTTTACCAGAATAATAATTGCTGATTCTCTTCACGGGTTTGCAGCAGTATTTCATCGTTCTTCTGACACGATATTTCAGCAGTCCAGCCTGCCATCATCATCAGTTGAGACTGGTGCACAATCACGTAGGAACTGTGAGGTGCTGAGCAGCTTCGGCGTGTTGTACTCCAATCTCACATGAAGATGGCGGCCAGGTGGACCGCTGAAATATCATTTCAGGAGAATAATGAAATCCGGCAGGAAACCAGTGAAGAGAACGATGTACGAGTACGATTGGCGCTTCGAAAGTTCAGTACGGACATCTAATTATATATTTTTTACAGAAGAATGTAGAAACTGGCAGAATCCGACCTTGGGGAAGATCAGTTTGGATTTAGGAGAAATGTAGAAAATACTCATCCTACAACTTATTTTAGAAGGTAGATTAAAGAAAGCAAAACCTACATTTCTAGTTTATGTGGATTTTTAGAAAGCTTTTGACAATTCAAATTCTCAAGTCAACAGGGGTAAAATATAGGGAACGGAAGATTATTTACGTCTTGTATCAAAACCAAACAGCAGTTATTAGAATAGAAGGTCATTGATTGGAAAGGGAGTAAGATAGGGTTGTATCCCTCCTCCAATGTTATTTAATTCTTATACTGAGCAAGCTGCATAGGAAAGCCGACAAAAATTTGGAGAAGGAGTTAAAGTTCAGCGTGACGAAATAAAAATATTGTGTTTTGCCGATGACACTAATTCTGTCAGAGACAGAAAAGGACTTGGAACAGCAATTGTGTTGAAAGAAGCGTATAAGATGAGCATTAACGAGAGAAAAACAAGAGCAATGGAATTAAGTCAAAGAAAATGAGGCGATTCTGAAGGAATTATATTAAGTAACTAAACAATAAAGGTGGTACATGAGTTTTGTTACTTGGTCAGGAAAGTAATATGTAATGATCGCAGTATATAAAAGGAAGTCTGTTTTGAAGGCATTTGTTTGGAGTGTTGCCTTTACGGCAGTGAAAAATGGACGATAAATAGTTGAGACAGGAAGAGGATAGAGGCTTTCGAACTGTGGTACTAGAGAAGAATGCTGCAAATTGGTTGGGTAGATCGCGAAAGTAATGAGCAAGTACTGAACATAATTGTGGAGAAAAGGAACGTCTGGCATACCTTGAGTAAAAGAAGGGATTGATTTGTGTGACGCAGTCTTACACATCAAAAAATCATGAATTTAGGGATGTGTGTGCAGTGGAAATCGCCGAAGGAGGCCAAGAGACTAATAAAGTAAGGAAATTCAAATGAATGTGGGTTGCCGTTCTTATGAGAAGATGAGGCTTGCTTAGGATAGAGTAGGGTAGAGAGCTGCATCAGACCAGTTTCCGGAGTAAAGACCACAAGAACAACGCGTTGGTTGTATTACCGTGCACAATTTCTTACTTTCTTATGATTGTATTTGACATACGTTGCACAACTTGCTATAAGGAGCAATTCCACCAGCGCGACACAACATGATGCATGCGGCATTTAGGGTATATGAGTAGCCCAATATCAAATCTGGACATCTCACCTAATGGGCGAAATTTAGTTAGCAGTCGATCGTAAAGGAAGTTTTTCCGCTCTTTTCAGAGATAAAATGTGTTTTTTTGTTTGTTTTTTTTTTTTTTTTTTTTTTTTTTTTTTTTTCAAAAACTGACGTAAATGTGATAAATCACACACACGCTAAATTTGACTGTTCACATCAAAAGCGGACACCTACATGAGATCTTGATATCAAATTCGGACACTTGTTGAATGAAGCAGTGTGCACCAATGGTAACACAGTATATGATCACATGACCTCGAAAATCAGACATGGCGACAGTATGTACCAGGTACTAAGACGTATTAGCCCGTACTTATGTTTTTCAATATTTTTTTATAGTATTATTACTGATAGCCATCTTAAACCGAGTAAAATGGAACATATAACCAGCGTCCGAAGGAAAAGCTAGGAAGCGGTTGAGACAACCTGAAAAGTGGAAAATAAACATTGAAAAGAAACAAAGGTAAGACTGGCGTGTAAACTACATTTTTCTGTTATAAGATGTGTTGTACGAAATTATCACTTGTTGGAAAGGAGTTCGATGTCAGAAATAACGTAAGGATGTTTACGGAAAAATCTGGCGACAGTTTCAACAGACCTTATGCTAATAATTTTAGAGAATCAGTGCCGTAACATTTCATTTTGTATATAAAATTAAAAAGATTATTATGATTATTGTAGTTTTCATTTTTACAATATGTAACAGAGTTCAGAATTTCATATTTTCCACTTTATTTCGATATTCCTATAATTTCCCAGATTATACACCTGAAAAATGTTCTCGTCAGCAGTAAGCGAATCTCTGTGTATCAAAAACGAACATCTGAAAGCGTGTTCACATCAAAAGCGGACACCTACACATTTTGGTTTCAAAGACGGAGATCTGTATTTTCAAACAGAATTTGAAGGTGCTTGAGTAATCAAATTGATATTAGCCACTTCCAGGTATAAATCCTAGAGTATCAAAGTTGATAATGCTCAAATCAGCTTATAAATATATTAGCTCTACGTTTCGCCATAAAAAAAGACGTTTATCTCATTTTCTAGCAAACGACAGATGTCCGTCTTTGATAATAGGCTACTCATATATTAGTCTACGTACCATGCATTGCCCTTGTATTTATCTATTCCGATCTCCTGCAAGTCCATTTCCTCTCTGTCACCCTCTTCATCCTTTCTCAGTCCTTCTCCTCCTTTATCCTCCTACCCCTCCATCTACCTCCACCTCATCCTGCTCGTCGTCCACCGCCCTCTCCTTCTTCTCCCACTCTATACATTCCTGTCCTCTGCTCTGAGCATCCCCTCCTGTCCCCCTGTTATAGGCAGCGGTTCATGCAATTCACAATAACATGCGCTACGTATATATTACAACCCTCCACTGCTCCCCCTTCCCGCTGTGTGGTTTCGCTTTGCTTCCCCTCCCTCTGTTCCCGTCACCTGTGCATCATTTCCTCCCCCCTCTTATTGTGACTCACCCCGCTCTCCGCCTGTCTCCTCCCCCTCTCTCGGCCCATCCTCGTTAAAAATGTTCATATGTTTGTAAATCTATCGGACCAAACTGCATGGTCATCAGTCCGTAGCTTGCAAACTACTTAAACTAAGGTAAACTAACCCAAGGACAACACACACTCCCATGCCCTAGAAAGGACTCGAACCTCCGACGGCGAGCAACCGCGCGCTCCGCAGCGAGGCGCCTTAGACCGCTCGGCCACTCCACCGCTGCGCCCCATCCTTGTCACATCTCAGCCCGTCTCCTCCACAACCTCTCTCAATCCATCATTCATTATGTAGAAATGTTTTTAAGCTTAAGGGACTTAACTTGAAACATGTCCATAGAAAATGTATATTGCTGAATAAGTACGAAAATGTCTAATATTGTGCCTCCTGTTTTGGATCGAGTAACTTGCTTGTAAGAAAATGTATAATATTTCATCTGCTGTGTTTATCGATATGTGTACGTAAATCAGTGAAGTTGTGAAGTTTCATCTTTGGCAAAGATTATGTATCGCATAACATTGTAGCTCGTGCGCAGAGACAGAGAATCAGACTTGTGGTCCAGCTCGCTTAGAGAGCAGTTGTGTTGTGTATGCGGCTCCGATATAGAGCAGAGGCTGCAGTGCCAGCAAGTTGGTTTGATTGTATTTGGAATATATGGCATTTCATATCACTGTGAAAAAGGTTGTACCACCTCTGGAATTAAGGTAATACCATTTCATGTAATTATGAAGAGGTTGTATCATTTACGTGATGTAATGGTGATTATTAATAATAAGTAACAAAGTTGACCTTTCTTTCCTGTTTCATTTACGTAGTTAGAAGATTAACCTACTTCCTTTATTTGGTAATTAGTTATTTGTGGATTTAAAGTGCAGTATTGATTTTGGTAATCTTGTTGAACAGATTTCTTTATTGGTAACGTAATAAATGACTATTATGCAACACTGCAGTTAATTGAGTATGATACTGAGTTTTGATAATCAGGTACTGATCAGCATAAAATTCTCGTAGTGGAACATTAAGAAAGTCGTTTGTGTTTTATTATCTTTCTCGCAGTCAAATATTTTGAGTATAGTCAGTGCGTGTTTCATGCAGGTTACTATCACAGTTGCTTTGTTAAATGATCCGTTGCGCACATAATCAGTTTAATGCACTGTTTCTCATTTAACAGTATATACATCAATATCAGGGCACAATTAAACCAAATTACTGTGTTAATGAACGATGTACGTGTTCAGTTAAATTTTGATGAAGTTATTTGATGACTTAGTGATCTTGACTGTTAAACACCTATATATGACAACTGTTTGGACTGCAACTAATATCAGATCAGGTTTTGAATGAGTAACTTTAAAATAAACTACTTTTGTTGTCTGATTAAACTTCACGTACACCTTTTAAACTGCGTGGTCATCAGTCCCTAAACTTACAAACTACTTATGAACTACCTTATACCAAAGGAAGTACAAACATCCATGCCCGAGGGAGGATTCGAACCCCCGACGGGGAGATTATTGTTACCCATCTTATATACCAAAAGAATCTACGAAAATAAGTCAGTCGGTCAGGCCGTTCTATCAGACCGATTTCCTTGATTTTTGCTTTAAACGAAATGTACTCATTCGCATACTTGTCATCAACTACCATAACTAACTTAAGTCTCTCCATTCTTCATTTTTATTCAAACGCGGTATCCTTCTATCCTTGCATTGACTATTTTAATCGGTTAGTTTTACGATATCTTCAGTTCTAATTAAGGTACGCAGTTGTTTTTGGCCTAACAACACATAGCAGATCAAATTCTTTCAGTTGCGCTTTTAAACACTTGCATTGATTGATTCTGAAGAAAGCTATGCGTGAAGATTTAACTTTATTTCCATGTTTTCCCAAATTTTTGTCAGTCCACTAACGGTGCGAAGTATTCGCTCAGGTCCTCTATCTTTGTTATATATTAAAATAATCTACGAAAACTAAAGTCAGTTCGCCAGACCAAACTACCAGGCCGATTTCCTTCATTTTATTTGGTAATGGAAAGTTATTCATCCACTGATTTGTTTTCAAATGTTAGAATTCACATAACTCATATTTTTCGTCATTCTATCCAGCATATCTTCGGTTCTAATTAAGGTATACACTTCGTATTAGCCTAACAACGTTTTATGGATCAATCTCTTTCATTTGAACCCTTAAATACATTCATTGGTTGATTTGGGAGAAAGTTCTGAGTGAACAAACAAAAGTTATAAAGTCAGTCGGCCACGCCGCTCTACCCAACCGATTCCCTTTACTTTTTTGTAAATTTCAGTTTCTAAACCTATGATATTGTTGTACATTTTTCTAACTATTAGTCTGGCCACTAAGGGTTCAAAGTATTTGCACGGGTTACCTAGTTCATTATGAATTCTTGAAAAGTAACTACTAAAACCAGAACCATTTTAACTTATACTCCTAGACAAAGTAGTTTCATTTGTCCTAAAGTGAAAATATTAGTTCACTATAGCTTTAAACTTTAAACATTAGTCCAGTCAGGGAGGCCGACATTTGAAAATCAGTGTGGGCGCTCGTGGTTTCATTTTGCATTACTTCTTGGATCACAAGGTTCAAAGAATAGGCCAAGCAGCGAACGTACCGGCCTCGTGGCTCAATTTCTCTGATTTTTGCCTGTAACTTCGGAAAAGCATCAGCTATATTTGTCGCTCTGTCAGTAACAATACCTTTTCATGATTTCATATCTAGAGAAAAACGAGACAGATCATCTATTAAAACTGTTAATAGTTCTTCAGCTGTGGTACATTCAATATTATAGAAACCATAAAATAATTCATTTATTTGAAAATAATCACCATTGCTATGTTCAGGAAATACCGACGAAGTTTTAGAAAAGACAGGAACGGTAAAACCGTTAAAATTTAGTTACTTTTATGTCTCTCAGACAGATGTAACTTCTCGACAAATGCTGTGATTTGATCGTGCATCTCTACTATCAGAAACTCTTTTCGCTGCACTGATGAATTTAATTTGTTAAAGTTGTGTCAGATATAAAAAATTATATTTGATATCTAGTTTTAATATTTTCGACACTGCACTTCTATCCTTTCCATTTCGAAAAAGAAAGATATTACCTCAAGAACAGCAAATAAAACATAAAAAACGTTTTTGCGACTACGTCAGCTAATTGTGTTATGCTGAGTTATCTACCCATAGTCCGTTTTCATATCTTTGAGGAACCCATTGAAGTGGTGCTTATTTATGCTGTGCCAAAGAACAAAACTCACACACTTGACAACGTCTTTGATTAGAGCAGCTAGTTGCACTGCTACATCTGAGTGGGACCAAACGTCTTTTCCGAATTCACTTTTGCGTTAATTTATGCACCTACGCCAATAGTAAGCCCAGAAACCGGCCCTCTGTATCCTTCGCCTTTTATCTGGTCGTAATGTTTTGCGTGAAGATGTGTGTAATGGCGCTGTATGTTGTACTTCTTAGCAGAATTAATTACTTTGACACTGAAGACAATGCGGGTGTCTATCCATCTCTACAACTAAATTTAAAGGACCTTCCACAGTTAACCATGACTCTCACTGCACTCGACTTGCAGCATCATTTACGATTCAAGCGGCCAGGGACAGTTTCTCCCCCTTTCCCTCCCATTCCCGCCAAACGGCATCCAAAGTCCAAAATGCTGCAGTAGCGTTGGAACAGCCTGCCGCCTAGCTCGTGCTTGCGAGAACGCGACGTAAAATTAAAATTATGCATGATTGACAGACCTGAATTTCTCCCAATTTTTTAGTTATTTTATTTATTATATATTTTTCTTTCCCCACTTTGTGTGAATGCTGAACACCCCCTCCCTCACCCCACGAAAAAAAACCCTCGTGGGGGGAGGGGGAGGGCACGAGCACCAGTGTACCCACGCTCCTGAGTCCATAATCGTTATTATTTTAAACAGAAATTCTAACTTTTCTTTATGAGTGAAAAATAATATCGTGGAACTAATAAATCTTTAAAACCCCGTTTTCGCTTTTTGTCAGTCCATTATATGTTTTACTTTGACATTTTAAAGTCGTCTGACAACCCCTTGATTGGTTGCGCGATCCACTAGTGGGTCACGACCCATAGTTCGGGAACTACTGCTCTATAATAATAAAAATAAGATGATAAATGGAACCACTTCAAAGTTTCACTTATCGTTTAGTCGCTATGTAAAACTTCCACGCCAGGTCACTTTTGCATACAATTTAGGCAACATAAATTCAAACATCCGCAAACATCTACACATATACATTCATGCAACACAATCTGCAAGGGGGGAGAGAGAGAGAAATGGAAGGTTACAAATATAATAAGGGCGATTCGCACACTGAAAAATGAAACTATATAGTCACTGACGTACACTAATAGTTTAACGTGTCACTATCGACGTTACAGGATTTCTACAGCTACATCTACATGGGATACTCTGAAAATCACATTTAAGTGCCTGGCAGAAGGTTCATTGAACCACCTTATACCATTCATCAGCCATTCCATTCTAGAATAGCGCGCCGGCCGCGGTGGCCGAGGGGACTGAGGCGCTCCAGTCAAGGTCTGCACGGCCACTACGGTCGGGGGTTCGTATCCCCCGTCGGGCATGGATATTTGTGCCCTCCTTAGTATTAGCTAGTCCATAAGTAGTTTGTAAGTTTAGGGACTGAAGACCCCGTAGTTAAGTCCCATTAGCTATACAAACATTTGAACATTTTTTAAAATAGCGCGCGCGAAGAAAGAACACCTGAATCTCTCCGTTCGAGCTCTGATTTCTCGTATTTTATTCTGACGATCATTTCTACCTATGTAAGTGTCAGTCAACAATATATTCTCGCATTTAGAGGAGAATGTTGGTTATTGGAGTTTCGTAAGTAGACCACGCCGAAGCGATAAACGCCGTTTCAACGGTGTTTGAATCTGTAATTAGGATACAATTATTATAAGCCTCACCGCGAATCGAACACCGCACCTACCGACGTTCCTTTCTATTGACGAATAAACATTAAATCCCGAATGTTGACCTAACAGGAATGAGATGCGTACGTCTCTGACGGGAAATAACGGCACCTGTTGTTGTTTTTGATAATGTATGAAGGTGCATTAAAAATTGGAACTATTTTCACTAGTATTTCGGTGTGAAGTTACTAGGGATTGAATTAAAATTATTAATATTTTGTCCTGGACCAGGATTCGCATCCACACACGTTCCTTTCGTAGAGACCTAGAGGAAATTCGAATTAGAATCCTAGTCTAACACCAAGATTTTTCAACATCTCAAGTTCAGATGTAATAAGATCCACGTGACCTTAAATGATAATTGTATTAATTACCGAAATAAAAGATTGTAATATAAGAGTTGACTGGAATACACTCTTTCAAATTCTGAAGTCAGCAGGGATAAAATACAGGGAAAGGAGAGTTATTTACAACTTGTACAAAAGCCAGACCGCAGCTATTAGACTCGAAGGGCATGAAAGGGAAGCATCAGTTGGGAAGGGAGTAAGACAGGGTTGTAGCCTTTCGCCGATGTTATTTAATTTGTACATCGAGCAGGCGGTGAAGGAAAGCAAGGAAAAATTTGGAATAGGGATTAAAGTTCAGAGGGAAGAAATAAAAACATTGTGTTTTGCTGATGACATTGTAATTCTGTCAGAGACAGCAAAGGACCTGGAAGAGCATTTGAATGGAATGGACAATGTGTTGAAGAGAGCGTATAAAATGAACATTAACAAGAGCAAAACAAAAATAATGGAATGCGGTCTTAGAAAATCAGGCGATGCTGAAGGAATTAGATTAGGTAACGAAACAATGAAAGTGGTAGATGAGTTTTGTTACTAGGGTAGTAAAATAACATGTGATAGCCGCAGTACAGAGGATATAAAGTGCAGAATGGCAATGGGAAGAAAAGCATTTTTGAAAAAGAGAAATTTGCTAACATCGAATATTAATTTAAGTGTAAGGAAGTCTTTTCTGAAGGCATTTGTGTGGAGTGTTGCCTTGTACGGGAGTGAAACATGGACGATAAGCAGTGCGGACAGGAAGAGAATAGAGGCTTTTGAAATGTGGTGTTACAGATGAATGCTGAAGATTAGGTGGGTAGATCGCATAACTAATGAAGAGGTACTGAACAGAATTGGTGAGAAAAGGAATTTTTGGCATACCCTGACTAAAAGAAGGGATCGCTTGGTAGGACACATTCTTAGACATCGAGGAATCGTAAATTTAGCATTGGAGGGAAGTGTGTGGGGTAAAAATCGCAGAGGGAGACCAAGAGACGCGTATAGTAAGCAGATTCAAGTGGATGTGGGTTGCCGTTCTTATAAGGAGATGAAAAGGCTTGCTCAGGATAGAGTAGGATGGAGAGCTGCATCAAACCAGTCTCCGGACTGAAGACCATAACAACAACAATATAAGAGAGATTTCTGGTGTCAGAGTTACTGATTGATGCGTATTCTGCCTGGTTCTGTTAACTGTAAACCGGCACTGTTACAGCTGGTAGCGAATTGATGTGTGTTGAATGTGGATTTGCAACGACCTGACGTTCGTCACTTTGCGGTACCATAGGTGAAGTAGATATGATTGTTCATTTTAAAAATATAGTCTTAAAGGGGCATAGAACCCAAACATTACAGATTCTAAACTTGAAGCGATCCACCAGACAACTGCAGCCACATCCACGAGCTTTGTGATTGCATAGTAGTATAAGATGAACTTACATACTAGAAACGGCAAACAATGTGGTTTTCAATTAAACGATCAAATTATAAACAAGCTTCTGGCACGGAAATTACACTAGTCTAATATCATGGGGATTCAAAGACGGTTCCATCTATCATACCCCAATTCGAAGTCGTTATGAAGTTTTCAAATGTTTGAAAATCGAAGAAACTTAACTGCTATGGTTATCAGTCTCTAGGATTACAAACGACTTACACTAGCTTATGCTAAGGACAAAACACACACACACACACACACACACACACACACACACACACACACACACACACACACACACACGGCCGAGAGAGTACTCGTACCTCCGACGGCGAGCAAACGCGCGCTCCGCAGGAAGGTGAGTTAGAGCGCTCGGCCACTCCACCGCGGCATGAAGTTTTCACTATTTTAACAAATTTCTTAGTTTCGATCAATATCACTGCTGATTTTTAAGTTACCTTATAATTGGAGTATTATCGTCAGTAATGTTATGTTCTTACCAATGCTGGCGCAAAAGTGATTGAAGAGCGTTTAAAGCTTTTTATTCAGTTTTAGAAACAGCTGTCCAAATACCAAGAAAATCTTTTTCTTTTCTGCAGTGCAATTCAACGTGGTTTGGTGACAGCTTCAACTCGGTACCAGTTAGATTTCTATATTAAATCACCTCAGCATTGACACACTCTTTTAGTTAATGAGAGAATGTCATACTGGAAATAGCTAAACAGTTTTTATGGAAAAGATTTCTTAAGATTTTCCTATCGATTATATGTCTGGTTACTTGTAGCTCTGTCGCAGAACATCTAGAAATTTGACCTCCAACGACGTTGGCTCTATATGCAGGAAGCAGCCTTATTTCGAAGACTTTCGGTATTGGGTTCTTTCTCCCTGCCATAGTAGTCGCCAGAATAGATAAATTGCAAAGTAAAAGAAGATATCAGTTACAATTTACATGTAGAAAGACTTTTCTAGACTCTAAAACCTGAATTAATAACTTTGTCATACTTTAAGTGAAAGTCACTAACAAGGAGGGGGTCCGATGTGGGTCACCGATTTCGATCACATTTTGTATGGACGTCCTATACTGAATACGAAGAGACTCGTGTTTCGGCTTCTTGCTAGACACTCAGTAGAATTTGAAAAAATCAAGGTCAAAATTGATGGTGGGGTAATAGCGTTTTAAAGGCTATACATTGAAAGATCTTTTGACGATGAGCATTTTTTACTAGTATATATGAGGTCAAAAGTTAATGACGTTTGAATTTTTTTTTTTTTTTTTTTTTTTTTTTTTGTGTGTGTTTTCATGCTGTGCTTTTGGTACTCGTAAACATGAGAGACTTTCCGAGCATCGTCGCATGGTGAGCGGTCACGGGCTTGGACTGTCAAACCGTGGAGCAAGGTTCATGTTTACGAGTACCCGAGCAACAGTATGAAAATACAAAAACAATTACTCGCACGTCATTAACTTTTGACCCCGTATATATTAGTAAAAGTTCTCATTTTCGCACGATCTTTTGGAGTATAGCATTGAAACGAGATTTCCCATCATCATTTGATTTAAAAAGCCGAAACACGTGTCTCTTTATATTCAATGTAGAACATCCGTGCAAAATTTGATTGAGGTCGATGACCCACATGTCAGACCCTCTCCTTGTGAAATTATAGAACGGAAATAACATAAAAATCGTGTGAATTTATCAACTTAAGTTTGTGGCAACCAGGAAGTAACTAGCCACATGCAGATTACGTTTGCTCAGCGTTTGCATTCTTCGCAATGGCTAGCGCTGTTTCCAAGATGTGGCGAGCAGGAAACAGAGGTGATATCGGGCGTTCCACAGGGTAGTGTTATTGGTCCTCTGCTGTTCCTTATTTACATAAACGATTTGGGAGAAAATCTAAGCAGTTCTCTTAGGTTGTTTGCAGATGACGCCGTCATTTATCATCTAGTAAAATCATCTGAAGATCAAAACCAAATGCAGAACGATCTAATTATGATATCGCTATGGTGTAAAAATTCGCAATTGACTAATTAATGAGAAGTGTGAGGTAATTCACATGAGAAAGAAAAGAAATCCGTTAAACTTTGCTTACAAGATGAATCAATCAAAAGTGAAGGCCGCAAACTCCACTAAATACCTAGGAATTACTATTACTTCAGACTTAAACTGGAAAGAACACGTAGATAATGTTGTGGGAAAGGCGAACCAGAGACTGCGTTTTATTGGCAGAACCCTTAAAAGATGCAACAGAACTACAAAAGAAACTGCATACACTACGCTTGCCAGTCCATTTTTGGAGTATTGCTGGCCAGTGTGGGATCCTTATCAGGTGGGTTTGACGGAGGACATCGAAAGAGTCCAAAGAAGGGCCGCTCGTTTTGTATTGTCACGATACAGGGGAGACAGCGTCACGGAAATGATACAGGATCTGGAATGGGAATCATTACAACAACGGCGCTTATCGCTGCGGCGTGGTCTACTTACGAAACTCCAATCGCCAACATTCTCCTCCGAATGCGAAAATATATTTTTGACTCCCACTAACATAGGTAGTAAAGATCATCAGAATAAAATACGAGAAATCAGAGTTCAAAAGGAGAGATTCAGGTGTTCTTTCTTCATGCGCGCTATTCGAGAATGGAATGGGAGATAATTAGTATAAAGGTAATTCGATGAACGCTTTGCCAGACACTTAAATGTCATTTGCAGAGTATCCCATGTAGATATAGATGCAGAAAAATCCCTGCATCTCTCCCCAATCGAGAACTTTTGGATAATTATGTTTGTTTGTTTGTAAATCTATCGGACCAAACTGCGTGGTCATCAGTCCATGCCCCAGGGAGGACTCGAACCTCCAACGGCGAGCAACCGCGCGCTCCGCAGCGAGGCGCCTTTAACCATGGATAATTATGGGCTGGCCCTCCAACCAGCTCTGGACTTTGACAATGTAGCGCGTAAGTTTGACAGAATTTACCAGGACATCCTCAGGAGGAAATCTGACCAATAAAGCAAGACCAAGCCCAATAACTTCTACCGTAAGAACCGGACGTGGACCATCGCTTTGTTCACTTGCTCAATTTGTGAAGCTCTTACTTTTAAAGAAATCATCCGAATTGTATGAAAATGTTTTCATTTGTTTGTCTGCACACGTACATCAGATTACCGATTTCTGTCACATTCGGATAATTCCTTCGTAGTGCACTGTTTCTTCCTGACTGTCTATTTGTTGGAAATGAGACATTCCCCAAATGTAAAGTTCACTAGAATTTCGTATCACTGAAGAAACGTACAATTATTATCTAAACTTTAGTAGGAGATAAAAATATGTGTTAAATGTGCATTCAGGAGACGTCGTGATAGATGTGGCATATTGCTCAGATCAGTAAATCTCGAGATAGATTTAGCTGTTAGCTTTATTTAAATACTAATGTTCTAATGTCTGTAAATCTATCGGACCAAATTGCGTGGTCATCAGTCCGTAGCTTACAAACTACTTAAACCTAGGTAAACTAACCTAAGGACAAACACACACACCCATGCCCCAGGGAGGACTTGAACCTCCACGGCGAGCAGCCGCGCGCTCCGCAGCGAGACGCTTTAGACCGCTCGGCTACTCCACTGCGACTTTAAATACTAGTGTGGCAAAATTTCGGAAGTAGTTAAGGCAAATTTTCTGAGTATTTTGGTATAAGGCACTTGTGGGCTGCTGTGCGTCGTTACAAAGTAATAACGTAATTTCGATTTATTTGTTTTGTTACCTCACTCACATATCTAGCTTTTGTAGATTTGGAGAAGGCTTTTGACAATGTTGATTGAAATAAACTCTTTCAAGTTCGGAAGCAAGTAGGAGTAAAATATAGGGAGCATAAGGTTATTTACAACTTTAACAACTGTTGTCTGGTTTTTGTACGAGTTGAAGGGCATGAAAGGGATGCAGTGGTTGGGAAGGGAGTAAGACAGGGTTGTAGCCGTTCTCCAATGTTATTCAATTTGTACATTGAGCAAGCTATAAAGAAAAGCAAGGAGAAATTTGGAGAAGGAATTAAAGTTCAGGGCGAAGAATTAAAAACATTGCGTTTTGCCGACGACGTAGTAATTCTGTCAGAGACAGCAAAGGACCTGGAAGAGCAGTTGAACGGAATTGACAGTGTGCTGAAAGGTGCATATAAGATGAACATTAACAATAGTAAAACAAGGGTAATGGAGTGCAGTCTAAGAAAATCAGGTGATGCTGAAGTAATTAGATTAGGTAACGAAACAATAAAGGAGGTAGATGAGTTTTGTTACTTGGGCAGTAAAATAACAAATGATGGTCGCAGTACAGAGGATATAAAATGCAGAATGGCAATGGATAGAAAAGCGTTCTTGAAAAAGAGAAATTCGTTAACCTCGAATATTGATTTAAGCCTAAGGAAGTCCTTTCTGAAGGCAGTTGTGTAGAGTGCTGCCTTGTATGGGAGTGAAACATGGACGATAAACAGTGCGGACAGGAAGAGGATAGAGGCTTTTGAAACGTGGTGCTACCGAAGAATGCTGAAGATTAGGTGGGTGGATCGCATAACTAATGAGGAGGTACTGAACAGAATTGGGGAGGAAAGGAATTTCTGGCATATCTTGACTAAAAGAAGGGATCGATTGGTAGGACACATTCTTAGACATCAAGGAATCGTGAATTTAGCATTGGAGGGAAGTGTGTGGGGTAAAAACCGCAGAGGAAGACCAAGAGATGGATACAGTAAGCAGATTCAGACAGATGTAGGTTGCCGTTCTTATGTGGAGATGAAGAGGCTTGCTCAGGATAGGGTTTTTTGGAGAGCTGCATCAAACCAGTCTCCGGACTGAAGACCACAACAACAACAACCTCACTCACCTTCATATCTATGGAAATACGTAGACGGGAGTGGAGAAACTTGTAATACGTAATCAGCACGACACACAATAAAGACGCCGTTTACTGGGTCAAGGCCACGGCGATGCGGGCCCTGTCTTTGTGTGAACGGCTCGGCCTAGCGTCATTTGGCTCTCTGCCATTATATTCAGACGAGGCGTGCACGACTTGTGTATCGGTCAACCTTTCTTCTTTTAGCCTATCCTTACGGCTGTGTATCGTCATTACCGTACAAATAAACCTATCGGGCAGTACTGAATACTAAAGAATTAAGTATCTACTCGTATTACTGAATCAACAGCAAGTACTATGAGAAAATAGAACTTGTCTCTTTTGAAATATGGCACGCAGCCAACTCCATCGAAGTTTACTCTGTTGCTTAAATATTTTCTGTGAAATACAGGCACATAGATTAACGGGGGTATGCAATCGGACGAAATGGAATTACCCTGTATTGAATCACTGAGGACCCCAGATCATCTATAACAAAATAATCACAATAACCCTCAACAGAATGCAACATGTTGTTGATGGACTTTCGGCTACACGCCGCACACTATTCTTTTAGATTTGTGAAGACTTTCAACTCGAGGCCAGTAGTCGCGGTTTATATGGTTTTCCACTGCTTCAGATACAGGGAAAAATAGGAAAGAATGTGGACAAAGTCACAAATAGTTTTTCAGATTACTTTCTCAGGGAGTATGGAAAACCATCAAATCGGGACAGATGCGTGTGTAATAAATATGGGATTTAATGTTAAAATATCAGGTATAAAATGTTACATAAAATGAGTATTTATGCAATTGTGCACTACAGGTCTATAAGTAGCCACATTCATTATGTAAACACATCGTGTTCTTTGGCACATCATATCAGCTGCCGATGTAAACAAATGTGTCCGTCGTCTAGTATGTAGTTCAATTCAAGATTCAGCATGGATCAAAAAAGAAAATCAGACGTCTGTCTTGTAGTATGTAAAGCAGAGCTTTTAATAAAGTAAGTGTAATGTACAGACTCTAAATCTGCAATACAATCCAAAACCTTTTGTAATCCGTGTAATCACAATTTTTAAAGTATATTCAAATTCAGATGTTTGTAAATCTATCAGACTCAACTGCGAGGTTATTAGTCCGTAGCTTACAAAATACTTAAACCAAGGTAAACTAACCTAAGGAAAACACAAACACCGATGCCCGAGAAGGGACTCGAACCCCCGACGGCGACGACGGCGCGCACCGCAGAACGGCGCCCCAGTGCGCACGGCTAATCCGCCGCGGTTTAAAGTATGCAATCGCAAAAACTTTGCTATATTCTAGCACACACAACTTGCAAAGAAGTTGGTCAACACTACCATCTGACGATGGATTCCTGTACGATACTAGCGCCTGAATTTTCATGAACAATAAAATATGGAAGCATTTATGACCAAAAACATACACAAATATAAACTTAAAATTTGACTGTACATAATGTTATTTTAAAGCATTTTTGTTGATGTTTTTATATACAAGGGTGATTCACAAAATAACTTCCAATATGTAGATGTAATATGTACATATATATAAATATTTTTCCAGAAAGGCTTTATTGTGCGGACCTTTTTTTACATATCGGTTAACAGTACACCATTTCAGCTATTTTTCAACATGCATCCCATACATATTTAAACATTTGTCATACAAGATGTATTCCATATACATTCAAACATTCGTCATACGCCGCGCGGAAGTAGCCGCGTCGTCCAAGGCATCATGCTACGGCCGATCCCGCCGGAGGCTCGGGTCCTCCCCCGGGCATGTATGTGAGTGTGTGTGTGTGTGTGTGTGTGTGTGTTTGTGTGTGTGTGTGTGTAATTTAGTTCAAGTAGTTTATAAGTCTAGGGACTGATGACCATAGCAGTTTGGTCCAACAGGTTTGTAAGCACATTTGTCGTGCCACTTGAGAAGTTTCGATATCTCTTTGGCGTAAAATTCGGCCGCCAGTAAGCGTAGCCACTGATTGACGACCTCCGATTTATAGAAAATGCTCTTTGAGTTCATAAATGGTGAAACAGCGATTCTACTTCACCACATCATCCACTTTTGTGAACAATTTTATCATTCGTAACTGATGGTGGACCACTTCGTTCTTAAAAATTGACTTTACTGTTTCCGTTACGAAACGCAAGGTACCACTGTCGAACAACAGTATTAATGTTACCTTACACTACAGAAATCTCACGACGAATTGCCGTTAATATAATTTGTTTTGTCCACAGAAATCGTATTACTTCACGTACTTCACTATTGGTGGATTATCTGTAACTGCACACGTTTTAAACAGCTGTGTACAGAAGGCAAATGCCCGAATGCAACCCCAGAGTCATATTGCAGGAAGCGTACTGAACCAAGCTGCGCAACGGAACAATGATGTCGAAGTAAGCGTCCCTCATTCGCGTGACGTAAGAGACCGGAACTTCAGTTCCGAATCGCCTTCGTATCATGTAACCAAAATCCATTTCTGAATACGGTATACCCTTCCTTCAATATTTGAAATTAACTAGCGCTTATTTTTCTCATGTCTCAATGTGTCTGAAAAACACGAAGTACAAATGGATACAAGACACTTGTCGAAACAATAATACAGCGTTTTCACTACTGCATATTACTTGTTTAATATATTCCGAGTTAGTTGACACGTCCTGTCAATCTGCGGTGTCTGCAGAGTTGCACTGCATTTTAAGGTTTCTCATTTATAAATAAGTGCAATTGTCTCTGAGGATAGTTTTTTACCTGAACTATCCCCTCTCCACATTATAGGATGTCACAGGAGGGTACTTGAAGACGGCGAGGTCAGAGAAGCAAACTTTGGTTTATTGTCTTCAAATGATGTATTCTCAGACGAAGGTTGCACAATATAGAATATTCTAGGTTCCACTGGAGAACACTGTAAAATTGGTTGTTCATTGTATCAGCCACGTGACTATAAGCTCGACCTAACCCACTTTGCGCCGCGGTGGAGTAGCCTAGCGGTCTAAAGCGTCTCGCTGCGGAGCGCGCGGTTGCTCGCCGTGGAGGTTCGAGTCCTCCCTGGGGCATGGGTGTGTGTGTTGTCCTTAGGTTAGTTTACCTTAGTTTAAGTAGTTTGTAAGCTACGGAATGATGACCACGCAGTTTGGTCCGATAGATTTACAAACACACATCTGATTCACTTTGCAAAGAATTTTCTAACTCAGTTTTCATGTGTTGACCAGTTTCCAGTACACTGCGAATGTTCATAACTCTATGAGACTTAACTACTATCGTTACCAGTCCTTAGGCTTTTACACTACTTAAACTAACCTAAGGACAACAAACACGCCCATGCACGGAGGAGGACTCGAACCTCCGAAGGGGAGCAAGCGGACGCTCCGCAGCGAGGCGCACTACGCTGCGTTTATAGCCTGCGGTTCCTCCGCTGCGCGGTTTCTCATAAGGCAGCATGGGACCTGATTAAAGGTGCGGCTGCGAATGCGGCTCCTCCGCACATCCGCTGCGGCGTCAAAATACCAGCGGCTGCACTTCCAAACCGCCGCGGTCCGGCAACGGCGTCTGTTTACACAGCGCCTTATGGGGCTGTTCGGTGTGTGCGGCGAAACCGCGAGCCCTTTGTGAGTGCCGACACCGTGCCATCCTGCCGCCGCCCTCACAGCGCTGGCTTCTGCAGCTCGCGGGATGCACAGAAACAGTTTTCATAGCTTGTGGGTGGCACATATCTGCGACTTATTTTTTGAAGGATTATGGTTGCTTACGCCGATATGGTTTAGTAATTTTAGACAATCACTGTAAACATTCTACATCACAATGTTAAACTAATACCACAATATATATATAAATTAATCCCTATTTCCCTTTGTCATGGCTCCGCAGATTCGGCTGTTCTTTTTATTTTTTTATTTTCTTCTATTCATTCTGCCTCTTTGTAGTTTTCAGCACAAGGTTTGTATGAAACAAAATTTTTGGGAAATCTGCCAGAAAATTTGAAAAATTTCAATGTGCTCTGGTGTTAGTATCGCAAACATATCTATAGATTTGTTTCGATCCAGATGAAATTTTACATACTTGAACTTCATACAAGAGGAAGGTCAATGTCTACATACAATTTCTTTTGGAGCGTGGAGGAAGGTACTTATGGATTTCGACAAAATTCGCAGTTTTGCTCCGATCTTGATGAATATTGTTTGCTTTACCTTCAAAACAAAAGAAAGCTCACTGTCTACATAAAGTTTCGTAAGTTGCTTTGTGGAAGGTACTTCACTTATGGACATTAAAAAAAACCATAGTTTTGCTCTGATCTTGATGAATTTATGCACACTTGACCTTTAACTTAAATATTTATTCACAGCGGATACAAAAGCGTTACATGTTTGCATGTGTTACTTCCCTTCAAAGTAGTAACCGTTTCCAGCGATGTGGAAGGCATACTGTACCTTTAGCAGTGCCTGTTCTGTTGATGGTGCGGATGGAGCGGTCTACTGCCTGTCGAAACTCTCGAACAGCTCTGAAGCGAACGCCACGAAGTGGTTCCTTCATCTTCGATCTTCGGAATCAAATCAAAGTCACAAGAACGTAAGTCCGGGGAGTATGGTCGATGGAGCCGTACTTCCCAGTCCTATCGACCGAACAGAACAGCCACAGTTTGCGCTGTATGCGCCCGCGCATTGTCGTGCAAAATGATGGGTGGGTTGGGTTGATCACTGTCCACTAACGCGGCAACAGTATGCACTTCTTCAGAGACGTTAGGACGACCTGTCCGAAGCATGTCTGCCACAGTTTGCCGACCTTCGTTTAAGGTATTTACCCAACGTGCCACTGTTCTGAACGGCAATGGCTATTCCCCGCACGCCTCTTGAAGCCCTTGTTGACACTGTCGTGCTGTATGAACTCTGGCACATTCAATCTTGATCCAACTCCGTTGTTTCTGTTTCTAAAACATAGTGACGCGTTACATTAGACCGATCGCTCACAAGTGACTGTGTTTCCATCAATTGTGCGCACTCCGGTGACGTGGTATGGGCGAGTCCATTTGCTCGTAGGTTAAGTAGGTATGTCAACAACATGTGCTATCATCAAGAACAATACTAGATTCGATATCTTAGTGTCTCCACAGCAGACAGCGGTGTTGCCACTATTTAACTTCCAACCCTCGTATATTCCAGAAACCGGCTGCTTATGTTCCCAGCATCCGTCCGCCCCTCCCCTCCCCCCCCCCCGGCCAGACCAAGATGCTGGCTTCGCCACTAGCACCTTGCAGATGTTGTTATCAACATAAACAAGCTAACAATTTAATTTAGCGATACCTGTTTTTACACTCCCTTGATTTTACGTTGTCACGCCACTTACAGCACTTTTTGTTGCTTCCGTCGTTGACCAAATTCTACAAATTGTTTTCCTGCCATTAAAATTTTCATTTGAGAAAACCTTTGTCACATTTTGTCGTTCAAATCACAGGGCACAAGCTTCAACATGAACTTTTAAATTGGTTAATGTGAACTCTAGACTCTATGCATAACGCAAAACCATTTGTTTCTACATCTATCTACATCTACATAGATACTCTACAAATCACAATTAACCACTTTCATAACTTTTCTCTACCGTTCTATTCTCTAATAGCGCCCGGGAAGAAAGAACACCTAAATCGTTCCGTTTTCGATCTGATTTCTCTAATTTTATTGGGATGGTCATGTCTCCCTAAGTAGGTGGGTGCTAGCAAATATTTTCACATTCAGAAGTAAAAGTCGGTGAATGAAACTTCGCAAACAGATCACGCCGCAATGAATAACGTCTTCTTTTAATAATTTCCACCCCAATTCGTGCAACATTTCCGTGACGCTTTCCCCCTCCTCCGCCCGTAACGTGATAAAACAAAACGAGCTGCCCTTCTCTTAACCTTCTTAATGTCTTCCGTCAGTCCCACCTGGTGAGGATCCCACAAGGGGCAACAGTACTCCAGGAGAGGACGCACAAGTGTGATGTAGGCAGTCTCTTTGGTGGAGCTGGTGCATCTTCGAAGCGTTCTGCCGATGAAACGTAACCTTTGGTTCGCCTTCCCCACAATATTTACTATGTGTTCTCTCCAGTCAAAGTTGTTCGTAATTGTAACTCCTAGGTATTTGGTTTGTTTGTATTGTCTATGGGACTTAACTACGGGGGTCATCAGTCCCTAAACTTACAAACTACTTATGAACAACTTACGAACTAGGACGACACAAATATCCATGCCCGAGGGGGGATTCGAACCCCCGACCGTAGTGGCCGTGCAGAGCGTGACTGGAGCGCCTCAGTCTCCTCGGCCACCGCGGCCGGTGGTATTTGGTAGAATCTACGACCTGATTTATCGCGTAATTGAAGTTCAGCGGATTTCGTTTAGTGGTCATGTGTATTACTTCACACTTTTCTTTATTGAGTTTCAATTGCCAATTTTCGCACCATGCAGTTGCTTTTGATCCTCTGTTGACTTCACTAACCGATAAACGACAGCATCATCCGCGAACAGTCTAAGGGAGCTATTCAGATTGTCTCCTAAACCGTTTTATAAACACGAGGAAGAGTAGGGGACCTATAACGCTTCCCTGTGGAACGCCAGATATCACTTCTGTTTTACTCGATGACTTACCGTCAATTACAACGAACTGTGTTCTTTCTGAAATCGTGAATCCAATCGCACAATTGGGGAGATATTCCATAAGCTCGCAATTTCATAAGAAGCCGCTTATGGGGTACAGTGTCAAAAGCCTTCCTGAAATCCAGAAATATGGAATAGATTTGAGATTCCTTGTCGATGGCACTTAACGCTTCATGTGGATAAAGGGCAAGCTGCGTTTCGCAAGAGTGATACTTTCTGAATCCGTGTTGACTATTGGTTAATAGGTCGTTCTCTTCGAGGTAGTTCATAATATTCGAACAAAGTATATGTTCCAAAATCCTACTGCAAATCGACGTCAGTGAGATAGGCCTGTAATTTTGGGGATCACTCCTATTACCTTTCTTGAATATTGGAGTAACTTGCCTCAGTATCTAAATAGTTTAATATACCATGAGGAATATAAGGAACATGTATGGGGGATTTTTTAGATTTTTGTGTCACCTGATCGTGGAGTATACTGCAACAATAATTATCAAAAACTGAGTTTGAACTTTTCTTCTTAAGGTTCTCAAACACGAGCGAAGGATCACTCGCGTTCGCTTTGTAACATTTGTTGTAGATCTTATTTCCGTCCTTTCATCGATATTTCGCAGACGCGTTTTGAGAATGTTCCAAGCATTTTGTTCCTGGTAAACGGATTCTAAACTTCGACACCTAACACTTCCCTGGGGGCGCCCCTGTTTCACGCTGTATGTGTGATTCCTCGCTTTTTGAGCAACCGGGGCTACTCGGAAACTCCGATTGAAATGCCGTGAAAGCTCCGCCTCCGGAAAAACCGCTCCATCACCACCTCTACAAGCCTGAATAGCTTTAGGAATCCACTCTGCCTACATTGTGCTCAATACCAACTGAAGTCACACCTTTTCTGAGAGGTATTGTCACGACAAACATTTTTTCCAAGAATTTGCTGTTTACTAGATAAGCGGAAATGATGCGTTTCCTCCTGCAGTCGTTCATTACGTACGCTCGGTCGAACGGCAGTGAAGAGGAAAGTTTGCATCACTCGGCAGGCGTGTGTGAACCGTGCTGCATAGGGAGTCAGCGACCTGCGCACCCAAACGAACAAACTCCCCAAGTTTAACACCTGTTTCAAGTGAGATTAATAACGGGAGCATACATTTATTTATTTTGCATGTGGAATAAATACTTGGTCTCGTACCGGTCGCACATTATTCTGGTATCTCTTATAATCGGTGGGAGCCGGTTGACTTCGTGCCACTTCGGAATGTGCACGCTCGTTGCCAACATTAGCTACGGAACATAAGTGTGTGCTCTACCAATAAGGAACCGTTTTACACATTGATCTTTTAATGTTATTTACAAAAAAAGCACTAAGCGGCTATGCCTGTACGTCTTAGCAAATTATAGCTTTTGTTTCGTAGCACTTGTGAATCACATGTGCTCATTACAAGTTCATTTCTTTTGTAAGCTATGAGGTGGCTGCTTTGGGAGAAGAACAATGGGTTTGTCTCAGCAGCCAATGTGCTAGGAGCTTTCGCCCCCGGGATCCTACCGTCAGAGGCCAATTAAAAGAGCACGATCACAGAGTAACATATACAGAGAAGCAGCCCCCCTAAACCACTGTCCTACGCTCCCCTCGTAGTTCCGTAAGATGCTAGCAGGTGGCAGGCGGTTCCCTGGCTTAGTACCGATAGACGACACTAGAGGCGCTTCTGAGGGTGCCTCTCTAAAGCTCTGTATAGGGCTTTATGCCTCTCACACGTCAGAGGGTAGCGAGGAGGGGAGGCTGAGGGGAGAGCTCGTGCCGCCTGCCACGAGGCCACGGCTGTGAGGGGAGGTGGTGGTGGACAGTTTAAAGGGCTGCTTCTGACCGCAGCGCCATCATGGGACCGGACCCTTACGTAGGTTTCCCGTCTGTATATATTTGTCTGTGGTACGATCTACATCTACTTAAATACTCTGCAAGTCACACTGAAGTGCATATCAGAGGGTTAATCGAACCGTTTTTATGATGTTTCTCACCAGTTCTATTCTCTAATAGGCCGCGGAAAAAAGGAACACTTAAAACGTTTTCGTTATGATTACTCTTATTTTACTTTGATGATCATGTCTTCCTATGTAGGTGGGTGCTAAAAATATTTGTTCGTATTCGAAAGAGAAAGTTGGTGAAAGAAATTTCGCAAATAGCTCTCGTCACAACAAATAACGCCTTTCTTTTCATGATTTCCGTGACACTCTCTCCCCTATATCACGATAATACAAAACGAGCTGCCCTTCTCTGCTTTTTCTAAATCGTCTGTCAGTCTCACTTGGTGGAGATCCCACAATGCGCAAAAATACTCCAAAATAGAATACACAAGTGTGGTGTAGGCTGTTTCCTTAGTAGAATTGTTGCATCTTATAAGTGTTCTGCCAACGAAACGTAGTCTTTCGTTCGCTTTCCCTACAAAATTTTGTATGTGTTCTTTAAAGTTTACGTTGTTTGTAATTGTTACTCCTAGGTATTTAGTAGAATTGTCGGCCTGTAGGTTTGACTGATTTATCGTGTGTCTGATGTTTAACGGATTTGTTTTAGTGGTCGTATGGATGACCTCACATTTATCATTGTTAAGGGTCGATTTACAATTTTTGCACCATGCAGATATCTTATTTAAATCATTTTGCAGTTGCTTTTAATCTTCTGATGACTTTACTAACCGATAAATGACAGCATCATCCGTGAACAATCTATGAAAGCTACTCAGATTGTCTCTTAAATCGTTTATAAAAATAAGGAACTGTAGCGGCCCTATAACACTTCTCTGGGGAACGCCAGATATCAATTCAGTTCTACTCTATGACTTACCGTCAATTACAACGTACTGTGTCCTTTCTGATAGGGAATCACGAATCCAATCGCACAACTGTGGCGATATTCCATAAGCACACAGTTTGATTAGAAGACGCTTATGAGATACATTGTCGAAACCTTCCAGAAATACAGAATCTATTGGTCATCCATTGTCGATAGCACTCATGACATCATGTGAAACAGTGTTGACTATGGGTACAATGGACACTTAAATTACTCTAGCTGTGGAGCTCAGAAAACAAAGCAAACGTGGAATAAAAGTAACACGAAAATATGTGATCAGTGTGCTCAAATAAAAATTTTAAAAATAGACCTTGGGAAGCGCAAATAAAAGGAAAACTAATTTGTACAGTAAAATGAGCGGTTGAATTTATATTTAAAATCTCAAATAAAATAAAACTAGCCAGGTGGCGCAGTGGTAACAAAAAATGTTCAAATATTTGTTAAGCTTATGGGACTTAACTACGGGGTCATCAGTCCCTAAACTTACAAACTACTTATGAACTACTTACGAACTAGGACGGCACAAATATCCATGCCCGAGGGGGGATTCGAACCCCCGACCGTAGTGGCTGTGCTGACCGTGACTGGAGCGCCTCAGTCACCTCGGCCACTGCGGCCGGCGCAGTGGTAACACACTGGACTGACATTCGGGAGGATGGTGGTTCAAATCTACCTCCGACCTACAAATCTAGGTTTTCCCTGATATCCCTAATCACTCCAGCCAAATGCTGGGATGGTTCCCGATTTCCCTCCCCATCCTTATCCAAACAATCCGAGCATGAGCTTCATCTCTGATGACCACGCTGTCGGCGGGGCGCTAAAACATAATTTTCAATCCTGCCATGAAATGAAATAACATTAAAATTAAAATAAGGAATTTAAGAAACAATGAAATGAACAGTTAATTTACGCTAATAAAATTAGCTGGATTAAACAAATGGGAGCCGCGGTGGAATGGCCGAACGCTTTAAAACGCCTTGCTGCGAAGCGCGCGGTTGTTCCCCGTTGGAGATTCGAGTCTTCCCTCAGGCATGAATGTGTGGGCTATCTTTAGGTTAGTTTAAGTAGTTTGTAAGCCTATGGACTGATAAGCACAGTACTCGAGTAAGACCCATAGATTTACATAAATTTGAACATTTTTTGAAGAAATGGTAGTCTATCATAATTCTTATATACACTCACTCATGTTCAGAACAAACAAAACCCCTTAAAAGACTGCAGATAGGAACTTCATATTCACAGGACATGTACATTAGTATGTACTAAAGAAATTATTAGCATTTGAAGCATGTAATGGAGTTCGGCATCAAGTTTCTTTAGATGTCAGATATCCAACCATAGATAGCAGCAGTATTCTGTTCAAATGTTCAAATGTTTGTTAAGCTTATGGGACTTAACTACGGGGTCATCAGTCCCTAAACTTACAAACTACTTACGAACTACCTTATACTAAGGACGGCACAAATATCCATGCCCGAGGGGGGATTCGAACCCCCGACCGTAGTGGTCGTGCAGACCGTGACTGGAGCGCCTCAGTCCCCGCGGCCACCGCGGCCGGCGCAGTATTCTGCAGCAGCCTGTAAAATGTTCAAATGTTTGTACAGCTTATGGAACTTAACTACAGGGTCATCAGTTCCTAAACTTACAAACTACTTACGAACTAGCTAATCCTAAAGACGGCACAAATATCCATGCCCGAGGGGGGATTAGAACCCCCGACCGTAGTGGCAGTGTAGACCGTGACTGGAGCGCCTCAGTCCCCTCGGCCACCACGGCCGGCCAGCAGCCTGTAGCCTACATATCCTAGGGAAACATACAAAGATTCATTGATCGTTATATTTCGCACACTGTCGTATGTAACTAGATGTAACAATTAATTCTCTAATAATATGCACCTCTAAAATTTCCTTTCTATATTTAAAACAGTTCGTTGCAATAGACGTTGATTTTACCTAAGGTGTTTTTTGTACGGTTTCAAATGTTCAAATGTTTGTAAATTCTATGGGACTTAACTACGGGGCTATCAGTCCCTAAACTTACAAACTACTTATGAACTAACTAAGACTAAGGACGGCACAAATATCCATGCCCGAGGGGGGATTCGAACCCCCGACCGTAGCGGCCGTGCTGACCATGACTGGAGCGCCTCAGTCACCTCGGCCACCGCGGCCGGCTGTACGGTTTCCACCCACATCAAGTTACGCTGTCTGTTTGCAGGCTTCAAAGGTATTCATTCCTGTGGCACGGCTGTTTCCCGCCTAATATCACATTTCTCTGCAAAACTATAAATTTCTTTATGGAAAACACGACACATATCTTGGTCTTTGTTTTTGTGTGAGCTGTGTTGACAACTTAACTAGTAGTTTTCACTTTCCCCTGATGTAAAAATGTTCTCTTCCTCCAAGATTTTTCATATGTATATCATGTGGTTTAATCTTCATACTATATTTTTATTATGTTTATGTATTATGTTTATATGTCTCTGATTATGTGAAATAGTGCTTGGTTGGGAGAGGAGTTAAAACAAATATAATTGAACAGAATTTGCAAACTAAGGAAACTGAGAGGGAGTTAGTAATGAGATGGTGAAAAGAGGCGAGGAGGATAAACGGGAAGGAAAGGGAGGAGGGAGATAGAGTGTGAGGTAATATAGGAAAAGCTTTTCATCTGATTTTTCCAATGATTTAATACAGTGCTTCGTTTCATTATATATCTGGTCATTAGGTCATTGTTTACTGTGTGCCCGTGTATTGTGTATATAGACGCATTCTTGAATAGGATAGCCGCGCGGGAGTAGCCGAGCGGTCTGGAGCGCCTCGTTACGGATCGCGCGGCCTTCCGCGTCGCCGATTCGAATCCTTCCTCGGGCATGGGTGTGTGTGTTGTCCTTACGTTAGTTTAACTTAAAGTAGTTTGTAACTGTAGGGACTGATGACCAACGTAGTTTGGTCCCATAATAATTACAAACATTTGAACATTTTAGAATAGGATAACGTATATAAGTTTTGTAAATTCTTATGATGCTCATACCTTCTTCTATTGCGCTTGGCATACGATGAAACCGTAAAAGGTGATAAGAAAATGTTAATTGTTTTGCACCATATTTACAAGACCTGTGTGTTATTTTTATTTTTATTTATTTATTTTTTATGTTCGTCCAGTAATCCCGCTGTAGATTTTGTCGCATTTCTCGCGTTAGAGTTGTGGTGTAACAGTTTATGGGTATCTTGTTTTGGTTTTAGTTTTGGGGTATTTTTCTGTATTACATTTTTCGTTCTGAAGGCAATGTTGATGCCCTGTTCTTTTAAGTACATTACATATATTGTTGTACCTTAAAGTCTAAAAGTAAACATGGTAGGAAAGAGGACTATGTAATAAATTGCACAGTAATATGTAATGTAATTTAAAAATGTAAATCTTGCCAAATGCTGTCAAGTAAGTAAAATGTAAAATCAGTGTAGAAAACGAATTTAATGTACACCTTAAGTGACGATCCCAACATATGCTACAGTGTCAATAATGTTAACATAGATTTTCATTCATTAATATTTGAAATGTAATGTGTTTCACTCTGTTCACTCGCAAATTACAATGTAAAAATGTTAAGAAGGCCACTGATTACGTGAACATAATTCTGCATGGCAATAGATATTGTTTGTAATTCCAACAAATGTCATATCCAAAGACCAAGTAATCTGCGTATTGTATCTTTGTTTTACCATCTTTGCCGCGGTGGAGTAGCCGACCGGTCTAAAGCGTCTCGCTTGCCGTGGAGGTTCGAGTCCTCCCTGGAGCATGGGTGTGTGTGTTTGTCCTTGGGTTAGTTACCTAGGTTTAAGTAGTTTGTAAGCTACGGACTGATGAGCACGCAGTTTGGTCCGATAGATCTACAAACATTTGAAAATTTTTTACCATCTTTGAGAACCAAGCTATAGCGTCTTTGTCGACGCATGTCAACAGTTTACCTGACGATGGCCTAATAACCCGAATACTAGTTAGTAAATAAACAAAATTTAGTAGGACAAAAACAGTTTGTTTGTTTTCAACCTTAAATATGGAAACGTTCTACCAAGAAGCTTTTTTTTTCCCTTTATTGTTTTTTAAAGCCAGCTGTAGAAACAGCTGGCAGGCTGGCAGCAGCTGCGGTGGCTGCTCTTCAGCCATGTGATATACAAACATTCGACAAAGAAGAGATAAAATAAAAAAAGATGAACAAAATTGCGGAAAATAAAAACATTGACAGACAGAGTTTTCGACAGACTAAAACGGACATGTACAAATGGGACAAAACAGATGGCAGAGAACAAAAAACAGACGAGTAGTGATAAAACACACACACAGTCAGTAAAAAACAACCGGCCACGGTGACAAGTTTAAAAGTACATTGCGGAGACACGAAGTTCACACATGGAGACAGCTGACGGCGTATAGAATAAAACATGGGGACGGCGATTATGGAGGCACTGAGTAAAACACACGACACTGGAGGCACTTTCACTGAACACGTAGATAAAAATTCGAGACGCCCCCGCAGGGGGTAGGGAGGGGGATGGAGGGGGGGAGGTGGGGCAGGGACGGGGGAAGTGCGGGGGAGGGGGAGAAGGGGAGGGAAGGGAGCGTAAGGAGGGAAGGAGTGACGAGACTCTGGGCATGGGAGAGGGGTAGCCAAGCGGGTGGGAAGGAAAAGGGACGGGAGAGAGGGGAGGGGCGCTGATGCTACGAGGAAGGGATCAGAGTTGGTAGGAGGGGTATATATCGGGACGAAGTTCGGTATCCGGTAGAGGAAGGGTGCGGAAATTGCCCTGGGAGAGGATACGGAGCGTATGTAGGTGAAGGCCGGGAGGAACGGTTTGGCGGAGGCGTGGCAGAGGCCTGGGATTTGTAAGAATAGGGTAGACCAGAGGGTTTTGGGACTCTATTTTGCGGGATGTGTAAAGGAGCCGGAGATGTTCAAGGTGTTGTAGGAGAGGAGGGATACCAAGAAGCGACGGAAGAATCCATTTATATGATTAATAGTGGTTGTTCTAACGAGTGTCTGAAGTGTCACCTGTCGTGGTGCGCGATACTTGAAATAAAGATATAATGCAAAACAAGTTGGTGCGATCATAGTTTTGAAGAACGATCGATCGCTGCCAGCATGGAGTTATCGCAGGCGCTAAAACCCCTTTTACACGATAGACTGCCTTCCTCAACTGACTACTCGAAGCGACTGGGTCTACTGCAGCGCCCCTTGCGTGTTATTCCCGTACTACGTGTCGCCTGTCTCGAGCAATCGTTTTCGTTTAGACGTCAGTACTAAAGTTGTAGTGCCGTCTACTGTGTCGTTTCGCATCTGAATGATGAAGTGAGGTTACGAGGGCACTTTTTACGTGTTGTTGTTGTGTTCTTCAGTCCGGAGACTGGTTTTATGCAGCTCTCTACCCAACTTTACCTTGAGCAAGCCTCCTCATAAGGACGGCAACCCACATCCAACTCAGTCTGCTTACTGTATCCATCTCTTGATCTTCCTCTGCGATTTTTACCCCACTCACTTTCCTCCAACGCTAAAATCACGATTCCTTGATGTCTAAGAATGTGTCCACGCATTCGATCTCTTCTTTTAGTCAAGGTATGCCAGAAATTCCCTTTCTCCCCAATTCTGTTTAGTAGTTCCTCATTAGTTACGCGATCCATCCACGTAACTTTCAGCATTCTTTTGTAGCACCACATATCAAAAGCCTCTCTCATCTTCCTATCCGCACTGTTTATCGTCCATGTTTCACTTCCATACAAGGCAACACTCCACACATATGCCTTCAGAAAAGACTTCCTTACTCATAAATTAATATTCTATGTTAACAAATTTCTCTTTTTCAAAAACGCTTGTCTTCCCATTGCTATTCTGCACTTTATATCCTCTGTACTACGACCATCATATGTTATTTTACTGCCCAAGTAACAAAACTCATCTGCTACCTTTATCGTTTCGTTACCTAATCTAATTCCTTCATCATCGCATGATTTTCTTATACTGCATTCCATTACCATTGCTTCGCTCTTGTTAATGTTCATCTTATACGCACCTTTCAACAGTATCCATTCCGTTCATCTGCTCTTCCACATCAGGGCCGGATCTAGGACATTTGCCAAGGGAGGCAAGCTTAAATTTGCCGCCCCTTCTTTCACCCCCCCCCCTGTAAGAAACGACTTTTTGACGCTAATTGGGTTACATATTTCTAAATAAATGTCAAAATCTCACAACATGAACTTATTTTATTGACTGAATTAAAATCACAGGAAAACAGAACAAGTTTAATACATACAAAAATATTACAAGATTACTCATCGTACAAAAATCACTTCAAAATTTCGATTTTCGAGCTTTTTTGCTACAAAACTGTTTTTCATATTATCATACTTTAGAGAAGCAGCTCTTTTGTGCTCTGTGAATATTATACTCAGATTTGTTAAGCAGTCGTTCTCCTCAAGTGTATTTAATTAGTTTCAGCTTGCTGAAACTTCTTTCTCCAGACGAAACAGAAACTAGAATGGTAAGATATATTTTTACGCTTTAGTAAGGTTGGGATACCCCTCTACCAATTTATTTTTATAAATTAAACTTAATGTTGATGATGCAGTGGAATTTTGCAAGGCTCTGTCTACTGCCAGCGCATGTTGTCTGAAACTTTCAACTTCAAGTTCTTCCTCGCTAAGATATTCTGCCAGTTCCGCTGCTTTGGCCTTCAAGTCCTCCACTTCCATTTCTCGAATTTGCACACCACACAGAAAACTAATTTTTGCACCAATTGTCTCAAGTGCGGTAAACCTGGTACTAAGCTCTGTCAATTATTCCTTATTTTTTCTGTGTATGTTGGATACTTCATCCTCACAAAGCTCATCGGAAATTTTCTTCTTTCTTCGCATCCTTTTTTCGGAGAATACCGTTGATACCTCATTATCTTCTGCTAGCACTTTGGCCCTAGAAATAGCTTCAGAGTTATAAGAATCCCGGGAAGTTTTGAGAAAGCCCAAAAGTCCTTGAATGTTTCGAACAGCTTTATCAATTGTAAAGTATTAACTTCTCAGAAACTGATTAACATGAGAAATTTATTTTAATATTGCATACCAGAAACAAGTAATGAAGTTGAGTTTTCTCATATTTTTTTAAAATAGATCTTGTCTCTGATTTTGTTTCTGGTGTCGACAATTTATAAGTTTCAGTTTCTTCCAGGGCCTTCAAAACATTATGAAAACGCTTGTAAACAGCTTCAACCGCATCTACTCTTGCAGATCACCTAGTCTCGCTGAATGTCTGCTGAATTTGCTCCTACTAAATTTAAAGAGTGAGCAGCACTTGGTACGAAATAGGCCAGTTCATTCTTCTGAAGTATTCTTGACTGGACCCCTTCGTACTTTCCAGCCCTAAAAATGTTCAAATGTCTGTAAATCTACCGGACCAAACTGCGTGGTCATCAGTCCGTAGCTTACAAACTACTTAAACCTAGGTAAACTAACCTAAGGACAACACACACACCCATGCCCCAGGGAGGACTCGAACCTCCACGGAGAGCAACAGCGCGCTCCGCAGCGAGACGCTTTAGACCGCTCGGCTACTCCACCGCAGCTTTCCAGCCCTGTTTGCCCCATTGTCATAAGACTGCCCCCTGCAGTATTTAACGTTCAACCCATCTCGTTCCAATTTTTGCAGTATCTCTTGACTAAGGCCTTCTCCTGTTTTGTCTGTAACTGTAAAAAAGTCAGTAAAACTTTCCACAACCTCTGAGTCATTCGACTTGACATATCGAATTACTTGTGTCATCTGCGCATTGCTGTTATCTGTAGTGCAGTCAAACATCAGTGAAAAGTATTTAGCAGCTAAAATATCTTTAATTATATCTTGTTTTATTTTGTAAGCAATCAAGTCACGGAACTCATCTTGTATATTTTTGTAAAAATAGCTAATCTGGCCTTTCTTGTGGCGTTCAATACGCAGACGAAGGGGGACACCATAGTATGGTATGAGATCAATTGTATTTAGAAATTTTCCGCTATGTGGATCACCAAAATCACCATCTTCTTTTGTTCCTTTAAAAGGACTTCCTTGCTTAGCTAGAAAAAGGACAGCATCATTAATACAGTGAGATTCCTCCTGTTTTATCTGGTCTTGCTGCCCAGTGTGCGATACTTATCAGGTGGGTTTGTCCGAGGACATCGAAAAAGTCGAAAGAAGGGCAGCTTGTTTTGTATTGTCATGATACAGGCGAGACAGCGTCACGGAAATGATACAGGATCTGGGATGGGAATCATTAGAACAAAGGCGTTTATCGCTGCGACGTGTGCTACTTACGAAACTACAATCTTCAACATTCTCCTCCGAATGCGAAAATATATTGTTGCCTCCCACTTACATAAGTGGAAAAGATCATCTGAATAAAAACGTGAAATCAGAGCTCGAACAGAGAGATTCAGATGTTCTTTCTTCCCGCGCGCTATTCGAGAATGGAATGGGAGATAAATAGTATAAAAGTGGTCCGATGAACCCTCTGTCAGGCAGTTAAATGTGATTTACAGAGTATCCTGTGTAGATGTCTATCAATTCGGACGCTACCGAGAGAGGACTCTACATCCTTAATGCTTTTGACTTTCAATAAGAAGTGTGCGCACCTGAAATACGTTTTTTTATAAGGACTGGAACGTTATTCAAATTCACCTGTTCTACAAATATTACCTTTATATGAAATATGAATATTCATATATCTGAAAAAGGAAACCTATGCAAATTAATAAACATTGTGCATTTACTTATGCAATAACGCAAACATCTCCCTCATTCTGGCTAATATCTAGTAGATTTTTAAAGTTTGATTAGCTGAAGTACCTGTGACGGGCAACACTGAAGTCAGCAAACAGGAATTTTAGTTTTATTAAATGATTTCGGTATTTCTTGCGGTCATTTTACTTTTAATAATACTGTGTCAGTTAATTTTATTAATTTATACCAGAAAGATACTGTAAAAAAAAAAGATTAGGTCAAAATTTGCCACCCTCTATATTCTGCCGGCCGGGGCAACTGCCCCCTTTGCCCCCCCCCCCCCCTAGATCCGGCCCTGTTACCAGGTCTTTTGCTGTCTCTGACAGAATTACAATGTCACCCGAAAAACGTAATGTATTTATTTCTTCCCCCTGAACATTGATTCCTTTTCCAAATTCCTCCTTGCTTTCCTTTATAGCTTGTTCAATGTACAAATTGAATAACATTGGAGAAGGCTACAACCCTGTCTTACTCCCTTACTAACCTCTGCATCCATTTCATGCCCTTCAAATCTGATAACTGTTGTCTGGTTTTTGTTCAGGTTGTAAATAACCTTCCGTTCCCTATATTTTACTCCTAGAAACAGCAAAATAATTGAGTTTATTAACGACGAAAGGGTAACACATACCAGATGTTCTCGTCAAATGTCATTAGTAAATTTTGTACACAACTGAGAAGGTAAAAAATAGGAAAAGTGTCATCAAAACATTTCAAAAATTACATATTTATTTCCTTAAGAAAATGTATACTAGCAAACACATCATAAATACGAAAATACCGTAAACACTGTCGATTTATTTTAGTTGTCGTTTCTTGTATTCTTACTAACGGTCAAATAACGTCGAAAATAATTTTCTTATCTAATGATTCTGACTCACTGTTGAAATAATTTTCGTTACAACACATGTATGTATTTACGTTTGTATTTATGCATTTTTTTTCTTCTTCTTCTTTTTTCTTATTTATTTATTTATTTATTTATTTTTATTTATATTTATTCTTTTTTTATTTTCTCGCGAGCACTTCTTACTGCGTGCTAACATCCTCAGAGTTCGTTTTCTCGTTTCGTATTCTGCTCCCGCAGTTAATTCCTCAATCTATTTTGATTGTTGTAGTGCTCCATTTCAAAAAGCATTTTTATTTCTGTGTGGGCAAGAAGTGCACTATGTAATGCGTGGCCGGCCGCGGTGGCCGAGGAGACTGAGGCGCTTCAGTCACGGTCTGCACGGCCACTACGGTCGGGGGTTCGAATCCCCCCTCGGGCATGGATATTTGTGCCGTCCTAGTTCGTAAGTAGTTCATAAGTTCATAAGTAGTTTGTAAGTTTAGGGACTGATGACCCCGTAGTTTAGTCCCATAAGCTTAACAAACATTTGAACATTTTTTTGTAATGCGTGTATGAAATAAAATAGATAAAGTAAATAGATAAAAAAATGCCTCTGCTGTGGCTTTTTGTACTTGTCGTACTGCACTATGTGCAAAACAATTTTTCTCTCCAAATCATAATCAAGTAAATGATAGGTGCTTGGAATGTAAATAAGGAAATTTCGATTTCTAACTTATTTTTCAACATTGTTATCCTTTAGTACAACCTTCTATAACTATTTCGTTTATACGTGATGAAATGAATTTTTGACTTTCCAAACTGTCTTATTTGTGCGGCCTTCTACTCTCTTTCCTTTGCTGTTTCAGGGCCTTGACGGCTACCGTAGCGGCCACGAAGTCCCCACCGTACCTCACCCTCAGCAGCTGTCCCCTACTTTGGCAAGCTTCTGTACTTCGCCCAGACGCCGTTAACCAATTCCCTCTCTCTCGAACAGCATCGTTAATCTCTCTCAAAAGTGTTTTTGGTGACTCTTCCTTCTATGTTCTGTGAAGTATGCGCAGTGTATATATTGTTCGTATTCCAAAATATTATCTGCGCCTTTGTTGTTAACGACATAATTGACATAGTGTCCAAGTAACCAAACTATGGCATTAGTCTTTTGTTCGGAAGACGAAACAGTTTGTGGTAGTATTATGTTATTAACTGTGATTTCTCTGCCATCACTTCCCTTGATAAGGGCGATCTGTTTCCTGACAGTTTCCCAAATATTTTTGTATCCTTTACAGACAAACCTATAACTGATGGTGTCTACGGCAAGACATCTCTGACAGACATTGGTATTACTTACACCAATATGACATAGCCTGTCATTTGTACAAACGATATTATTTACTACTTGGTACCACGCTGCCTTCACATCCGTTTGCAATACTTTGTTATGTATATTTTTCCAAATAGATTTCCAGTTTTGGTTCGGGTTTGTTTCTTCCATTTTATTGCTATTTTCTCTGGTTTTCATGCGGTCCATAATGTAGCTGCAGGTTCTTTTATGTTTGTCCCTCATAATACTATCCAGATAACTTATCTCTAGGTAAAACTGTCGAACATACTTCAGCTTATAATTTATTCCATTTATATTTACAGGTGGTTGCAAACTTGCAGGTTGTAATATCCTGAATAGACTGGATGTGACACTGTTGGGGTAGTTTTCTATAATATGAAGGGTTCTCCTAATAAAGAGTGCCGTAGCCTTGCCGAACTAATGCTGTTAGTTTGTCTATGTCGTCGGAACTCCTCCCCGACATCGTCGGCATAAGCATTGGTAGCTCGACTTTCTCCTAGTATTGTTATGCCCTCGAGCTCACTGTTGAGCCGTCTCAGTAAAGGTTCTAGAGCTAGCACTGACAGTGGACTGCCTTGAGGAACACCATTTTTAATCTCTACTGGCTTAGTATGGTGGCCATTGAGTAAAATTTTCGTTTTAATTCCTTGCAAGAGATTTCGCAAAACAACCAGGTAATTGTCGTTAAAACCCATGTACGTCATTGTTTGGAACAAATATTCATGATTTACCTTGTCAAAAGCTTTCGAGAAGTCTATGAAAGCTATCCCAGCTTTGGACAGGTTTGTGGAAAATATTGCTATTATGTCCCTGTATTCACTCACAGTTTTGAAAATACTCCTACCAGGAATACACGTTTGATGAGAGCCAATTACTTTATCCAGAACAGGTCTAAGTCGTTCTTTCATTACTCTAGCAATGATTTTATAATCTGAGTTCATTAAAGAAATTGGCCTCATTTGTGTGAGTTGTTTCACCTCTTTATTCCTCCCTTTAGGCAATAGCACAATTACACATTCTTTCATTTCTTCAGGGACATGTGCACCATTTAATGTTTCATTTATTACGTCTGTGAATTTATCGCCTATTATGTGCCAATAAGTTACATAGAATTCTACAGGTAAACCATAGGGTCCTGGCGATTTTTTGACAGGGGAAGTTCTTATTATATCTAAAACGTCTTCACAATTTATTTCATGTGTAAGACTTCTGTTCTGGTCTTCAGTTACGCTATTCTCGATATCACTGTTGTGAAGTAATACTCGACGGGGTGTAGTGGGCCTCACTGTATAAAGAGTTATAAAATCTGTGCGCCTCGTGTAAAATGTCTTTCTGTTGTGCTATAATTCGGTTGTCTTCTGTGCGAAGTTTCGCTATGAACGTTCGTCGTCTATTTTTTGTATGTTGAATTAAATGGTAGATTGATGTATTTTCTTCTGCAAGTGTGGTTTGCACACACGATTTTAAGTCCCTCTAGTTGTATTCTTTTGAGGCTTAAAAGGGTAGCCTTTACCTTATTTATGTTTATTCTTACTTCTTCGGACAATGGCAGCTCATAGAGGTCTCTCAAACAACAATAATGGAATTCCACCGTATCCCTAAACCACCTCGCTCGTTCCCTTCCATAACACATTAGTGCTGACCTAAGTTTCTTTTTCGCACAAAGTGTCCACCAATCAATAGTGGACCTATATTTGTGACGCTGTCTTAGGGAAATATCCCAAGAACGTTCGATATGCTCAGCTAAAGCAGTGTCGTGAAGCATATCGATATTGAGCTTCCATGAAGGTCGGCCCCAGTACGTCATTTGCTTTGAAAGGCCGATACTACACTTAACTGCAAGGTGGTTAGAGAAAATGGTAGGTATTACTTCAACTCCACTGATTTTAGTACTTAAATTTGAAGTGACGTAAATGCGGTCGATCCTACTTTGCGATTTTTTGCTGACGTACATGAATTTAACAGATGTCGGGTGTTTGATTTTCCATATGTCCTTCCATTGTAAATTGTTCACTATGTTCAGTAGTTCCTTGGATACATTGAAATTTAGTTTTTGGTCTTTTTTTATTTATTGCGCAGTTTCAATGGCCGCCAATGATGACTTCCGCGGGATTGTCCTGCAACAAGATGACTAAATCATTTTTTTTTTAATTTTCCCTGTCCTGTCGAGCATTACTTCCAGACGGTAAGTATACATTTACAAGTGTGACATTTAATATCTTACACCTAATGCCCCTCCCTGAATCTAAGAAACAGACATCAGTGACCTCGATGTCTTCCTTTACTAGTATGGCAGTTCCACATGCCGTTTCTAAGGCCACGTTTAAAATTTCTTTGTATCCTGCAATGTGGAAGTTGGTAAAAAGGACTTCTTGTAAGAGCGCTACGTCCGTATCGGACTGATAGACAAAATCTTTAAGTGCAGCAAGTTTAGTGACGCTCTGTATCCTGTTAACATTTAATGTCGTGACGTTATATGTTTGGTCCAGCCTAATGGGCTATTCTACAGGTAAAGTGTTACTCGGTTGGTGGTTCCAGTCAGGAGTCCTTCGTCTTTGTGGAGACTTGTATTTTTCTTTCATCCTGTAATGACTTAGTTTGGGATTGGATTTGTCTCTTCCATATGTAAATCTCCTTCCTTCTTTCGATCAAGGAGACGTGCTTGTGCGGAATCTGTTTCCTGCAATCCCTTGCGAAGTGTCTATTGTTGGTGTTTCTTTTCTGGCCGCGTCGGCATCTTCGTTGCTCCCTGCGTTTCGGTGCTGCCTTTCATTACTTGTGACCTGTGGTTGGCGGTCGCCTGCTTTTGCCTCTTCCCGTATCGTACGTAACCTCTCTCGTAAAGGAGGAGCCAAAGTTTCCGCATTTTGATGCGCTAATCTTCTCTTTTTGTTACTTCTCTTGGACTTTCTGGGGATGTATGTGGGGACTTCTCAGACGAATCCGGCGAAGACGTTACTAACTTAGAGCTTTCCTCTCGTCCGGGGAAAGTGGCGTTTACGCTTGTTACATCTTCTTCCAAAGGTGTTCTGATCTCCTGGACGCTGGATGTGATGCTACAACTCCCTGTCTCTTTCATTGTTTCAACAGCTCCGTTACTGAATTTTTCGTTTCCATCTGCTTCACTATTCAAGCGTTCCTCCGTAACATCAAGGTTGTCTTTTGTTGCTGATCCTTCTTGTCCCTGACTGTCATGTCCAGTCGGTGGAGCGTGAGTTTCAGTGATTGCCGTCTGTGCAGATAACGCAGCGGATGTACGCGGTTCACCTCTCATGACTGTAGGAGGGACCTGCACCGAAAACGTTGTCCTTCTCTTTAATTTGTCCTTTCACAACATCGGTTCCGTTCCGTGGGGGAACCGTTTGGGTTTCCACAGTATCTTGGACATCCATGTGATTTTGAACAGTTTCCAGGTTCACGGATGGTTCTACCTGCTGCACTTGTTCCGTCGCTATCGAGCGACGGCAGCGTATGTCAGTTTCATTTGCACCACCGGTCCTGCAGTTGTACCGTCATCAGTTGATAACTGTGGAACCCTTCTTCTACTACATTCGGCACGGACGTGCTCTGTCGAATTGCACAGAGCACACGTCCTAGGCTGACCATCGTAAATGATCAGAGCCCGATACCCACATATGTTGACAAAAGACGGAATATGCCGCTGAAGCTCTATTTTAACTTGACGGACGCCGTTCAGAACGGGGAACATATGCGGTTCAGACCATTTTTCCGCGACATTCGATAGGATTTTGCCGTACGCCTTAAGAACACTGTTTATTTCTTGAGCAGGTATTTCGAAGGGAAGTTCAAACACACGCACCGTCCTTATTCCCATCCCAGCGAAAGAAACTAGAACGTCACTAATTTCACCATTTGAGTGGTTGAACTTCATCGTGCCGCCACACTTTTCTACGATTGAAGCACATAAATCACAACTCGAGAGTTTTACATAGGCGCAAGGACTCACTATTGACAAATGAACACCTACAATGTCCTCTTGACGTATCTTAACTTTTTCCGAAAACCATGATCTAACCTCTATAGCTTTTGGACGGGTGACATTTCTATCAAATGTAAACGTTATCGTGTCTTTTCTCTGGTAATTAGTTGCACTCATGTTGTTCTTCGTATCACAAAGCGAATAGGAAAGAAGGTAGCGTTAGGGACTGATGACCCCGTAGTTAAGTCCCATAAGATATACAAACATTTGAACATTTTGAAGGTAGCGCGCTAGCCGCAGCGACTAACCTGGAGCGCAGGTAAACAGCCTCGTTGACAGCGATGTGTACGTCCGGGGCCGCCACACGTCCGTCCCGCTCGGCGGAAAACTTGCGATTGCATAGTGTAGGCTTCACCCGCTAAATCGTAAATATTTCGTCTCTTTTATATCAGACTGCCAGTAGAAAAAAGAGTACTAGGCAGTGGCGCAACAATTTCAGTACGATGAAAACACAAAGCAAACAACAGAATAAAATTAAAAGATGCGAAAGCATTTCTGCAATATGAGACCTCGACGAAAATAGATTAACTTTTAGCAGGCACCATATAGTTCCTTACTTCTGAGCATGCGCATTCTGTTCATACTCGGAAATTTAAGCCCGTTTTACACGATCAACTTTGTGGTGAGAAATGACTACCCGAAGTGCATTCACCTTTCGTGTCTGCCCAACCCCATCACGAGTATGTCTATGACGTCAATTATCTATAGATTGTGCCGCGTGTGGAGTTCTAAATTTTCCAGTTTGGGGCAGAATGCGCATGCGCAGAAGCAAGTAACAGTAGTGGTGTCTGCTAACATTGGAAGTTAACATATTCTGCTCCAGCGAATTCATATTCCAGAAATTCTTTCCCATCTTCTTTAAATTAATTCTGTTATTAGCTTTGTGTTTTCATCACACCGAAAAAGTTGCACCAGAGCCTTATTTTTTTCTATTAGTTTTCTCCTACAAAAGAGACGAAATATCTTCAAGCAGAAAAAGTTTTCATTTTATGGGGAAAAAGCCTACACTATGTGGGTATACATACACGAGCGTAAATATATAAACGTGTTTTACCGAAAATTATATCAAAAAGAGAGTCAGAATTATTAGAGGAGAAAATTATTTTCGATGCTATTTTGAGCGTTAACAAGAAAACCAAATACAAAAACTAAAGTAAATAGTCGTTTTACTCTATTTTTGATATTGTCTCATTTGTTTGCAAGTATAAATTTTCTTCAGCAAACAAGTACGTAAGTTTTCGAAAGATTGAATGACATGATATTTGCGGAGAACATAAACTATGAATTACCCGTTCGTCATTAATAAACTTAATTATCGTTTTCCTGCTCCTATGAGAAATGTGCCCTCATAACCCAACTTCTTCCTTCAGTTGCGAAACTACGTAGCAGACCGCTCTACAGTTTTGGTGTTTACGTCTAAACGAAAACGACTACTCGAGACGGTCGCGGCACTGGAGCGCTGTGCTGCGGTGCGCGCGGCAGTTCGCCGTCGGGTGTTCGAGTCCCCCCTCTTGCATTAGAGTTCGTGTTGTCCTTAGGTAAGTTTACCTTAGTTTAAGTAGTTAGTAATCTACGGACTAATAACCCCGCAGTTGAGTCCGATAGATTTACAAACATTTGGATTTGAATAGGCAAGACGCAATACGGAAATACCACCGCTGCGGAGCGCTCGGCTGCTCGCCGTCGGAGGTTCGAGTCCTCCCTGGGGCACATGTGTGTGTGTGTGTGTGTGTGTGTGTGTGTGTGTTGTCCTTAGATTAGTTTACCTTAGTTTAAGTAGTTTGTGAGCTACGACTGATGACCACGCAGTTTGGTCCGATAGATTTACAAACATTTGAATTTTTGGAAATAGCACGCCACGGACGCTGCAGTAGACACACTCGTCTCGAACAGTCAACTGAGACAAGAAACATCAATGTAAATACAAATATACAATCCCTGAGACGGATTCTCGTTTCGAATATATCAAAGACATTAATGATAAATCTGAAGCATTGAATTTAAATTTCTGAGGCGACCGGGAATCGAATCCCGACCTTCATGCTTACTAGGCAGGCGTCTTACCGCTAGACCACCGCATCACTGGCAATTAAGGCGCCTCGGAATAGTCTAAGGCCGGCCGCGGTGGCCGAGGTGACAGGCGCTCCAGTCGCGGTCAGCACGGCCACTACGGTCGGGGGTTCGAATCCCCCCTCGGGCATGGATATTTGTGCCGTCTTTAGTCTTAGCTAGTTCATAAGTAGTTTGTAAGCTTAGGGACTGATGACCCCGTAGTTAAGTCCCATAAGTTGTACAAACATCTGATTTTTTTGATTTGAATAGTCTAAGTTTGTGACGTGAAGGACATCGTGCTTAGACTATTCTGAGGCGCCTTAATCGCTAGTGATGCAGTGGTCTAGTGGTAAGACGTCTGCCTAGTAAGCATGGAGGTCAGAGTTCGATTCCCGGTCGCGTCACAAATTCTGTCAGTACTTGGCTGGCTGCCCGCCTGGCAACATCGGGCGGTTGTTTACGTCAAGTGCTACGCGGTCGGCGGCTCTCTTCGCGTCCTTTGCTGGTTACGGTCGCGTTTCGTAAATGAATATGGAGTCGTAAGAGCGGGAAAATAACGTACAATGTCAGTTTGTTCCGTCTGCTCCCAGGCCGTCCGCGATGGAAACTCACAGTTGGCTGCAGAACGAACTCCAGTTACCGGAAGCTGTTGTTCTTGGCTTGCAACTAGACGTTTTCGTTCAATCGTTTTTTATTAAGTTGTGTTCCCCGGACTTGTGTGATGCCCTGGTCAATGTTAACAACGGCGTTAGGAAGTTTAAACACTTCGACGGCACCGTTAGTAATATGAACGTAACGAACGCCGGTTACGGACTTACGTCAGTGCGTGTATTTAACCGCCCGTTCAAAATGTTCAAATGTTTGTGAATCTATCGGACCAAACTGCGTGGTCATCAGTCCGTAGCTTACAAACTACTTAAACCTAGGTAAACTAACCTAAGGACAACACACACACCCATGCCTCAGGGAGGACTTTAACCTCCACGGCGAGCAACCGCGCGCTCCGCAGCGAGACGCTGTAGACCGCTCGTCTACTCCACCGCGGCTCAACCTCCCCTTTGTCCACGTTTTGTTTGTGTTTCTTCTTTTTTCACCACTGGCACGATTTTCTGGGTGGACTCGCAGCTCGAAGTTATGACGCTATGTTTGCTTATAGGTTGCTCTTTTTCTTCCTCAAATAATGGGTTCTGATGCCAACTACTTAAAACTTTTCTTTAACTCTACTTGCTCGTCGACGTGTTTTGCAAGAGGTGGATTCCTCCTTTTTGTTTACTTTTGTTGACAGGTGGTCTGATTATTCCTACATAAAAAAAAGAAGAAATACTAAATAAATGGCTCACTAACAACACGCCATTCCCCTTTCCCTCCCTGTTTCCTGGATGGACTCTTTATTTAGTTCAGGAATAAAGTGGCGGTGGCATTAACATTTTTTTTATAGGCGAGGAAATTAGATTGAGGATGATGGTTAGTTAGGCGCCGACGCCTGAAGTGGAGAAGTTCAGGGAAGATTAAAAAAAGGGTGCTGATGGCTTTTTACGTGTCCAAAAAACAAAAAAAAAAAAGGGGGGGTGTTGGCTACTGATTTACACGCAGGCACGAAAGGGGCACGCACTTGGAGTAGTCGATTTTCACCAAAAACTGGATCGTATAAAACGCGAGACGGCCCGCACTGCATCTCGTCGCGCGTGGCCAGCCCAGCTGAGGCAGCAGCGAAGCAATAGCAGCAGCAGCCCCCACAGCTGACAGCCGTCTGCGGATGTCGTACGTATGTCCTCCCACTTCTCCGACAGTCGCATAGCACTCTGTTGTGAAGCGAAGGCACAGTGCGCTAATAACCAACTAACATGGAGGCGGCTGGCTCGCAGCAGAGTCGGAGGATTAATAATAAGCTTTAATCAAATTGCGTGGTTATGGTATATCAGCGGGTTCGATCCCCGCCAGGTCCTAGGATTTTTATCTGTCATTTTCCACTTCTTTCACCTCTGGCAGTATTGCTCATGTGAAAAATACCGAGTAGCACCGTGGTTCGGAACCCACGTTAAACTGTAGGTCCCCCTATAACTGGCTGGGTAAGTCAGTTCGAAGGTCGGAGGAAGGCAACGGCATACCACCTCCAAACAGGACCATGCCTAGTAAAGCACAGTGGTGTTCAAACCAATCTTCGGATTGTTGACTGCTTTACCTTTTTTAGGTGAATACTGTATGTATTTAATGTAGAGGTGTCTAATGCATATACATATCGACATGCTGCTGATCATTGTTGATTCTTACGTCTGTTAGAGGCACTTTCGTTTAGATAAGGCAAAAAAAATTCCCTGAATTTCTCTCCACTCCTCCGCCATGTTGGATAAGGGCGTCGACGCATCGAGGTGACTCCTTATATCGGAAGTCTCCGGTCGCCATTGCTGATGAGTCTTATTCAGAATTTAAGCTGGGTTCGAACCACGGACCGCTAGACCTCGGTATCTTGGGCTTTCTGAAAGGCAAGAAACATTGCGTCAACTGAGTTCCCCCACCTATTGCTTTCTACAGGGTGTTCGAAAAAAAAAGGTCCAATATTGTAGAGGTGGTAGTACCCATCAAAATGAGTCCAACAAACCTTGGTTCGGGAACACATACTTTCAGAGTTATGTACACTTGTTCTTACGATACGTTCAACCTGACATACATTCATAAGAACTGTGCAATGTGACGTCCGCCGGCCGCGGTGGCCGAGGGGACTAAGGCGCTCCAGTCACGGTCTGCACGGCCACTACGGTCGGGGGTTCGAATCCCCCCTCGGGCATGGATATTTGTGCCGTCCTAGTTCGTAAGTAGTTCATAAGTAGTTTGTAAGTTTAGGGACTGATGACCCTGTAGTTAAGTCCCATAGACTATACAAACATTTGAACATTTTTTGAATGTGACGTCCATACATAGCAATACATCCCTTTGCCCTTCGGCGTAACGAATTACGCACACTCTGAAATACACTCGGTTCTTGTTGTAAATTCTGGCATGCGTTGAGCCGGCCGCGGTGGCCGAGCGGTCTGCGGCGCGCCAGTCACATTCTGCACGGCCGCTACGGTCGGGGTTTTGAATCTCCCCTCGTGCATGGGTATTTGTGCCGTCCTTAGTATTAGATAGTTCATAAGTAGTTTGTAAGTTTGGCAACTGATGACCCCGTAGTTAAGTCCCATAAGCTCTACAAACATTTGAACATTTTTAATTTGGCTTGCGTTGTAGGCGCTGTCCTACAATGGCTGGACATCGTTGAGTGTGGTGGCGTAGACTACGAGTTGTAGACACTTGTGAGAAGCGACACTTGTGGGAAACTGGAAAGTGGCGACACTTGTGAGAAATCCGGGATGCTAAGGGACGGGCACAGGGTGTGTCGCCACTACCTGCTCGGCCACACCTGCTGCTGTGTGACTGAGTGCCGCTGCTGAGGAACATTCACACTCCTCCACTGCACCAACGTTTCATTATTTCGGATTTTTTTTGGGCAAGGAAGAGTGGCTTTAGTCAAATCAGAAATCGGAGCGCACTAATGTCAGAGACGACACAGGTCGTAGTAATCGATGGTAAGGCATCAACTAAAACAGAGGTAATATTTGGAGTTCCACAGGGTAGTGTTATTGGTCCTCTGCTGTTGCTTATTTACATAAACGATTTAGGGGAAAATCTAAGTAGCTCTCTTAGGTTGTTGGCAGATAATGCCGTCATTTACCGTCTAGTAAAATCATCCGAAGATCAAAACCAACTGCAGAACGATCTGAATAAGATATCGCTATGGTCTAGAAATTGGCAATTGACTCTAAATAATGAGAAGTGTGAAGTTGTTCACATGAGTACGAAAAGAAAAATGTTAAACTTTGTTTATAACATAAATCAATCGAATGTGAAGGCCGTAAACTCCACTAAATACTTAGGAATTACTATTACTTCAGACTTAAATTGGAAAGAACACGTACATAACGTCGTAGGAAAGGCGAACCAGAGACTGCGTTTTATTGGCAGAACCCTTAAAATATACAACAGAACTATTAAAGAAACTGCATACACTACGCTTGTTCGTCCTTTTTTGGAGTATTGCTGCCCAGTGTGGGATCCTTATCAGGTGGGTTTGACGGAGGACATCGAAAGAGTCCAAAGAAGGACAGCTCGTTTCGTATCGTCACGATACAGAGGGGACAGCGTTACGGAAATGATACAGGATCTGGGACGTGAATCATTACAACAACGGCGCTTATCGCTACGGCGTGGGCTACTTGCGAAACTCCAATCGCCAACATTATCCACCGAATGCGAAAATATATTGTTGACTCCCCCGTACATAGGTAAAAATGATCATCAGAAGAAAATACGAGAAATCAGAGCTCGAACGGAGAGAGTCGTGTATTCTTTCTTCCCGCGCGTTATTCGAGAATGGAATGGGAGATAGAATAGTATAACGGTGGTTCGATGAACCCTCTGTCAGGCACTTAAATGTGAAACTTTCACTCTGCAGCGGAGTGTGCGCTGATATGAAACTTCCTGGCAGATTAAAATTGCGTGCCGGAACCGGGACTCGAACCTGGGACCTTTGCCTTTCGCGGGCAAGCGCACTACCGACTGTGCTATCCCGACACGACTCACGATGCCGCCTCACAACTTTACTTCCGCCAGTACCTCGCCTCCTACTTTCCAAACTTCACAGAAGCTCTCCTGCAAACACGCAAGACTAGCACTCCTGGAAGAAAGGATATGGTGGAGACATGGCTTAGCCACAGCCTAAGGGATGTTTCCAGAATGAAACTTTCGCTCTGCAGCGGAGAGTTTCATTCTGGAAACATCCCTTAGGCTGTGGCTAAGCCATGTCTCCACCATATCCTTTCTTCCAGGAGTGCTAGTCTTGCATGTTTGCAAGAGAACTTCTGTGAAGTTTGGAAAGTAGGAGGCGAGGTACTGGCGGAAGTAAAGTTGTGAGGCGGCATCGTGAGTCGTGTCGGGATAGCACAGTCGGTAGTGCGCTTGCCCGTGAAAGGCAAAGGTCCCAGGTTCGAGTCCCGGTTCCGGCACGCAATTTTAATCTGCCAGGAAGTTTCACTTAAATGTGATTTGCAAAGTATTCCATGTAGATGTAGAGATTGAGGAATTCCTTGCTTGTGTTTAGAAGAAAACGCTGTAACAATCATTTTATTGTAACCCCCGTCTTAATATTTCAATATTTGTCTTAAATTTGATTGTAGATGTTTAATGTGGACAATAGGTTGGGAAATTACTGACAATGATACAATTCAATATGACTTACGAAAAATGCAACCTGTCACTTTCATTTGAAATCATGCTGTTTATTCCATGAACCGGTTTTCGAAGCTTTTCAGGTCCATCTTCAGATGTAGCATGTTACAGGATCGTTTTAAGTGTCATGTTGGTTGCTGGCTCTGTGGTGGGAAGACGGAAACATACTTTAAAACTCGAATTGCACGGTGTTTACGTCGTGTTTTGTATTTCTAAGATTGAAATTAACAGTCACGGGTTCTGAAATATCCGTAATGGATAATTTAAAAATGATACAATTTTTATATATAAATTGTAACATTCAGAATTATCTGTCAACAAATAACAATACCATTTACGCTAAACAAGGAAATTAACAACTTTAGGTGTATTTAGCTATCACACCAGTACATACCATGCAATAAGGAAAGCACGGTCTAGTGATTCACGTTGTCACCGTATTCAATACGCCACGTTTAGCGCATTCCCAGAAAGCTTCGCTTTACCGCGCGACCGCCACTCCATAATTACAGCGGGCTCAGAGCACACAGTTTTGTTGACTAGAACAGCCCTCGCAAATCTATCACCAACAGGATTACGGTGCATGTGGATGCCAACACACCACTGACGACCAGTAAGTTAAGATGTCCTTACCATATGACAACATCGTAGCAAAAAATCTTGCTATCCTAACAACGACGGGTAATTTCATCCGTCGTAACCTTTTAGTAACTACTGATTTTTATTATAGGGCTAGTGGTCTTCACTATGGAAAGGCGAAGTGCATGAATGATGCGCACGGCTTCCACTCTACCATAAACTTTTGTGATGAAATTTTAGCGTTACTGGTTTCTTACAGTTTCACGTGTCAGAATAGTTGTGTGACAGAACCCTAAATTAATTCGTTTATCCTTTCGTAGATTTTTAACAAGCACCAGCAGGCACGCAATTCTTTAAGCTGGCAATCGATATGGGCATTAGGCGACGACGCAGTATTCAGTATGCCTTGCTAACGGGAAAACGAGTCCTGCAATAGCAGTCATGAACGTCCGTCAAGTTAGCTATTTTAATATAAGTATAAACCAGTTTATTGAGACACATTTTTCGTTTTATTGAGCATTTTAATGTAATCGGACTTTATGTAACTTTTATGTAATAATTGACAAGGGATTTTATGTTATTCACCAGAAGATGCAACTTATAGTCATTGCGAAACCGGTAATGCAGTAGTCTAAAAGACTGCATTAAATTACAGCTGGAGTGTACTACGGTGTTTCTTTCAGTAAATCTGTATATTTTAAATCCATATTTTTTGCTTCACTGATCGAAAGTTGCATGAAAAATGAATCCTTAATCCTCGAGCGGGCGCGCTGCGGTATAGAGTATCCCACGTCTTGTTTACCGCTAGTGACAACGCTGTCTCCCGGCAACGATTACGTGCACGCCAAGTATTACTTTCCTGTTGTCGCAGCTACCTAACGCTGCAATTAGTTTTACTGTGGAACTTCCTGTGCGCTTGTCTTGTCAGAACGCTGCTGGTGTATAAAGTACCTGCTGCTGTAGGTAAATACATATTTCTTATGTACACACAAACGTGCATCTTTATTCATATCAGAACAGTAGTTTGAAAAACTGACTATCTTCTTACTTATTCAGGGAAATGACGTCTGAGGAAATAGCGAGAAATCTGCAGGAGTTGTCAGATTTGTCAGACGAATCTGATCACCAACTGTGCAGCAGTGACTGTGCTCAAGAAGAGGACGTAATTCACGAAAGTGAGCATGGAAGTGGACGTCCTGTCTGGTACTGAATGTTGACAGTTATTCGAGTGCAAATGTGGCGTTTTTTTAGGCAGAGATAACATCACGAAGTGGAGAAAAACTCAATACGTCAAGCAGTGGGGGAGGATTGATTATCACACGGCTTATAACAGGCACATGGCCAGAGTGAGATTGGGATGGAACGAAACCTATTTAAGAAACTTCCCCATGTAATTTTGTGTACGTGTACCAAATTTCATGTTATTTAGTTGTCTGGATCTTCAGTTATAAGGGAACAGATAAACAGACAACAAATGCACCTTATATGTATAGAGATTGCAATCGAAGTCTCTAACTAAAGTATTCTCCCCCATACACCGAACGAAATTTTATGTAGACAGTAACCTTATTTTGTTTTCAAGGTCAAGTGTACAAAATTTCATCAAGATCAGAGCAAAACTGTGGATTTTGGCGAAATCCATAAGTACCCTCCACCATGCACTGAACAAAATTTTATGTAGGCAGTGCCCTTCCTCTTGTTTTGAAAGTCAATTGTGCAAAATGTCATCAAGATCAGTGCGAAGATATAGATTTACACGGACACATTGTCAACGCACTTTCACGTTTTCTCAAGTTTTCGGGTTGGTTTTCCAAAAAATGGAACAAAACCTATTTAAGAACCTTCCCCATGTAATTTTGCGTACGTGTACCAAATTTCACGTTATTTGGTTGTCTGGATCTAGAGTTATAAGAGAACAGACAGACAGACAGACAACAAATGCGTCTTATGAGTATAAAGATGTCGTTCCTGATCCTAGAAGCAGTGCAGATTACCTCATTAGCGAACTTTCTGCATTTCATAAAATGCGAAAAAGGCCAGTGACACTATCCTGCACCCTATCAGGCGCCATATAACGCAGATGCCACTGAATGACGCCCACCTTGCGGGACAAATACATTCGCTTCTAGAAGAAAACACCAGGCTTTGCCATCAGGTGGGAATTCAAACAGTTACAGCCGCGAGACATGAACTCTTAGTCTGATGACGCATCACTTCAATCCAGGCTTGAGGGACAAACAGATATCCTTAAAGAGGATAACAGCAAACTTCGCGCAGAAGTCGAAGAGCTGAATGTGTATTTTATTACACTGATGGTCCAAAACGAAAATCTTAAAGAAGCCGCCAGATACAAAACAGACTGAGAAAATTAAAAATGAGCCACCACTCACGTTCCCCTCGTATACAGCAATATCCAGCAGTAGGCCAAAGCAAAGGAGACAACAGAAACTGAACAGGCGAAAGCAAAACAGGCAACCGAGCGAGGTGGCGCAGTGGTGATGATGATGATCGTGTGGCATTTATGACCGTTAGACCCCAACTGGGGTCGTGTTCAGCCTGCCTGGTGCAAGTCTCTTTATCTGACGCCACTTCGGCGACTTGCATGTCAATGATGATGGAATGATGATGAGGACGTCACAACACCCAGTCCCCGAGCGGAGAAAATCTCCTACCCGACCGGGAATCGAACCCGGGCCCCCTGCGTGGCAACCAACCACGCTGTCCACTGGACTACGGAGGCGGACGGCGCAGTGGTAACACACTGGACTCGCATTCGGAAGGATGGTGGTTCAAATCCACCTCCGGCCATCCAGATTTAGGTTTTCCGTGATTTCCCTAAATCACTCCAGGCAAATGCCGGGATGGTTCCTTTCAAAGGGCACGGCCGATTTCCTCCCCCAATCCTTTCCCAAAAATCCGAGCGTAAGCTCCGTCTCTAATGACCACGCTGTCGACGGGACGTTAAACTCCAAGCTTCCTTCCTTCCAAAACAGGCAACAATCCTGTTCATCGAATCAACCGACAATCGAAACTCTAAAGCTGTTTGTCAGTCGCTTACCAAATACGAGCGTTTTATCTTAAATAATGGCAACACTGCTGTGGAGACACTATGCAAGGAATCTACTATTGTCGCTGATAGTACATGTTGTTGATATACTTACCTTACTCGCCCTTCCCACGTCACCAGTGTGCGCACAATGGAGGGAAACACAGTCACTTGTGAATGAGCAGATTAACATAAAGGTGTCACTATTATTTCGAAACAGGAACAACGCAGTTGGATCAAGATTGAATGTACCAGAGGTCGTACAGCACGACAGTATCATCGCGGTCTTCTAGAGGCGTGCGGGGAATCGGCATTGCCGTACAGAACAGTGGCACGCTAGCTAAAAACCTCCAACGAAAGTCGGCAAACTGTGGCAGACGTGCATCGGCCATGTCGTCCTAGCGTCTCTGAAGAAGAAGTGCATACTGTTGCCGCGTTACTGGACAGAGATCGACGCCAGACGATTCGTGCGCTCGCCCACGAAACCGGATTATCGCCTATACGACTGTCCTTCGAATCCTGAAGGAACGCCTTGGCATGCGAAAAATTTCATCACGATGGGTTCCGCATGAATTGGCGGAAATGTAAAAATGGATGCGTTATGACGCTGCTCAGACGCACTTGGACCGCTATGAGCCTGAAGGAGAGGTTTTCTTATGCCGTATCGTAATACTGGATGAGATATGGACCACATCGTACAAGCCAAAACTGAAACGCCAATCCAAACAACGACGTCATTATGGGTCACCGCGAAAGTAGATAGTGTGTACGACTGGGATGGTGTTATCCTAACGCATTACGCTCCTCCACAGCAGACCCTCAATGCACAGTATTACTGTCCGTTTTTGAAGCATCAACTGCGACCAGATATACGAAAGAAGTTGCAACAATGTCTGCGCAACCCACCCATCATTCTGCACTGCAATGCGCGGGCGCATTCAGCGCAAGCTGTGGCTGCTCTGTTCGGTCGACGGGACTGGGAAGTACTGTACCATCCAGCATATTCCCCGGAGTTAAGTCCTTGTGACTTTAATTTGATTCCGAAGATGAAGGAGCCACTTCGTGGCATTCGCTTCAGAACTGTTCCAGAGATTCGACAGGCTGTAGACCCCTCCATTCGCACCATCAACAGAACAGGCTCTTAAAGGTATACTACGCCTTCCACACCAGAACAGGCTCTGCTAACGGTATACTACGCCTTCCACATCGTTGGCAACGGGTGCTACACAACTCTGGTGACTACTTTGAAGGACAATAGCAGGTGCAAACATGTAACACTTTTGTATCGGTTGTGAATAAATAATTGTCACTATTTAATTTCTAACCCTCTTATATTAACCTCAAAAAGGACAAACGTAAAATCAGACACATTCTAACAACTGCAAGTGAAGTCATAGTCGAAACAGCGTCGCAGGATGACTGTCAAAAACTCCTGGAGAGTGCCAACAAGATCCCTGCAATAAAGAGTGAAGGGCCTCACAAGCAACTTTGAACAGGAGGTTAGGATTCGATTCAGGACGGGGCCACGAGGAAAGGGTTACAACCATTAGGTAATCGAAGCCTCCCTAGAAATACACAAACTTTTGACGCAAGAAGAAATAGCATATATTGAAATTCAGACCTCGCCTTCAAAAAATAGCACGATTTTATAATTGCTGTTATCTCGGCCAAGCACAAAATAGTGGGGCCTCAATTCAATTACTGGTGCCAACTGTGGGGAAGCATGACATACGCGCAGAATGTACAAGTCAAGAAAAGGCCACCTGCATCCCTTGCATGGAAAGCGGCAAACAGTGTAATAAATCAAAAGGTTGAGACTGTCTCACACACAAGTTCTTGTACGACAGTCTCAATGAAAGCACAGACTATGACGTCTAACTCAATCCGACTCAAGGAAGAGCATAATACACTGGACAAGTACGAGGGTCATTCCAAAAGAAAAGCACTCTATTCTTTAATACAGTTTTTATTCTACATGTTTGAAAGTTTTACTGTGTGTAGATACAGCCTTTAGGAACAATATTTTCATTTCTCCACATAATCCCCCATCCCTCTCAACTGCCTTACGCCATCTTGGAACCAGCACCTGTATACCCGCACGGTAAAATTCTGGACCAACAAGTTGGAGCCACTGTTTGACAGCGTGCACAACGGAGTCATCATCTTCAAACCTTGTTCCACGAAGAGAGCCGCGGTGGAGTAGCCGAGCGGTCTAAAGCACCTCGCTGCAGAGGGCGCGGTTGCTCGCCGTGGAGGTTCGAGTCCTCCCTGGGGCATGGGTGTGTGTGTTTGTCCGTAGGTTAGTTTACCTAGGTTTAAGTAGTTTGTAAGCTACCGACGGATGACCACGCAGTTTGGTCCGATAGATTTACAGACATTTTTTGCCACGAAGTCTTTCAGTTTCCCAAAGAGATGATAGTCACAGGCATACCGGTAATCTTTCTTTCCACAAACAATACGTGGCTGGAACAGGAGGGAGAACCGATAGTGGTACTCAAGGTACCCTCCGCCACAAACCATCGGGTGGCTTGCGGATTATGGATGTAGATGTAGATGTAGAGTCAGGTAAGGACTGTAAGGCGGGCGTTTCATGTTGTCCATCCGAGTTTTGTGATCGCTTCCATAGTTTTTTGACTGACATGTGCCCGTGCATTGTCTTGCAAAAGCAAAAATCCTGCTTTTGGCGATGTGGTCAAACACGACTCAATCGAGCTTGACGTTTCCTCAGTGTCGTCACATATGTACATTGTCTGGAATGTGTGCAGTACGAGGCCTGCCGCTGCGAGGACAATCCTCAATATTTCCGTGTCCGCTTTCATCACGTAAACTGCTTGCCCACCAACTAACTGTACTACGATCGACAGCAGCATCTCCATACACCGTTTTCAACCTCTTGTGGATGTTTTCCACTGTCTCGTTTTCACGAACGCCAAGTGTAGCAGCCATCTTGAAGACATGCTGTGACGGCGCCACTCACGGGACAGGTTGAACTAGTTTGAAAACAACTGTATGAAAACTGTATTTTTTTTAATAGTGTGCATTTCTTTTGTAGTGACCCTCGTATAAAGACAAATCTCCTTCCACCATCTGCCTAGCTCAGGTATATGGTCCTGCTTCCCGAAAACCACAGTCCAGCTCATGACATCCCATCCATATTCAACACACAAGCTCTCCAGAACAGTTACGTTAAAACCACAAACTTTATCCATGTCATGCATGACCTTTTGTGGATCAATAGAACTAACAGTCCCCAAACAAGTAAAAAAACCAGGAACGCCACTGGGCAGTATTCCAAACTGCTCTTCAACTGAGAATTGAGGAACTGGAATTCAGCTTGGTACACGCAGAAATAAATATAAACACTGATACGAATTCCTCACAGCCATAGCTGCTTCGCCAGCGTGAGGAGAGGAGCGTCGCGCCGCTGCTGTAAGTCTGGCGGTTAATTCGCACAAGATTTCTTACGACGATGGCAGGAACAGCTACAAGGCCTAGCCGACGGGGACGGTCGACGGGCGGTTTCCTCGCGTCGGTAATTCAGCTGCTAGCGGCTGAGGTCTTGGCTTTGGCCGGTGGCAGCGGACAGGCGAAGTTTAAGAAGAAGCCGAAACCTATACAGTGCTTCCGCTGCCAGAATTTGGGTCATCTTGCCACCAACTGCAAGAGCGCATTCGCGTGTCTACGGTGCGCGGGGGCGCACGACACGCGCGAGTGCACACAGGCGCGGGATGCCGCGAAGAGGGGCACTAATTGTGGAGGCCCCACGCCGCCAACTTCCGGGGCTGCGAGTATATTCGCAGCTGGAAGACGGGGCGCGCCTCCGAGGGTGCTCCACGGCCGACGGCGACGCCAGTCGCAACTGCGGCTACATCACCCCCTCTCCTGGGATGACACGAGGTGCGGCTGACACGGACACCGCACTGCTCGCCCTCCAAACTGCGATGGCAGAGGAGAGGGCGCAGTACCGAGCCGACATCGCGGCTGCGTACCGCAAGATCGACATGCTATGGCTGCAATCACCTCTTCCCCGCATGTGGGGTTGATCAGCAGGGCGGATGCAGCCACGCAAACAACCGATGCAGGAACGTCAGCGGGCGCCTCCCTGGCGCCTATGGAGGTGGATGCGCCTTCACCTGGGAGGGAGAAAGCGACGGCAGCGGCTGCTGCTCCGGAAGAAGAATCGGAGGAGGAGGAGGAGGATGACGAGGCTCTGCCGATGCCTGACAAGCACAGCGTCGCCCGGGTCTTGTCCAAGATTGTCTCCTCTATCGAGGATAAATCCTATCCTCACTTCCACAATCCTTATCCCTTCCTCCCCCGCCACCTAAGACCACCACCACCGCATTTCAGGTCCGCCCTCGGGGAGTATGTTCAAAGGTCCATTTGGGCAATCATCGGACGTCATGGGTTCCGAGCAATAAACGACCACCCGGTTTTTACAACAGACCAGTGGCACCAACTTTCCACTTTAGCCAGAGAATATTTAAAGGAACAATACGTCGACCCCGATGCGGCTCGGGGGTTCACCCTCGGCTCTTCCTCCAGAGAAGAACCGGCGCAACATCGGCCTAGAAATAAATCAAAACGATAAGCAACTTAAGACACCATCCGGGGGGGGGGCCTTACGAGCTCCTGTGGCTCTCAAAAGTCCGCCCCGAACTTTATATAAATAAATAAAGTTATTGCGTACCCCCTACCTTGTTAAACTTCAGGTGAAGATCGCCTAACAGCGATGGTACCTCTTTTACCTTGCTACACACAAAAAAAAAAAATAAATAAATAAATAAATAAATAAATAAATAAAAATAGAATTCCTCACATTCTTCTCACACCACACACCAGAGAGTAACTGGAGCACTGTCACACCATCAGTTGAGCAGTGCCTCAGCCAAGAGGCTAAAACAGTACTAAAGCAACAACAACAAAATGTTCAAATGTTTGTTAAGCTTAAGGGACTTAACTGTGGGGTCATCATTTCCTAAACTTACAAACTACTTATGAACTACGTTATACTAAAGACGACACAAATGTCCATGCCCGAGTGGGGATTCGAACCCCCGACCGTAGCGGCCGTGCAGAATGTGACTGGCGCGTCGCAGACCGCTCGGCCACTGCGGCCGGCAAGCAACAACATATGACACAACACGGTGGAGGGGATATATTAAGCCCGTATCATTCATCTCTGGTGGAACACTACATCCACCGCGGTGGAGTAGCCGAGTGTTCTAAGGCGCCTCGCTGCGGAGCGCGCTATTGTTCGCCTTCGGAGGTTCTATTCCTACCCCTGGCATGGGTGTGTGTGTGTGTGTGTGTGTGTGTGTGTGTGTGTGTGTGTGTGTGTGCGTGTTTGTCGTTAGGCTATTGAAGTAGTTTGTAAGCCTCTGGACTGAAAACAAGAGTAGTAAGTCCCATAGCTGTATAAACATTTGAACATTTTGAACACTACGAGCAAACAAGCAATAGACATCCATCACCACAGGAAGGAAACGGTAACAAAAGCAAATCAGATAAAATGTCACATTGTCATTAAATACCACCCCAAAACAACAACAAGGGTAGACGAAGAGAACGAATCAGTAACCAGAGAAGCGGATTCCACCATTCAAGAGTCAAGTCAGTTGTAAATTGTCGTAGCTGTGTTGGGAAAATTCCAGAGCTCCAAGCGCTGATAGAAAGTACTGAGGCACAAATCGTTATAGGTTCTGAAAGCTGGCTGTCGCCTGAGATAAATTCGGCCGAAATTTTTTCAAAGGGCCAAATGGTCTTCAGAAAGGATAGAATAAATAAAACAGGGGGTGGCGTGTTTATTGCTGTTACAAACGGTTTATCCTGCAACGAAATTGAGGCAGATACTTCCTGTGAATTGGTCTGGGTAGAGGTGATACCTGACCACCGAAATAAATTAATAATTGGATCTTTTTATCGGCCCCCTGACTCAGACAATGCGGTTGCAGAAATGTTCAAAGAAAGCTTGAATCATATTTCAAATAGGTATCCGAAGCATACTGTTATAATCGGTGGCGACTTTAATTTACCCTCGATATGTTGGCATAATTACGTATTCAAAACCGGGGGCAGATATAAAACATCGTCCGAACTAGTTCTGAATGCTTTTTCTGAGAACTACTTCGAACAGTTAGTTCATGAACCCACTAGAATAGTACGTGGTTGCGAAAATACTCTTGATCTCCTAGCAACAAATAATCCCGAGATAGTAAAGAGCATCAAAACAGATACAGGGATTAGCGAACATCGAGTTGTAGTAGCGAGACTGAATATCGAAATTCCCAAATGCACCAAAAATAAACGAAAAATATATCTATTCAATAAAGCAGATAAAAATTCGCTTCAGGCTTTCCTGAGTGATAGTCTCCAGTCCTTCAAAACTAAAAATGCGAGTGTAGATCAGTTGTGGCTTACTTTCAAAGACACAATATCATTAGCAATCGAGAGATTTATACCAAATAAATTAATAAAAGAGGGGGCTGACCCCCCGTGGTACACAAAACAGGTCAGATCACTGTTGCAGAAACAAAGAAAAACGCATGCAAAATTTAAAAAGACACAGAATCCGCAAGACTGGCATTCTTTTACTGAAACTCGCAACCTAGTGCGGACTTCAATGCGAGAATCTTATAGTTGTTTCCACAACGAAATCCTGTCTCGTAATCTTGCAGAAAATCCAAAGAAATTCTGGTCATATGTGAAGTACACTAGCGGCAAAACACAAACAATACCTTCACTACGCGATAGCAATGGTAATACTACCAACGACAGTACTGCTAAGACAGAATTACTAAACACAGCTTTCCGAAATTATTTCACCAAAGAAGACGAAGTGAACACTCCAGTATTCAATCCAAGAACAGCTGCCAGCATGCGAAACTTAGAAGTAGATGTTCCTGGAGTAGTAAAACAACTTAAGTCACTAAACAAAAATAAATCTTCCGGGCCAGATTGTATACCAACTAGATTCCTCTCAGAGTATGCTGATGCAATAGCTCCTTACTTAGCTATAATTTACAACCGATCACTCAGCGAAAGATCCGTACCCAAAGACTGGAAAGTTGCCCAAATTACTCCAATATTCAAGAAAGGCAATAGGAGTGATCCCCAAAATTACAGGCCTATCTCGTTGACGTCGATTTGCAGTAGGATTTTGGAGCATATACTTTGTTCGAATATTATGTACTACCTCGAAGAGAACGACCTATTAACCAATAGTCAGCACGGATTCAGAAAGTATCGCTCTTGCGAAACACAGCTTGCCCTTTATTCACATGAAGTGTTAAGTGCCATCGACAAGGGATCTCAAATCGATTCCATATTTCTGGATTTCCGGAAGGCTTTTGATACTGTACCCCACAAGCGGCTTCTAATGAAATTGCGTGCTTATGGAATATCTCCCCAATTGTGCGATTGGATTCACGATTTCCTATCAGAAAGGACACAGTTCGTTGTAATTGACGATAAGTCATCGAGTAAAACAGAAGTGATATCTGGCGTTCCACAGGGAAGCGTTATTGGTCCCCTACTCTTCCTCGTGTTTATAAACGATTTAGGAGATAATCTGAATAGCTCCCTTAGACTGTTCGCGGATGATGCTGTCGTTTATCGGTTAGTGAAGTCAACAGAGAATCAAAAGCAACTGCAAAGCGATTTAGACAAAATTTCTACTTGGTGCGAAAATTGGCAATTGACACTAAATAAAGAAAAGTGTGAAGTAATACACATGACCACTAAAAGAAGTCCGCTGAACTTCAATTACGCGATAAATCAGTCAAACCTTAAGATCGTAAATTCTACCAAATACCTAGGAGTTACAATTACGAACAACTTTGACTGGAGAGAACACATAGAAAATATTGTGGGGAAGGCGAACCAAAGGTTACGTTTCATTGGCAGAACGCTTAGACGATGCACCAGCTCCACCAAAGAGACTGCCTACATCACACTTGTGCGTCCTCTCTTGGAGTACTGTTGCCCCTTGTGAGACCCTCACCAGGTGGGACTGACGGAAGATATTGAGAAGGTTCAGAGAAGGGCAGCTCGTTTTGTTTTATCACGTCACGGGGGGGAAAGCGTCACGGAAATGTTGCACGAATTGGGGTGGAAATCATTAAAAGAAAGACGTTATTCATTGCGGCGTGATCTGTTTGCGAAGTTTCAATCACCGACTTTTAGTTCTGAATGTGAAAATATTTTGCTAGCACCCACCTACTTAGGGAGACATGACCATCCCAATAAAATAAGAGAAATCAGATCGAAAACGGAACGATTTAGGTGTTCTTTCTTCCCGCGCGCTATTAGAGAATGGAACGGTAGAGAAAAGTTATGAAGGTGGTTAATGAACCCTCTGCCAGGCACTTAAATGTGATTTGCAGAGTATCTATGTAGATGTAGATGAAGAAATAAGACACCACCATCACCAGCAGAATTTACTCCACAACGGTATCGGGTACCCACGGAACAACCATTATCCGTTGCCTGCTAAGGCACTGACACCGGAAGCCCAGCCACAACCATCACTCCGCAACCATCGCCATCATCACCACTTCACCCCCAAAATAGGAATCCACTCCGACACAGCATCAGACATCTACAAAGTCACCATCAACCATTGTCTGCAAAGGCGAGAAACCAGAAGCGCAACCACAACCCTTCCACCTGCTGGAACAGAAAAAGCAATAGACAATAAGTTATTTAGAGACAGAAATATTATATAATGATAACTGAACGAATGACTACAATAATGTCGACCTTAATTTGAAACTAAGCAGACTAGAGAACAGAGACACTTTTCAGACCATTTACCAACTTCTGATTAGACTACTCCATCCCAACGGATATACTGTATACTTTCCGGCTACTGAACAGACAGACAGTATGACTTTTATATCATAAAATCTACCTACTGACTTCCGACAACTCGAGGTCCTACTAATTAAGGCTTGTGAGAGACGATCACTTAGTTTTATAAGCATCTGAACATTTTGAGAGACGATCTGAAAATTACAGCCCATTGGGGGTATACAGAGATGACACACACACGGAAGGACCACACACAGATAGGACCAAAATGTTTTACATCCAACAAACATGCATGATCATAATGCAATTAAATGTGATGCACAGCAGTCTGGCTAGTGCAGAAATTCCGAGGGTAGCGAAAGACATGCAAACTGATATCATCTGCACCATTCGGTAAACTAAAAAAAGTACCATCCAAGGCAGTCACAGTCACCGTCACAGGAAGAACGGACTGCAAAGCGGCCATAAACATAAACATTAAAGAAACAAAAATTTCATAATTCTGTAACACGCATGTGGTATCAATAGAAGCGAACTGAGGCCTAGACACAAGGCTGAGTGCCACAATTTACGCGCAGTTTAGCCACAGCATGAAAAGTATGCAGAGGTTATCAAAGACCTCGCAGACTACTCAACACACAAAGGACTAATCATATGCGCAGACATTAACACAAAATTCTTCCTATGGCATTCCGTTAGGACGGACGACAAAGGCAGATCTATGAACAATGTAATTAACGAGGCTGGACTACATGTAGTTATCTCAGAGGGACAACTACCGACGTACTGCAGAAGTGATGGATCAGATAGTCGGATTGACATTAAACTAGCAAACAATAAATCATTTGACACATTGTGGATTGGGCAGTACACGACAAGATTGTAACAAGCGACTACAATTTTATTACCTTCAGAACACTACTCAACAGAAACACTTCATACACGACACCGCAAGGACACTACAGTCTTCATAATGCTGATTGGCATAAATTTCAAACAATTGTGGAAAACAAAAACATCACTAGTATACAAGACAGCGTCGACTATAGAGTCTATATAATTACACAATTAACACAATAAGCACATACAGTTTCCATACCCTCTGCATCTGGCAAGAAACATGAGCCAGAACCATGGACAGAGGAACTGACACGACTAAGACAAGATGTGAGAAGGGAGTGTAAACTGTACCAAAGATCACGGATCGACCGAGTCATATAAATACGTCTCGCTGCATACAGACAAAGCAAAGACCTTTACAAACAATCGCTCTTGAAGAGTAGGAAAGACAACTGGGAACTTTTTATGGCAATACACACACAACAAAACATATGGAGGAACCATTCAACTTACTAACGCAAAAAAATAAAGGCCCCATTAGTTTTGGCACGCTACGACAGGATGACGGCACAATGTCTAAAGGACGGAGAGAGACAGCACAACACCTGCTGAGCAAACTCCTCCCTGCAGATGTTGCGGACACATAAACCCAGGAGCAAACATATATGAGAGATGCACTAAAACACCTTACAACTCAGCTGCAGTCACTTACCCATTTGCGCAAGAGGAAACTGCAGTGGCGATATCGAAATTGAAAATTAAAAAAGCACCATGTCCAGACACAATACGTCCAGAGGTAATTAAACAATTAGCACCACAGATCTACATGGGATACTCTGCAAATCACATTTAAGTGCCAGGCAGAGGGTTCATCGAACCACCATTATACTATTTATCTCCCATTCTATTCTCGAATAGCGCGCGGAAAGAAAGAACACCTGAATCTCTGTGTTCGAGCTCTGATTTCTCGTATTTTATTCTGATGATCATTTCTACCTATGTAAGTGGGAGTCAACAATATATTTTCGCATTCGGAGGAGAATGTTGGTTATTGGAGTTTCGCAAGTAGCTCACGCCGCAGCGATAAGCACCGTTTTTGTAATGAATCTCATCCCAAATCCTGCATCATTTCCGTAACGCTGTCTCCCCTGTATCGTGACAATACGAAACGAGCTGCCCTTCTTTGGACTCTTTCGATGTCCTCCGTCAACCCCACCTGATAAGGATCCCACACTGGGCTGCAATACTCCAAAAATGGACGGACAAGCGTAGTGTACGCAGTTTCTTTTGTAGTTCTGTTGCATGTTTCTTAAGGGTTCTGCCAATAAAAAGCAGTCTCTAGTTCGCCTTTCCCACGATATTATCTACGTGTTCTTTCCAATTTAAGTCTGAAGTAATAGTAATTCCTAGGTATTTTGTGGAGTTTACGGCCTTCACATTTGATTGATATATCTTGTAAAAAAAGTTTAACGGATTTCTTTTCGTACTCATGTGGACGACTTCACACTTCTCATTATTTAGAGTCAATTGTCAATTTTTACACCATAATGATATCTTATTCAGATCGTTCTGCAGTTGGTTTTGATCTTCAGATGATTTTACTAGTCGGTAAATGACGGCGTCATCTGCAAACAACCTAAGAGAGCTACTTAGATTTTCCCCTAAATCGTTTATGTAAATAAGGAACAGCAGAGGACCAATAACACTACCCTGTGGAATGCCCGATATCACCTCTGTTTTAGTCGATGCCTTACCATCGATTACTACGAACTGTGTCCTGTCTGACAAGAAATCACCTATCCAATCGCAAATTTGGGGCGATATACCATAACCACGCAATTTGATTAAAAGCCGTTTGTGAGGTACGGTGTCAAAAGCTTTCTGGAAGTCAAGAAATACGGAATCGATTTGCGAACCCTTGTCGATAGCAACCATCACTTAGTGTGAATAAAGAGCTAGTTGTGTTTGGCATGAACGATATTTTCTAAATCCGTGTTGACCTTGGGTCAATAGATCGTTCTGTTCGAGATAATTCATAATATTTCAATACAGGATATGTTCCAAAACCATGCTGCAAATTGACGTCAATGAAATAGGCCTGTAGTTTAGTGGGTTACTCCTACTGCCTTTCTTTCAAATGTCCAAATGTTTGTAAATCTATCGGATCAAACTGCGTGGCCATCAGACCGTAGCTTACAAACTACTTAAACCTAGGTAAACTAACCTAAGGACAACACACACACCCATGCCCCAGACTCCAATCTCCACGACGAGCAACCGCGCGCTCCTCAGCGAGGTGCTTTAGACCGCTCGGCTACTCTACTCCCCCGTGCCGGCCGCGGTGGCCGAGGAGACTGAGGCGCTTCAGTCACGGTCTGCACGGCCACTACGGTCGGGGGTTCGAATCCCCCCTCGGGCATAGATATTTGTGCCGTCTTTAGTATAAGGTAGTTCATGAGTAGTTTGTAAGTTTAGGGACTGATGACCCCGTAGTTAAGTCCCATAAGCTTAACAAACATTTGAACATTTGAACTCAACCGCGACAGATCCTTCTATGAGAGAGCGATTGTATATGGCTGTTAAGTAAGGGGCTATCGCTTCAGCATAATCAGATAGAAATCTAATGGTTATACAATCCGGACCAGAAGACTTGTTCTTGTTAAGTGATTTTAGTTGCTGCACTACTCCGATGCAGTGGCGTAGCTACCATAGGGCTAGGCGGGGAAGTGCCCCGGGGCCCCCAAGCTCTAGGGGGCCCTCGGCCTCCGTGAGCGACGTTGGACAAAGTTACAGTAGAGGGCGAATTTTTTATTCTACTTTTTTACTTTCCCATCCTACCGTCCATCACCTCCTCCTCCAAGTTTCCCACAATAACCGCAATGGGCCACCGGGTGTCGGAACACTGCCTCTAATGCGGCCTTCACACGACGCCACTCGTGAAGGATCGCGCGCCTCCGAATACTGTATAAATAATATATTTAGAAGTGTACTGTTCGATTATACGAATAATCCGAACTGTCCTCCAGTTACTTTGGACAATCGACATCCTTTTGTATATAACATTTTAGTTGATTGAAAGATTTTCCACTTTTAATTTTTTTGAACCCTGACCAACAAACCTCAAACGCACGAAGAGAAATCAAAAAATTATTCCCACCTCAGAATGTAAACATAACAAGGTCGATTTGCTTGTCCTCTAAGACATGGACCCTGCCACCGTTAGCGTGCTTTCGGTTGAAGTCAGAGTTGCCATGGCTGCCAATCTTTGCGAAATAACTGTCAATGACGCTGAATTACTAGCAGTGTGTTTGACATTGCACGACGTTACCACATTTGAATATGAAGTATCTACAATTTATTACTACAGAATAGTGTTATTATGGTAACTCAACTGTTTTTGTAGTGAATTTCCCCAAGGGAGTGCTCCTTAATCATAGATCCCAATGAAGTGCTGTAAGCAAATGCACTCTGAAATTCGTGCAAGAAGAAGAGAAAATTTGGTTACTTTGTCACAATAGTGAATTGAGCATTTAAGATGCTGCACTCTATGACAATGTCACGATAATAACCGAAGATGTCGACTTAGTTAACTTACTTAGGCCTATTACTTTTTCCTGGCCAGACACTAACGTATGCTTTATGAAGCCTGGTAGGGACACGGCAACTTACTTTTTGCTGAAACAACCCTAACCAATATTTCCCCTATTATCCTTCTTTGACTGGGCCATCAACGAAATTACGTTGATCGATACGGAGCAATGAGCTATGTGCATGGTCACAGTGTAGGGGATCTCATCGCCCGAACATAGAGACTTCGGACGACAGTCGGTGAAATTCAAATCAGTTTGTTTTCTTCGGTCAAATCGACCGACGTTCTCACATGCTAGATATGGACAGTGAGAAACTGATATGCTTAGTGAAATAAAGAAAGAGATTGTGGCACCCAGAAGACGATGACTATCACAATCTGGATATAATTCGGAGACTATGGTCTGATATTACAGTTTAATGGAAACTCCAAGTTAGTTAAATCCTGTATCAGAAATTGTAAGAGTAAATTATAATCTTAAAAATTTGCTCAGTGCGGGACTGTGGCGTATCTTAATGTTTTTTGTAGTGGCTCTGTTACGTTGTTTTGCACTGTGATAATCGGGTATTATCTGTCCACAAATTATTATTACTGGTTCTTGCGTTCTTTAACAAGGTGATGAGTCTGTTCTATGAAGTGACCTGCAAATGTGGTGCAGGCCTACGTACACTTCCGCTTTTCAGTGGTTTTTGTGTTAATAATTATTCTTAATTTCACACTTGTCTTTCACAAATATATTGAATGACAGTTATTGAAGTTCAGTGTACCGTAACTTCATTTCGTTAATCATAATCGGATGTTTCTGGGTGGTCTAGAACTGTGTTCTTCATGGATTTAAATACTGAAAAACTGCATCCATTATGTACTTTTATGCGCAGCACCACGCATTTCGAGAATTTTTCTCGCTGTTAGTGCATTTGTTTACATAAATACGTCGATACGTTTCCATGTGTGATTTTATGCAGCTCTTGCATAGATGTCATCTTTTTGAGATTAGGTCTACTGTAATGAGGGAAATCGTAGCATACATAATAAAATCTTGGCAACTTTTTTTACATACTTACTAATACGTCTGTCTATACCCGCAGGTATTACGTCTGCTCCATTAAACTGGGTGTCACAACACAAAAATAGTTATTTACACTGGTTTTTGTACTCAGGTAGGGTACAGTAGGCCTAAATCGCGATTATTATGTTGCATTTTCTGGGTAATGGGAGAGGCACAATATCTTTAAGCAGACAGAAAAAAGTTATGGTTTGTAACATTAGGATAAAACACACACCTCAACAGTGGCGTAACTATGGGGGGGGGGATGAGGGGGATAGAAACTCCCCCCCCCAGAACCTCGCCCCCCCCCAAAAAAAATAAATAAAAAATAAAAATAAAATCGTATAACAGCAATCTGGTAAAGGTGTAAAGATTGAAAACTTGGGGTGTTTTACCTAATCTTTCATTGGATGGGAGTGAATTAGTTTCTTCAATGGGAGTGGTAGATGGTAGTCTGTCTGGAAACTGACTAAAATTTTGCTCGTCAAGCAGATCTATCCCCCCCCCCCAAAGCCAAGTCCTAGTTACGCCACTGCACCTCAATATTTATTCTGTCAGATTTTACCCCAACTTCAGTAGCTAACCTAAAAGAGACAAATGCAATGCAATTGTGTCACGAAATCACACATTTAAACGTCGAAAAAGTACTTATGTAAACGAATGCACTAGAAATGCGAATAAATCCTCGAAATTCGTTGTGATAAGCAATAAACTTCCCCAACTGGTGTAGTTTTTCATTATTTAAAGCATGGAGGTTAAGTGTTGTATGTCTGCACAACTTCAAATAAATAAAGCAAAACTGAAATATTGCTTATCAATGACACCACGAAATATCACAAGTATGTAACAGAAATTCCTCCTTTGTTTGCAAGTAACAATAACTGAGGACAGTACACAATCCTCGGCACTTCTCTTCAGACAGGTGTATCTCATTCGTACGCATTCGAAGTCTTCATTAATAACAAAAGCCGCATTGTAGCACTATTTTAGAAGCATAAAAATGTCTGTGTGACTGGAAAGTGAAAGGTCGCGGGTTCGGAACCCGATTGGACCTTGAATTTTGTCAGCCTTCGCTTTAACCTATCCTTCACCTCCCAATGATGTGCGTAGAAACGATACGCGGTTCATTAAGCTGAAGCTCCCCTTTTCCCGGTTGAATAACTGGGATTGGCTAGGGCCGAAAGTGGCGTCCAATTGAAAGACTTGCAACAGACCAATGAGGCACACGAAATTATTATTATTATGTTTCCGTGGTTAAGTAATATTTCTTCATTGTTTATTTTTTTACTAGCTTCTGCTTGGGACTTCATTCACCTAGTATGAAGCAGCGTAGGAAACTATGGGGTCGTTTTATCTGTATGTCCTACCCAGGTCCAACTCTATTCCTCTGCAAAATTTTATCCAAATCCACTCAGTAATGTTTGCGTAAAAGCATAATAAAGTATCACAGTTATAATTATATTAGACACTACGATTAAATATTATCTTCTGCACGACACACAATAATTTCCTTAGTAATATTTAGGTTTGCCTTATTATGTCGAACAGCGGGCGGTAAGGACCTGGTGATGAAGTAGTTTACGCCCTGCCTAGTTTTAAAGAGGGCCCCAATGTCATTTCTGCCCCGGGGCCCTTAGTGACACTGCTCCGATGATATCTACTTTTACGTTATTCATTACGGCATCTGTTCGTAATTGGAAATCTGTAATATTGGTTTCGTCTTGTTTGGTGAATGAGTTTTTAAAAGCTATGTTTAGTAACTCTGCTTTAGTAGCGCTGTCATCGGCAGGATCGCCATTACTATCACGTAGTGAAGGTATTGTTTGTGATTTGCCCCTAGTATATTAAACATATGACCAAAATCTCTTTGGGTTTTCAGTCAAATTTCGAGAAAGAGTTTCGTTGTGATAAGTATTGTAGGCATCTCGCATTGAAATCCTCACTCACCCACAGTTTGGACTTATTATACAAACAGGACCGGAGCGGGATCCTTGAGATCCAAAATCCTACGGACCAACATGACTAATTAACATACTAGGAAAGGTGCAGGAGAAGCTTACAACTAGACAGAGCTCTCCGGGGAATTAACACACACTAACTTGCCACGGCGCAGTGACCGAGCGCATTGAGGCGCTATGCTCCGATGTACGAGGCCGTTCCCCGTCGGGGGCTCGAAACCTCCCTCGGGCGTGGATGTCAGTGCGGTCTGTAGTATAAGTTACTTTATAAGTAGTTTGTAAGATAGGGACTGATGACCCCGCAGTTAAGTCCCATAAGTGGGCAAAGGGGTCAGACGACTCACCAAGGGACGCCTACGATCTGTGGGCCCATTTTCCGGAACATCAAATGTTCAAATGTTTGTAGATCTATCGGACCAAACTGCGTGGTCATCAGTCCGTAGCTTACAAACTACTTAAACCTAGTTAAAGTAACCTACGGACATACACACACACCCATGCCCCAGGGAGGACTCGAACCTCCACGGCGAGCAACCGCGCGCTCCGCAGCGAGGTGCTTTAGACCGCTCGGCTACTCCACCGCGGACCGGAACATCCCTATTGAACCTGTCCTAAACCTAATAGACGTGGACAATAAGACAGATGGAGTTGTCGCTTACGAAGGCGATATGCTGGTTGTTGTTTCAGCAAATAGTAAATTCCAGCTAGAGGAGAAAGTAAGTGGAATACTCAACATACTCACACAATGGTGCATCATAAACAAACTGCAGATAGCAAAAAATAAAACTACTTACTCTTTTAAAAGGAGCTCTAACAAAAGATCCGTCAATCAAAATCTGGGAAACAAGAGAAGTAAAGCCACACGCTATCTAGGAGTATAAATTGACGAGAAATTAATTTACAGACAAGGCAGAATTTTTTCTTACACGAACTGTCAGTTAAATAGACTTACCATTGTGCACAGCTCGATTCAGTACTATGCTTTGCAGCACGTAACTGGGCGTATCGTCTGACTTGCCAGCAACCTCACGGCGGTAAGGCCGGTATTACACTGTAAGATCTTTGACAAAGATCTTTGTCAAAGATTTTATCCAAGATCTTTGACGAAACTACTTCACAGGAGCACATTACACTATCGTAAAATATTTCGTCATAGTTGCTCGGAATAAGACTCCAAAATAGTAAAGCGACTGTATTATAGTACGTAATATAATGTTGCTCGGGAATGCATTCATTGGAAAGAACGAAAAATGGAAACAATTTTTAGGTAAAACCGTGAATAGCAAGAGGAAAATACGAAAACTGTTCGCACAAATGTACTCCACCAGCTACACTGCTGGGAAATAATAACCTAAATTGTTTAAGAACGTGTGAGCAAATATTTTAATTCTCCCATATATTTATAAATACTTCATTATAATCGATGTTTCAGGAAGCCCTAAAGCTGTGTCAATGGGTAAATAATGAAAAACTGAAATAATTTAACGTGTCATGCTAAACATAAATTCGTTAAGACACTTTATGATAATTAAGAAGAGAGAATATTTTCGTAGTTCTTTCATGTTAGGCTTCATTGTGGAATATGCGCTGCGAAAAACATTTTTATGTTTGCTGCAGTCTAACATTTGTTTTGTCCGATTTTCCGAAACATAAAATATTCGTATAAATACCTGGACTTGTGGTTAAATGTCGAAAAGCATCGTGCAAAGCAAGAAAAAATATGGAGCTAACTAGTGCAATACCTCATTACGCAAATCATGAATCCCTTTCCACTGAAGATCCTCACATTTATATCCACATACAAAATATATTGCAGCAGGCAGTAAAATTCACTAATCCTACAGTGTAGGCCTAAGATTTCACGTATTATTCCAGACATGAGTGAACCAAGATGTAAATCACTTTAGGAGGAATTACGAGGTTAGGTTAGAGTAATACAAATAAAAACATTTATTTCACTTATGCATCTCCATATATCCTTTGATCCATATAATTTCATCCCTATCATCAACCTCAGTGAGCCACTTTGAATATAACTGACAGCAGTAGCTTTTTCTTTATACGATTATAACCCTACATTTTTGGAAATGTGCTTTGTATTGATAAATATTCCGCACACTTCTCACTTTTAAACGATCACTGTGGCAGTAGCGACACAACAAATACACTTTTACTTGAATTTGTAGATTAAAAGGCGTCAAAGCAACGAAAGACGCATGTATACAATGGCGAACTTTTATGAAAGCTTGGCTCTCTCGCTAACTTTTATCAAATATCTTTTATAAAAGAAATCTTTTATAAAAGATGACCCATTACACTGTCAAAGATTTGACCAAGGAGCTTTGATAAAAGATCTTTGTCAAAGATCTTTTACAGTGTAATACCCGCCTAAGGCGGGGCAGAGGAGCGGCCGCGTCGGAGCGGCCGAGCGCATTGAGGCGCTATGCTACGATGCGCGAGGCCATTCCCCGTCGGGAGTTCGAATCCCCCCTCGGGCATGGATGTTTGTGCCGTCTTTAGTATAAGGTAGATCATCAGTAGATTGTAAGTTTAGGGACTGATGACCCCGCAATTAAGTCTCATAAGCTTTACAAACATTTTGAACAGAGGAGCGCCCTACTCAGGATGATTGGCTGGTTGTTGGCTGTCGGGGGCTTTCCGGACCACCTCAGTGGAGGCACTGTGTGTGGATCTTCCCCATCGATATGACCTTCAAATATCGGGCTGAAACGTACAGGTCAAAGATGGGCAGACCAGACCTGGTGAATTTAGTAACCAGGACGGCTCTGGAAAATAAAAAAGAGCTGCGATACTGGAGAATTCACTCCAGGCAACAAGAATGGGGCACAAGTGATGAGGGTTGGAGGGTCCATTCATTCTTCCCCGACATAGCGGAGAGACTAGAAATGAAATATGTCGATCCCAGGCGCGGCATAGTCCACTTCTTGCCAGGACACGGCCTTATCCAACGCAGTTGCAGTTACACCGTGTCAGTCTTACAGAGACACCAAACGGCACATGTGAGGAGAGCGGGTCCCCCGAACACGTGGTCGTATTCTGCAGGACCTACAATCATCTCAGAGACACCTTACCAGCACTACATGCTCACACAGAACAACAAATGCACGAGACCATAAGACACTCAATACACTGACAGATAAACTCTCCCATGCGACATATGACGAATACAAAAAGAGACGATACAGAAGACAACAACATATGAAGCGAGTAAATATAGTGGGTTCAGTGTACAAGCAAAGAAACCGAAATTGGGAACACGACAGGAACAACAACACGGATCGCAATACAGACACCAACACGGATAGTGATCATCATTTAATAGACAATAATTGGTGTAAACACAGTAGCAAGAACAAATACGAAAGTGTCAGCGAATTGTCACTTTTTGTTACCGGCAAAAGAGCACTATAAATCTGTTAATAGATAACGGAAAAAAATAAGGCCACTACTCTTCCTTAGTTATAATCTGAATAAGCGGTTAGTATAACATGTAGATGATACTAACTATGGCCGAGGGTTGACGACTTGAGCATATCGAGTCATCCACCCTAAAGCACCACAAGGTGTCGGGCTCCATCTTCTAATAAACATAAATTCATGTTATTATTTCACTTTCCCTCAACTCACAATAAACTACTAGGTGGGAGGTCATAATATAGGCCAGTAAAAAAATAAAAAGTAAAAATAAATAAAAAAGAGAGAATTTTGTGGTGGTATCTTTTCAACACAAATCCTTGTACTTTTCTCTATTCTTTACTTCTTCTTCTTAAATGGATACATCGATTTAAATTATTTAATTTTTTCTAATTGTTATTTATAGTTTTATTACCTCAGTTGGTTAAGCTGTATAGTGTTAAACTTAATTGGATATAGGAAGAAATTATTCTCTGTAAACAAAAAATTAACATTAAAAAATACGACCTGCCTTTGGATCCATATGGTAGATCATTGTCAACGAAAGGAAATAAATAATTAAAAAATATGGCACCGAACAATATTTCATGGCACTTTGCTAGTTGTGAATGTGGGTATTTTTAACGTCTTTCACAGGTTGTCAAAAAGGACTGAAGGGTGTTGATAACATTCCCGGATAGGTTAACAAATTAATTTTCAAATTTAGAATTGTGAACTGGTACTTGTTGAATCTTTGATATTTCACATCCCAAGTATGACGATCTTAGTCGTGATTATATCTTTATTTTGTTACTATATTCTCCTAAAATCATTAAAAAATTTAATTTTGTCAAAGCACTAATGAGTGATTTCTGTAACACAGTTTTATGTCTCAGACTCTAGTGAGAATGGTAGTGCATTTGAAATTACTTATTGTAATAATGTTGAGTTTGCAGTCGTCAAGCACTGTCTCATCCTTAATAACTTATTTCTTGTATTTGCAATAACGTGTTTTCAATTTACATATGGAATGATTTCCAAGAAGAGCAGTGTTATGGAGTGGTTTCTTACGATACCCATCTTGTATAGTCGAATGACTGTACTGCGAAACGAGTAAGGACCAGAAAGACAGGAACGTTACATGGTGTGCATGCATATCAGACGGAACGTAATCCAGGTCGTTCAGTTTCCTCTGCGGACGATAGTACACGTCGTGCGCCCCCTATCCCCTTCCAACTACCATATGAGTACTCTTCGGCATACCTGCTTGTGAAATGAGATCGATGGCTGCCCGCCAGTGGTTGAGTGCACTGCATTCTCCATTATATTTTTGTAAACATGTAGAAGAAATACTTTGTAGATGAACTGAAATGAAACATAGATCAGGTTCACTCCGAGACGTCTGGAAACTATGCGACTGTCCTATCGGTACTCACCAATAAGAATTGGGCAATACATAACTCAGGTTTATGGCTCGTTGTCTCTGTTCATAGGGGTGAGTTATGTATGTCAGCTTCTATTCCCTAAACAGCTACCCAATCTGTTTAAACAAGATCAATAATTAATCTGTAGTTTAGCCAGTCTATCTGCATATGATGACGCGAAAATATATTTAAACAAACATAAATTAAACCTCTGAATAACCAATAAAATGGATTCTAAGATAAAGAAGTGATTCACTCACGAAGTAATTCTTTATAAATGGAGTTTATTATTCTTTTTGGACATGATAATGCGGAGATGGTCCAACTTTATACAACGGTAAATATCTGAATATTTCCCCAACTATTGTCCATGAGAGCCACAATAAGTATCACACGCACTCGAGAATAAAAGTTCCAAATTATCACTCGTAAATTAACGAAGTCCATCGAACATTTCAGTTCCAAATTAATCCGCGATTAATTACAGTATTTGTTATAAAACACAGTTTGTCATCACACGTGTACACGATTACTGATTGATCACAGTTCCACAGCCCTACTAACTTCCATAGTTTACCAGAGACTAAGTTCTGCAGTCACAGTCCCGTAAATTTTCTAAGTCCACACAGGCCTGTCTCTTCAAATCAAGTTCGTAACGCGGCTTCAGGCCGCCCAGCGTCACCATCGCGTCCAAGCTACGAGTCCCTTCCCAAGCGTTCCAAAGTGTGCTCCACCTGCTCCCAAAATTGTATCTTCCGCACATCCTAACACCACATCTTTAAACTACAATTTCCCTTCCAAAATATTATACATTTGAATATCGCAGAATTAAATGCTTTGACCACCTGCCTACAAATGTTGTTTTCATTTAAAAAACAAATACATATTTAACGGTACTAAAATCTGTTGAGACTGAAGCTCTTTGCTCAAGTAGCTATTAAGCGTGACATCTCACTGTTCAAATATACAGCCGCCGTCGAAATGTAGCTACACAATTAATATTTAATTTATCATGACTTTTTATGCAAATATATTCAGATCTTGTCCACAAATAAATATAATTGTTTATGTATAAATTATCTGCTGCATATCTACTATTTTTAGTCGGCCATGAAATATTTAAGTCGCAGTCTACAACATAAAACGGACGTTATTAAGAATCATATGAAATATAATAAAATGCATATACAAATGTAATGCACTTTGCTTGGTTTATGTTTTTTGTTTCTGTGGTGGAATCTATGTTCTGACACAAGAATATTACTACCTCAACGAAAAGCAGAACAAGAGAGTAAAACAAAGTTTATTGAAAGAATACGGAAATAACGTTGTGCGTCTTTTTAGATAGGTAGCGTGGTGCAATGCTGCCCATTTGCTTCTTAAACTGTTACTGATAAACACTATGTATCTTATAATATTATTATTATAGTACTGATATTTGTCGGCTTTTTATCTGTAAAGGATATTGTAATTATGGCATTTTGATTCTCTCAAGTCTCCTGAATACATTCAGATAATTATATTTGCCGTATGATCATTCCCCGATTTTATATGGAGTTTTAGAATAATGTGTGTGGCTATATTGTATTTCAGTTGCAATCTGGGAGAGCCGCCCCCGCTCATTCAAGAGTGCCGCTTACTGATTCCGAGCAGATTAGGGAAACCCTGACTACCTGTATTCCATTCACTAGGTCCAAACTGTTAGCCGGCCGCCGGCCGCGGTGGCCGAGGGGACTGAGGCGCTCCAGTCACGGTCTGCATGGCCACTACGGTCCGGGGTTCGAATCCCCCCTCGGGCATGGATATTAGTGCCGTCCTTAGTATTAGTTAGTTCATAAGTAGTTTGTAAGTTTAGGGACTGATGACCCCGTAGTTAAGCCCCATAAGCTACACAAACATTTGAACATTTGTTAGCCGGCCTGCTGGAGAATCCAACAGAGTGACAAAACCCGCCTATCATATGGAAACAATAAGCTTCCCCCTGTATCTGTAATGTCACAACTTCCCTTGTGAGAGTCCATCTTGACATAAAGTAACAAGGCTGATACGAACTAACTTCGGAATTGAACTTGCAGGCACGGCGTAACTACAGTCAACATAAGCAGCGCACTCTCTTCCTGGTGTTACAACTGGAATTGCATCATCGGGTGCTGCAAGGTGTTGGTCCCCTGGTGTTATGGAGAGGTATTACTTTGGCCTACCGTTCGCCGCTGGTGGTCGTAAAAGGCAATCAAACGGCTATATGGTACAAGGATGTCATCTTCCGACGCATAGTGCAACCATATGCATATTCCCAGATATTTTATCGAACTAACTGGTTCCAGAGATTGTTCCGAAAGTGCGTAATCATACAATAAATTTCTATCTTTCAATGTATTTGCAATACGTTACAATTGACGGTCAATTGCCACTGCCTGCACCAAGAATCGGTACGCTGTAAATGCACCTGCATTCCTCTACAGTTTTCTAGCGTTGCGCGTCTCGATATACTACAGTGTCATCCGGAAAAAGCCTCACTGAAAGTTCTACGTCATCAACTAGGTCAGTTATACATATATTGTGAAAACTAACGACGCTAGGGGACTGATGACCTACCTGTTTAGTCCCATCAAAATTAACAACAACAACAACTCAAATGTTCAAATGTTTGTGAGGCTTATGGGACTTAACTACGGGGTCATCAGTCCCTAAACTTACAAACTACTTATGAACTACCTACGAACTAGGACGGCACAAATATCCATGCCCGAGGGGGGATTCGAACCCCCGACCGTAGTGGCCGTGCAGATCGTGACTGAAGCGCCTCAATCCCCTCGGCCACCGCGGCCAGCAACAACAACAACTAACGACGCTGTAACACTCCCTCTAAATTCGCCAGAAATTACTTTCAAGTCAGAAAACAAATGAGAATGACATAGTTTATTTTGTTCAACAGAAACTCTTCAACCTTATGAAACAGCTGTTCACCTCAAAAACTGGTGGACATTGAAATAATTGTCCTTGTCTCAGGCAGCCAGCCATCGATTCCCAGACGCCGGCGAGGTAGGCATCCCTTTCTACACCGCTGGATTCCGCGCGAGGCCAGCAGGCGCCAGAGCCCCGATGACGCAACACACTGCTCAGCATTGCCCAAATGGTAGGCTGTCACACCAACGCCTACGATTCTGCCCGACTACCTAAACTTTTTTTTGTGTTGGTCAACAAAGATGCATGGATGGCACCGCATGTGTTGGCGAACCGACGGGTCTCGGAGGGACACTTTGCCGTTTTATTCACACAAAACTCAATGTTGCACCCCCACCCCCATGATCAAGCCACAACAGGGCGCAAAACAGGAGGTCTGGAAAAACATACATTTCATTTGCTGCTTTGGATCGAGTTCAAACTATTGTCGAATGATTTTTAATAAAAGCTAGTGGTTTACACAGTATACCAGAGCAAAAATGGTGGTCAAACTACATTCCAAAAGGGCGATATCACTTTCATTGTGGTTGTACAGCACATGTCCTTAGAGGAGGGATGACTCGCAGTGTCAAAGATTGCGAATAACAGTGTTACGTTGCTCGTCGCACTGTGAACATTCGTTTTCGACTGCCAAATATGTAGAAATCCACGCTCCAAAGAAAGAGTTACTTCCATTGTCCCCTTTTTCCTTTTACGTCACCACCTGTGGCATTTTCCTCTCATTTCGAAGCGGTGGTGTGCCAGAAATGTTTTCCTCGCCATCCACAAGGAAAACTCATTGTTTTATTGCTGGATATAGCGGTCCTGACCTACATCGCAACGGCGTCAAAGGTAGGTAAAATGTTGTTAATGGTGGGGGAAGGCAGGATGATGACCTTCCATTCGTTTGAGACGCCCACGATTGCGTCGGGCAGTATTTTGGTGAAATGTTGTGCCGATGTGACCTTAAACTACAAATGAAATTTTGTAATATGGCTTTTCTTCGCAAACATCTATATTTTGATGTTTGAAGTGTCGCAGAGCCAAAGGCGACGTCGGATCCGCTTCTAATGACCACGTTGTCGACGGAACGTTAAACCCTAATCGTCCCTCCTCTCTTCATGCGACGTCCTGAAGTTGCCACGCTTTTTCACGGACACAGAGCAATTTATAGACACGTTGGAGCCAAATTTAAGAGCTCTGAGTCACAACAGGGTACAGTTAAAATTTAGAAAAAATGTTCAAATGTTTGTTAAGCGTATGGGACTTAACTACGGGGTCATCAGTCCCTAAACTTACAAACTACTTATCATCTACCTTATACTAATATCCATGCCCGAAGGGGGATTCGAACACCCGACCGTAGTGGCCGTGCAGACCGTGACTGGAGCGCCTCAGTCCCCTCGGCCACCGCGGCCGGCCGTCGGTCTTATCCGAGCTTATTTTCAACATAGGAAAAATTATGTATATAGTGCTGGTTCCTTTCATTGCAGACACCATTGATAGATTCAACAACTATATGTTTAAGAACGAACAAGAACTTTCCTATCTTAGCTGCTACAGGACTGGAACTCAAAGCCAGTCCTCCAATTTTAGTCGAGGAGGAGGGAAGCGGGAATCAGGCTTCGAGTCTCGGTCCGGAACAAGTTTGCAACTGTTGTCGTTGATGTATTTCAGCGTCCTGTGGCAGCTACAAACGAAAATTTTCCTTTATTTATACAGAAGAAAGGTATTGCTACGCATTAAAGATGGTGTCTAATGTTGGTGGAACTATTAAGTTGGAAATTGCAACACTCATCCCCAGAAAAGTTCATGTATAGCTATCGGACTTCAAGATACTGACAGCGAAGCGTCATACCAAAAGATCGAACAGAAAGCTGGTTGTGGACTTACAAGTGCTGACAAAAATTAGTCAGAATAACAGTGCGGCATTAAGGAACAGAATTGATATCTGGTGTTCTCCGTATTAGTGTTATTGATTATCTATTCTTCCTTATCTATATGAACGATTTGGCAGAAAATATGAGCAGTCCTCAGATGTTTTTCCTTTCTTTTTCTTTCTTTTTAAGATGTTGTTGTCAATTATTGTCAAGCAAAGTCATCAGAAAATCAAAACTAGATACAGACCAATTTAGATAAAATATCAGTATGGTGCGAAAATTTGTAGTTGACAATCAATAATGAAAAATGTTAAGTCCTCCACCTGAGTACTAAAATGAAGCCGATGAACATCGTTTGCAAGGTAATTCAATCAAATCTGAAAGTTACAAATTCAACTAGATACATAGGAATGACAATTACGACAGAGCTAAATTCGAAAGAGCGCATGTATAACGTCATGGGGAAGGTGAACTAAGAACGGCGTTTTATTAAAAGAACACTTGGAAGACGCAGCAGAACTACCAAAGAGACTACGTAAATAATATTTGTCCGTCCTGTTTTGGAATACTGCTGTGTAGTATGGTATCATTATCAGGTAGAATTGACGGAGGACATCAAAAAGAGTACCAAGAAGGGCAGCTCTTTTTGTATTATCAAGCCGTCGGGGGTTCGAGTCACCCCTCGGGCATGGGTGTTTATGTTGTCCTTAGGTTAGTTTAGCTTAGTTTAAGTCGTTTGTAAGCTACGGACTAATGACCAAACAGCTGAGTGCGATAGACTGATTAAAATCTCATTTGAATCCTTCAGTTGTCAAAATCGCCCTATCAACGGACTTCCGAATGTGTTCCGCATCGTCGCTAGGATCACATCCCTTTCTTTTAAATTATTATTTTAATTGCCCACGAAACTAGGGCTGTCAGCAGTCAAAACTCGCTCATCAGTTAATTTTCATACGTGATTAATCGGAATTTTAAATTACATAAAAACAGACGATAGTAATAAGAGATGGATTTTACTAAAACACATTCCAGGAAATTTTTCACCATAAAACTTCCTGTAATTCTTTAACTGTGAGCCGCATCAGGGACATGGGACCTTTGCCTAAGTAATCGTCTCACGTTGGAGTTTCAGTGTGTAGTAGAGTGAAAAATGCTGGCATTTAATTATGAACAAGCTAAACTTGGGCAGTCTTCGCCGGGGTTCAGTCTGTTATGAAATAAAATAATAGAAATTAATATCAAGATATTTATGTCAAGCGTCTATACAACCGAAATAGAACAAATTCCTTGGCCATACGCGCTTCGCCTTGTTTTGCAAGACATCTTCTGTGGCCTGGAAATGAGACAGTAATTATAAAACTCCAAACACACCCATATATTTCATAAGAAAAAACGATTAATATTACATATACTAGTTTTAACATTGAGTATAACAGTCATGTTCGCAAAATGTTTTTTACAGTTTATTTGATAGGGTGACTGGTTTCGATCTCCTCTGAGACCACCATCAGACCGATTCGTCTGTAAAATAAAATAAAAGACAATATGCTAAAGAGGGAAACAGGTACACCAAATATTAGCTACGACGTATCACATGCGTGACATAAAAATTAAGTGAAACAGTATACCTCACCGGCCGGCCGCGGTGACCGAGGGGACTGAGGCGCTTCAGTCACGGTCTGCACGGCCACTACGGTCGGGGGTTCGAATCCCCCCTCGGGCATGGATATTTGTGCCGTCCTTAGTTGTAGCTTGTTCATAAGTAGTTTGTAAGTTTAGGGACTGATAACCCCGTAGTTAAGTCCCATAAACTCTACAAACATTTGCCGGCCGCGGTGGCCGAGGTGACTGAGGCGCTCCAGTCACGGTCAGCACGGCCACTACGGTCGGGGGTTCGAATCCCCCCTCGGGCATGGATATTTGTGCCGTCCTAGTTCGTAAGTAGTACATAAGTAGTTTGTAAGTTTAGGGACTGATGACCCCGTAGTTAAGTCCCATAAGCTTAACAAACATTTGAACATTTGATTTCTACAAACATTTGAACATTTGATACCTCACCGCTGATGCCGAGGCGATGAGCGTGCGACGACTGCTAACCAGGGAGAGAACGCTATGCGTTATAAAGGATAAGGCGAGCCCATCGCCTGCAACATCAACACATTATAAACCAATGAGGAGCGTCATACAGACAAAAAATATAAATAACACGTAACGGATATAAAAAAGGCATTTCGTTAACACGTTCGCTGCGGCTGACGCATATAAGCGTTTCCACGATCAACTCGCCAGAGCTGCCGACACTTATAAGCGGCGCGCTAGCCGAGTATTCAGTTTAGTTAGTTTGGCTGTGCACTCGTGTTAGTACAGGCCACAAAACATCACCTAACATTTTCCTGTCTGTAATTGTGTGTTTTCGTCTTTAGTGAGTTGCTATTAAAACATCGCCTATACACCTTGGAAATTAGTTATATGGCATTAGGTTTCCATAGCACCACATTGCAGATGAGACGTGTTTCTTTTTCTCCATTTGATAAACATTTTGGGGTTTCCGTATAATTCTTTCTCAATGAAGCGGATTTATCGCTTGTTTGAATTTAATTTTCTTCCCAATTTTCAATAAATCGGAGGCGTTGTTAGAATTTTTTTTTGCAATAAATGCATATGACGCTTATAAGTCAGAGAGCTTGTAGCATTTATCACATAATCGGCATGCAGCACCTCTTTTGCAGACGTTATCTTTGCTTTCAGTATAACAGGTTTGGCAGGGGTGTGACTTGAGCTCTCGGTGCACGTGCGCTTACAGGCGTCCGCCTAGAGCGTAGCGGCCCGCACAGGTGACCGCAGCGAACGTGTTACTTTCCATGACATTAATACAGATTAACTGAAAGTATTAAACAGTAAAAAGAAATTGTCTAAGAAACACCTGCCGTCTATTGGCAATTACTAACGATAAAACTCAAATCGAAGACAGAGTATAAATGAAAGATAAAATACAGCGACGCCGACGGTGCCCGTGGCTACGGCGGCGTGGAGACATGGATAAGTCGCGCCAGGGGTGAAGAAGACGACGCGCCAGAGCTGTAGCGGCCAGGGGACGCGGTCGGTCACCGTGGAGACAGGCCACCATTGCAGCGACGTAAAAGGGCAAAATGCCCCAAAACTCGCCGATGCCATATGTAGAAGGTTATAATAATATTTTAAATTCATTATTGGGCACCAATAAAAACAATAAGTTTTCCAAGGTGTTAAAATATAAGTGCTGTGTAACATATTCTGGTATTCCGAACTGTCACGAACGACAAGTAAATCATAAAATAACAAAAATGTAATAGAAAAGGTAGCAAAAGAGCAGATATGCGTTTCAGCAGGTCGTCAAAAAGATCGTAAAAAATGTTTCTTCCTAAAAGCCGGTTGCTCATTTAATAGCGTGAATGGTTGTTTTTTATTATGAGAAAATGTGGCAGTGAATTTCTTAGACAGACACTTTCTTTTTAATGTTTAATACTTTTAATTAATCTGTAGTAAGGACATGGCAACTCAGTTTTATAGTTAACGAAATGCCTTTTTATATCCGTTATGGGTTATTTATATTTTTGTCTTATCTTTTACCGTATGACCCTCCTCATTCGTTTATGATGTGCTGATGCTGCAAGCGATGGGCGATGCTTATCCTTTATAACGCAGAGCGTTTTCGCTTAGTGGTTTGCAGGCGCCGCACGCTCATCGCCTCGGCATCAGCAGTGAGGTATACTGTTTCACTTATTTTTGTAGTCATCCATGTAAAATGTCGTAGCTAATATCTGGTGTACCTGTTTCCCTCTTCAGCGTATTGTCTTTTATTTTATTTTACAGACGAACCGGTCTTATGATGGTCTCAGATGAGATCGAAACCGGTCACCCTATCAAATAAATTACAAAAACATTTTGCGAACGTGACTTTTATGCTCACTTTTAAAACATACCAGTTCGCTGTTTTTCCGAACTTATTAACATATAGCCACGTCTGAGGCTAACTCACAAATTCCGTCTGAAATCTCTGTCTCTCCGCCCCCCTCCTCTCCCCCACCCTATCTCGCTCTCTTTCTCTCTCACACACACACACACACAAACACACACAAGCAGGGGTAAAAAATTACACTACTGGCCATTAAAATTGCTAAACCAAAATGAAATGCAGATGATAAACGCATATTAATTGGACAAATATATTATACTAGAACTGATATGTGACTACATTTTCACGCAATTTGGGTACATAGATCCTGAGAAATCAGTACCCTGAACAACCACCTTTGGCCGTAATAACGGCCTTGATACGCCTGGGCATTGAGTCAAACAGAGCTTGGATGGCGTGTACAGGTACAGATGTCCATACAGTTTCAACTCGATACCACAGTTCGAACATTCTCCGTATCCAGAAAGGCCGGTACAGAACCTGCAAATGCGGTCGTGCATTATTCTGCTGAAATGTAGGGTTTCGCAGGAATCGAATGAAGGATACAGCCACGGGTCATAACACATCTGAAATGTAACGGCCACCGTTCAAAGTGCCGTCGATGCGAACAAGAGGTAACAGAGACGTGTAACCAATGGCACCCCATACCATCATGCCGGGTGATACGCCAGTATGGCGATGACGAATACACGCTTCCAATGTGCGATCACCGAGATGTCGCCAAACACGGATGCGGCCATCATGATGCTGAAAACAGAACCTGGATTCATCCGAAGAAATGACGTTTTGCCAATCGTGCCCCCCAGGTTTGTCGTTGCGTACACCATCGCAGGCGCTCCTGTCTGTAATGCAGCGTCAAGAGTAACCGCAGCCTTGGTCTCCGAGCTGATACTCCATGCTGCTGCAAACGTCGTCGAACTCTTCGTGCAGATGGTTGTTATCTTGCCCATTTGTTGACTCAGGGATCCGGACATGGCTGAACGATCCGTTAAAGCCATCCGGATAAGATGCCTGTCATCTTGACTGCTAGTGATACGAGGCCGTTGGGATCCAACACGGCTTTCTGTATTGCCCTCCTGAACCCACCGATTCCATATTCTGCTAAGAGTCATTGAATTGCGACCATCGCGAGCAGCAATGTCGCGATACGATAAACCGCAATCGCGATAGGCTACAATCCGACCTTTATCAAAGTCGGAAACGTGGTGGTACGCATTTCTCCTCCTTACACGACGCATCACAACAACGTTTCACCAGGCAACGCCGGTCAACTGCTGCTTGTGTATGAGAAATCGGTTGGAAACTTTCCTCATGTCAGCACGTTGTAGGTGTCGCCACCGGCGCCAACCTTGTGTGAATGCTCTGAAAAGCTAATCATTTGCATATCACAGCAACTTCTCCCTGTCGGTTGAATTTCGCGTCTGTAGCACGTCATCTTCGTGGAGTAGCAATTTTAATGGCCAGGAGTGTATTATAATAAAAGAAAATATTGCTGGTTCAGAACTTCCACGAGATTACACTGACACACTGACATAAGTTAAAGATAGCACAAACACACATTCAAACAGTTGGTAACAAAAAGATATTGAACAGTTGGCAACGCCATCCAAACCAAAAACAAAATGGCATGTCCCTATTGCTGGTTTGCAGAAGTGAAATATCCATTTGAGAAAAAGGAAAAAAGAAGAACAGCAACCTGATGCAACAAAGAACAGTTGTAGATTAGCAACTACGAAAACTGTAAGTTATAATAAAATCAAAATATCATTGGCCATACTTATATCTGTTTATAACCCACACTACTAAAAAACTATAAAAAGGAAATAGTGTAACACATTATGTATTCCAGGCCACTGAAGATGCCTTGGAAATAAAGGCGAAACGCGTAAAGGAGAAGAATTTGTTTTATTTCCTTTTTTTATTTCGGTTCACATACATAAATATCTGCATATTACTATGAAAAGCAACTGAGGAAAAGAATCTGAAAACAACAACACTGAAAATAATAAAATATTGACTCACCAATAAACGCATCAATCGCATCTCTACCCTGCCTTGAGATGCTGTGGATAAGTGAGATGACAGAAGAATGCAATAAAATACATTTACACAAAAAACCATTATTATTATAAACTCAGTGGATAACAATTTTTTGCTTTCTGCATAAACATAAGTATATCCGTTTGTGCATGTCTTCATGCCCCTTCTCTGGTCATCACAGCCAACCCCTCACCCGAACAATATTTCATTCCATATAAAAGTAATATATGCACCAAGTTTGACTGAAATCTATACAAGAGGTTACGTGGAGATGTCAACCTATTTATGTGTGCCATACACTAATCGCAAGAACATTATTTCCACCTACTTAATAGCCATTATGTGTAACTTTGGCACCGATAACAGCGGATACGCGACTTGGGAAGCTTGGGAAGCTATGAAGCTTGGTAGATCGCTGGAGGGAGTTGGCATCACATCTGCACAAACAATGGACGAGCTCTGACGTCACGTTCTATCGCTTCCAGATGAGTTAGATCAGGTTCATATCTAGCAAGTTGGGAAGGGGGGGGGGGGTCATCACACCAATTGTATCTCCCCGTGTGTTCTTCGAGCCACCCGATCACACTTCTGACCCAATGACAGGCGCATTATCTTGTTAAAATGGCACTGACTTTGGGAAACATGATCACCACGAATGGATGTACCTAGTTCAAAATGTTTGTAGAGCTTACGGGACCAAACTACGGGGTCATCAGTCCCTCAACTTACAAACTACTGAAAAAGGTAAAGCAGTCAACAATCCGAAGATTGGTTTGAACACCACAGTGCTTTACTAGGCATGGTCCTGTTTGGAGGTGGTATGCCGTTGCCTTCCTCCGACCTTCAAACTGACTTACCCAGCCAGTTATAGAGGGACCTACAGTTTAACGTGAATTCCGAACCACGGTGCCACTCGGTATATTTCAGATGAGCAATACTGCCAGATGTGAAAGAAGTGGAAAGTGACAGATAAAAATCCTAGGACCTGGCGGGGATCGAACCCGCGACCTTTGGATTTGTAGCCTGGCACTCTACCACTGTGCAACCGAGGCGCATACAAACTGCTTATGAACTAGCTAATACTAAGAACGGCACAAATATCCATGCCCGAGGGGGATTCGAATCCCCGACCGTAGTGGCCGTGCAGAACGCGACTGGTGCGCCGCAGACCGCTTGGCCACCGCGGACGGCTATGTACCTAGTCTGCAGCCGACATAGTTCCTTGCACGAGCACGACTCATAAATGCCCAGTTGAATGTTTCCCAGATTGTAACTGAGCCGCCGCCACCTTGCATCAGTACAGGTGTCAAGGGACTGTTCCTCTGGAAGACGAGGGATTCGCATCATTCTATCGGCACGATGAAAAAATAATCGGGATTCAAAAGACTCTGCAACGCTCTGCCACTGCGCCGACGGCCAGTGACGATGGTCACGTGTCCATTTCAGTGTTTGTTAGAGATATCGTGGTGTTAGCATTGGAAAATGCATGAGTTGTCGGCTACAAAGGCCCATCATTAGAAGTGTTTGGTTCACCGCGTGCTGAGACACACTTGTATTCAGTCCAGCATCAAAGTCTGATGTTAGTTCAACCACAGTTCGCCGGCTGTGCTATTTTAACAGTCTGCACAGTCTACGACATCCGACATCGGCAGTGTGGGGTGTTCGCGCAACACCATGACATTTGAAGTTTTATCTTCGTTTCGGCACTTTTTTGAGACACTCACCTCAGTACTTCTCGAAAACACGGTAAGTCGTGCGGTTTCCGAGCCTCCATCTCGCCTCGGTCAAATTCAGATCACGGAACTTCGCTATTATACACGCGGCCAGGATGATCCGTTACATTATATGCACTATGCATGTTTCCTACAATAACTCACTCTTCATCAGGTGACTTAGCTGCAGCCTGGACAGGTTTATACCAATAGTAGGTAGGTCGGCAGGAGAGCTTCTGTGAAGTTTGGAAAGTAGGAGGCGAGGTACTGGCGGAAGTAGAGTTGTGAGGCGGCATCGTGAGTCGTGTCGGGATAGCTCAGTCGGTAGAGCGCTTGCCCGCGAAAGGCAAAGGTCTCAGGTTCGAGTCCCGGTTCCGGCACACAATTTTAATCTGCCAGGAAGTTTCATATCAAGCGCACACTCCGCTGCAGAGTGAAAAGTTTCATCCTAGATACAGGGTATTTGCAAACAAAGTGTCCAATACTTTGAGAGGTAAGAGTATTAAAAAAAAAGGCCAATAAACCTTGTTCCGGAAACATATACTTTCTGAGCTATGCACACTAGTTCATAGTGACTCATGACGTTTGGTTGTTAATGTCCGCCTCTGTGATAGACAAGGTAAACATTTAGGAGGTAAATACCGAACCTTATTACATGAACATGTCGTTCCCTCTGTGATCCGTCAACAGTGTTCGCCACTGCCGCCTACATCTCTCTCTGCATCGAAATGAACATCAGTCGAAACATCGGTTTGAGTACACGCAGTTGTGTAGTAGCTTAATGTGCAATATTTTCAGTTTTCTAAGTGTGTGTTATTGTTCAGTACATGTATTGCAACGCTGCTTATGTATCGTTTAATTGGGGATTAAATATAGTGAACAAAGAGTTATATTCAACTTGTACAAAAACCAGACAGCAATAATTGAGTCGAAGGGCACGAAAGGGACGCATTGTTTGGGAAGGGAGTAAGACAGGGTTGTAGCCTTTCCCCAATGTTGTTCAATCCGTACATTGAGTAAGTTGTGAAGGAATGCAAGGAGAAATTGGGAGAGGGGATTAAAGTCCAAGAAGAGGGAATAAAAGCCTTGCGGTTTGCTGATGACATAGTAAGTCTGTCAGAGACAGCAAAGGACCTGGAAGAGCAATTGAATGGAATGGACAGTGTCTTGAAAGGAGGTTATACCAAGAACATTAAGAAGAGTAAAACGAGGGTAATGGAATGTGGCGTCAGAAAGTCAAGCGATGCTGAAGTGAATTAGATTGGGTAATGAGACGATAAAAGTAGTGCATGAGTTTTGTTACTGATGGCCGAAGTTAAGAAGATATAAAATGCAAAATGGCTATGGGAAAAAAGTATTTCTGAAGAAGCGAAATTTGTTGACATCCAATATTAGTTTAAATGTTAGGAAGTCCTTTCTGAAAGCATTTGTCTGGAGTGTGGCATTGTATGGGAGTGAAACGTGAATGATAAGGAGTTCAGACACGAACATGATAGAAGCTTTGGAAATGTGGTGCTACAGACGAATGATGAAAATTAAAATTAGATGGGTAGATCACGTAACTAATGAGGTGCTCAAAAGAATCGGGGATAAAAGGAGCTTATGGCATATCCTGACTAAGAGAAGTGATAGGGTGGTGGGACATATTCTGAGATATCACGAAATCATCAACTTAGCATTAGAAGGAAGTGTGTGGAATAAAAATCGTAGAGGGAGACCGAGGGATGAATACAGTAAGTAGATTCAAAGGGATGTAGATTGCCGTTCGTATTCTCAGATGAAGTGGCTTGCACAGGACAGGGTAGCGTGGAGAGCTGCATCAAACCAGTCTGCGGACTGAAGACCACAACAACAACAACTTTTATTGCGATGTTTTGACTGTCCTGTACTTACAAGGCCTTTTCTTTTCATCTCCAGTTTTAGCAATACTAGCGTATTACTCTACACATGAGATGGCGGATATGATTTTCTGTTAGAAGTTAGCAAACGGATGTAGCCGGCGAACCCGTGTCTTCTAAACGGAAAGATTTTCAAACCGCAGAGTGCCATCCAATGAGCGGTCTATCCGGCTTTTACAGCGTCTTCGTGACACAGGTTCTCTAGCACCGAAGAAGGTGAACAGTGAAAGGCCTCGGTCCGTCAGCACGTCGCAGGTGCAGGTGGAGGAGCGTGTGCTATATTTACTGCAAGAAACACCTACAACCGGTGTGCAGCTTTTAACTACAGCAGAAGGCTTGAGTCATTCTCCTGTCGGGGGAGTTCTACACGAACAGTTACTCTACCCGTATAATGTTCAGCGTGTCCAGGCATTAGCACCAGAAGACCAGCTTAGTAGATTGCGGGTTGTGTCAATGGATTTTGCAGAAGTGTGCCGTAAATCCGCTGTTTTTGTCAAGATTTTATTTACCAACGAGGCGGGTTTCACACAAGATGGCATTGTGGACTTTCACAATCAGCATGTTCGGGGAGATGAAATTAATCATGAAGTTGCAAACACAGGGCAACAACGTGTGGGTAGGCATTGTCGTTGATGGGTTAACAGGGCCATACATCTTACCAGAGAGATTAAATGGGGCTCACTATCATCAATTTCGTGTTGCCTCTGGAAGGATGTCAAATGTCAGCAAAGATTAGAGATGTGGCATCAGCACATTTCCTTCACAGTGTGCGTGAACATCTGACGGCCACGGCGGATTAGCCGTGCATATTAGGGCACCGTGCTACGGTGCGCACGGCCGTTCACCGTCGGGGGTTCGAGTTGCGAGCGTGAAGGTCGGGGTGAGAGTTTAAAATAGAGAAAGTTTAATTTTTAAAACTCACAACCACCAGCTGCGAACCAAATTCCTAATCATGCAAAAACACTGGAACTGTGATTGCGACTGTTTGACTCGTTTTCTAGGGGATGATATCACACGTTCACAGCTTTCCTTCCCTGCATATGATTAACAAAAAATTTCATAATAAAGTCAAGTTCATGAGAGAAAAGTGTGTACTAACTACTATTTTTCAAAACACGTAAAAGTTCACTTTATGTTGTTCATTTCACAATCTTAGAACCCTGTGGCTGATACGTCTGTTCGTCGACACATTTATCAAATAAAGTTATAGCTCGTGAGCCCCCAGACAAAAATAAATATTTGTCACAAATTGTTTTCACACCATTTGGCTGTCTCAAACACCGTTTATGTTCGTGCCTATGCGACGACACGTGTTACATTAACAAATCACAGTCACTTTAATTCAAATGCGATGCACACCTTGTTCCACCGGCTAAATATTCACAAACACACAGTAGCACTCGATTTAACTTGGTGCAGTCTACGACGAGCAACCACACGTGGCGATTGCCACACACAAATCTATAACCTCCACCTCGAGGTCCACATGCCGACTGCAATGCCGAGCGACGCCGCCCGGCCAGCTACTCCACGTGCTCCCGAGTCCCCACTTCCTGCCCTCGCGCGCGCGCGCGCCAAAAGCACAACTGCCGGGGTTTTTTCCCCTACGTCATCAACTTCCCCATGTGAGCTGTTCTACCCGATTTGCCAACGTACAGCGCTCAGCCAATACATTTCTAAAACTTTACTTAAAATTAAAATAATTACACTACACATTAAATAAATTGTCTTCTTAGGTTTTTATATTGGTATAAACATACTTTGTACTATTTATCCTAATCGTGCAATTTCTTATGTCACAGATAAGTGATTTAACTGAATACTTCAAGATAAAATACACAAGATTAATTGAAAATAAAATGAGAAATAGTTAATATATTATTTTTATAAACAAACATTGCCATGCTAGTCGTGTAACTGTCTTGTCTTCGTTGGTAATTTATTACTTTTCATTGTCAATTAAACATATTACGCTAGATGTGACTATATCAGCTAATGTATTGTTTATTTATCAACAGGCTATTTTTTAATGAGGGCCTTAAAGGTTCCTAACTGCATCGTATTACTTCAAATGCCAGTAGTATTAGAATATTTTATTTCACGCTGTGCACTGCACTGTGCCTGGCACTCGCCATTGTCCCTCTCTCCCCTCACCGGAAACGAACTGGAAAATCCTAAGCTGGAACAAGCCACCAACGTCGGCCTGCTCGCTGGCCTCCCGTCAGCTACAAGCACACAGCAAATCTCAACGTGGATAATTTCTACCTATGGCCTAACTATAAATGTTGTCACCCAACTGTGTACATACATTGCTACCATAATTAATAAGATTAAAATTGTGTAACATTTAGTGCATTGGCATGGTCAATGTTTTCAGTGAACTTCATACTGTTTAATTATCAAATGCTATTAATTACCAGTATTTCTATTGCGCGGTAATCTTACAGAGTCTCCCCTCGGGCATGGGTGTTTGCGTTGTCCTTAAGTTAGTTTATCTTAGTTTAAGTAGTTTGTAAGCTACGGACTGTTAAGCTAGCAGTTAAGTCCGATAGATTTACAAACATTTGACTTTTTCTTAACATCTGACGCTGACATTTGAGGACTACTGGATTGGTATGGGAGGCACCACACCTTTATGGGGGGCACTTTAAGGCAGTAGTCTACGGGGTTGCGACACTTGTGAGGAGCGACAGTTGTGAGGAGACCCGGCCGAACAGCTAGCGGGCGGTCTACAGAAACACCAAACAGTTCACAGACTAGAGCACCGCAGTTGAGTACTCCTGTTAGCATATCGCTGAGAAGTTGTCTTCCTGATTCGTAAGTGTTGTAAAGATGGAATTCACCACGACAACGAAAAGGAAGCCTCTAGTGATTTATAATGACAACAGAGGACCAAATGATAGGATATTGATGTTCGCCAGCGAAAGCGTAAAATCCTGTTTAACAGACTGCAATCCGTTCTTTGTCGATGAAACATTCAAAAGCTCCAGCAAGCAGTTTGGATATTTATTGTTCATGCCGATATTTCTAGTTCTGAGGAGGAAACAAAGACAGTTCCAACCGTATACGCCTTGTTACCCAATGAAAAGCGAGAAACTTACGATCGCTTTTTCACAGCTGTTAAGAGCAACGTACCTGGATGGAATCTTGTAGCTATGACGGTGGATTTTGAAGCTGCACTCATCCAATCAGTAACATTTGTTTCTTGATGCAAAGATTAATGGCTGCGAGTTCCATTTCCATCAGTGCTTGTGGAGGCAAGTGCAGAATTGCAGCCTTGTTCCTGCCTACAAAGAAAACGAAGAATTTCGTTTTCACATAAGATTGTGTTCCGCTTTGGCTCATATTCCCCTGGACATGTTAGATAATGGGTGGCTATGCATTCAAGAGAGCACGCCAGATAATGGAAAACTGCAGCATTTTAAGACTACTTTGTTGAACAATGGCTGGATAATGAAGACATGCCAAGGGATATACGAAACTACGCAGGAAGGCGTCACTGCACCAACAATGTTTCAGAAGGATGGAATCGTAGGATAAACACATTAATTTCGAAGGTTCATCCAAAGTTTTACTCCTTAGTAAAAATTCTCAGAGAGGACGCGGAATATCATAGGTACTAATTTGACCGACTACTTTTAAATGTAGGTGGAAAAAGAAAGAAGTCGGCAATTAAAACAGATGAGATAGTTTCAAAGGCCCTTATAAGACTCCAAGTTGACGGCAATATAAAATCATTTCTGACTATGCACAAAAATTACAATGAAAAGGAAATGGCTGAAGCTAGAGCAACACTTGAAAAGGGGGTCAATTCACGCCGTTCGCCATATTGTATAAACTGTAAATAAATAATAATCCTGTAAATGTTGTAAATAAATGAAGTGGGGGACGAAGAGAGACTACCTTCTTGTGGTGTTCCCTGGAAATGCCACAAAGTCGGCGAAATGCCTCTTGCAAATTATAAAGGATTCACTAATGAAGTCTGAAAAATCATTTAATGTGATATTCGTCAGTTGCGATAAGTGGCGGGCGGGTGTACATGCCTATTATCGATCAGCTCGCATATGAATTACTCAAGGACATATTATAGATTGCTGAATGCACATTACAGCGACTTATCTACATCACAATATTTCTTTATAGTTAAAAACATGAAAATACATTTATCTTATTACAACACATCGCTTTGCAGCTACACTGCTTAAAACTGATATAATCACATTGGAAATTACAGCCGTCAGGTCAAACAACCTTCACGAATACGTTCGAGTTCTCGCGTGCCCGAAAAATAAGCAAATAAAAATAAATTCGAATTTATACGTAGTACACTAAAGATCACCACGCAGTTGGCCTCGAAATACTAGGTTAAAGACAGGATCATGCCGTGATCTGGGGTAAACGCAGAACGATTAACCTTAACAACGTTCCACGCATATTGGATTCTTTACTAGCACAAATATAACATCTCTGTAATATATGACTGTTATATGATTCTTTTGAGATTGTTTTCTAACTCGCTTTCTATTGTTAAACCGTGATCACTGAATAAGTTACATGTTTCTGAACTGTCAATTTCGACAAGGAGACTTTAGCACGAACCAGTGTTTAGTTTCGCAGTCCTGTTTCGGTTTGTGACACATCGATAGGAAAATGCAGTGGTACAGTAATTCAACCACACTTCCGACTGCACTTTGTAGAATAAAACAACAAGAAATGAAAAGAGATACAGACATCTTCAGGAGCGGCTGCCATTACCATTGCCTTTGTGGTTGTAACTAAACCTGTATGTTCCATTTATAATAATTATTTTTTGATAGTTATATATTGGAACTTTATATTGGCAGGGCGAAGGTTTAGTTGTTTTTTCGTAAACTTTTATTTTCAAATATCTGAGTATTGCTCGTGATGTACTTTTTCTAACAGTTGTCAAATGTGTGTAGAAAATGAAGGGTATGGAAATAAAATTATAATAATAATATCAACAGTTTCAATAATCCATGTAAATGGTACAGACAAATATTAGTGAGCTCCGATTTCTGATTTGACTAAGGCCACTCTTCCTTGCCCAAAAAAATTCCGAAATAATGAAACGTTGGTGCAGTGGAGGAGTGTGAATGTTCCTCAGCAGCGGCACTCAGTCACACAGCAGCAGGCGTGGCCGAGCAGGTAGTGGCGACACACCCTGTGCCCGTCCCTTAGCATCCCGGATTTCTCACAAGTGTCGCCACTTTCCAGTTTCCCACAAGTGTCGCTTCTCACAAGTGTCTACAACTCGTAGTCTACGCCACCACACTCAACGATGTCCAGCCATTGTAGGACAGCGCCTACAACGCAAGCCAAATCAAAAATGTTCAAATGTTTGTAGAGCTTATGGGACTTAACTACGGGGTCATCAGTCGCCAAACTTACAAACTACTTATGAACTAGCTAATTCTAAGGACGGCACAAATATCCATGCACGAGGGGAGATTCAAACCCCCGACCGTAGCGGCCGTGCAGAATGTGACTGGCGCGCCGCAGACCGCTCGGCCACCGCGGCCGGCTCAACGCATGCCCGAATTTACAACAAGAACCGAGTGTATTTCAGAGTGTGCTTAATTCGTTACGCTGAAGGGCAAAGGGGTGTATTGCTATGTATGGACGTCACATTCAAAAAATGTTCAAATGTTTGTATAGTCTATGGGACTTAACTACAGGGTCATCAGTCCCTAAACTTACAAACTACTTATGAACTACTTACGAACTAGGACGGCACAAATATCCATGCCCGAGGGGGGATTCGAACCCCCCCGACCGTAGTGGCCGTGCAGACCGTGACTGGAGCGCCTTAGTCCCCTCGGCCACCGCGGCCGGCGGACGTCACATTGCACAGTTCTTATGAATGTATGTCAGGTTGAACGTATCCTAAGAACAAGTGTACATAACTCTGAAAGTATGTGTTCCCGAACCAAGGTTTGTTGGACTTTTATTCTCATTTTGATGGGTACTACCACCTCTACAATATTGGACCTTTTTTTTTCGATCACCCTGTAGAAAGCAATAGGTGGGGGAACTCAGTTGACGCAATGTTTCTTGCCTTTCAGAAAGCCCAAGATACCGAGGTCTAGCGGTCCGTGGTTCGAACCCAGCTTAAATTCTGAATAAGACTCATCAGCAATGGCGACCGGAGACTTCCGATATTAGTCACCTCGATGCGTCGACGCCCTTATCCAATATGGCGGAGGAGTGGAGAGAAATCCAGGGAAATTTTTTTGCCCTATCTAAATGAAAGTGCCTCTAACAGACGTAAGAATCGACAATGATCAGCAGCATGTCGATATGTATATGCATTAGACACCTCTACATTAAATACACACAGTATTCACCTACAATGCATGAATCTTGCACTTGGAAAATAAAAGGAAAAAAAAAAAAGAAGAAAAGAAAATAACGCCGTCATGATTGAATCACCAACAAAAGGTTATCATTATACGGACAAAGTAAACCTGGGGTCACAAACTAGCAAGTCAAAAGGAATAAAAAAACGGACTCCCCAAGGATCTGTACTAACTCCACTGTTTTTTAATGTCTATATCAGTGACATGACAGACACTAAGTAACGTAAGTTTTGCTACGCTGATGACATGGCTATAGCAACTCAAAGCAAATGGCTAGAAGATGGTGAAAGAACTCTAATTGCTGACCTAGAAGTACTAAACCAGTACTATAAAAATAGAGACTGTGCCCAAACCCAAATAAAACAGAGACCTGCACCTTCCATTTAAATAACAGACTAGCATACAAAGAACTATTACTTTCTGCGGAAAGCGAATTAAACACAACAAATTTCCCAAAAATTTTTATGCATAACTCTTGACAGGTCACTTACCTTCAAGAAACACCTGGAACTAACTAGCCAGAAACTTAAAACTCGCAATAACATCATCCGGAGATTAGCAGCTATCACATGGGGAGCGCATGCAAATACACTACGTTCTGCAGAAATATCACACGTCTACTGTGCCCCTGTGTTGAGTAGGGGTGCCCATGTGAAGAAGATTGAAGTCCAGCTCAATGAAGCCATGAGGACGATAACAGGGACATTGAAGTTAACACCTCTAGAATTGCTTCATGTCCTCTCAAACATTGCTCCGCCTGAAATCCGAAGACAAGAGGCAACGATTCAGGAATGGCAAAAAATAAATCATCCAGATAAGGCAAGAGTACTACCGGTACACCAAGTACTAGATGACCGCTGTCGATATCGCCTCAAATCAAGAGCGGCAATATGGGAAGACAGAACACTTGCCCAAAGAAATACCTATGACTGCTACAAATCCTTGAAAACTAAGTGGAACAATAGTGACATTAACCAACTCAGCCAGCAACTCCCAGGAATGAAACTTCCCCGTAGAATCTGGTGACAGCTTAATCGTGTGAGAACTGGACATGCAAGAACTAAATCCATGCTGTACAAGTGGGGTGATAACACAACGTGTGACTATGAAAGTGATGAACAAACATTACAACATATAGTGCAAGATTGCCCACTGCGAAGATTCTGTGGTGACTGGAGAGACTTTATCGAGGCCAACACTGCTGCTATTGAGTGGCTGTCGCGTTTGGACATAACTTTTTAGTGAATTGTAGATGTCATTCTATTTCAGCTTTGCCCACATTTAATAATCACTGATGTTTGTTTTGTTCATTTTATTGTTTATATGTATATGTGTATTTCTATTTATATCCGATGTAATGAAAATTTATGATGTCAATACCGCACTTGCAGTTGTAAGGCCATACGATAAATAAAATAAATTATACGGACCGGAACGTAGATTTTCAGACCTTTGAACGTGGTAAAGAAGGTGAAATTCCGAAAAGGAATACGCGAAAGTCCGTAGTACATCTAGTGAGGATCAATGAACGGAAACAGAAGTAAGATAATGGTCATCAGCCCATAAACTTACAAACTCTTTTAAACAAACTTCCACTAAGGACAACATACACACTCATACCCGAGGGAGCACTCGAAACTACAGCGGGAGCGGCCGCAGAGTCCGTAGCATAATGCCTTGGACCACGAGGCTATTCCCGCACTGCAAAGATAATGAATTATGGTCAGAATCATATATTGTAATATCAACAACAACAGGGAGAAGAATGCCTTATCAATATTCTAGTCTAATATATAAACCAGAGTGTCTGTATGTTTGTACGTGTTGCATACAAATCTACAGTTTTGTTCCAAACTTTATGAAATTTAGTACACGTAATCTTCAATCCATGAGGACGGTCGCCGTAAGTGTAAGAAGCACATACGATGTATAGTTCACGAGATATGGCGTCATAAACAATGAGATGCGCGAAAAACTGCTGCATTTGCGACAATGCTGCTTATTTTCTCCTAAACCATTAGACCGATTTCAACCAAATTTGATACACACATTCCTTACCGTGAGGTAACAATTGCTGTATGGCTAAGAATCACATACGGCACATGGTTCAAAAGATATTACGTCATAACGTATAGAAGTCGCAAAAAAAATGTCATATAATACGGCGAGACTTTCGAAATTCACTGTATGAGAATTTCAGTACTTAGCGACTTGCAACAAACTTTAAACATAATTTCAAACCTTTATTAAACTTCTTCTCGCTGGCAACCATAGTAAAATGATGAAAGGAAAAAAGTTTCTCGCTTACTACTTTTCCGCTGTTTATGGAGTAAAACTACGGCTCTCGATATGTCCTTACAATTTATAATTTGAACACTACAAATTGTAGCGACAGGAAACTTTACAGACAGTATACACATATATAGTTGAATGTAGCTTCTAAATTGTATCACATTCCGACACGCAGTTCATGAGATATGAGCACGTAAACAGTAACGTTCATGGAAAACCGTCCCATCACGCACCAAGTTTTAATCTATTACTTCTTTAGTACTAATTGTATTCCCAAGAAATTTTACAGACATACAGCCTTTATAAAATGAATATATACCTGAATAATGACATGAATAAATAAATAAATACCCGGGCAACGCCGGGTTTTCAGCTAGTGAAAAGCTAAAACAGAGAGAAAGTTATTGTGAACAGTTCATTCAAAAATCCGTTTTCATAGAAACGACATCAAACCAGTGTCAACGCTAATAGCACAGTAAAGTTATACAAGTCGCTGTCTCAACCGTAATTTAAGGAGATACAGAAAATACAAGAAAATATTGAACGAGAAAAGGGAGATTATAATTTAATAGTCATGAGTTATTTGAACGTGATAGTAGGGGGAAGGTTGGAATAAAGAGATACTGGAGATATGGGTTTGTTTCAGAAATGAGAGAGAAGAAATGGTAAATGCGTTCTGCAATACATTTCAGCTAGTAATAGCGCATGCAATATTCAAAACTTACAAGAGTATGAGTTTGGCTATATTCGGAAAACGACCGGAGACACGGAAATGTTACAACTGGATTACATCGTGGACAGACAGAGATTCCGAATCAGATATTGGATTTAAGGTGGACTCCGGAGCATTAATAAACTCGGGTCATAGTTTGCACAATAATGAAGAGTAGACTCAAGCCGTTCAGAACAGTCAAGGTGGTAGGCAGCCGGATATACGTTTCAAGGTCTGAGGCTGTGCTTACTACGATAATGATTGTCTTGGGAACTTCAGTTGAAGAGGAATGGATATCTCTAAAAAAAGCAATCACAAAATTTGGGCAGATAAATATAGGTAAAAGGAAAGTAGCTGCAAAAACCGTTGAGTAACAGATAAGATGATTCAACTGCTCGACGAAATTTTGTAAGATACTTAAGAAGGAAATGAGTATAAATTGCGGCAAGTTAAGAGGCATTAGTGGCATGAAAAATGTGAATAAATCGAAAATAGAAAGTGTATAAAGGTCTGAATCAGTGTGTAGAGTAGTAAATACAATGTTCGTCGAAATTAAACGCAAGAGAATTAATATTAAGAGTGCAATGGAAATTCCACCGAGCACTCTAAGGCGCCATAATGTAGTTTAGCAATAGCTGGTGATAGACGGCTCCCTTTGTGACTCTGTCTTTATGTTCATATAGATGTCAGTGGTGGTGAGCATGTGACGAAATAGTTTCACCATGTCATTGTCAAAGTCATCCTCAAATAAGACCATGAAATCTTCTATCAGGTGAAGAGAGACATGATGTCGAAGCTGACTTGTCCAGATACGTGTCTTGCATCCTACTGGGGAGTCTGATGATAGCAAGGAAGTACGTAATTTTTGTATAAAATATATTTCACTTTTCTTAGGCAATTTTGGTATTGCGGATCCCCTAGTACCCAGACATGCACTGTATTGGTTGTTTTGTGGTGCAAATACCGCAGCATACATGTCTCGTATTTTGATCTAGACTACAACATGTTAGAAATGTATCGGAATCGGCGAATGGCGCTTGGACAGTGTTCCTTGTCAGCGACATCCATTGACTAGTCCACAAAATAATGCTCAAATGTCTGTAAATCTATCGGACCAAACTGCGTGGTTATCAGTCCGTAGCTTACAAACTACTTAAACCTAGGTAAACTAACCTACGGACACACACACACATCCATGCCCCAGGGAGGACTCGAACCTCCACGGCGAGCAACCGCGCGCTCCGCAGCGTGACGCTTTAGACCGCTCGGCTACTCCACCGCGGCGACTAGTCCACATTCTGAGTCACTCTGCTGTCCTGACTGACTACACTCCCTTTATTCTGGAGGCTCCATTGCCAATTGTGACTTACGGACTGCTCTAGCGCTCTCCGTCGGAAGTTTGAGTCCTCCCCCAGGAACTGGGTGTGTGTCGTCATCAGCGTAAGTTAGTTTAAGTAGTTTTAGTTTTTCCCTTTGTGGCAGAGGTAGTTTCCATATTTATATTCAGTTGTTACACTTAGGTTACGTTACAGCACAGGAGCGTTTTACTTTCCAGAATTTTCTGTTCTGTTCCTTTCGATGTGACGTGTGATCGGACGGTTTGAAAGGCCGGCAGGAGACCCAATAAGAATTTAAAATTAAAAAAAAAAAAAAGAAAAAAGAAAAAAAAAATAAGGAAAAAGGGCTGGACATACGGGCTATTAGTTGGGTAGTCATAATGATCTGGCTGATCCGTAGACGTGGATCTCTTCAACTAAACACAACCCGAAACGCCACGCCTGTAACCACAGGTGTGCTATAGACATGTGAATGACATATTCATGGTTTGTCTGATCTGGGAAGAAAACATACAAAAATTCCTGTGCCACCGTTCCTAGGCAATCTGTTAAGGACGAAGAACGCGTGCTGAAACATTCCATTGACCGTAAGACGACAAACACATTGCTAAACGTCAGCAGCGGTCTCCATCTAGTGAACGTAAATCTATGCACACCAACCTGGTACTAAGATTGCGAGCACTACGTGACACAGAAAGCCCGTCAAACGAGTTACAGCATCTGCGAGAAACCTTTTGCAAGAATGCCTGAGGAGATACACAACAAAAAGGCCTTTCGTGCCATCCGAGAATAAGTACGAAAACTCCAGAAGAAGAAAATGAACGTCCGTTGCGACTTCAACGCGCAAGGCCGCCCGCAGACAAACTCGTCAGCATAATCGAGAAGCATACAACTGACAAGTCTGAAGCGGCAGAGCGCAGCATTAACGTAGGAAACAAGTTTGTTTTCTAGCATACGAAGTAGCTGTACTGAACCATTTGCTTCTGGGATTCCGTCATTAAACAGGCAATGGAAATAAGAATACATGACGATATCGTCAATCGGGACAACAGTTTCCGAGTTCCATATGTGATGTGACGTTAGGAAAAATACATCAGGAAATCACTTATGTGAAACCGGCGAAGCCAGTGGGTGGAAAACAAGCAGTATCAAGATTCGATGCCTAAATCTTCCCCCCTCTTATACTGTCAATCACTCCATTACTGCCAGGGATGTACACTGTGTGATCAAAAGGTATCCCGATCCCGACACCTGGCTGAAAATGACTTACAAAAAATGGTGAGCATTTTCCGCCGTATGCAAGACACCTGATTTTAATTATTTTTCCCAAACATGTTTACCACAATAGAGGACATGTACAAATAGTCTTCATACTATTATCCTAATCACTCACTCCTATCCCTAACTCTCTCTCTGTCAGACAAACAAAATGCCCACATAAATCCTCCACTAACACACATCACAACCATCCCAGGAACATAAGAAAAACCTAAATACCAACAAACACCTAATATTTCCGCAACAAACACAAACAGAAAAACACACAAAAAAAATCCACACACAGAGGCAGATGTATATGCGTATACGAAATGTAAACAAGAAGAAAACGCATCCACAATACTGGTTCACCCCAACATTCCCCATCAACAGACGAATACAATACGGCACTAATAGTAAACACTCGTATTTCGCGCGCAACTCACCAAAACGAAACACCCAGAGAACCAACGAACAGCTTTCAGCTGTATTCATACGCCGAATATTACCAGTGGCGTAATGCATACCACGAACACAACGTGGCCGGCCGCGGTGGCCGAGGGGACTGAGGCGCTCCAGTCACGGTCTGCACGGCCACTACGGTCGGGGGTTCGAATCCCCCCTAGGGCATGGATATTTGTGCCGTCCTTAGTCTTAGTTAATTTATAAGTAGTTTGTAAGTTTAGGGACTGATGACCCCGTAGTTAAGTCCCATAAGCTATACAAACATTTTTGAACAAAACGTGTAAACAAGTAATATCCACATTACAAAAGTAATAGCAACAACCAGATTCTAAAGAGAAGGGAAAAAATCGTAAGTACTAAACAGAAATGACGAGTTTTTCTCGAACCGAAAATTAGAAAGTAAGAAACTTTAAACTGTTTTTTATGTTTGTAGATGACAAATTTGTAAATACTCTTACCAAAACAACAAATAAGTAGACTACTTAATGACTTCTACGTAGCCTAATGTAAAAGGTATATAAAAAATGTGATACTCGTACATCTAGGCCTAATTTCACAAAACTGAAATAGTTATATCGTCTGATAACCTAAGCAAAATTCAATACGAATGAACCTATAAAAACATTTCAGATGTACCTGAATAGACCATTGTACAGTAACTATAATTTTTTTCGGAACAAAAATAAACCACGCCACTGATGACAGCACAAAATGTGCTGAAACGTGTTTGGGAAAAATAATTAAAATCAGGTGTCTTGCATAAGGCGGAAAATCCTCACTATTTATTCAAGCAAGCACGGAAGAAAGAAGAACAGCAACATCGAAAGATGATTAATGACTTAAAAGTTCGTGGCGCCCTCCATCGGTAATGCTGTAATTCAATATGTTGTTGGCCCACACTTAATCTTGATGACAACTTCCACTCTCGCCGACATACGTTCAACCTGGTGCTGGATGGTTTCTTGGGGAATGGCAGCCCATTCTTCACGGAGTGCTGGACTAAGGATAGTTGTCGATGTAGGTCGGTGAGGCCGGGCACGAAGTCGGCGTTATAAAACATCCCAAAGGTATTCTATAGGATTCAAGTCAGGACTCTGTGCTGGCCAGTCCGTTACAGGGATGTTATTGTCGTTTAACCACTCCGCCACAAGCCGTGGATTATCAACAGGTGTTCGATCGTGTTGAAAGATGCAACAGCCACTCACGAATTGCTCCTCAACAGTGGGAAGCAATAAGGTGCTTAAAACATCAATTTAGACCTGTTCTGTAACAGTGACTCGCAAAACAACAATGGGTGCAAGCCCCCGCCATGAAAAACACGACCGCATCTTAAAACACCGCCTCCGAATTTTACTGTTGGCTCTACACACGCTGGCAGATGACGTTCACCGGTAATTCGCCATACAAACACTCTGCCATCGGATCGCCAAATTGTGTATCGTGATTCGTCACTCCACACAACATTTTTCCACTGTTAAAGCTTCTAATGTTTACGCTTCTTACCCCAAGCGAGACGTCGTTTCGCATTGACCTGCGTGATGTGTGGCTTACGGGCAGTCGCTCGATCATGAAATCCAAGTTTTCTCATCTCCCGCCTAACTACCATAGAACTTGGAGTGGATCCCGATGGTGTTTGGAATTCCTGTGTGATGATCTGGATAGATGCTTGCCTATTACACTGTACGTCTTTCTTCAAATGTCGGCGGTCTCTGTCAGCCAATAGACAAGGTCGGCCTGTACGCTTTCGTGCTGTGCGCGAGCCTTCACGTATCCACTTCATTATCACATCAGAAACAGTGGACCTAGGAATGTTTAGTAGTGTGGATATCTCGCTTACAGACTTCTCACGCAGAGCGATCCATTGTGCTGTCTCACGACGACTTCTGACGTCGCTGATATGGAGTATCTGTAAGAAGGTGGCAACAGAATGTACCTAACATGAAAAACGTATGTTTTAGGGGATTTTCGGATACTTTTGCTCTCATAGTGTAGCTCAATGTTTATTTACGTAATCTCTCCTGAAATATGCATCGTCTAGAGATATAATTTTGCTGTATTTCAGCGAGACTTCTGGGGTTTCTGATGTGGAGTACCTGGCAGTAGTTTTCAGCAGAATGCACCTAAAATAAAAACATATTGTTTGTGGCTGTACGGATATTTTTGATCACATGTGTACGTTTCGGAGGCAGGTGATTAGTCCAACTACTGGGATTCGGAAAGGCGCTATAAAGGAACCAACTACATTTTAACACGATACTTGGTCCAAAGATGACGTAGTTACACTTATGCACTACGATTCGGCTGTTAAGGCTAGAAAATTTAATCGAAGTTACTAATGGCAACCTCCCTCCCCCTGCACACAACTTCATCATCTGCGAACAGCTTCATGTGGTTACTCAGTTCATCCACAACGCATTCATATGTTTCGAGAATTGTGAACATTTTCTATAATTTTTGTGTATTACACAGTTTGTAGTTGCTTCTCCAGTATATTTACAGCGCTCCATCTCCTCCAAGGCCATATTATTGTGGTGTTCTACAGAAAACAGCTGAAAGAGATGAATATTGCTTTATGTGGGGCCATCAAGCAAGCGCTGATAAACAGTTGCATCGGGTGACCAGCTGAAATGCACAGGGTCTATCTTAAAGTGTTATATAGCATTTCCCACGGCCCCCAAAATAAAATTAAAACAAGCGTTGTCCAATGCGTTAGACTCAACGGAAGAGACATAATTTTTAACATATCAGCACATCTTAAGAATTACGTATTTGATAATTATTGTTAGACTGTCTTGTTAGCCCAGAGGGGAAAAAAACTACGAACAAGTTACGCCAACTGCGAGATACTATATGGAACTCCCATCTCACCCATGCTAAGGGAGGTAGAAAGACCGGTATTTAACGTTGATAATAATAACAGCGTTTACTGTTGTTAATCGAGTATTTATTACCTGGTTACTTCAAAAATCGTTACATACAAAACAGCTCGCCACGGGAACGATCTTTCGCAGTTAGGAGGAAACGATTTAGAGAACAAAAGTACTTCGAATTTCCACAGAAATTTAGGAATTCCGATGCTATTGTTGAAACTGTTGTACATAACAGTATTAAATGTTGTTCAAAAAGTACCGAATGTTTTAGGGGATGGAGTTTGTTATATCAGACTGTAATGAATGTTTTAATACTTTCGATATGTCAGTTATTGTAATAAAGTGGAGTTAACAAACGTTAAGAACTAAATAATGTGTTTCCTTTTAGTTGCGATATAGTGGTGTTAATTTAGATCTGGAATGATTGCTATAAAGAGCAGATTTCTCTGGTTCATCCATTCTGAATAGTCGAACGTCTATGACGCGGCGGAGCGGCTGAGCGCATTGAGGCGCTATGCTACGATGCACGCGATCTTTCCCCGTCGGAGGTTCGAATCCCCTCTCGGGCATGGATGTTTGTACCGACTTTAGTATAAGGTAGTTCATAAGTTGTTTGTAAGTTAAGGGACCGATGACCCCGCAGTTAAGTCCCATAAGCTTGAACATTTCGAACGTGTATACCGCGAAACGATTAGAGTACCCGCAGATGCGTCATTTGGGATGCACGTATATCAGGCGGAATGCAATTTAGGCCCTTCGGACATTTCCACGCATTATATCCGTGGTTTCGAGGGCTTATGACAATGGTTTGATACATAAACTTATAAATAAATTACAACTTTTGCATCTCCCGCTAAAGGTGTTAAGAATTATATACAGATTACTTTGTTGCCGCACTGTTTATATCCGTGACCAGGACAATGTGTTACATGGCCCACGAATCGTTTCCCGTGGCCTCCCGCAAGGTGCGATATTAAGCCCCTTGTTATACGCCTTGTATGTTGCCGACTTAGACTCTATCTTTCATCCTACTGTCAAAGTTCTTCAGTACGCGGACGATGTTTGTATATGTGGTGTCGCACAAGTACAAAGTGCGCGCCACCTACTTTCGCCGCGCGCCGCCATGCACGCACGGCGCGGCGTTCTTACGACGACAGCCACGAGCGCCCTCTGCTGCAACTCCGCTCGTGGCAACCTCTGAACAACATCGTTCACTTGGGACTGAGATAGCAACCAGTTAGGACCTTCGTATTCAGATAGGCACCAGTGAAGACTTGGCTTGGCACTAGGCAGGCCTCTAGCTCAACTATGTATCTGCAGTACTGAGCAATGTAAAAGTTAAGTATTGCATAAATTCTGTGCAATATATATCTCGTTCTAATTTACTCTAGTGTTTCTAGTTTCTGGCTGCTCCCCTCCGTACCTACACCAGCGTGCTATCTTTATTCCTGTGTCCGTCTCATTCCACTCGGCCACCGACACCTGGACGGAAACGAGACACAAAAGCGGCGACGAGGCTGGGACACAAAAGTATATATGCCCACTCGTCGTGCTTTTGGGTGACAAACATATGGCTTACTAGTGCATGTGAAAAACTGGCTGAATGGGAGTTAGAACACGAGCTCACGCTGTCGCCCGAAAAATCCCCTGTGGTGATATTCACGAGGAAACGACAGAATTATTTCTCTCCAGACCTTCAGCTCGGTCCATACAAACTGCCTGTTCGGTCATATGCTAAGTTCCTTGGTGTTTACTTCGACAGCAAACTGACGTGCACGCGCCATGTTGAGTACCTCTTGGACAAAGTGGACACTACTGCAAATATCCTGCGTATGCTTGCCAGAGTTTGGTGGGGAGCCGATCCGACGGTACTCCTGACTCTATATAAGGTCTTGATCCGCTCCGTTTTGGATTATGGCAGTATCGTCTACGCCACTGCAGCGGAATCAACCCTGCGCAAACTTGATGTCCTCCAGTACAGAATGCTTCGTCTTGTTCTCGGAGCTATGAAGTCAACACCCACCAACGCCTTGCTCGTGGAAGCGTCTGAAATACCGTTAACTATACGTCGACAGATGCTGTCCGATATTTTCCTCCTCAGCCGAGCGTCAACATGTGATAGTGCCTCTCTCAAAACGGTGCACCGATTTTGGAGACATACAGAAATGCATCACAGAAGAGGCATGACCCGAATTCCTTTACTGGTTCGCAGCTATGAGAAATGGAGACATCTCTTCCCACTAATCATACAGGACACCAAACTTCCTTGCTTCCGTTATTTGTATCATCTGTTTTTCAACCCAGTCCCGGTGACACACTTGCCATCCGACTACACAACGGGGACCAACATCACTCTCGACGTGGAACAGTTTCTTCTCCGCAACTGGCCACAGCACGCTCACATCTATTCTGACGGCTCTAAAACTGAAGAAGGGGTGGGATACGCCTTCTTTTGCCCCTCCAACGGCACCTACCGAATTTTCGCGCTTCCTCCTGCGTCATCTATTTACACGGCAGAGTTACTGGCCATCAGGGAGGCCATTTATTATGGCACACGAACATTTGACTCTATATTGATCCTCACGGACTCTCAAAGCGTGCTGCAAAAATTACAACATCCGACGTTTGACAAACAAACGAATAGATATATATTGGACGTCTTGGAGGCCATAACAAATGCACAGTGAGCATAGACATCCACTTACTTTGGATTAAAGGACATCAAGGTATTCACCATAACGAAACTGTAGACCGCCTCGCCAAGAGAAGTATTACGGAAGGACAACATTGCCCCACGCCGATTCCATATACAGACTTCCGATCGACGATCCGAAAAGCTGCCTATCGCACTTGGGACCACGAATGGCACCTCTCTCAAGCGTTTAAGGGAGGACACCTGACAGCTATACAACCAAATGTCTCCTCTCGACCATGGTTTTCATCGATGACGCTTAGTAGACGTCATGCAACGTCTATCATTCGGATGAGACTGGGACATGGATGTTACCCTGCCCTCCTACACCGTTTGAAAATCATCGCTTCTCGGCATTGCGACAAAGATGCAACGGCAGTGGCGGATCTCAACCACATCATATTGGCAGGCACCAAATACACGGCCGCACAAAGTGTATTCTACCGAATGCTGGTTGTGAGGGGTTACCCCCTCCCCACAAGTGTCACTGTCCTCCTTCATGGATTCGACAAGTTTAAGTACAGTTTACTGAAGAACTACCTCAAAGTCACCGGCATACAGCTCTAATTTTAGAGCTGGTGTGTAACTTGAACATGCACACCTTGAAACTGCATAAGTAATTTTATATTATATTTTGACTTTTATTTGTCTTTGCACCTCTCATATGGTCCTATGCTGTTTGCACTTTCGTTGTATTACATATGTCACTCGTACTGTTAAATATGTATTGTTTTATGTCTTGTACATATGATTTTTCTACTTTTATTCTAAGGCTGTATGATGTGAGATTCCTATTACTATTGTGAAATACATTGTAAGAATCTCAATTCTATTGTAATGTTGCCACTGTAATAACTGCTGGCTGCATGGTCACTGTACCCAAAAGCCATAATAAAGAATAATAATAATAACAATATATCCGTGGTTCGTTGCAGCTGTTCGCCTGGATGAAAGTGTATCAGGAAACGACCATTGATTTTGTGTCATAAGAATCTTGATTCATCCCACCATGTGACTTGTTCCTATTGATACTGTAATACAGATCGTATTATGACCACTCAAGGGCGTAGATAATTTATTCTTCTGAGGGGTTCAGTTCTCCAGGACAATATGTTCATTCAGACCACTAGCGAAAATCTCTATAGGCGTATTAACGATTAAATCTGGGTAACACACTGTATTATGAGCGATAAAAAAGAAATAGTTCTCGGGGAGAGGGGATATTACTGGACACCCCTACCTCATTATCACATTATCTACGCGTTTGTCAGTCCACTGTCGGCGTAACTGACGATGTCGTTGGGTCAAAGTGCAAAAATGCAGAGCTTCAATAGTGCGGTACAATGTACGCTGAACGATGTGCTTCGATACAGTTGTGAATGCACTGAAATAAAACCAATCATTGGATATGCCACAGAAAAGTACCAATCTTGCTTTACTGAGCGCGTAAACATCCGACCTCCATGTTCTATGACGTCATATGGAAGTTTCCATCCACGCTCACGACTGCTTCCAAGCTTCTCGTTCCCAGCCGCAGGCCAGTGTAGATTTCTTTCACGGCCCGTATCGTCGTTCATTATAGTGATTATCCATCAGTCTCTTCTTCGCCTAAGGTGGGTTTCCTATGATGCGGCTATCGATTACCGTCATCGCAGTGCGCCTGACCTTCGCCTCAGATGCATTAACGAGCGGTTCCAACGAAACGGTTGTGGCTTGCGGTTGACGGAATATCTTGATGTAAAAATTGCTGTGTGTAAATGATGCTAACCTACATCAGCTCCTGAACTTAGATTTTTCTGTTCCGGTACGACTTTGTCGTCAGTAAAATTAAATCCACTTATTTTGGATTTGCGCGTTTCAGTGGCGGCGCGTCCTATGTGTTTACTGGTCACTGAACCCCCGGAAAAAAGCTCGTCGTGAAGAAAATAAATAAAATGTGTTTTTTAACCATCACTCTTTGTTTCATTACTCTAACAGAGCATTTTATACGCACATTCAAAGTATATTTATCGCATGAGAAACGTCGCGGACACAGCACGTATACGAGTAGTAGCATGGCCACTACACGGGTGTCAGTGGCCGCAGCGTTGCAATGCGCATGCGCGGATGAGGTTAAAAATCTCTTCTCAATTGGAGGTAGCACATGGGCGCTCCCGCGGCAGGGAGAGGCGAGGGGAAACGCCGCTTTTAACATAGCAGTTGGAGCTGGTAGACACGCCAGCTCCTGGCGACTCGAGCTCTGTCGTTTACGCACGAATGGTCCCGAAGCAAAGACAATAGAGGTACTGGTCAACTCGCCTTGAGCATGCGCAAATCCTCCATGAAGGCAACATCCGCCCTTCATATTTGTTTTTGGCGCATTGAAGATTTATCAAAAACAAGTCATTTTTGGTCAAATGTCTTATAAGTACCAATTAATGACGCATAAACTGTAAAAGCTTTCAGAAGATCCGATCATGAATAATAATAAAGCACTACTCTCTATCAAGAATAGTTGTGTGGTTAGCGGCATCGTGCTGAAGGGTCAAAGGTAATGGGTTCGAGTCTGACTGCAAGTTTTTTTTTTTTTTTTTTATCCAACGTTCTTTTTAAGAAATACGCGAGCAATAATGTCTTTTGGATTGTTACTTGCCACATATCTTTAGACGTTTTTCGCGATTTTGAGAGTAAATGACATTACACTCTTCGTTTTAATAAATATTTAACTGTTTGAAAAGAGGTGGGGGAGGCCAGCCTTTGCACATGCATAAGGTTAGGAGAGGGCGCCACTATCTAGTTCCGGTCCCGGTTCGCAAATATTGTCACGTTGAAATGGAAGCAGACTTGACTTCGAAGGCAGGGTTGTCAAGTGAACACAGCACTTATACTGGAAGCGGGTTTATTGCGAACTGAAACATACACTCTGCCCTCTTAGGCAGAGTGCTCTGCTATTTATACACAGATAGAATGTGCCAGAAATTATAAGAATCTACATCTATAAATGTGAATGTCTGTTCGGTGTACGTTTATCACGTCTGAACCACAAGACATAAAGAGCTAAAAATTTGTACAGTTACTAATGTCTACTCGGGGAAGGCTTTAGGTACGGTTTTATGGTGGTCGGATAGCTATTCATCTGTCTATATCTATAAATGTGAATGTCTGTTCGGTGTACGTTTATCACGTCTGAACCTCAAGACATAAGGAGCTAAAAATTTGTACAGTTACTAATGTCTATCCGTGGAAGGCTTTAGGTACGATTTTATCGCGATCGGATAGCTATTCATCTATATATATTAATGTGAATGTCTGTTCGGTGTACGCATATCACGCCCAAACGACAAGACACAGAGACTTAAATATTTGTACAGTCACAAATTTATAACTGAGGAATGTTTTAGGCACGGTTTTATAGCGATCTGATAGATATTTAGTAATTTGAAGAATATAACGCGAATTGAAAATTATATTTACTCTTTGAAAATAGTTTTATTGGTTGCATTGTTGCTTGAGGGTTGATAATGATAAAAGGGTGGAGTATATTAGAATGGAAAGTTATCGGTGTATATAAAATTCTACGTGTGTGTGTGTTAAAATTTTGCTCTGCAGAGAAAAACTACAGAATGCAAACGAATGGTCTGTATGTAATTGTTGTCCGAAGTCTCTCGTTGTTCACCATAGCAGTTCCATGCCGATAGCTATAATGGGGTGGAAGATATGGTGGTTGAAAGTCGTCAAATTATTAAAAAATTTCGGACTGAAGGCCAACGATGACGTTTGCGACTCTATAGCAAAGAGGTTACATACGGCGAAACGTGATACCACAGACCAAATCTTTGGTCTATGCTTGCTACAATGTCTTCAGCTCTTTCTCTGTAAGGATGAGCATACGAATAAAGAAATATAAGAATAAATAAATAAAGCAGTAAAAAAGAAATTTCTTTTCATATATCTCTTTAAAAAATCGATTTGACGTTTTGCGCATTACATCAAGTGATCGATCTGTGATATTATTACAATCATTATTGTTGAATTTCGTGATTGGATTCTTCGAAACGAGTGCATTTTTACGTGTGATTTCTTATTTCTTATATAGCCTATTCTCTGATAAATGTAACATGTTTTTAGAAAAAAGAAGATGGACAGAGAGTGGATAGGAATAGTACTAACTCAAGGCTCGAATAAATAAATAAATACCCGGGCAACGCCGGGTTTTCAGCTAGTAGTTAATATAAGAAACACGTAGAAATTACAAGTGAACATAAGAAACATGTAGAACATTCTGGAAATGTTAAATACGAAGAAATCCCTTGCGCCACACTGGCAGTCGGTTAACTTGCGGTCTTGCGACAGTAATGTATATCGGGCACTGAAAGAAGTGAACCCCCAGCCATCTGAAGCACCAGCCGCCACTGGTGCGTTTCCTCTACTGTACAGTATAAGGCACTCAAAACAGTTTTCTCAGAAAATTTGGGAAAAAACAAATGGGATTTAAAAAATACTTTCAATAGAAGTTATTATCCTCGAAGAGGGGCATCCACTAAAACGAAGCTCGACCCCCGGATGTGGAAGGGTGAGTGACTTTGCAATCTTAAATAAGATTCCTTATTTTTATTTCAGACTTGAACTCTCCTTTCAAGATAGATGGCGCTGTAATCGGCAGAAAGAAAAATGATTTGAAAATTGATGAAAAACGGTAATTTCTCGAACAAATAGACATAGGATTTTTCTCTAGGTTTAACACAGTTTCAACTAGCAGTTCGACAAAACTGCGATACGTTGTTCCAGAAGGAACATTCATGTCAGGGAACACATTAGCATTCATTTGGCAACTTCTTCAACATTTCCATGAACTTCAAAGTACGAGGAAATGATATATAATCTCTCTCTACAGACGTTAACATCGTGGAACAATTGCGTAGAGATGTGTACAGTTCGAATCATTGAAGTACAATGAAAAGTCTGACCAGGAACTGAGAGCATGATCACTGTCTGTGCTTCATTCGATTGTGTCAGCTTTCATATGATAGCATTATCAACAATATCAAAACATAACAAAAACTTTGATTTTCCTTATTTGTAGAATATTTGTTTGAGAAATTACCGATTTTCAACCATTTTCAACTCATTTTTATTTATTACAGTGCTACTTATAATGACGCGAAAAAAATGTTTCATACAAAGGTTACACATGTTTTCACAGAGAATCGAAATCTGCAATGAAAATTAGGGGTTCCTATTTAAGATCTCAAAGTTACTCCCCCTCCAGCTACCGCGGATGGTGCAGGGGAGTCCAGCTTCATGTTAATGGATATCGCTCTAGGAGGTGAAAAACTTTTATTGACACTTTTATTAAACGGACCTGTATTCCTCCAAGTATTACTCTATAGAGTTTTAAGTGCTTCACCCTGTATAATACTTTTCAAAAGCTGAAATATTTTGAAGGCTATTTAACATTTGTTTCACTATTGAATAACATTTATTCCACTGTTGCATAATTAAAAACAATGACAATGAACTGAAATAACGTTACTGAAAAAACACGTTTCCAGACCAATCTGGACACCAAGAATAAACTAACAGATGCTAACTATCATACACTGCCTACACAACTCTTCAAGCATGCATTAAATGCGTACCAATTGATGATGAAAATCGCTAAATGCCTGAATATACACTCCTGGCCATTAAAATTGCCGTACCACGAAGATGACGTGCTAAAGGACAGGTAGAAGATGCTGTGATATGCAAATGATTTTTGCAGAGCATTCACACAAGGTTGGCTCCGGTGGCAACACCTACAAAGTGCTGACATGAGGAAATTTTCTAACCGATTTCTCATACACAAACAGCAGTTGACCGGCGTTGCCTGGTGAAACGTTGTGATGCGTCGTGTAAGGAGGAGAAATGCGTACCATCACGTTTCCGACTTTGATAAAGGTCGGATTGTAGCCTATCACGATTGTGGATTATCGTATCGCGACATTGCTGCTCGCGTTGGTCGCGATCCAATGACACGTTAGCAGAATATGGAATCGTTGGGTTCAGGAGGGTAATACGGAACGACGTGATGGATCGCAACGGCCTCGTATCACTATCAGTCGAGATGACAAGCATCTTATCCGCATGGCTGTAACGGATCGTGCAGCCACGTCTCGGTCCCTGAGCACAGAGTAACATATATTTGTCTGTGCCCTGAGTCAACAGATGGGGACGTTTCAAGACATAAACATCTGATTCTTGAAGTTTTCCCAGCTGACATAATAGTCCATCATCATTCGGGAGAGCACCTGGGACAGTGACAGTTCTTCGTCCGAGATTTCGGCTGCAAACCTTACAGCCATCTTCAAGGCGAGTCCAAGACTGAGTTCTCAGCGTCTGCACGTGCCTATTTATACGGTAAATCACGTGATGCAAAGCTGCTGAGAATTAGAGTGCGCATGCTCGAAGATATCACATTCGTAACTGCTGCTAGTCATAGATGGATATATACATTAAAGATAAATATGTGAGCGCTGAGTGCAAACATAAACAGAGCTGTTACGTATCCACAGTGCTTACAATTGAATAATTAATCATTGAAAGTGGTAACATTAATCGGAAGTGAAGACGCACACATTCTTACCGAACGAAGGCGTGATATAAGTGGCTTCAATGCATTGTCAAGATGAAATCCTTCGTCACGATTTAACAGGTTGTCCGCCAGTTGAATGTGTACAGCTTCCTTTACAAATGAGTCCCAGAAAGTAGATGTTCAAATGTTCAAATGTTTGTAAAGCTTATGGGACTTAACTACGGGGTCATCAGTCCCTAAACTTACAAACTACTTACGAACTAGGACGGCACAAATATCCATGCCCGAGGGGGGATTCGAACCCCCGACCGTAGTGGCCGTGCTGACCGTGACTGAAGCGCCTCAGTCCCCTCGGCCACCGCGGCCGGCGTGGACAGTGAAATGAGGAACATGGCAGGCCTATTTTCAGGGCAACAATGCGCCTAAAAGGGTTTCAAGCTATCACACGTTTTTACATATTTAACAATAAGGAAACAAGAGGTATATTTAGGTTTAATAATAAATTAGTTACATTTAAAGACGTTTGGGAAATGTTCATTTCATGACTCTCTTCCATATACACTCCCGGATTAGACGCGATTGTTGACGAACAACTTGTTGCATATAGGGGAAAGTGTCCATTTCGACAAAAAATAAAAAGTAAGCTTTAAAAATTTGGTGGGCTTGAGATTCTAGAAATGCTTTTCCACTGAATGGACGGATATACTTGGGAAAGCAGATTTGTCAACAGAGAGAAATAAATAAGGGTTTCAGAGTTATAAAATATCTGACTCCAGAATGGTTCAATAAGGGCCACACTATTGTAGCTGACAATTTTTTCAGTAGCAAACTATTAGTGAGGGAATTGCTGGCAGTGAAAACCGAATATGTTGGAACTCGACGGTAAAACAAGATTGAAATTCCTAAAGAGATGCAGCCACATCGTTCAAGAGAAGTACATTCGTCAGCTTTTGAATTTTCGGATTCCATGTCACTAGTATTATACGTACCAAAACGATCATCAGCAGTTGTACTTGTCTCCTCTCTTCACTTGACAAAAACTGTGTTTGGTGACGAAAAGAATCAGAACTAATAGATTATTAGTTTCTCCATCACTGGAGGCTTGCTGTTGCCGCAACTCTGGTTGCTAATAGAGCATTACAATAAACACAATGGTGTTGGATCAGCTTGTTAGCACACATACTGCGAAACGCAAAACCATGTGTTGGCCTCTTGTGCACGTTTACAATATGATTGATATTGCTTGAATCGCTGTCATGATTATTATATGGTTGTATCATCCCCCCACAAAGCTTATCATCAAATCAGAAAAGGCGGCAGTTCCTCTTTCAGCTTGCACAACTTGTGCGTCGTTACATAAACCGGAAATTGCCTGGTAGGAGGTGCCTTCAGAAGGGAAAAAAAGTGGTCTTCTTTCTCTTGGATATGACTATGACCCGAGAGGACAAATTGCACCAGTAAATTACCAACACACCAACAAAAGACAAAGGTGTTCCTTTTGTCCAGGAAACCTCGACAAGAAAATAAAACAAGTTGTAACAACTTTAGAAAATTTGTATGAAGTTCACATTACTCTCCGATTGTGATATGCTTAGAATGTGATAAAAATGTCTAAGTGGACTATGTTGCCATGATCGTTTCCAAGCACAATAAAGCTGGAACAATTATTTCATTGCATTCAAGTTTTAATTTTTTATTTTTATTACAATCGTTATGCATATAGAATACAAAAAAAATTAGTTCTCTTTAATAGCATAAAGAAAATTATATGTCCCAAAATGTTTAATATCTAAGAATAAAACTATATGTTAGTTGTGAAAAATAAATAAAGTTATTGTAATAAAAATCAATGCAACATAATTTTTGCATAATGCATATTTCCATCACTCCCTCAAAAACTTAAAAAAATTCTATTAATATATGTGATTTAAAAACCAAACACAGAGAAAAAAATGATAACAAACTCAAAAATAAATAAAATGCTTCATTACAATGAACTGGGATCTTGAAAGACCCCAAGTGGCAAGTTACGTAACTTTTCCAACGTGCCAAATAGAGGGTTAAGGGCACCCCGTTACGGCCTTAAGACTGCACGGCAACTGCCAATTGACCTCGCAACATCCACTTGAAGAGTTGCTTCAAGGCAAACAGTGTTCAGGCAGCGTCGGTAGAGCAGCCTTTATTGTCGGGGACCTGCTTTAAGCGTACCGCAGATGCGTCTGCACAGAAGGGAACGGCTCGAGTGAATTCGCTAACATGACGGTCGGACAGGGGACCAATGTCATGAACCACAGTTTTGTCTGGAGATTGATTCTCGACGGATTCGCATCTACAGGGAACGTTGAGGACTTCTTCGGGACCCAAACATTGTGGGAACACACCGATATCGAGGATTATCCCAAATGGTGCGGGGCAGGGATCATGTTCGCCACTTCAGTACCTCTAATGAGTTTGTACGGGTGAATCGCCAAGGTTTAACCACTGTCGAAATCGTGACGAGACCTTCTGACCTCAATGTGGTTGTTGATGGGTGCTGTGAACCGAACTTCATACTGATGGACGATAACGCCTGACATCATAGAAGACGGGTGGTTCATGTTGTCTTGGAAACGGAAGATATTGCACGCACGATGTAGCCTGCTCGCTGTCCCGATTTAAATCTCATAGAGCATGTCTGGAATGCACTAGGAAGATGAGTTGCATCGAGTCGGCCGGCCGCGGTGGCCGAGGGGACTGAGGCGCTCCAGTCACGGTTTGCACGGCTACTACGGTCGGGGGTTCGAATCCCCCCTCGGCCATGGATATTTGTGCCATCATTAGTCCTAGATAGTTCATAAGTAGTTTGTAAGTTTAGGGACTGATGACCCCGTAGTTCAGTCCCATAAGCTATACAAACTTTTTTTTTATTTTATTTTTTTTTTTTTTTTTTGCATCGAGTCGGCATCAACTAACGACTTTCCAAATCTTGCGAGCAATTCTGCAAAAGAATAGCCGTTATTGCCTCAACATGAGATTGATGACGTCATGTCCCTTCGTTTGTAAGGCCAGTGTTGCTACCATATGTGGCCATTTCCCATATTGAGTACGATAACCAGTTGTTGCAATTGGTGTTAAATCCATTAAGTTGGAAATAACGAAGAAAACATTGTTGTCTACCTTTACGCATTTTACAGTTTTACCGGTATTGTATTATTTACATTGTTTCTACTTTACTCTCAAAATAAATGCAACATTGGAAAATTTCGGTTTGTTTCTTTAATTCTGGACACCAGCGTAATTCCCGAACCCGGAGGTTGGAAACACCGTGACACCGGGCTGTAATCATTATCTGTTACGTGTGATGGTTGTGTTTTGGCTCATATGTGTACGTTATCGTGTTCGTGTTCACGTTTAATATGCCACATTTTAAAGCAAATTCCAGCGGCTGGGAATATATCGCATATTTGGTATTTCGTTGCAGTGTTAAAAATATTTCAGAAATTGTTGTATAATAAAGCATTTGTTCGTTGTGTCGAAGAAATGTTTGTTTTGTGCTCTTTTCTTCTACTTCTGTGGAGCAGATACTTAAATCCCAGCCGCGCGGGAGTAGCCGAGCGGTCTGGAGCGCCACGTTACGGATCGCGCTGCCTCCCGCGTCGGAGGTTCGAATCCTCCCTCGGGCATGGATGTGTGTGTTGTCCTTAGGTTAGTTTAACTTAGTTTAACATGTTCGCTGCCGTTCACGCTGTGGCGCGATGATGCTAGGTGCCACTTCACGCTCTGGCGCGTGGTCATATTTTGACAGTATCTTTTCATAGTTTAAAGCCACTAAATGTTTTGGTTTTAGTTTTCAGTTTTTTATAAGGTTTTTTATTTGCATTTGTATTTTTGTGAATAAACAAATGAACAATATAAACAGTACATACAAGGTATTTCATAAAACATATGCTTATTTCTATATCAGCAGCAATATAAGTATGAATAATATCAAAAATAAGAAGTATTTTTTTTATAAACGGGTAACTAATCGAAATAAAATTAAAATAATCAAAAGCTTGCTTGCTTGTTTACATAAGAATCCAATAAATCTATCATGACACCATGAGAAGCGTGTGTGGCTCGTAGCCGGTAATGCAAACGCAGAAATCTGGAACAACGTACGTATGCATATCACTTATAGTGTTCCCTGAGTGCCTACCAGAGTATACAGCTTTATTAGTTTACAACAACACATAATAGGATGGTAGGTCGCAGCACGCGCAACAGCGTGAGCGGCACCTGACTCAAGTAACGTTTGCACGCCCCAGAGCGTGAACGGCAGCGAACGTGTTAAGTAGTTTGTAAGATTAGGGACTGAAGACCAATGTAGTTTGGTCCCATAGGATTACAAACATTTGAACTTAAATCCCACTGACCTCGGAACCGTGTCCTCCCTTCCATCTCAGCTTTAACATTTTGATGTCATGTTCCATCAGCTTTCCCTTTTCATTATCAACAGATGTGATACGTCAAGAGGAAGCCACCGCTCGTCGTATCGTACACCTAATCGGCGACCACTTCCTCTCCTTGCAATGCGAGATAACAAAATTCTTCACTTTCATTCAGGATGTTTCTGTCCTTGCCATGTCACAAAATTCATACCGTTCGCTTTGTGGAGCGAGAAACGTTTTCTTTGTGCAATGCGTTATAACTTGACACAGCTACGAATTAAATTCTTTTTCAGAAAGAGGTGAAGTTGTCTCACTTGAAAACGTTGTTCCAGGTGACGTTGAAAGGTTTATCTGCCTACTCGACTGGGTAATCTTTAATATTTATATCGAATTTATGTGATTTAACAAGGACGCGATAATAATCGCTAATACGGCTCTACATGGTGCTAATGAAGGTCCAGTTGACATTGTTTCCTTTTCCCTATTTTTTAATTCTTTATTTCTTGTATGTTACATAACAGTTGATCACCTAAATAGTTTAATGGGTCATAATGATGCTAAATATTAATGCGGCGATTGCTGTTTGTTAATTTACGTTCTTACATAACTAATGTCACACGTCAACGGTGTACTGTTGTCACAATGTTTAGGAAACTAACTAGACTGTTACCAACTAATACTCTGCACTCGCAGTGTGTTACAGGTGCAGAACAAAAGTGCAAACCTACTCTTTGGACGATGCCCACCGAACTAAACCCTGTGTTTGTCGCACGGGAATGGCTGTGCCTTCTGCAGCGTCATGTTGCGGGGCCCGCGGTTCGATTCCTCCCTCTGGCATGGGTGTGTGTGTGTCGTCCTCAGGATAACTTAGTTTAAGCAGTTTGTAAGCCTAGGGACCGATGATCAGAGTAGTTTGGTCGCTTGGATCTGTGGACGTGCCCCTGGTATTCACATTGAAATCTGCTGTGTACAGAAATGTCCCCCCTTTATTGTTCTTCACCTACAGCAATTTCGTGTCGCTGAGTGCCCTGGTCCAAGTCTTTCAACTTCGGAGACTTTTGTGTCCGTAACCTAACCCAGTTATCAAACTGGGGATGGGAGAGCTACAGTTTCCTGTGGAATTCGAACTACGTGTCGCTTCTGGCAATTCCTTATATCGTTGAAAGGTGAAGGCTGGGTTAAAACGCAGACGAACAATTCCATGATCTGACCGGATTACGAACCGATGACCCTTCGGTTTCCAGTAGAGCGATTTACGCCGAGACCACCAGGTCCGACATTCTTCACCTAAGAACTAAAACTGACAACTGTTCTTTCTTCCTGCGCGCTATTCGAGAATGGAATGGGAGATAAATAGTATAACGGTGGTTCGAAGAACCCTCTGCCAGGCACTTAAATCTGATTTGCAGAGTATCCCATGTCGATGTAGATGTTGGATACTAAAATTACGTCCAGTCATCTGGTGGTTTTATTTAGCCGTTTGGTAAAGACATCTGGTTATCTGTAATCAAATCTTGTCGTATTTTGTTAGAAATAGATTCAGTCAGTTTGTTTGGGGTAAGTAAAGAGCCAGCCACGGTGGCCGAGCGGTCTGCGGCGCGCCAGTCGCGTTCTGCTCGGCCACTACGGTCGGGGGTTCTAATCCCCCCTCGGTCATGGATATTTGTGCCGTCCTTAGTATTAGCTAGTTCATAAGTAGTTTGTAAGTTTAGGAACTGATTACCCCGTAGTTAAGTCCCATAAGCTCTACAAACATTTGATTTGTAAGATGCCTAGTATATTTGTTTGTATATTGTTTATAGAATCGTGTAATTTGCATGTAATAGTTAGTTTGGCTGTAGAAGCCGAGATAGATGAATCGTTGCCGCGGTGGAGTAGCCGAGCGGTCTAAAGCGTCTCGCAGCGGAGCGCGTGGTTGCTCGCCGTGGAGGTTCGAATCCTCCCTGGGGCATGGGTGTGTGTGTTGTCCTTAGGTTAGTTTACCTAGGTTTAAGTAGTTTGTAAGCTACGGACTGATGACCACGCATTTTGGTCCGATAGATTTACAGACATATGAACATTTTGATGAATCGTTTGCGAGGCCACGGCGGCGTGTAACGAAATGGCAGAGCCTGTTTACAGGGCCGTGCGGGTGGCCGCGTGGTCGAAGGCTTCATGCTACGGACTGGACGGCCGCTCCCGCCGGAGTTTCGAATCCTCCCTCGAGCATGGGTGTGTATGTGTTGTCTATAGTGCAAGTTAGGTTGAGTAGTTAGTAAGTCTAGGGAATGATGACCATAGCACATTGGTCCAATAGGCTGACAAACATGTCAACATTTTGTTTACAGGTATGCCGAATGCGGCTAAGGAACGCAAGTAAAGGACGTCTCGGCCCGTAAAGCTGGAAAGCGGGATGTGGGATGGCTGCTCCTCACCACAGAACAGAGTCAGAGGGGCCTATTGTGTAAAAATAGAAACTAGCGGGCGCCTGCTTTTGTGTAAACGTGAGGGTCGCCGAAGAATTAGGAAAAAATAAGGAAGGAAAGTAGATAAAGCTTTGAAGCCCTGTCAACAGCGTGTTCCTTGGAGGCGGAGCTCACGCTCTGATTGTTCGGGTGAGGATGGGGAAGGAAATCAAATGTTCAAATGTTTGTATAGCTTATGGGACTTAACTACGGGGTAATCAGTCCATAAACTTACAAACTACTTATGAACTAGCTTACACTAAGGACGGCACAAATATCCATGCCCGAGGGGGCATTCGAACCCCCGACTGTAGTGGCCGTGCAGACCGTGACTGGAGCGCCTCAGTCAGCTCGGCCACCGCGGCCGGCGGAAGGAAATCGGTCGTGACCTTTCACAGAAACCATCCTGGCATTTGCCTGGAGCGATTTAGGGAAAGCACGGAAAATCTAAATTTGGATGCCCGCGGGTGAATTGGAACCAGCGTGCTCCCAAATGCTGGTACTGCGCCTAGCAGCCGGTGTCACGCATGCATTGTTCACTGTTTGGAGACTGCCGAACGCGCTATATTGCCGGCAGCCTTTACCATCAATCTGACGTATAACGTTGGCAGTTTGGTTCCGCCATCGAGACGCCGGTAAGAGCCAGTAGAATAAGTGATCCGTCAGAGTGACTCCAAGGGTACTGTAATAAATAGTAATAAGACAAGCTTCCATTGGGTAGTGATGAGCGACGTCAGGAAATGTTCGTATGTCGCACAAGCGCTAAGAAAGAACGCATAGCATCGGAGAAATATTGTCTTTTCTCTGGTGGAAGTATTTTGGCATGCCCACAAATAAAGAGTTTGGTGATGGCAATTTCCGATAACGTTCTTATTGAAAGATGCTGTTTTTTGGACTGACTCCTAGATTGTAGATTTGGGCAAAGCTTAAGACAATGTTGACTATATTACACTCATTCAAATCCTGATGGTAGCAGGGTAATACTTAATGCATGGCTGTTAATCAGCGACTGTACTACCAATTGATCAAAAAGTCAGTATAAATTTGAAAACTTAATGAATCACGAAATAATGTAGATAGAGATAAAATTGACCACACATGCTTGGAATGACATGGGGTTTTATTAGAAAAAAAAAAAAAAAAAAAAAAAGAAAATAAAGTTCAGTCCGACAGATGGCGCGTGATTCTGGTTTTGTAACTGCTACCGTGACGGGTGAGAGGTACGCCGATATGTTACAGAATCGCATCATCGCCAGCCTGGTTGATAAAAACTTGCTGGAACGTACGATTTTTATGCGGGATGGCGCTCCACCCCATATTGCTAGACGTGTGAAAGATCTCTTGCGCGCGTCGTTTGGTGATGATCGTGTGCTCAGCCGCCACTTTAGTCATGCTTGGCCTCCCAGGTCCCCAGACCTCAGTCCGTGCCATAATTGGCTTTAGGGTTACCTGAAGTCGCAAGTGTATCGTGATCGACCGACATCTCTAGGGATGCTGAGAGACAACATCCGACGCCAATGCCTCACCATAACTCCGGACATGCTTTACAGTGCTGTTCACAACATTATTCCTCGACTACAGCTATTGTTGAGGATTTCCTGTAAAGACATCATATTTGCTTTGTCTTAATTTGTTATGCTAATTATTGCTTTTCTGATCCGATGAAGCACCATCTGTCGGACGTTTCTTGAATTTTTTTATTGTTCTAATAAAACCTCATGTCATTCCAAGCATTTTTGTCAATTTTTACCTTTCTATCTACATTATTCCGTGATTTATTAAGTTTTTCAAATTTATACTGATTTTTTGATCACCCGGTGTATTAGACTTGTATAATCAACTACAGCCCTCAGTCGCAAGTTACAATTGAATGTAACCCAGGTTTCAGTGTCACAAAGGACACCTTCTTCAGACAATAGGCTTTAACCTTTTTACCTCCTATTGTCTGAACAATGTGTCTTTGTGACACTGAAATCTGGGTTACATTCAATTGTAACTTGCGACTGAGGGCTGTAGTTGTTTATAAAAGTCTAATAGAAGGGTAAAATATAGGCGCCGAAAGTTCTATTCAACTTGTACAACAACCAGACAGCAGTTTTAAGAGTAGAAGAGTATGAAAGGGAACAAGTGGTTAGGGAGTTACACAAGACTGTAGCCTTTCCCCGATGTTATTCAATCTGTACATTGAGCAAGTTGTGAAGGAAAGCAAGGAGAGATTTCAAGAAGTAATTAATGTTCCTAGAGAAGTAATTAAAACCTTTTAGTTTACCGATGACATTGTAATTATGTTAGACCCAGCAAAGGGTCTGTAAGAACAATTAAACGGTATGGACAGTGTCTTGAAACTGTTGTAGGTATAAGATGAACTTTAACAAGAGGAAGTCTAAGAAAATTAGGTGATGCTGAAGCAGTTACATAAGATAACGAGTCAATAAAAGTATATATGAGTTTTGTTATTTGGGTAGCAAAATAACTTACGATATCCGAAGTTAAGAGCATATAAATTGCAGAATGGCTACGGCAAAAGAAGGATTTCTGAAGTAGAGAAATTTGTTGACATATTAATTTAAACGTTTGGAAGTCGTTTCTGAAAGCATTAGTCTGGAGTATGGCATTGAACGAAAGTGAAACTTGGTCTACAGAGTTTAGACAAAAAGATGATAGAAGCTTTTGAAATGAGGTGCTACAGACAAATGCTGAATATTAGATTGAAAGATCTCATAACTAATGACGATGGACGAACATAATTGAAGAGAAATGATATTTCTGGCGTATCGTGTGCAAAAAGGAGGGATGGATTGTTGGGACACATTATGTATCAAGGCAGTGGAGGGAAGTTTATGGGGTAAAAATCACATCCAGAAACACTTTCGTATTAAATCAATCTCATACCAAGAATGTTCAAATATTTGTAAATCTAATGGACTTAACTACGTTGGCCATCAATCTCTAGGCTTACAGACTACACAAGCTAACTTAAAGTAACACATGCTAAGGACAACAGACTCACCCATGCCCCAGGGAGGACTCGAACCTCTGACGGCGAGCAACCGCGTGCTCCGCAGCAAGGCGCCTTAGAACGCTCGGCCACTCCACCGCAGCAGTCTCATACGAACATCGACACTAGTTTTCATACGATGATATGGGTATGTTTAAGTCGTAACCTGCCTTTCTCCAAACAAAGGCTCATACCTTGGTGCAGAAAACTGATTGTCAATCCAATCACAGAATGAAATAACGATAATGTCTCTTTTGCAATTAATCGAAATTACTCTTTCGCTCTTTTAGGACTGATATAAACACTATCAGGTATGTAGGAGTTTTATCCTCTTATAATTACTTAAAACAGAATATTTTGGTCCTCTTGATTGAAAATGTGATAATACATTGGCTTCATTGAATTATGTATTATTTCCCTACAATGGTATTGGTATCTTATTACTTTGGTTCTCTCTATTAAAATGTCACTTGTTGCAGAAGTTTTGCGTGTAAATGACACAGACTACAGTCTTCCTTATGATCAAGTGTTATTCTAAGGATGCTCTCATGGGGTTCTGAACGTCTGAGATCAAAGTTGCCCTTATTAGCTATTATTAAACCAAACAATCTGAGAAACGCTGTATAAGTACCCATACAGACGTATCCAGTCAGGCACTAATAACATTTCCAAGTGGTAGTAATTCAACTTAAATTTTCGCAGATTTAAAATTGTGCACTTCACGAAACTCAAAAAAGGAAAAACCCTATGACTACAACAGGGCCGGCCGCGGTGGCCGAGGAGACTGAGGCGCTCCAGTCACGGTCTGCACGGCCACTACGGTCGGGGGTTCGAATCCCCCCTCGGGCATGGATATTTTTGCCGTCTTAGTTCGTAAGTAGTTCATAAGTAGTTTGTAAGTTTAGGGACTGATGACCCCATAGTTAAGTCCCATAAGATTTACAAACATTTGAACATTTGACTACAACAGGGATGAGTGACAGCTGGGATCAATCGATTCTCGTAACAACCTTGGTGTGACGTATTTTGGAAGATGAAATTGAAAGGCCACACAATTTAAGTTCCAAATAAGGCATGGAGCAGACTTCGGTTCATTTTCACAATACTGGGAAAATGCAATCAGTCAACAAAGGAGACCGTGTGCAAGTCAGTTGGACGCCCCACCTTAGAATATTTTTCAGGACTCTGGGACCCATACCAAGTGCGACTATTGAGGGACATTGTAGTAGTACGATAACGGGCGGCGCGAAATGTCAGGTGCTTTTTTTATTCGCGGAAGGGTGTCATGGAAATGTTGAAAGACAGACTCCCATTAACCCACGAAAGAGTGTCGTTAAAGTTTTTACAACCAGGAGTAAATGAAAACTTTAATCTAGAGAGATTCTTCGCTGGCCTGCGTATATCTTGCGATGTAACAGTGGCGACAAAGTTAGAATATGCTTGACTTCATTCAAAGCAGGAAGGCGGTTTGAATTGTTATTTGTTGAGAAACATATATATATATATATATATATATATATATATATATATATATATATATATATATATATATATATGCCGAGATCGCTGTTCAATTTCAGATTACCGGTTTCTGCAAGCTAGTTACGATCTTCAGATCTGCAACTCCACATTTTAAAAAAATAGTACCTCTCCATATATCTACAGCTGCACAGTTCAGTCGTGTTGTGTCTTGATTTTCAATAATTTCCATCTGCTCGTCATTTATGATATGTATAACGCCATATAAATGAGATCTTTATACATAAAGCAAGAGTGTCGGCGTCTTAGTATGTTTGTGTGTACGTATTGCATACAAATCTACAGTTTTTTCCAGTCTTTATGAAATTTTGCACACGTAAGCATCAGTTCATGAGGACGGTCGCCGTCACGTTCTCGAGATAAGACGTCATAAACAGTGAGATGCGCGAAAAACTGCTGCATCAAACGACAATGTTGCACATTTCCTGCTAAACCACTGGACGGATTTCAACCAACTTTGGTACACATATCCCTTACCGTGAAGTAACAATGCTGTCGGGGTAAGAACCCATACTACATATGGTTCAGGAGATATAACGTCTTAAACAATAGGAGTTGCAAAAAACTGCCACATAACGCGACAAGAATTTATTCACACACTGTATGAGAATAACAGTACTTAGCGACTTGCAGCCAACTCTAACCATAATTTCGAACTTTTATTAAACTTTTTCTCGCTGACAACCATAGCAAAATAATGAAAGGAAAAACGTTTCTCGCTTACTACTTTTCCGCTGTTCATGGAGGAAAACTACGGAATTCAGTATGACGTTACAGTTTATAATTTCTACACTACAAATGGTAGACGCGGGAAATTTTACAGATAGTATACAAATATACAGCTGAATGTAATTTCGAAATTGTATCACAGTACGGCACGTAGTTCATGAGATATGAGGACATAAACATTAAGGTTCATAGAAAAAAACCACCACGCATCAGGTTTTAATCTATTACTTCTTTACAACTAACTCTGTTCGCAGCGGATTTTAACGACATACAGCACTTATACAAATGAATGTATAACTGCAAAATTATACAATTATAGAACATATAATTCAACTAATACGGTATCATATATTGATTTGATTTGATTTGATTTTTCCAGGGAAGCCAAAACAGTCTTGGTCCAACCCGCCACTGCCCGCACCGAAACTAAGTTTATTGTGCGGTATCGCTCCCTGTATATCTAGTAAAGCCAACCAATGCCCTTGAACAGTGCAAGGAGTCCCTTTTCCAGTTCTTTATTAGACACAATTTCTTCGGGTCTGGTTGTCCCAAATGTTCTGTGCCTTTTACTCTCCAATGAAATGCATTCGAAGATTAGATGTGATGCAGTTTCATCACCGTCATCACAGATTCTACATTTAGGGTCCTCTTCTGTTATTCCCATCGTATGTAGGTGTTTTTTTTTAAATTCCCATGGCCTGTCAGCAATCCAACCACGAGTCTAATCTCTCTCCTTTTCAGGCCCAGGATTGCAGAGCTTCTTTTAAAACATGGCTTTGGCATCATTACCTTGCCATGTTTTCGTTGGTAGACTTTGGTCCAATATTCTACGTGCTGTCTTCTGAGCCAGTTACGTAGCTCCAATTTGATCATTGCGTTGATGATTGTCAGGACAGGTTCCGGTCCAGTAAATGGAGTCTCTGCCCCCATCCTGGCTAATCTGTCGGCATGTTCGTTGCCACTGATCCCCGAGTGGCCAGGGACCCACAATAGGTTTACTCTATTGCTTTCCCGTAGCTCCACCAGAACCCTGTGACATTCTGCAACAATTTTAGACCTTGTTGATATCATATATACTGCGATGGGTAAAAACCTGTCACATCACGCACTACGTATTAATACATTTACGGACTTACCACTGAAACATTTCTGTCTTCCAGTCAGCTTAAAGAAACTCCTGTAAGCTGACTGCTCTTGACAACTTTGAACTGTGAAGCGCACACGACTGGAGGTGAAAGCAATAGACGTCTATAGAGCTACAAGGAAAAGAAGAGAATGAAACATCACATTCAGCGAATACCCATTATTTCCGACAGATTTAGCTTTTAACTTTCAGATACTGCAGTTTCCAGTCAGACTTGCATTTCCTATTACAAATAATAAATCACGGGGCAATCTATTCAATACTGTGGAGTGGATGTGACATGTCTATGTTTCTCAAACGGACAACTTTATGTCATTTTCTCAGGGATTGGATCACCAAAGAAATTATTCATATTAGATCCTGGACAAGTTACAAGAAATATTGTTTATAGTAAAGTTGTGACTTAAATAAATGTATGAAATGTTCAAATGTGTGTGAGGTCTTATGCGACCAAATTTCGTGGTTATCAGTCGCTAGACTTACACACTAATTACTTGACTAAATTAAACTAACTTACTCTAAGGACAACACAAACACTTGCCGAGAGAGGATTCGAACCCCCGACCTTAGCGGCCGTGCAGACAGTGATTGGCGCGCCGCAGACCGCTCGGCCACTGCGACTGGCCGAATGTATGAATGTTAGATATCATTTGTATTTTGATTACTATTTTTCTTTGTTTTACTTATAAATTTGTACATTACACAAAACAGCTTTATTTCTTATATATTCTCTGATAAATATAACATGTTAGTAGAAAATAGGAGATGGGCAGAGAGGGAAGGGATAGGAGAAGCACTAACACAACGCTTGAATAAATAAATGAATAACCAGGCAACGCCAGGTTTTCGGCTAGTTTAGAGTAATATGCCATAGCTCGTCACTTTTAAAAACACTTTTTTTCCACTTGGTCACACCTGTATGTCACATACAAGAGTGAATAAGTAGGAAAATGTGTGTTGTGATGGATTTTTAGAGTGATGAGCTATGGCATATTATTTTTGTGGTGTCGCACAAGTACAAAGTGCGCGCCACCTACTTTCGCCGCGCGCCGCCATGCACGCACGGCGCGGCGTTCTCACGACGACAGCCACGAGCGCCCTCTGCTGCAACCCCGCTCGTGGCCACCACTGAAGGACTGGCACTTCGGTCTGAGATAGCGACCAGTTAGGACCTTCGTAATCAGATAGGCACCAGCGAAGACTTTGCTATCGTACAGGCACTAGGCAGGCCTCTAACAACTATGTATCAACATTCTGCAGTACTATGTAAAAGTTAAGTATTGTTACATTCTGTGCAATATATATATCTTTCTAATTTACTCTAGTGTTTGTAGTTTCTGGCTGCTCCCCTCTGTACCTGCACCAGCGTGTCGGTCTCATTCCACTCGGCCACCGACACCTACGACGAGGCGGGGACACAAAAGCGGCGACGAAGTCGGGACACAAAAATTTTAAATTATGGCACATCTAGTTTATATGACGTTATAGATATCATAAAAGACGATCAGATTTAAATACTTGTAAATCAAGACATAACACGATTTAACTGTGAAGTTGTAAATGACGTATGGAGAGGTGCTATTTTCTTAAAATATAGAGTTGCAGATCTAAGGATGACAACTAAGTTTGTCTAAACCGGTAAATTGAAATAAAATGTTCAACAGCGATCTTGGCATATATATTTATCAATAAGTAAGGGCCGGCCGCGGTGGCCGAGGAGATTGAGGCGCTCCAGTCACTGTCTGCACGGCCACTACGGTCGGGGGTTCGAATCCCCCCTCGGGCATGGATATTTGTGCCGTCCTTAGGATTAGCTAGTTCATAAGTAGTTTGTAAGTTTAGGGACTGATAACCCCGTAGTTAGGTCCCATAAACTATACAAACATTTGAACATTTGAACAAGTAAGGTTAGAATAGTATTATGTCACAGTTGAGGGCAATACCGAAGGTCCCGATACCTCCCGCCTCCTTAAGCCCATGACGTCATGGGCGGGGACATACTAACCGGGAAAAAACGCGGTAAACAACATTCCGAAACACAAAACAAAACTCACAAATAAAACTTTCCATTACGCACAAAGAAACATTCTTTCTCCACAGTGTTCTGCCAGTCAGTTGCCACTACTAACGACCAGAGTTTTAAGTTATTAGTCTTTTTTTAATTAAATCATATTGCTCGGTAGTTGGATGGTTGAACGTAAATTTATCATATACGTTGCTTGTAGTGCCCATTTGAGCAGCAGCTATTATGTAATTCACTGTACTGTTTTTAAAGGAAACGCCTTTTGCAACTGCAAATGAAGGAGTTTTATTTTTATAATTCACCCGTACGCGTTTCGCCTTTGTCACAAGGCATCATCAGTGGGTGTCCTGAAATATTTACATGTTTCTGTTTACACACAAAGGTTAGGTTTTTTTTACATATGTACAAAACATTTCGTTTCTTTATGTGTAAACAGAAACATGTAAATATTTCAGGACACCGACTGTAATGTTTGTAAATCTATCGGACCAAACTGCGTGGTCATCAGTCCGTAGCTTACAAACTAATTAAACTAAGCTAAACTAACCTAAGGACAACACACACACACCCATGCCCCAGGGAGGACTCGAACCTCCACGGCGAGCAACCGCGTGCTCCGCAGCGAGACGCTTTAGACCGCTCGGCTACTCCACCGCGGCAGGACACACACTGATGATGCCTTGTGACAAAGGCGAAACGCGTACGGGTGAATTATAAAAATAAAAACCCTTCATTTGCATTAGCAAATTATAGTAAATTTATCAGTTTGGATTGTGAAAAGTAATGATACAATTGTAACAAAAGAAAAATTCGCATTACAAATGGTCACTATTTCGACTCACACAACATTACACGCCGACGTCAGGGGTCAAAATCGACCGGTGGTATCCCGTGATTCAGTTCACCCAAAAACACTAATCACTTGAAACTTTGATAGTTCGTAACGGCAACTACTCGGCAGACTACCGTGGCGAAGGAATGTTTCGTTTTGCGCAATCCAAAGTTTTCCGTAGTGTTTTTTGTCGTGTAGTACGTCTCCGCCCATGACGTCATTGGCTGAAGCCGACGGGTGGTATCGGGACGTTCGGTATTGCCCAGGGGTCAAGGTCGACCCCAGTAGAGGCATTTAGGAGTCATTCTTCCCACCCTGGATACACGGCTGGAATGAAAAGAGATCCTAAGACGGGGTACCGTGCAACATCCCCTCTGCCGTGCACGTCAAGTACGGACGCGGAGCCAGAAAAATAACGATTTCTCCTCTGACTTTTCTTGCTCCGGCGAGTGAAGTGTGCGGAGAAGTGTCGGGAAAGGGTAACAGCCACCGCACCATCAAGGAGAGCGAGGATATTTCCACGGCAGAACCGGCGCTCGGCGGCCCACGGTGAGGAAGGGCAGGTGGCGTAGTGCGGCTCTCCGCCGGCAGAGGCGCTGGCGTCAAGGCCGCGGCCCGCAGTTACCCTTGCGGAGCGGCCCTCGGGAGCGCAGTCCGTCCTGCGACGCCGTCGACTACTGGTGCCGCTGCTACCGCTCCGAGGTACGTAGCGGCCTTCTTTCCTTTACGACACCTCTTCCAGTTCGTCGCGTTTTTTGGGAACTAAGGCAGTTCGGGCCCGACAGTGACGTGGTGTTCGCGTCGTCTGACAGTTCGTGATTCTCCAGTGAAGTCAGGGATTTGACAGCTATAACTAGCAGGAGTTATGAATTTCTACATTATAAACAACTGCGTTGTCTTCGCCACCGGAGGATAAAGAGTTGAAGCCACAAGCTGCTGGACGTGTAATAGCATGTTTTCCGTCATATCCCCGCAAGAATCAAAAAATAGTATGTGTTATACCGAGATCACTAGGAACTAATTTTTCGAAATAATAATGAAAGAAAAATAATAATCTGCAATTCTATGGATTACTTTATTTGACAGCAGAATAATTGTGACTGTCGAGCTGTATCTTACAGTGTCGTCTGAATCACGAAAGACATTTTTTGAAGGTGTTCACCATGATTCTAGTAAGTGCGAGTATCGAGTGTACGATATTATTCAGTTCGTCGTTTACTAATGAGAAAAAATTAGTACAAATATTGTATGTTTAGGATTAAGTTATAAGGCAGTTCACTTTCTGTCAAAGTAATGTGAACCCTATGTCTCCGACGAAATTATGGAATTCGAAGACTCCGACAGTTCTACGAAGACGCGATAGCATTGTTGATGTCTGTACCACTAACGTTATGATTATGTACTGTGAAACATTAGTGGTATCTGGTTGAACAATTTTTCGAAATGGTCGACTGTTGCAAATTTTGTCTTAGCGCTCCACGTATCGGCATATCGTAGCTTTTCAGGGGGGGGATCTTTGCAGACCGTAGCTGGGCATGCGCGCGCGTGGCTGTCTTTTCGAACAGCTGTGACTCTACGTCTCCCGTCAAACAGCCGGCGTGCTTTAACCTGCTGAACAGATACGCTAATTCTGAAGGAACAGTACCACTACGCATTAATCGGATAAATCGTTGAAGTGTCAGTGACTATTTCCACTATTAGATGTTGCGAAGAGATCACACTCGGTCACCTGTGTTTACTTCACTGACAGATCTGAGGGCGACCTGCATGTCACATACTTTACAGCTTTCCTCTGAACAGGTTTACATAACTGAGAAGGCAAGTGATTCGAAAAATATGAAATTCCACTAATAGGTTTCCATTTAACAAATATTCCAATTTGTAAGATGACTACCGTTGTGATACGGTTTCTGGCTGTGTTATTTCAACCTCCTTTCTTTCGCTGGATTTTTAGTCACTTACACCTTTGGCTGACATTTATTAATTTGAGAACTGACAAGCGTGACCACATTTCAAGGCCCATGTCAAAATGCTGGTCGCCCTGTAATTCGACGTCTTTACTTCAAGTTTTCAGTTCGGAGGACGCCAAGGCATATCACCTTCAGTAGGGCCATCCTGTTCAAACCTACCTCACAGCTGAGGACAGCTGTACGTTTTAGCAAAAGCTCTTAGGATTATCGCGAGTTATTTTAAACTCGCATTTCTCATGAAACAACAATCCTGGATTAATAATCACTAGTTAACTTTCGTCACAGTCATATCTACAGGGTGTAAAGTACTGGTCCTACAGCGTCGTAAAAAATTGCCCAGATGGTGACACAGTTATAAGTCACTAAATCTATATTCTACATGAAAATTAACAAGGAAACTTTAGAATGTATTTTTCAGACAATATTCAGCAGTATGTAAATTAAGAAAAACCTTGCTCATTTAGTGCTTTAACACACTTTATTTACGGTTAACTGACGATTTCGGTCGACGTCCAACATCTGGCGGCTGTATCAGACGTAAAAAATCAAACAGTAACAATACTTCTCGAAAATTGCAAAAGATAAGTGGACTATATAACATACAGTATTACTTACGAAAATATTTCGGGTTGAAACAACTTAAATGTCTAAAGAGTATACACCGTTATACTGACAGTATGAAGACAATATTTCGTTTCTTTTTTTTTTTTTTTTTTTTTTTTTTTTCTGTATACGACGTCAGCATTGCACACCTAGCTCAAGAATTACACTGAAAACATAGCCTGAATAATTTCAGAGAGCACTTTGATTACTCAAATTATGTTTTTAGTGTAACTTTCGAGCTACCTTTGCATTGTTTATGTCCCATACAGGAAAAAAAAAACAACGAAATGTGGTCTTCGTGCTGTCAGCTTGTTGTGTATAACAGTCCGTACTCTTTTCACGTGTAATCTATTTCAACACAAAATATTTTCACAACTCTTATTGTCTGTTAAAAAGTTCATTTCCATTCTGTACTTTTGAGTTTTTACTCTTTCTTTCATTTTTTTTTTTTTTTTTTTCCCTTTCGTCAGGTACAGCCCCAGATGACGCTGCTCGAAAGAAACCGGTAGTGGACAGTAAATAAAGTTTCTTGAAGCACTAAACGTTCAACGGTTTTATGACAAAAGTAAGCTTGAATTATAGCCTCCTGTGATTTTCGAGGTCGATAGAGTCTTGATTCCATATATGGGCACTAAATCATACGTGGCAGAGTGGAAGGAACCACATGGCAATCGCAATTAAATCACTTCAACAAAACATCGAAAACCTAAATACAGACGCCAGGGCGACTAAACATCTCTCATCGCAAAGAGCCTGGCCATCACCACCGCGCTGGGCTTAGCCTGAGCACGATGACGCGGAAGTCTCTATTGTTGTACACGCATCCACTGTTTACAAGCAGTGGAGGTATGTACCAAAAATGCTGTTTTAGTACGTAGCACGTCTGGAGCGTTTTCGAGAAATCAGGGGTAAACATTTTTCTTTTTCCGACCTGTTGAATCTCATACGTTAGCGTCAGACACTCAGCTGTCTAAAAGGAAGGAAGAGCAGGACTTTACGTTCATTAGGGACGGACCACTATCTCTGATTACGAATGGATGAGGAAGGAAGTAGGCCGTGCCCTTTTCAATGGATCCGTCCCAGCATATGCCTGGAGCGATTTAGGAAAATTACGGAATATCTAAATGAGGATGGCCAGACGCTGATTTGAACTCTCGTCTTCTCGAACGCACTATCTCGTTCCGTGGCAGACTATAAGACTGCCCGTACTGCAACCTAGTCTCGAGTTATATTTTTTAAATTTCATTTATTTATTTTCTTATTTTTTGGAGGGAGCAAATATGGTAACATATAATCGTGGTGTTTATCACAAATACAATGCACGTTATTTAATACGGATGTAGCTCAGTGTGACTTCAGCGCGTTATTCACATACGCGGTGCGCTGTGTACATTATAATATACTCAGCAACCGTGAGGAAATCTACATGTGCACGTATCGTAGTGAAAACACGTCGGTAATTATTTACTTCAAATAATGTATATCGTATTTGCGGTAAGTGCACGAATGTATCGATAAATTCATCACGAAACGTCATTGTTAGGTGAAAAATTAGGGGGGAAAATGATGTGACTAAATTGTAGTAAGTGTAGGCTCCTGGAGTGTCGTCTTAGCAAGGTGCGCTGGTTCTGCTTTTCGACCGCTGGCTCACGTAAGTCATTCGGAACTCTAATAAAACACTCAATTTCTCGAAAACGAATAAACCTGCATAGTACCGGAGCAGCATTCTTACATTTACGCCCTTCCCTTGTAAGTCGTACAATTGTCGGGACATCTTGAATTATCAGAGCCAATAATGCAGGGTATTTTAGAAAAATAACATATCGCCGTTTGTCCAGGAAGGGAAAGAACAAGATGGATCCTGTAAACAGCGATAAGTGTTTCATCAGGCACAATTAATAAATTTTAATAACTGCACAGATATAGTTAGATATGAACACGATATTAACTGGTGCAAAGAATGATATATTGCTTCAAATGTCAATGAATGTAAAATTATACACACCAGAAAACTAAGAAACGTAGTATCCTATGTCTACGATATCAATAAGCTACAAGTGGACTCCCAAAAAAATTCAAATGTTTGTAGAGCTTATGGGACTTAACTATGGGGTCATCAGTCCCTAAGCTTACAAACTACTTATGAACTAGCTTATCTTAAGGACGGCACAAATATCCATGCCCCAAGAGGGATTCGAACCCCCGCCCGTAGTGGCCGTGCAGACCGTGACTGGAGCGCCTCAGTCCCCTCGGCCACCGCGGCCGGCCAAGAGGAGTCCGTAACTTCATATAACACCTATGTGTAATCATTTGTAAGGATAACAAATGAACGATCCCGTATACTTAATCGTAGATAAAGCAGGTAGCAGTCTTTGATCCACTGTGAAAATACCGGACAAATGCAATCAGTGTACAAAGGAAACTTCTTAGAAATCACCCATGCGAATAAACCTACAATACTGCTCGCATTAGAACAATACAGTTACCAAACACGACTAACAGATGATACTGAATATATACAGAAAATGATAGCCCTAAGTCGTTTCTTATTATTTATTGTACCGTTGAGAGAGCGTCAAGGAGATGCTTAAAAACTTTAACAGGCAGAGCTTGAACATTCCACGAAAACCTCTCTAGAAAGTCTTAACTTCCACCGTAAGTGATGAATCAATGAAATAATCTACATCCCCTTATGTATTGCTTCTGGGGCGCGCGCACAGTCGTTTATGGAATCATTCTACCTTCGATTTGTACGTGAACGGCAATAAGCCCTAAAACTACTATAGTGGCAAATACACTCAGCAATATACTTCACAGTAGTTTTCGAAGTAAGATTCAGACAGCTCATTATGAATCCCAGATTTCTATTAAAGTTGCTGCGCACGTTCCACTTCGCTAAGTCTCTTTCATGACTCAATTTTATTGCTTTAAGTGTGAGCTAGAAATCATTTCTGCTCAAACAAGATGTTGTGGTTGTTAGTAAAGCTGTGCATACCAACATAAGACTTTTCTAGATTTCCGTATCTCCCATGTTCATTACAAGAGGGGGAAACCATTCGACTACTCTCTGGCGCGTAGTTGCTGCATCATTCGGTCCTTGTGGTTATAGTGATATCCTCAGCAATTCGTTTCAGAACTATAGTTTTCTGTTTCAAATTGTCACGTTATCCCTTGTTTATTGTCCATGAAACTATGTGTCTGCTTAACCGCTGTGTGTGAACACCCACACTGTATTTAAATAGCTACTGAGGCGCTCCGACAGTAGCCCACTGTATCTGCATTCGGGAGAAGGGCAGTTCAAACTCGCTTCCGGCCATCGAGATTTGGGTTATTCTTAATTCCCCTAATATCTGCAGGCGAATGCCGGGATGGTTCCTGGCAAATGGTACGGCCGATTTTCTTTCCCATCCCTTAACAATAACAGTCGGAGTTGTGCTCCATCTCTAAAGACGGGACGTTAAACAGCTTGTAATGCAATTGGCCACACCGGACCTGAAAATGATCTGCGAAGCAGACTGAAGCCCGTAATCGTCGTAAAAAGAGTCAACCATGTTATGTTTGCTTATTTATCCTAACATAATTAATAGCCAAATCTGTATATATAATAGTATAAGAAAACTAGAGCAAGGGTAATTGGAACTTTTGTTACGAGACGCCACTGAATTCACTTGATTTTATCCATTTGAAAATAGGTTTAGAAAGCTTGCGACTGTGAGATCAATAAATATAAATAACAATTCTGCTATCAGTCATGATATTTTTTTACTTTGTTTAGCACGACGCGTTTCGGGGAAAAATTCCCATTTTCAAGTGCGTTTTTGTGCTATTCCATTTTAGTTGCGGTGCTTCTGATGTGTGAGGTTATGCATTATTTTGTTGTCTTTAAGTTTCTTGATGGTCCATTTTTGTAGAATATCACATATATCAAACATCGCAACTAACATTTTGTGAACGGGATACATAAATCTTTACAGGACTAACGTACATACATAAACCATTAAAAAGATGTTCTTACACAAATAAATAATACATCTTTGTAAACGTTTATATATGTACGTTTCTTTTGTAAACATTTATGTATCCTGTCCATAAAATATTTGTTGTGATGTTTGATATGTGTGACAGTCTACACAAATGGACCATCAGGAAGCTTAAAGACAACATAATAATGCAGAACCTCACTCATCAGAAACACCGCAACTAAAATGACATGGCGCAAAAACGTACTTAAAACGGGAATTATTTCTCCAAACGCGTCGTGCTAAACATAGTAAAAAATCGAGACTGGTAGCAGAAGTGTTATTTATATTTATTTTTATATATCCACCGAATTCATTACGAAATATTGTTCTGTTTATAAGCGGAGTGTCTGACATGTGGATCGTAGATTTTGAACAGCTTTTGTAAGGATGTTCTATACTGGCAATGAACCCAATTTTTTTCGGATTCTGCTAGACGTTCCCAGATTTTAAAAACAATCAAGGTCTAAGTCGACAACGGAAGTTCATCTCAAAATAAACATGTTTTATAAATAAAATATGGATCGAAATTTACTACTTTTAGGGTTACTAAGATTTTTATATTTTCATACTGTAACTTTGGTACACTAATATTCATTTGGAAGAGTCAGGTTGGTGGTCAAACGTTTGAGTCGTTGCTGTCAAACCACTAGTTCGTGTTCGATTGTTGATTGCGGATGTTCTCGTGACAAAAATTCAAATTTAAATGTTCAAATGTTTGTAAATATACAAATAGCTTACAAATTACTTAAACTAAGTTGACTAACATCAGGACAACACATACACCCATGCCCCAGGGAGGATTCGAACCTTCGACGGTCAACGGCCACGCGCACCGCAGCACGGCGCCTCAGTGCGCACGGCTATTCCGCCGTGGCGATAAAAATTGTTTTTAATGATAAATTCGATTTTCCGTTATTAACTTTCCCTTTATACATTTGAGTGTCTCTAGGAAAAATCCTAATCAGCGAACCATTTATTTTCAATACTTGTTGAAAATCGCTGACACATGCGCTAGTCCCTTCCCTCGTTAGCACAAATTTATTTTCCATGCAATCTTTTCGATATTTAGTTCCCGGCCGCGGTGGAGTGACCGAGCGTTCTAAAGCGACTAGTTGCGGAGCGCGCTGCTGCTTGCCGTCGGAGTTTCGAGTTCTCTCTCGGGAATAAGTGTATTTCTTGTCCTTAGTATAACTTAGTTTGAGTAGTTTGTAAACCACGGACTGACGACCAGAGTAGTTAAGTCCCATAGATTTACCAACATTTGAACATTCTGAGTTCCCGTCTAATTGGGACCATATTTCACCCAGGACATACTTTAACAGGAAGTACAACATCACTATCGTAATAATACCTTACGGCAGTCCTCTACGTGATAAGTCTTTATAATTATGTTCAAATGTTTGTAAATCTATCGGACCAAACTGCGTGGTCATCAATCCGTAGCTTACAAACTACTTAAACCTAGGTAAACTAACCTAAGGACAACACATTCACCCATGCCCCAGGGAGGACTCGAACCTCCACGGCGAGCAACCGCGCGCTCCGCAGCGAGACGCTTTAGACAGCTCGGCTACTCCACCGCGGCTTTATAATTATGACCCATTTAATTGAATCTGGCAAATATCTTCAGATTCGCAATAGATGCAGAGCAACTCGTTGGTTTTTTGTGATTTGTATAGGCTGCAATAGCCATTAATGTGATATGTGAAGTCTCAGAATAGCACTTTGGAGTGACGGGATACACGCCAACTACAGTGGATCTGAAGAAGTACGAAATTGTAACGATGAATTTAAGGACAAATGCGACAGTAGAATGTGATAAAAATATTAGAATAATAAGTTATCGGGGATATACTTACCCTCTTAAAAAGAGGTGCTGTCGAACACAGATATGGAGGAAAAACCACACTCATCTCTGCAGAACATTAAGAATGATTTGAAACACCTCTTAATCGTCTCTGAAATGTTTAACAACTTTACAATTCGTTTCTCCAGACGTTACAATGTAACAACGGAAATACCGGGGAATGAGGGCAGGTGTTGTTGTTCGACCGGTCCAGTCTTACATCAGCAGCATGCCGTACTGGTACCTCATCACGTATCTGTCGCATTCCTCATCCATCAGCTTGTCTCTAATGACCTCGATGTGAACAGGACAAGAAACACTAATCGGCTGTCTGTCCTTCAGCTGAAATCTGAGCTCAATTTGTAACTTAATCGAAAAAGTGCATTCAAAGTGCATTTGCATTAACTTAACAATATATCATACTGAACTCGGTGGCGGTTCGTAATTTGTTGTTAGCATATGGTAAATACACTGGCCATTCATATTCCTATCACTTAAATCAGATGGACACACGTCTTTGGCATATGGTAAGAAACGAGTAAATATGAGATGGAGCTAATGATAGGCATGTATTCTCGACACTAAAAGATGTGACCCTGCACATAAGAAGATACATGTTTATGCATCATAGGGGTCCATCACATTTTAGTGTCTTTTTAGAGCTGCATAGGGTTGTGTGTGTGTTTTCCCGACTTCAGTGGATTTTTTGCTTCTTTTTTTATTACTGTTGTTATTTTCCTTATGGGCATATTTTCACATGCTTTCTGCATCAAACAACCTGGATGCAGAAACATTCCAGTGAGTACAGTACTTGAAAGCGTGCGACAATCACGTGACTCGGAAAGTGCACGTGTGTGTGGAACCAAGAGGGGACATTTTCAAAATTATTACGAGTTATTTCAACTTGACAGTGGTAATGCGTAACTGAAGTGTTAAACATAAAGTTTCGTTAATGAGACAATAATTTTAGCTATATATTTTATTCCTGAACTCAAAGCTAGTAAAAAATATTGAATCGTCGTATCAAAACATTTGTTAAACTTTTATAGATGCAAACGAAAGACTAAAATAGAGGAAAATGAAACAACCAAATGATCCTAATGAACTTCGGTCCGCAAACGAATGGTTTACACAAGGCGACATAATACGACAGAGGCATCAACACATTACAGTAGAGTTTCTGAGGATCGAATTCTCTTCATAACAAACACTTCCATGCAACAGTTCGGGAGTTCGTAACGTCAGTCTTCGACAAAAAGTGTATCGGTCGTGGTTCGCCCATACTGTGGCTACCATATCTCCCGAGTTGACCACGTTTGATTATTTTTTTCGATTGCTTTATAGCTTTGATGCATTTTAACAGTCTCGATGAACTTCGGGAAAGCGTTTTGGTTGGGTATGAATGTGTTTGGAACACACTTCCGACTTTTTTAACGCACGCGTCTCTAATGTGTTTGTTCTCAAGTGCATTTCTACAGTTCACATCGTTTGGAACTCGTTTACATCAGTGTTATTAGTTACAAGATATCGTATAACTCTTGATTATTAAGTTTATTTGCTTGCTTCACTTGCCTGCTATAATGGAAAGAAATGATCATATGTCGGTAGTGGCCCTTTTTCTGCGCTCTTTGTGGACGTGGGATCATGTTTGTTCTATGTTTATCGATGAGATCTCTGTTTACTTTATTTTATTACAAAGTGCATCCAGCTGTCTGAGCTACCACGCCGGATTCACAGAACTACGAAGACCGACGGCCTCTAGTCGTCCCTTTCGTGAATAAGATATACCCTGTATAATGAATTGCGACACGACGAGAATTAAAAGAAAGTCTCCCGCATTTAACCACCCAGTCTTAAGTTTGGCACAGCGATCGACGTGTCGCAAAGTTAAGCACGCTCAGCTTGAGAACGATGCTTAAAATCCGCGCCCAGCCACCTAGATTTTGGGTTTCTAAGATTTCCCAACTTCAAATGCCCAAATACTGGGCTACTTCTTTTGAATTGGAATAATCTTCGTTCTTCCCAAATCTTGAAACAAGTTTCATCTCCGTCTCTAATATACCTTAATCTTCCTTCATACGTTCGGTTAGCCGTACGGTCTAACGCACCGCTATCCGAGATGGGGAGGCATACCAGCCCAGGTTCGAATCCGCCTGGCGGATTTACGAAGGGGTCAGAGTGCCGGCCAGCCAGGATGTGGTTTTTAGGGGTTTTTCCACATTCCCTAGGTGAGTACCGGGCTGGTCCCCAAGTCCCGCCTCATTTACACGATTCGCAAACATTTCGTAATACTTTACACTTTCAGCCATACAACACTATACGCAGACATTTGAGGTACGCATTTCCTGCCGGGGGGCATGGGATGGCGACAGGAAGGGCATCCGGCCACCCTGTAAATATTAACACGCCAAATCCGGATTTAACAAAGCCGACCCTGCAATGTGTGGGGCCGGCCGCGGTGGCCGAGGGGACTGAGGCGCTCTAGTCACGGTCTGCACGGCCACTACGGTCGGGGGTTCGAATCCCCCCTCGGGCATGGATATTTGTGCCGTCCTTAGGATTAGCTAGTTCATAAGTAGTTTGTAAGTTTAGGGACTGATGACCCCGTAGTTAAGTCCCATAAGCTCTACAAACATTTGAGCATTTGAGCAATGTGAGGGAACATGGCTAAAGAGAATGAGGAAGAAAAAGATACCTTAATCTTCCTTCCCTTTTTCTAGTTTCGCACAGGTAGCAAGAATTATCTCAAAATGTTCAAATGTTTGTAAAGCTTAAGGGCCTTAACTGCGGGGTCATCAGTCCCGAAACTTATAAACTACTTGTCAACTACATTATACTAAAGACAGCACAAACATCCAGGCCCAAGAGGGATTCGAACCACCGACGGGGAACGTCGTCGCGCATCGTAGCATGGCGCCTCAATGCGCTCGACCACGCCGCCGCGGCAATTATCTCCGGATAGAGTTTTGCTGCGTAGTTGTAACAGATTATGTACAGAAACCTCCTGAATCTATCGATCTGTTTATGAAAACCGTATCGAAATTTCCAAGGGCGTTCCTGATATTAGCATTGGTATACATACAGATAAGCTCTACAGTGCACCTTAAATTACTCATAGGGTGGTCGGAAACAATCTGAAAAGCTCGCAGTGGTGTAGCAGGGTACATTTGGCTGGGAAAGAATTGTTAGCAAAAATATTGGATTCGGTATGTTGTTTCCGACTTAATTATCATGGAAGTTAGCCTAACAGGTCTTCGCGGGCACAAAGTCAAGCCGCCTGCCTGCTGTAGTGTTGCATAGCGTGTTCATACAATTAGTTTAGTTACAAACAGAGCACACGTGACATACGTGATTACTCAGCCGTTAGCTCGCCTTGTAACGTTGCTACCGTCTAATGTCCAATTTTAATATCGCTCATATGTCCTGTATGAGCAAAAAAAACGAAGAAAATGTCTGACAACATCACCACTGACTGCCTAACCTCAATGTTAATTAAATCGTAAACTGGACGACGTATCAAAATTCTTCGTAACAATACATCTCAGCCCTTCCTACCTTGTATCAAACCTCACAAGCTATTCAGACTATGACCACCTTGTGCAGAGTGATACAAAAAAAGTTTACAAATGTCGAGGACTCGTAAAGGGGAGTGATTACATAATATTTTGTTTAAGAACCGATGTCTGAAAATGTCATCCAACTCTTCTTCATGTTCGATGCTGTGAAACAAATCAAGGAAAACAGTGTCTAGTTAACATAAGCTGTCAAATCCAAACCTGAAGTCTGGGATACTATAGAAGACGTCTCTTCTACTGGTCAAATCCTCGTAACTCTTAACGTAAGCCTTTTAGAATCCATGTTACTAGACATTTTATTATTGTTTTGGGGCATACTACCTTCTCACCAAATACGGAAAGCTAAGAGCTTGTAATAAAAAAGATTTGTTTCACGGTGTACAACACGAAGAAGTGTTCATACCGTCGTTGGATGACGTTTTCGAATGTCCGTTCCAATTTAAAATATTATGTACTCATTCCCCTCTACAAGTCTTAGAAATTCGTAAATGTTTTTAATCGCCCTGCACAGGTATATGTACTCATATGACATGTTTTCACTCATGACCTATCGTGGTGGCGCAGCGGTAACGCACTGGAGTCGCCTTCGCAAGGTTGGTGGTTCAATTCTACCTCCGGCCCCCGCATTTAGATTTGCCATGATTTCACTAAGTCATTTCAGGGAAATGTTGGGATGGTTCCTTTGAAAGGGCACGGCTTATTTCCTTCCCCATACTTAACCAAAAATTCGAGCGTCAGTTCTTCTCTAATGACAACACTGTCGACGGGACGTTAAACCCTAAGCTTCCTACTTCCGCCGCTCGGAAATGGCCGCGCAGTGTGAGGCACAATGTCACGAATAGCACAGCTGTTCCCGTCGGAGGTTCGAGTCCTCCCACGGGAGTGTGTGTGTGTGTGTGTGTGTGTGTGTGTGTGTGTGTGTGTGTGTGTGTGTGTTGTCCTTATCATATGTTTAGGTAGTTAGGAAGTCTAGGAACCGATGGATGACCTCAGCAGTTTGGCCTTTAGGTTTACAAACATTTGAACATCTGAACTTCCTCGTTTCTTCCTTCACTTATGATACAATCACCCCGTTTACATGGGCTCCCAAAACTGGATTTCGGAATCAGATTTCCCAATTCCCCTTTTGGTTGGTCATGTAAACACTTCAAAATCGATTCTGGAAATTCAGTTCTGTAAAGCTGTTTTCCAGCTCCACAATCGATTTTCGTACCCATGTAAGCGTTCTTGGCTTGTCAGATTGTGTTTTCTTGTTAAGAATTTTTGGCACGTATGGACAGAGTGACATTTTCTAATGTGAAATAAAAGTATAAATATTAGAGTGAGCATGAATCTGTGTATTTAGGTAACGAAAATATCGATTGTGCTGACTAAATCAGGAATTGAATCAGCTGTTTTACAGCCGCCATGTTAAGAAAGTTGGGAAATCCGATTCAGACTATAACATGTAAACACGACAGCGAAAAACGGTTTGCGAAATTTGGTTTTCGTCTTCCGGAAGATGTGTTGCATGTAAACGTAGTGAATCTGTTTACTACTTGGCTGTGCGCCGAATGAGGTGGGGGCAATGGTTATCACACTGGAATCACATTCTGGAGGACGACGGTTCAAATCCACCTTCGGTCATCCAGATTTAGGATTTCCGTGATTTCCCTAAATCGCACCAAGTACATGCCGGGATGTTCTTTTCCAAGGGCACGGCCGCGCTCTTTCCCCATCCTTAACAAAAACAATCCGAGCTTCTGCTACTGACAAAACTGTCGACGAGACGTTAATCCTTTCAAACCTGGCGTCCAATATATTGAATACCGAACTTTTATTAATTTTAGAACACTATACGATTTCACCTTACTTTGACGCCCAGTGGTCTGTTTACTGGACATGTGTCGCTTTTAGTTTCGTGCTTCTTGCTGCGCTCTGTCACCAGAATGTCGTGCTACAAAAAAATAAATAAATAAAAATAAACAGTGAACATGGCGGACTCACTGCGGAGTGCGTCAGACATGATATCAGTATCTGAAATTACTTTATGTATTAATTTATGAATTTTTCAGAAATTTTAAATTTGCGATATAAATTCCCCCATAAATATGAAGTGACATATATAACTTCTTATTTCACATCCTTGCGGCTTTCCAGACCCGGTGACAAATTTATGCCGGCCGCGGTGACCGAGGGGACTGAGGCGCTCCAGTCACGGTCTTCACGGCCACTACGGTCGGGTGTTCGAATCCCCCCTCGGGCATGGATATTTGTGCCGTCCTTCGTCTTAGTTAGTTCATAAGTAGTTTGTAAGTTTAGGGACTGATGACCCCGTAGTTAAGTCCCATAAGCTACACAAACATTTGAACATTTTGATAAATTTATCTGACATTTATTATTTTGGAAACCAAGAATGAAAATTTTTAATTTTGCTCAACTGTATAATAGACCGGGTCTTATAGACATGAAAAAGTGCAAGAATATGTTTCTTTTCATTCTTTAAATAATTCAGGACTCAGGGGGTTAAACTCTAAACCTACTTCTCTTCCTTGCATTGTAATGCGATGAAACTAAACGGAAACATCGCTGGCAGTTACACTGCCCGTTTGGACCTTTATTTGTTGTCATCCGTGGCGATTGCGTGGCAGAAACGACGAGAATAGTGGCGGTCGTTTTGTTTATTTTGCGGGCACTGGTGCTAAGGAGGTGTAATTGCGACGGCCGCCGCGGTGGTGGAGGTTAAGGTCGAGGCGGCCGACATTGCCGTTTGCAGCGGAGAAAGCATGCCCAGGGAAACTGCCGGCAAAACATGCACCTTCCGCCATGCCGGTACTGCCCCGTGTACCGTACGCTTTTACTGCTTGCCGCCTCATTGCTTTCTTGCGGAACACCCGACAAGTTTCCCCTCTTAGCATCGCAGTGCTTAATATCTAAAATGTTATTTGCCGAAATGCAGCTCTTCAGCCGAGTGGAATTGGCCGCATGGTCTAAGGCAGTGATTTTCAACCCCCAAGGCGATCGCAATGTCTTGTTCGAGAGGTCGCGGAAGTATATGTTCAAATGTACATAAATCTATGGGACCGCACTGGTCATCAATCCCTAGGCTTAAAAACTAGGCGCCGTGGAGTAGCCGAGCGGTCTAAAGCGTCTCGCTGCGGAGCGCGCGGTTGCTTCAAATGTTTGTATAGTTCATGGGACTTAACTACGGGGTCATCAGTCCCTAAACTTACAAACTACTTATGAACTAGCTAACACTAAATACGGCACAAATATCCATGCCCGAGGGGGGATTCGAACCCCCGACCGTATTGGCCGTGCAGACCGTGACTGACGCGCCTCAGTCCCCTCGGCCACCGCGGCCGGCCGCGGTTGCTTGCCGTGGAGATTCGAGTCCTCCCTGGGGCATGGGTGTGTGTGTTTGTCCTTAGGTTAGTTTACCTAGGTTTAAGTAGTTTGTAGGCTACGGACTGGTGACCACGCAGTGTGGTCCGATAGATTTACAAACATTTGAACTTTTTTTGCTTAAAAGCTACTTAAACTAACCTATGCTAAGGACAACAAATACACCCATGCCCGAGGGAGGACTCGAACTTCCAGGGGCAAGCAGTGGCGCGCTTTGCAGCTAGGCGCCTTGGAACGCTCGGCCACTCCACCGCAGCCTTTTTTTTAACAATAAATACGCCATGTCACCTATGAATAAACGAAAACCCTGAAAACTGTTCTCAGGAACCCGTCGATAACTAGGTTAATCAGAGGTAATAAATACCATATATAGAATGTTGGGAATATCATGGGTGGAACATCTTACCAATGTGGACGTTCTGAGAAGAATGGGGAAAAGCGTAGAGATCCTACAAGAGGTGAAAAAAGAAAGCTACAATAACTCGGCCACATCATGAGAGGTCCAAGGTATGAGACTCTGCTACTCAAAATACAAGGGAAGATAGAAGGAAAAAGATCTAAAAACATGTTCAAATGTTTGTAATCCTATGGGACCAAACTACGTTGGTCATCAGTCCCTAGTCTTACAAATTACTTAAACTAAGTTAAACTAACCTAAGGACAACACACACATCCATGCCTGAGGGAGGATTCGAACCTCCGACGCGGGAGGCCTCGCGATCCGTAACCTGGCACTGCAGACCGCTCGGCTACTCCCGCGCGGCGAAAGAGATTTGTTGGAAGGAGAAGAATGTCCTGGTTTGGGAACCTGCAAAAATGGTTTAATGTCTCGAGATCGGACTTATTTTAGGCTGCAGCTTCTAAAACTAAAATAGCTATGATAATAGTCAACCACCGAAATGGAGACGGTACATGAAGAAGAAGCATAAATAATTTTGACAAATTCGAAAAAAAAACTCAATTTCTTTAGAAATTGCCTATACAGTGAGACTTACGAGCATAATTCGCTTCCTAATCTCACTTGTAACGCCAAACACACGTCATGTAACATACATTTTCTGTCGAAACCAATGTAAAAATGGGATAATGTGTTCTATTCCGGAAAATACACTAAAAATTCACCCTATAATGTAGAATACTCTATTTCTTTTTATTTTTAGGAGAAATTTTTATCAACAGAAGAAAATATAAAATTCGCTGTCTTTGAGTTCACATACATAGTTATGTTACAGTAGGGTGAGGTTGGAGGAGGACTCGCCAGAATATAGTTCTAGTTAATTATTTTAATTTGAGAGGATGTCGAATTCTATACATCCACGCCACATACAAATAGATAATGAGCTGTTTCTGAGAAACTTCCAGCCACAGCAGAATAGCCGTGCGCACTAAGGCGCCCAGCTGCGGTGCCTGCGGCCGTTCGCCGTCGGGGTTTGAGTCCTCCCTCGGGAATGGGGTTTTCTTGTTGTCCTTAGCATAAGGTACTTTAAGTTATTGTAAGTAGTTTGTAAGCTTAGGGAGTATTGACCAACGTACTTAAGTCCCTTAGATTTACTAACATTTGAACATTTGAGAAACTTCCGATGTTTGGTTTCATTAGGAATTTGTAACTTCTCCATATCATTGTGATTTGAATGAGAACGCTCTTACATTGAAGAGAAGCAAGTCTTTCTACGAAGCGCACGCTACGAAAACACTCGTGTCCCACTTAGTAATGAGAAGCGCCACATACGTGCCTGTCATCAAGCAGGACCTAACGACATACTTTTCCAAATAGGTATTTAATACCCCGTCTCCGTTAAAGTCATTTGCAGCGGAACAGTTAGGAGATATGACGCGGATGGCGGTGGGGCAGCCACCTTTGCGTCAAATAAAGTCAGCCACACCCGTCAACTATCGATGAAGATGCCAATACGTATAATGCCATCTGAACGGGGGCGAAAGCTTGACATCAATAAAAACACCTGAAAAGTGGGTGGTTGTTATGTTTATTAACACAATATAACCCATAGTCACGGAGCACAACAACCAATAAAATGGTTCAATTTTAGTAATGCATTTATTTACTTTGTGGTACTACTGACAGTCGGTTATTGTTAGATTTCCTTGTCTTTCGCCAGTTGTGTGACCTCATAACTTGCGTATACCAAAAACAGTGTCAACGAACAGCTTCGAAAGGCTTTCTAAGTTATTCACTCGATGACATATAGGACCCTGTAACGCACAGTTGAAATACTTCTGATTTTTATTTTTTTTTTTTTATGTCTGGAGATTTTGTCGCTTTAAAATGACTTGTTCAGTACTACTTGCTAGGGCGATCAGTATCAATTTCGGTAATTTCGTTTTTCCCCCAGAACGCAACTATGAGGAATTGTATCTAATATCTTCCGGAAGACCACGGCATTAACCTGGACGGTACCGTGTGTGGTCCTCTGCATCACATGGACATACAGTGAGTTCCACTAAATCTTTGAGAAATCATTGTTGATTCCTACAACTGTGGTTTTAGTTCTCCGAAAAGGTCATGAACCTGTTGCTTAATACCGGAACACACTAAACGCTCTTGGATTCAGGGTAACAATAATGTGTATCTATACAACAGCCCTCTTGACACTCTGAATGATCTGTGACTTTTTTCAATCACTTGGAACCGTTCGATATTTCAGAAACTAGGATTAACTGTTGTTAGAAGAGGAACTAGTCATGTTACATGATCTGTAGGATCGTACCTTGGCATTTTTAAAGGAACATCCTGGTGTGTGCCTGAATGATTTAGGGAAATAAACTTTATATATGTAATAGTCACAGGGGAAACCTAGCATCATCCGAACGTAATCGCAATGTTTACAACTCGATTTTACCATATGTTTGAACAATAAACTCACAGTTACGGAAGTGTATTCACCAGGCACGAATGTCTGACTCAGCTATTTTGATGTAAATGAATCCAATTTACTATTCTCCTCGAGTGCGCGTGAGACACTCAGCGTATATACGAGTGGAAACGACCTTCACACTTTTCGAAGAATGTGAATATGAATGTCTCATTAGCTTGAACCGTCCATTCTGAAAGTTCCAATCAATCTGGTGGGATGGTGAGTGTTCGTTCGAAAAACCAACGGTAACTTTGGCTTATAAAAATGACAGACAGTTTACTAGTATTTGCATTCCCGTTGGTAGCGAGGTGTTTATACGTTGTACACAAGCTATGATCGGATTAGGATGGGAAAGAAATTAATTTCAATTGCAGCTGTAACTGCATCTATATTCTGCACGCCATCTTATAGTGCGTAGTGGAGGGTAGAAGGCCGCGGTGGCCGAGCCGTCTGCGGCGCGTCATTCACGGCACAGAGTAAGTGTAACATTCCTTGTGTTGACCTACCGCATTAAAATTTCCCGTCACTTATTATTTTATAAGTTACAGAGGCAAACACACTTAGTGAAACACCCTGTATATAGGGTGTCCCAGCTATCTTGTCCACCCAAAATATCTCTGGAACAATAACAGCTATTGGAAAACGACTTTCACCGGTATCAATGTACGGCTGGGACGCATGAATGTACGTATTTGGAAACATTCTAAAACGAAAGCAAATGTGTGTGTGTGTTTTTTTTTAACACAAACTTATGTTTTTTTTTTTTTTTTTTAATGGACACCCTATATTTTTTCTTCAGCAATCCATAGCTTGACAAATCACATAAACAATGGCGTTGATTGCATCGCAATATTCCATTTACAACCCGAGACATTGCGACGCAAAGTTGACGCTTGAAATACGCGAAACGCGCGGCTAGCGCACGTCCTGAGCAGCATGGGGTTCTCGCCTGAGTCTCAGGACGTGCGCTAGCCGCGCGTTCGCGTATTTCCAGCGTCAACTTCGCGTCGCAATATCTCGGGATGTAATTGGAATATTGCGATGCAATCAACGCCATTGTTTATGTGATTTGTCATGCTATGGATTGCTGAAGAAAAAATATAGGGAGTCCATTTAAAAATATAAGTTTGTGTTAAGAAACACATTTGCTTTCGTTTTAGAATGTTTCCAAATATATACATTCATGGGCCCCAGCCGTAGATTGATACCGTTGAAAGACGTTTTCCAATAGCTGTTATTGTTCCAGAGATGTTTTGGGTGGACAAGATAGCTGGGATAGTGTCCGTTCTTTCAGGCATGTCCGAAACCGCACACAGATAAAATCCGGCAAACTGAAATGTGGCTACTGTCTGTGGGAGTGTATTTTGTGAGGATGAGAGAAGAATTAGGCCGTTGCCGGGGAGAAACCATGGCAGAGCCGTCTGGGCCGCCGCCAGGGCTGGATCAGCGTGGCGACTAGAAAGCGAACCATCCGTTGCGTAAGGCGTGAAGAAAGCGTGCGCCCTTCTTGTGCGCTTCACTGGCCGCCGCAGAGCGGAAGGGCCGCAGCCTCACAGATTGCTACCGATACTTTCCACAACTTCCGGAGGAGCGTCCGCGGCAGCGCAATTTTTCTCAAACTGCCCTCACTCGCCCCATATTTCCTCTCTCTGAGAAACAGTACTGATGTGCTCTAAAACCTGCAGCTAACATTGTCACGCCGGCCGCAGTGGCCGAGCGGTCTGCGGCGCGCCAGTCACGTTCTGCACGATCACTACGGGCGGGGGTTTGAATCACCCCTCGGGCATGGATATTTGTGCCGTCTTTAGTATTAGCTAGTTAATAAGTAGTTTGTAAGTTTACGGACTGATGACCCCGTAGTTAAGTCCCTTAAGCTGTACAAACATTTCAACATAACATTGTCACGCCCGACTGTCAGAGGAGGTCTACTATGTAGAAAGAATAGCCACACGTGTTGTTACAGGCTTGTTTACCTCACAGGAGAGAGAAAAAATAAGATCTGCCAGATATTTCCGGAAAAATGTCAACTCTCTCACAAGGAGACAACATGGGTATCGGATTTAAGAATTTTTTGTTTTGGTATACGGGGTACTTGAAGTTCAGAACTCGAATAATATTCAGCCAAAGCCATTCGACGCAACCCTCAAAAATTCTCGAGAAAATCGACTTTGAAGTTTTGCAAGTACACGTAAGTTGTAATAATTGAATCATTTTTGAAGCATCTGTCGGTACAGTTCAGGTGGTAGCGTTCTGGCATCACAACCATAGCGTCAGTGGTTCGAATCCCGCTGTAACAGAATTTTTTTTTATTTTCAAATTCAGTGATATAAAATATTTTGGGATCTCTAATTCCACGTGTTGTGTCCATTTTAGTTTATGTGTTTGTACACGAGCTGAACACCTTGTCACCTAAAACTATGGTTGACTAGGTAAGCTGCTTGGAAAGCCATAGGCAGCTATGGAGATGACTTTTCAAAAACAGTGTCATAGTTCTTCACAAACTGAACAAACAGAGACTACTGTTGTCAACTAATAGTGAAGCCAACACTGTAAAAAAATGTAACTTATGTTTTTTCATTGAAACCATTATTATTCACGACCCTTTATAAAATATAGAAAATTACGAATAAACATAAAACGTTTATTTTTCGTAAAAATTAACATTAGATATTAAAATTGTGTAAGTATTCTAACACAACGAAGAAAAATTATCACAGCAGGATGCGAACTATCGACCTTATGATTACAAGGCCAGAACGCTACCACCTGAGCTACAATGACAGATGCTAGAGCCGATTTAATTATTGGTACTTACGTGCACTTGCAAAACTTCAAATTTGATTTTATCGAGAATTTTTGAGGCTTGCGTCGAATAGCTTTGGCTGATTGTTATTTAAGCTCCGGATTTCACGTACTATAAATATAGAGAAATTCTAAAATCTGATACCCATGTGGGCTCCTTGTATTATTTTCTATTTCCTTGCTTCCGTAGTCCTATAATATTTTAGAAATGACAACTTTTTTGATAGAAATCCATTACTTATCACTATCGTAATTTTAACACACTCAAAAGAGATCTATCAACTGGAAATTTGGTAATAGACCAAACTTACGAACGTGCTCTATAAATACATCTAATTTTGTGGTCAAATATTTGAGCGGAAAGGAAATAAGTCTTCCTATAAATTATACAATGGATCTTTGTCCAGATTTTGATTGACAATCAGAGAGGGCAATGGAAAAATAGGGTATCAAATGGACCATCATGTTGTCTATTTTTGTATAAACATACTAAATTGCTTGAAAGTAAACAGGGTGATTCAATAAAACTTAATTAGTGATTTGAGAGGTAACTGAATTTTTGTGGGAGCATCTGCTGCTAGCTACGTAAATGACTTGTCTAATGTTCATTTCTTCGAGGCCTAGATACTTTTCGCAAAAAAACGTAACACTGATGAAGAAATTTTACGATTCTTTCTTTCGTGCCGAAACATGAAATACAGTAAATAACAAATTACAGCCTCAATTGAAACTTTTTCTGCTTTCTATTTATCAATTTGCTGTTAATAATGACAAAATATCGATAGATATTTTTTTTAAATACGTTTTCTGAAGAAAATTTCGAACTAACTTTTAACAGAACAAATATTTTGTTAAACGATTTGTCTAAAAGTGAGAAATAAAATACATTACAGAAATATTTTAGTGCCATATTTTCTATATGTGATTTAGAACGTGATTGGAAGACACGTCAGACGCTTCTGTAACGAATGTTATCTTTTGCTTTTGAAAAAACCATTTCACAAAACATTTGCCAGTCTTTATCATTTTTGAAGGTAAGGAAATTAATTTCTCGAAAGAGTGTTAATTAATGTGGGTATTTCTTCATTTATGGTGCCGGTTAAGCGACTGTCATATTTAGATCTGTAACTAATGTTGAAGTAACATTAGAATGATAGGCGTTTGTTATGAATTATGGAGCTACAGAAAGTGGGAAAATAAAATTTATAATTGACTCGCCAAACTTACTACTTGTAAAATAACTGTTAATGCCAATTTCAGTTCAAACGTACGCCCGAGAGCGGCGTCAACTGCTCGAGTGTCCATTGATTCGCCCATTACTGCGTCCAGCCTTTTTGTGCACGACTAAACTTCCTAAAATCCTGGCATCTGGGTATTTTGTTCACGCGCCTGCCTGCGAGGAATAGTTCCTGTCCAACAAAGTACATGGAACGGGACATTATGCCCTAGTGTGGGCATGTACTCTGCTTCCTGTCCTTCACACACTTCACTATTAAATTGCGCTGCAACCTCACTCATTCATCCATCGGCCTCCAAAGTTCAGTATTTTGCATGAATACTAAATTGTGACCAATTTGCATAACTGCTCCGTGGTGCGCGATGCCAACTCGGGTAGTAACTCCGGATCGTACCTGATTTGAGCATCGAGTCGAAGTGGGCTTCAATGACGGACCAAGGGTATGTCATTGTCCGCTGCTTCATCTCTCGACCAGAATTCTTCAATCGTCGTCGCTAGTGAATGGTGGTGAGCCGCTCTCGGCGCCTCATTACCAGAATCATTCAAGGGTTTAGAGATCTGAAGAAAATGTTGGATAGGAAGATAATCGTGTCGCGAGAGCACGTGCATTAGTCAGTACTGAGTGGTCCTGTTTAAAGGTAAGGTCAAAGGCAACTCGTAGATGTGGTGGTGTCAGTTCTCTGTCCTCGGCTGTCAGACCCTCGGCGCGCCTGTTTGCTTTTATCGCCAATGAAAGCTGCAATAACCGCTGCCGTGCTGGTAGTCCCCGGTGTTACAGACGCGGTTGTTACTTTTACTGCAAAATAGTCCATTTTCCGAGTCAAGGTACAGCGGTTAGATAAGAATATGTAAACTCAAGAGATAAGAGCATGTTTGAACGTTAACTGCAGGTGCTAGTCACGACTGTGGATTGCGCTGTTGTACTTGTCTACGAGTGGTACCAGTGCAATATCCTCAATAAGTTGCAAGAGTCACTCCTGATCATAACAGGGTCTTTTTTCTCCCTAAGGGACCAAACTGTTGTGGTCATCGGTTCCTAGTCTTACACACCACTTAAATTATATTATGCTTAGGACAAAACACTCAAACATGTCCGAGGGAGGACTCAAACCTTCGGTGGGAGCGGCCGCGCAATCCGTGACATGGCGCCTCAGACCGCACAGCCATCTTCGCGTGGCGATCAGAACAGTGTTCTGTGTATTTTTAACTGCATAATGTCGGACCTTAGTGGATTCGAACGTGGGTAAATTGTTGATGCTCCTATGGTGGGTGCTTCCACAACCAACGTACATGAAACGATTCAAGCCGCGGTGGAGTGGCCGAGCGCTCCAAGGCGCCTAGCTGCGGAGCGCGCCGCTGCTCGCCGTCGGAGGTTCGAGTCCTCCCTCGGGCATTGGTGTATTTTTTGTCCTTAGCCTAAGTTAAACTAGTTTGTAAGCCTAGGGGTTGATGACGAGATTAGTTAAATCCCATTGATTTACGAACGAACACAAATGATTCAAGAGGCACTATATGGATGGTCCAGCGTGAGCAATCGCGACACCCGTCTTGCAGATAGGTTTCTCATGTCCAAATGTGTATGCAAAATATTATGTACCCGTTCATTCGAGATGCCAACAGCACTAGCAATTTCACGCGCCTTAACTCTTCTGTCATGCATCACCATATAATGGATTGTATAAATGATTACTAGAGTCGTAACCTCCACAGGGCGTCCAGAACGTTCAGCGTCCCTTTTGTCCACATGGCCACTCCGAAAATTTTGAAACCACTTGTAAAGTGTTCTAATCGAAGGTGCAGAGTCACCATGTTTATAAAGCTTCTCTTTAGTCTCCTGAGACGTTTTGCCTTTCATAAAGTAATGTTTAATCAAAAAATGCTTGTAATTCTATGGGACCAAACTACGTTGGTCATCAGTCTCTAGACTTACAAAGTACTTAAACTAATTTAAACTAACCTAAGGACAACATATACATCCATGCCCGAGGGAGGATTCGAACCTCCGACACGGGAGACTGCGTGATTCCTAACGTGGCGCTCAAGACCGCTCGGCTACTCCCGCGCGGCAATGTTTAATCACCACACGAAATTCTTTTTAATCCATTCTTTGACAATCATTCGACTTTCTTGATTCACGCGAATGCCAAACACAAAGAACTAGACCAAAATGGTCGAAACTTGGTGTGCGTTCTTTCCAAAGATACTACTAACTAAACACGACCTCAATATGCGGCGGTGGAGCTGTCTCTGGAACTTTGCCAGGTCTTTGCAAACGTCCCTCTTAATTATGCAATAAATCCTAAATGCTGCTTTAAATATAATTATTTTTATTACACTATAGGCCTATTTCGGCTTTTAGCACCATAGTCAGGTAATGTCTGTTGGTCCTGACGTCCATATACATCAATGGTTTTTGTTGCAGTCAGTCATTTATTTATTGCTTTAAATTTTAATTATTGCAATATTTCTGATGACTATCATTTACGTTGTTTTGAATTTTAATTATTGCAATATAGCTAATGACTTATCACAACGTAAATGATAAGTCATCAGAAATATTGCAATAATTAAAATTTAAAGCAATAAATAAATGACTGACAGCAATAAAACCATTGATGTATATGGACGTCAGGACCAACAGACATCACCTGACGATGGCGCTAAAAGCCGAAATAGGCCTAAAGTGTAATCAAAATAATTATATTTAAAAGCAGCATTTAGGATTTATTGCATAATGTCTTTAAATGGCATTTGTAGTGCTGCAGGCCCAAGAGAAACCAAATTGTCCCTCGTAATATTGTGTTACCGTATTCGTGTGGCTGCACGGCCTAGTGTATTCTCGGATGCTGTGGAGCCGCTGAAATGGTGCTTAGAGATGAGTATGGCACTCCTGCACCCATGTATTTCATACGCACGGGGAAGTCGTGAGATGCCACCCAACACTAGTAGCAATGTCGCGCACCAGTAAACCAGATTCTAGATATCTCCCGAACATGTCGTCGCCTCATTTCGAAACCCAGTGGAAGACGATTTTCCTTCTAACAAAAGGCATCACGCTACCTTCTCAGGAACTGTTGTTGTTATGGTCTTCAGTCCGGAGACTGGTTTGATGCAGCTCTCCACCCCACTCTATCCTGAGCAAGCCTTTTCATCTCCTCATAAGAACGAAAACCCACATCCACTTGAATCTGCTTACTATACGCGTCTCTTGGTCTCCCTCTGCGATTTTTACCCCACACACTTCCCTCCAATGCTAAATTTACGATTCCCCGATGTCTAAGAATGTGTCCTACCAAGCGATCCCTTCTTTTAGTCAGGGTATGCCAAAAATTCCTTTTCTCACCAATTCTGTTCAGTACCTCTTCATTAGTTATGCGATCTACCCACCTAAACTTCAGCATTCTTCTGTAGCACCACATTTCAAAAGCCTCTATTCTCTTCCTGTCCGCACTGCTTATCGTCCATGTTTCACTCCCGTACAAGGCAATACTCCACACAAATGCCTTCAGAAAAGACTTCCTTACCCTTAAATTAATATTCGATGTTAGCAAATTTCTCTTTTTCAAAAATGCTTTTCTTCCCATTGCCATTCTGCATTTTATATCCTCTGTACTGCGATCATCGCATGTTATTTTACTACGCAAGTAACAAAACTCATCTACCACCTTCATTGTTTCGTTACCTAATCTAATTCCTTCAGCATCGCCTGATTTTCTAAGACCGCATTCTCAGGAACTATGAACACTTAAAGGTGTTTCTATGAGAAACGCGTTACGCAATCTTTACTTATATGCAAAGTGTTAGTGGCTTTATTCCTACCGTGTCCGATTGCGCTGAACACTTTCATATACGGCCGCGGTGGCCGAGGGGACTGAGGCGCTCCAGTCACGGTCTGCACGGCCACTACGGTCGAGGGTTCGAATCCCCCCTCGGGCATGGATATTTGTGCCGTCCTTAGTCTTAGGTAGTTCGTAAGTAGTTTGTAAGCTTAGGGACTGATGACCCCGTTGTTAAGTCCCACAAGTTCTACAAACATTTGAACATTTGAACTTGCATATCTATCCGTGTTGTAAAGTTAGCATCAGTCTGACGTTTGGCTGCGCGGTGTTGCAATTTTAATGTGGAGCAGGGCGGCTCGGTGCCAACTGCCGATACTCCGGGCAGGGAATTGCGCTGCGATCGTAATCTTATACTGGTACAATAGCGTCCACTCCGTGATGTCATTTGGCGGCGCGCTGTCCGGCCGGCGTCGCGAGCAGCTACGTGTCATAACGCTTTGTTGTCTCTGCGCTGTTTATTTTCTCTTTCGCGCGAGCCTATTGTGCGTTCCGAACACTCGGCATTGTGTACGGAATTCGCTATTTACAGGTCTGTTTAGTCCGGCGGCGAGTAAACATGTCGGTAGCGGACGTGCCGAGCCTGGTGCGGAAGTGGAGACTGCTTTCCTCAGCCCAGTTCGCGTCCTTCCTGCTGCTCGAGCGCGCAATCGAGGAAGCAGGCCTGCGAACGGATGTCTCGGGTTACTCCTGACTTACTCTGTCATTACCTCTGGTGTGACAATAATAAGCACGATATGTCTCACAAATGACACAAGTACCTCTCAACAGATCAAAAAAATGTAAAGTCTTAAGTGGCTCAAACAACAGAAGGAATATTCCTTTTGAAATTACGCAAGGCGTCGACTATACTGACGCTACAATAATGCGTTTGAGCTCGAACACTATATAAACCTTGTTTACAATAACAGTCGATCATATATACAGGGTGTTTCACTAAGTGTGTTTGCCTCTGTAACTTATAAAATAATACGCGACGGGAAATTTTAATGCGGTAGGTCAACACAAGGAATGTTACACTTTCTGCGGAGCTATGAACATAGTATATTGTATCATTTTTTAAAGAGTTACAGCACAAAGATATAATTTTTTTAATGGAACAATAGTTTTTTTCTATCGTGCATTGGATTCGTTGAAACCAGCTGCGTCCAAATCAATTTAAACTACATTCCTATCACTGTTAGTTTGGGAGCCTCCGCGCCCGGATTTGGACGCAGCTGGTTTAAACGAATCCAATGCACGATAGAAAAAACTATTGTTCCATTTAAAAAATTATATCTTTGTGGTGTAACTCTTTGGAAAATGATACAATAAACTATGTTCATAGCTCCGCAGAAAGTGTAACATTTCTTGTGTTGACCTACCGCATTAAAATTTCCCGTCACCTATTATTTTATAAGTTACAGAGGCAAACACACTTAGTGAAACACCCTGTATATAGGCCGTTCAAAAAAAAAAAAAAAAAAAAAAAAAAAAAAAAAAAAAAAAAAAAAAAAAAAAAGTCGAATACTTTGAGAGGTGGCAGTATTCATCGAAACAAGGGTCCAAAAACGCATACTTTCTGAGATAAACACGTTTGTAGGAGGTGTTTCACGTGGCATACAATCATGGCAAGGCATGCCTCTGCCCTTCGGCGTAAGGAATGCAGAACCCTTTGAAGTATACCCTGTTGTTGTTGTAGTACTTGCTAACTCGTTTTCACGGAGCGACCCTGTAGTGTCTGCACATCATTGATTCTACTTGCGTGGACTACTTCCATAGCCAAAAGTCTACGCGATTGAGGTCTGGGGAGCGAGAAGGCCAAGGTGCTGCGCCACCCCAACCAATCCAACGCCCCTGAAATATTTACGTCAGACGTTCGCGCACACTGGGAAGAAACTGTGCTGGAACGCCGTCGTGCATGAACCACTTCTGACACGGTACATCCTCCGGCAAGGTTGGCAATACATTAATACGAAACTACAGATAATGCGTACCTTTTAACCCTTGTGTTAGTATGACTGGTCCTATTATTCCTAAAAACACGTGTTTATCTCAGATAAGTATGCCTTTCTAGACCCATATTTATTGCACTTATTTTCTTGTTTTACGAGTACTACCACCTCTCAAAGTTTGCAAATTATTGATAGTGGAAGGGAAGGAAAAAGGATTAGGAAAGAAAGGATTGACAGTGGCTGCATTAGGACATTGAAATTAAACAATGGCGACAAGTGAAAATGTGATCCTGGCCGGGAATCTGTCAGAAAGAACAGACACCACACCAATATAATAAAGTATTTATACGCGATGACGGCGTTAGCTTCAATTACTTCACCGCAGATGCGGTCACACGTTCGACCTCGCACGGGAATCCGTAATGGCGAGTGTAAGGGGGCATGAACGATAGGGGCGCTACGGACATAGCGTGCGACTTGTGGGAGTTTGAGACGGCCGGGAGGCGAGCACCGGTGGCCAAGTGGTTAAGGCGACCCGTGTTCGTTTCCCGGGCCGGCTCACATTTTCACTTGTCGGGCGTACCCAGAGGAAGATTTATAGGGCCAAACTGTTAATAATATATGTAAATGACCTCAAGGATAATGTCGGAAACACCATGCGTATTCGAGGATGCTGTTATATACAGCTACGCTAGAAAATTGTAACGCCGGCCGCGGTGGCCGAAGGTGACTGAGGCGCTCCAGTCACGGTCAGCACGGCCACTACGGTCGGGGGTTCGAATCCGCCCTCGGGCATGGATATTTGTGCCGTCCTAGTTCGTAGGTAGTTCGTAAGTAGTTTGTAAGTTTAGGGACTGATGACCCCGTAGTTAAGTCCCATAAGCTTTACAAACATTTGAACATTTTTTTTGAAAATTGTAACAAGGTGTAGGAAAAGCTTCAAAAGATCGACTCTTGGTTCATGAATTAGCGACTTACTTCGGCTTTCTTTCCGCCCTAAACTGCATTTCCTTTCCCTTCCCCCCTTTTCCTATCCTCACTCCTTCCCCTCCCCACCGGAGAACCAATAACCTTAGCAGTTTGGTCCCCGCTATCCCAAACAATCAACCATCCAAAAAGTCTGAAGAATCTGTGAGGGTTTTGAAAAGTACACTACATTGAGAAACAACAAAAATAAAATTAGGCACGCTGCGACGTTTATTATTTAATTAGCATTGAAATTGGCCACTCTGGTGGTTGCCCGCGCAAATTCAACCAGCATACTAGAAGCGGTGTTACTAGACGCGTTAGCTGAAACCGAAAAAAAAAGTCGGAAGCGCACGAGACTGCCGAGCCGTGGCCTCGCGTTCCAAACTTGATTCAAGTGTTTGTAAAGCGATGGGACCGAACTGCAGTCGTCATCAGTCCCTAACTTACAAACTACTGAAAGACTCGAGCCTCCAACGGGGCGCAGACGCGCACTACAGAGCAAGGCGCCTTAGAGCGCACGGTCACTCCCGCGTTGCTCGAAACTTGATACAGGCCAATGACCGAGTTTTGTTTCGCTCATTTGTCCGGTTTGAGAAAACCAAAACGAAGAACGCGTTAGGTAGACCCGTCGCTGGAATTTGCACACGACACTACCTGACTAACCAGCCTTCATGCAAATTGAGTCACAAACAGCAAGATGTATCAATTCGTTTTCGCTGCCTTTTGCAATTATTTCTTAGTACAACCTATCACGCATCACCTTTGCAAGCTTTTCATACTGTTTCTGACCAACCACTGTGTAAGCCAAGGAAGCTGCCATATATATATATATAATTTTTTTTAATTTGGTGAACATTTCACTTGTAATACATCCAAACTTTAGAGTCTCCATCGCCTGCAAAATTTCTCGTAAATGTACTAAAATACAAGAGCGATATGGTTCGCTATAGTGTACCGCTTTTCCCCTTGTATAAATACCATAATTAAATATTGGTAAACACTCGAAACTGAACATGGCACTAATATCATACTTCAACGACTGACAATGTTACTGGCAGGAACATTGATTTGCATAGCATATGAGGCAACACAGTAAGAGTCGACAAGGGCAGCCTCACAATGGTGTATTGCTGGCGAGGGCGTCCCAGCCTACAAGCCGTCCACTGCTGAAAGTAGCGACATAAAATATGACTCAACGTGGGTAATCACTATTAATGAATTTAAATGAGACATTTGCTTTTGTTGTAGACTTTCGTAAATTTAATGCATGTGTAAGAGGCATTGCACACAATTTGATCCTTATTCAGAATGCATGACGTGTTATCGAAAGAAAACGTATATGAACTAGTAGAAGGATAATATATGGGTATAAGCAATAAAAATTGTAACATAAATCCTCTGAAAATTTAATGGAAATCATTCGAAGAAAGAAGACGTAGCTGATGTGAAATGTTGCTGTGTAAATTCAGAGAACTTAGTACAAGATCCCGACTTACATGGCTCAACCCTCAAAGAGTTGTCTTATTAAATGTATATTTTATAGAACGGAATGCACAAAGAAACAAAACACGCTAGGGCTGCCTCCTTCCCCCTCCCCATATCCTTGTATAGTTACTTCTTTCAAAAGGGTAGCATCAATCAATAGTAAAAGATGTACTAACTAAAACGTCCTGGTATGGTTGCCTACATTTGTCCACGGAGTAGCCGTAGGTTGCAAGGTTGTCAAATTCAAATTCAAATGTTTGTAAATCTATGGGACTTAACTGCTTGGTTATTAGTACCTAGGCTTACAAAATACTTAAACTTAGTTAAACTAGCCTAAGGACAACACACACACACACACACGCGCGCGCGCGCGCGCGCGCGAACTGCTTCGGGTCCCATCCACCCACCGATAACGTTGGGCGACGACTGTAGGAAGCTGTTACATGGGGAGACGTTATCGGCAATTGGTGCAATCATTTTGACGCATTCTGAGGCTGTATTGTTTGCTGTCGGTGGTATTTGAGATAAAACGACATGCATCGCAGACAGCGGCTGCCGTCTTCTTTCTCTCTTTCTACATGAACGAACACTAGTGAATGAAAGATCACGAACTCTGCTCACCGCGAGAGTAAATGTCACCTAGTGGTGCTTCGATGACATAACACGCTAAGGAAAGTATCTAAGACGAATGGGGAATCATTACAGCGACGATACCGACCGCAAATGGGGAAATCCGCTGACATAAGTGACTTTGACAAAGGGCACATTGTAACGAGACCGCGACGAGAATCGAGCAACTCATAAATGGCGAAGCTGGTCGCCGTTCACGTGTCACTGTCGCAATCATCTGTGGAAAGTCGTTGAAGGCCGGTGTAACCACGACCAGGTGAGAAGTTACTGGATGTCCATGTCTCATCAAAGCACGCGGAGGTCGCTCTGTAAAGCAGGCTAAGTGGCGGTGTTTGTCACATCTGACGACATAGCAGGATGCCAGTAGACGCACGACATAGTTGTGAACCAGGTCAACAGTATTGCAGACCACGCGCATCCTTTTATGCTTGATGTCTTCGTCGTCATACCTTCCAGTACCATAAATGTCTGTGGCACGAGACTAGAATCGTTTCATTTGTTTGAGAAACATGGCAGTGAACTCGCAATGATATTTTAGCCAGAAATTCACCTTTTCTGCACAATATCGGACACAACTGGGACGGAATCGAGATGCCCACAGCCAGTAGCCAGCCACAACCCACCAGCCAGTACCACGTTGTGCATACATATGGTGTAGCTTACCTCCAGATATCTATCAAGGACTTGTCGAAACCATGCCACGCAGAGTGGCCCAATACGCTACAAAGCAGGTGATTTAAATGTTTGGTTCATCAGTCTTCCACACTCGGATTGCTGCTGGTAAGCCTTTCGAGGTCCACGAAACTCTTGTGATACTAACGCATCGTCCAGAACTGCGTTTGACGGCTTTAGAGGCGTTGCTGCTCGTCTGAGTCTTGCCGACCGACTGGTGGATGTCTGAGAGCCAATATATGCTGTAGAAAACGTGTCACCGGAAATTTTTAAAATAGCAAAATTGCGGGTCAAAATGAGTTTTCGCACTAACATGTAAGTTTTCAGCCAACGGCCGTGCCACAGTAAACACACCAGTTCCCGCTGGCTCACCGAAGTTAAGCAACGTCGGGCTCGACTAGCGCTTGGATGATGGATAACCGTTCGGATCTCAAATCAAATGTTTCAAATGTTTGTATAGCTTATGGGACTTAACTACGGGGTCACCAGTCCCTGAACTTACAAACTACTTACGAACTAGCTAATACTAAAGACGGCACAAATATCCATGCCCGAGGGGGGATTCGAACCCCCGACCGTAGTCGCCGTGCAGTCCGTGACTGGAGCGCCTCAGTCCCCTCGGCCACCGCGGCCGGCCCGTTCGGGTCTGCCGAGCGCTGTTGACAAGCTGGGTGCACTCGGTCCTTGGGATGCCAACTGAGGAGCTGCTTGACTGAGAAGTAGCTGCTCCGGTCACGAAGACTGACATAACGGCCGGAAGTGCGGGGTGCTGACTACGTCCCCCTCCATACCTCATTCGGTGATTTCTTCGGTCGGAGGATGACACGGCGGCCGGTCAGTACCCAGTGGGCCTCTCGATGCATGTCGGACGGAGTTGTTTTTATATTTATACAAGTTTTCCGACATGCCAAGTATAGTGAAGGAAGACTTATCATTGCCAGTGTGGTATGGGCTATATAGCGCAGACATCGCGCACCATGGAAGAACGCTGCGCGGAACAGAAACGCTACAGTCACCTTTTGCAGCGAAGCAAGTCTGCTATTGCCGAACATCGTATCTCGACCTAACATTCAGTGGAGTGTGATAAAACAATAATTCTAGTCACAGCAACAACTTCTGAGAATTCCATTATTAAATAATGCATGGAAACAGGCTTGACAGAAACAATCTGTGAAACCGTGACAGTAGCTACCAACTGTATAATGCATGAAACCCTATTATCACCAGATATTGCTCAAACCGAAGTCGACAGATACCGCCGACGCCCGCGGCGAGCGGAAGTGTAGATTTTCAAATGTTTGTAAACCTATTGGACCAAACTGCTATGGTAATCAGTCCCTAGACTTACAAACTACCTAAACCAACTTATACTAAGGGCAACATACACACCCATGACCGAGGGAGGACTCGAACCTCAGCGGGAACGGTCGCCCAGTCCGCAGCATGATGCCTTAGACCACGCGGCCATTCCGCGCGGCACTGCAGATAGCAGCTGAGTTCCGCAGTGTTACCTGAGAAGACGTTGTCGGCAGTCTGTCTGTCAACATTATTTTGATGCGTGTACGTGCTGTATGTTGCGGAACGGATACTCCTTGTAATAATTTCTTAGGCAGTAATGAGTCCTAGAAGTATAAAAGATACTTAAATAATGTTTGTAAAGTCACACTTTTCCACTTAGAAGTAGTAGCCGGAAATTTGAAACTTAATACTACACCAAGCACTTACATGGAATATCCTTTTTAAGATACTGCAGGAAGCTTGTTAGTCAGGCTTCAATGGTTCACCTAACGATAACTGGCAGGTATCCAGTTGAGATATGTTGAATTGTGTCTGACGAAGACCATTTACAAGCCCAAAATTACTTCGAACAATATGGTTTAGTAACGGATCGAAATGGGTGGATAAAGTCTCTAGGCTCCTTCCCCCCATCAAGGTTTTAGCATTTACATTTATAGAGCGCATCCTCAAATTAATCAAGCCTCCCCCCCCCCACCCGTGCCTAAAGTAACTGGTTTTAGCTCAACTGGGTCAAGCCCCTCCCTAGTCAAAATCCTGGATCCGCCATTGATCTTATTGCTCAACTAAAGGGATAGTAATTAGACGAATATCACAAAACTAAAACAAGAGTAATTTTTGTCTAATTAGATCTGGCAGTGCTGATCGATTCGATTAAGAAATGTAGTAAATGAGGATATAATATGTGGACTACTAGTGGTTAGGAATGCATTTCTGGAACGGGGGAATTTGTTCAAATTTTCAAATTTGTAGATCTGTGGAGCTTACCCACTGAGGTTATCAGTCCCTAGGCTTACAAACTACTTAACTAACTTAAACTAACCTGAGGACCGCACACATACACACACACACACACACACACACACACACAAGGGAGTACTCGAACCTCCGACGGGGAGCAACAGCGCGCTACGCAGCAAGGTACCTTACAGCTCTCGGCCATTCCACCACAGCGAGGCATTTGTTAACAACTAATATAAATATAACTATGAGGAAATATTTCCTGTAGCTATTTGTCTGGATAATAGCCTTTTACGGAAGTGAAACGTGGACGATGAACAGTTCATAGAAGAAGAGATTATAAGCTTTTGAAATGTTATGATACAGAAGAAATCTGTAGATGGGTAGAGCGAATAAAAATTAGGAGGAAATGAAAAACTGGTAAAAAATGAAATTTTTGTCGTATCTTGATTTAAAGACGGTATCGGTTGATAGAACAAATCCTGGGTTACCAGAAGTTTTCAGTTTAGTAATGGAGTGAATGTGGGCGGTAAAAATTAAAGAGGAATAGCTAGGCATGAATATAGTATGCAGGTTAGAATGGGCGAAGCTTTCAGTAGTTGTTCTGAGAAGGTGGGCATGCAAAGGATTCATTAGCGTCAAGAGCTGCATCAAATTGGTCATCTGACTAGAGACCAGACAAGCAACAATTGCTAATTTTGACTGCCGGAAAGGTATAGTATAGAGAGACAGTGGTACTTTTGCTCATTACATCATCGACCGAGCGAATAATGGTCGCGAACGAAAATAAATTCGGCAAAGCGAACTGATTTCTTGGCTAAGGGTGCTAGCACGCCATGTTTCCACCCCACAACGGGGAGGGTAGGCAGTCATAGAGTTTATTCTACTATTTTTAAAAGTGAAGCACTGACAGATACACCAGGTCGATACGGAAATTAAACACTGAACAGCTTTTTGTTTAACACTATCTCTGTGACAAAATTTCTTCACACTGAATGTGTATGACTCTATGCTTTGTGTCAACAAACCGCTGTCACCTTTAATTCTGATGCTTGATTCTTTCGTTAAAAAAAAAAAAAAAAAAAAAAAAAAAAAAAAAAAAAAAAAAAAAAAAAAAATTGAGAACTCATTTTGAAATTACGTCATATCGTTGAAACACATAGCCATTCTTTTATCCTGTCGCTTTTTAGAACTACATCTCAGTGTTTCAGTACTAGTGCGGTTATGTTCGACGATACCTTTGAACTTTGTGCCAAGCTGGTACTAATTTGTCTTGTTCATAATAACAAAGGAATTGCTGCATAACAACACGTGTTCACTTTGCTTCTTCTGCTTGCTTGAATCCCTCTCCGCTCTGTATCGTGTCTTTCTTCCATAACTTGCAGTCCACTGACTTGACCAAATTTACAACATTTTGCATGTATGTTCCCTCGCTTTCTACTTATGTACTGTTACTCCTTTCTCCTTCCAGTCGTCAATAAACTTAATGACGTTAACAGTAAGGCATCCTGGCTACCCGAAAATACATTAACTTTCCAAGCTTGCTGTACAAGGCAGTAATGTGCACAGGTTGAGCTGGAACGTCATAGTGACTACGCTCGCCACTCAGTTAGTTCCGCTACGGCCATCGCTTTTGTTGGGTAATAATTCTGAATCAAAATTGCGACTTCGCGTGGGCTTCTATATTTAGTTTTGTTATTTCCTGTAATTTTCTCGGTGGATTGGTGATAAAGTGCCGAACTAAAGATACAAAAATCTATATTTATATTCCTAATCAGTTCAGAGAGTCTTATCTGTCCTGGTAATGTTTAACGATGTGAAAAACGTCGAGCTGCACCGTGGATCGGAATCCACGTCAAACTGCTGGGTGAAAAAGTCAGTTCAGAGGCCAGATGAATGCAACCGGTCACATCTCCGATAAGAAATCAACGTTCTGGTACACCACAGATTTATCTCTACACACACCTATGTTCCCTCGGCGACGTGACGTTAGAAAACCTGTTCTTCATTTAGATCAATTTTTCCAAGCAAACCAGATTCTTCTCGTCGTTTCTACGTGTTCGAATGATGAAGAAATACGGCTGAATGTCTTGCCGGCGAGGCCATTGTGTGGTTTGAGGTTAATATAAACTCGACGGCAACTTTTCCGGTTCCGCAGGTGCCAGAAATTTTTCCCCTTGCGTGGCAGTACCTGCTTACGAGGTCAACATTAGCCTGTAAACAGCAGCTCCAGACTTTCCATGCAGCTTGTCAGACGTAACACCTGCAAGAGCACGCCTGACGCGCGAAACCTGGATAATCCCCCTTGGGCCAGGTTTTCAGCTTCCGCTGCAACCACGCGTTAGCTTTCGGTATATTTACTATATGTAGATACGTTATCTAATCCCGAGCATCGGTGCTAGTATCGCCGGCAGCAATATTGCAAGCGTAGCGATCGATCCCGACCAGTACAGTTTCTAAATAAACACCCACCCAACGGGCACGTAACGTTTCGCCTCTTTTTATTTACTCATCCTTTTGCAAGACATATATCGAAAACAGTGGTTCGATCTTATTTGCGCGAGTCTTGCAGTAAACAGCAGAATCTGCAAAGTTTTACATTTCTATTTCCTTTTTACGGCCTCTTCGTGATATTTAACCGTAGCAACTAATTCTTATGCTTTCTGTAATTTTCAATTAGAATTCATGGTCTTTGTTAATGTTTTCCATCTTAACTTGAAATTCTCTTCTGCTTGTTAACCCTTCCAGTCCCACATTATGAAAGCCGCTTTGGAAAATATAATTCATTATTTTATGTTTTAACGCAATTCCCTTAATACAAAATAATGTTCTTTAATATTTTTGACCGAACAGTTATAATGTTTGTCACGTTCTCCATGCACAACACACATTTGTTTAGAGTTATATTATTACTTCGGAAGATATTTTGTTAATTTTTAGCACTGTCAGATTAATAATCCTAGCATAATCTTCACGACAGCACCAGAGACAAGACAGTTCGCTGCTGAAATAAAATAACACGAACCATATGCACACTTACACTCATGGGCGAACACAGACTGCAGCGTAACACGACTTACCAATCGGACAGATTAATGCTTCTAAAGTTGATACATGCTCCACCAAGCAGCAAAACTTCGATTTACAAGTATGTTTTTCTTCAACAACAGCGCGACTTTAAGCATTGGGACTCACAAAACCGTGTAAAACAGGTTTTAATACTGTGTTGTCTAGGAACTACACTGGGAATGAAAGGGTTAAAAGATTTCTCGATAAGTTTTGAAGAATGCATCACACCTCATGAAAGGTAGGAGTAAGAGACATTCTACAAGACACACAAGCTCAGTCAGAATCGAATGGCTTTGTTGCAGGAATGGTTCCGAAATTCGGAATTAGAGAAACAGATGAACTAAACAGAAAACAGTTACATAGCTCGGACGGGTGTCGTGAAGAAATCATTAGGCAACGTACGATCGAAAGATAAGAGTATACGCCGTCGGGGGTTCGAGTCCTCCCTCGGCCATGGATGTCCTTAGCATAAGTTACTCTAAGTTAGTGTAAGTAGTTTGTAAGCTCAGGGACTGATGACCAACGTAGTTAAGTCCCTTAGATTTACAAACATTTGATAACAGTACCGTTGCAGAGAGCAATGAGATGCCGTCGTTACGTAAACAGTAGAATTCACACTCACAACATTTCAATTTTTATTAATATTGTAGCTGACATTGTTGTGTTCTACTGTCTGACGACTGGTTTGATGCAACTTTACACAAGAGCATATGGTGCAAGACTCTTCCTCTCTGTGTAGCCACAAATCTTCAGAATTTTTTTGTAAAAGCACATTTCAAAATCTTTTTTTGTTCACTTGTCTCACTACGTACCTGCAGAAAATATTTCGTAACATTTAATTTTTCATCATATGTTAACAATGAAACTGTCTCAATAACGCTTTTCTCCCTATTGACTCTAAAGATTTCTCGGAAAGCTTTCAAAAATGCATCACACCGCATGAAATGTTGGAGTAAGTCGACATTCTACAAGACAAAAATTTTAGTTCTGAATGGACACATCTTACTGCCCAAGAAGGTTTATATGTAACCCCTCATCTCAAATTAAAAAAAAAAAATTATACACAAGCCGCTGATATAAATCATAGTCGCAGCTTGCCATCCAAAATGAGTAAGGTAAAGCAGTCAACAATCCGAAGATCGGTTTGAACACCACAGTGCTTTACTAGGCATGGTCCATTTTGGAGGTGGAATGCCGTTGTCTTCCTCCGACCTTCGAACTGACTTACCCAGCCAGTTATAGGGGGACCTACAGTTTAACGTGGGTTCCGAACCACGGCGCTACTCGATATTTTCCACATTAGCAACACTGCTAGAGGTGAAAGAAGTGGAAAGTGACAGATAAAAATCCTAGGACCTGGCGAGGATCGAACCCGCGACCTTGGGATTTGTAGTCTTGCACTCTACCACTGTGCTATCGAGACGCACCAAAAATGAGTATAATAAGTTTAATTAATTTTGTTGTATTATTATTATGTTTTTTTTTCTCAAGGGGTTAAACTGCTGACACACACAACACTTTAACTTTTGCTAAGGACAAAACACACACACACACACACACACACACACACATGCCCGAGGACTAGAACCTACAGCGGCAGCGGGCGTCAAAACATTTGCTCTAATAGGATGACAAATTGTAACTAACATTTTCCTTTTCCATACAGCAACAACTGACTCAGAGAAATTTGGACATTTCAAATGACTAGGCCTGAATATCTGCGGGAATTCTAAATCTTCACCTCATTTTATAAAGCAATAGATTCTTGGACGCGATACAGAATTAGTGACAGATGTTATGGTAATGGGAGTGGTGGTTGAATGGGCCCATGGCAGGTGGCTGGGTGTTCGGCGTGTCATCATTGTTTAGGCTCTCGCGTCGCGATCCGAAGTGTGATTGGGCAATCGCAGTCGGGCCAACGGGTGTGATGCAAGTCCCTCTTGTCGCAACGGAACTCGGCACGGACAAGGTAATGCGCGCGTGTCTCGATTCTTTATCGCCCCGCGCAATGCCACGGCGCCTTCTCCATACCGCGACAACTAGTCGTTACCAAAGTTGCAACATTTTGGAGGAAATGCCTTGACCCAGAGAATTGGCACGCTGGTGGAGTCGTATGTCGTTGGTAGGGAGAGCCCGAGGGGTACGTCTAGTCGCCTAATTCTGGGTGGCGATTTGTTTGGAAAATCGGAAATTCTCAGTGAAACTGACTTTAATTAGGTCAATGTAATTCTGAAAGATCCATGAAATTCTTAACAAGTCAAGGAAGTTTCGAACTGTTCGGTGATTCTGATATTGTGCTTCGAAACAATTAGTTGTTGCGTTGTATATGGGAAGGTGAAAAAATTCATTGAATTGCAGTAATATTTGTGATCCATTCGCGGCTATCTTTGATGCGCTAGGTGACCTCGGTAATATTTGTTATTTCCCGTGAGATCTTGAGGTCCATATTTGTTTTTCTTCGCATGCCAGAAAGTAGCGAGCTTTGTGAGGATTTGTAAAAAAGCTAGGAAATTGTCAGTCACACAAAAGGAAGGGTGAATATTTCAAATTAAAGAAAATAATGTTCGAAACTACATTTGAAAACGAACGTTCCTTAGTGCATACGGCGACTACCTTGTTCTTTCTTTATGTGATTTTTTTTATCTCTCTGAAAATATATGGTTGCTACAGGTTATAAAAAGCTATTTGTTCAAATAGTAATGAAAGACCTTATTGAAAAATACGAATGCATTAACCGTAGACAGCAGATTATAAAAGTTAATGAAATGACTCCATCGTGAAAGACACGCCTGATTTCCTTTTCCACAATTGACCGATCTAAGCCGTAGCCTACACTATAAGACGATGGCCTGGGGGAGGGGCTGTAAGCCAGTGTATAGTTTTTTGCTCAGAGCCGCGGTGGAGTGGCCGAGCGTACCAAGGCGCCTAGCTGCGGAGCACGATGCTGCTCGCCGGCGTAGATTCCAGTCCTCCCTTCTGGCATGGGTGTATTTGTTGTCCTTAGCATAAGTTCGTTTAAGTAGTTTGTAAGCCTAAGAATTGATGACCAGACTAGTTACGTCCCACAGATTTACATACATTCGAACATTTTTTAGGGTCAGAAGTTCTAAACACACATGCAACTCTATTCCTCTCCGCCTGATGATGGAGTGCTGTTTCAATTAGGAAAATGCTATATGACATTCGTCAGATGCGTGAAATTTCGTGAATAGAGTGTGTAGATTTGATACAGTCCCTACCAAGGAGACATAGAAAGAATTCATAAGGGCGCTCTTAGGTGAGTAACAAGCGGCTAAACCTCAGATGAAAGTATAAACAGAAACCTAAATTTGGAGGATAAGACGGAGATTAGAAAGCCGCTGAAAGTGCGTTCAGTGTGCTAACCACTGCATCTCCTGGAAAGGTTCCCTGTCTGTCGCGTAAACACACTTACTTTGCAGAGCGTGGTCCCGGGGAGGTCGCGAGTGTGACAAGCCGTGGAAGAATGGTGGTGGGTCACGGCCGGCGAAGACTTATAGCTGACCGCCAGCTCCCACGGCCACCCACAGCGGCCTTTTGCATTTGCCCGCATACACTAAGAGCCTCCTTTTCTTTATTGTTTCGTACAAACCAGTAAATAATATTGCCGCAGTACCAAATATTACTCGCTCCCATAAAACGACACATGGTCGATTTGGAACGGTGGCTGGTGTTGTGGTGGTGGTCATGCTAGCCTCCTACTATGACTTTGGCCGAGGCTGTGACTTGGCTCTCGCGCGCGCTATGTATGTGTGTGTGTGTGTATTTGTTTTAAATGCAATCAGCGCAATAAAATGGATGACGTCGAGACGTGAACCGGGAATGGCAATGGCGTCTAGGCGCCAAGTCAGGGACTGCGCGCATGCTCCCGCTGGAGGTTCGAATCCTCCCTCGGGCATGAGTGTGTGTTCTCCTTAAGTTAGTTCAAGTATTTTGCAAGCCTAGGGAATGATGACCATGGTAGTTTGCTCCACATAGATCTGAACGTTTTTGAGACGTGACAGAATAACAGAACGGAGCTGCCGTGTTCTAATATACCAGCGCACGTGTCTACTACTGGCAACCATATAACACCGTAAAAGAATTGTGTTTGTAGAAAGATCATAACTAACAGGTATCGAAGACGAGTATCACTTACTCTCCAGGACAGTTCATTTGAAATCTAGAGGAATTGTTGATGTATGTGAATGTACGTAAATATTAACTAGTGCCCAAGCGAACACCGCAAAGGAAAGAGCAGGAAAGACATTTCCAGAAGGCAACTGTCCACAGTACCGCATGTTTTATCAACGAAACAACACAGACAATAGCTGTCTGTGACTACAGGAAGACGGCACGTTAAATTTTCACGTTCAGATGCACTCACCGTGTTACCTTTTTGGTGGCCAGTTTGTGAGCCGTTGCAGTGCGCGAATTGCCGCATGCGGTCGTCACATTAGAACCATGTCCAAATGTTTGTTAAGCTTATGGGACTTAACTGCGGGGTCACCAGTCCCTAAACTTACACACTACTTATGAACTAACTTATACTAAAGACAGCACAAGCATCCATGCCCGAGGGGGGATTCGAACCCCCGACGGGGAAGAACCATGTTCCCCGGATGCGTTACCTAGGTGATCGTTGGAAATCGCGATGACTTCAATGAAACACTCTGAATAAAATGTTATTCCTATTAATTTCATTGCGTATTTCTTTTAGTTGTCTTCTGTGCTGTACTATAACAATGATTTCTGTGGAGGTCCAAGATGCGCCCAACGTCGTTCCGTGACATAGAAAGGGAAAGTTAATTTTCCCTAAATTTTTTGGGATTTTCATTAGCTCCGCCAGAAACAACTGCAGAATATCGCATCAGTTATGTATTAATTCAGTAAATACTGTGATCCAGATTAATAAAAAATTTTACAAGTACTTTCCTGCTTATGTGATTCCAAATGTTACACTTTTTTTCCTTTCTTCATAACTACGGAAAAACCACAGACCTCTTTTTATTTCCGCACGGAAGCTTTCTATTTCAAATATAATCAATGTTTTCTACAGCTTCAGACACGCGCAGTGAACCGTGAGTATATTTTACGTTACACATGAACAGTAGGCAATGTAGATAAGCAGTGGATTTGCTGACTTGACATTGTGTACTGGACTTGTAGGTGAATGCAAAGCAGTGGCTCTCGCTGCCTCCCGTGTCCTTCTGGGCGTTTAGCGAGATATACGTAGGAGGAAGCGATATATTGGTTGACTCCTCGAGAAACGTATGCTGTCGGAACTTTGACAGAAGCCCGTACCGCGATACACAACGTCCCACTCGAGTTTCCTAACCATCTCTGCGACACTTTTGTGCTTACCAAATGATCCCGTAACGAAGCGTGATGCTTTTCGTTACTGGTAAGCAATACTGAAGCGTCGGCCAAACAAGTGTTTTGTAACCTACTTCCTTTGTTGAACGACTACACTTTCTGAGCGTTCTTCTAATGAATCTGTCTGGTATCTGCCTTACCCACGATTAGTGTTATGTGGTTGTTCCATTTCAAAAATGTTCAAATGTTTGTAGAGCTTATGGGACTTAACTACAGGGGTCATCAGTCCCTAAACTTACTAACTACTTATGAACTTGCTAATACTAAGGACGGCACAAATATCCATGCCCGAGGGGAGATTCGAACCCCTGACCGCAGTGGCCGTGCAGGCCGTGACTGGCGCGCCGCAAAGCGCCCGGCCACCGCGTCCGGCTGATCCATTTCAAATCGCTCCTTATTTCTACTACCAGATATTTAATTGGAGTAAGTGATTACAGCTAAAATTTCATGGCGACCCTGTGTGTAATTTAGACGTCTCCCCCGCAAGTTTTACTGTCTCCAGTTATTCACCATCGATGTACGTTTACAGTTTCCACCCTTTTTCATTCACACACTGTAACTCACTTGTTAACAGAGAACTGTCTCTACAAGAAACTCAGAACAAAACTCTCCTCTGAGAGTGCGCCACTGCCTATATACGGTAGTCTTGGCGTGGATTGACATAATGTGTAACTTACTCGTTAATATTCTTTTAGGGCCTGCTAACGGATAACATCGTCAACTAGAGACAATATTTTGACAGACCTACTGGTGAGTACGCAGAATGCACATTGCCGGAGTAAGTGCATTCGGCGTACTCGCCTGAAGATGGCAGCCAGTTGGTCTGTCGAAATATTGCGTATAGTGGATGATGTTGGCCAACGGCCGTGCCGCATTGGATACACCCGTTCCCGTTAGATCACCCAAGTTAAGAACTATCGGAATGGGTTACCGTCGGGGGTCTGCAGAGTGCTGTTGGCAAGCGCTCCACTCAGCCAACAGCACCTAGAGCGAAGGCAGCGGAGCTCTCGTGTGACGTCAGGCAGGAAGGTTGCGCGCGCATAGCTGACTGGGGGCACGGCCCACTATGCCGCGGCGTTCTCTCGAGGTGGTGGTGACTCAGCCCTTATGAAGCCAACTGAGGAGCTACTTGATTGACAAGCAGCGGCTTCGGTCACGAAGACTGATATAACGGCCGGGAGTGCGGGGTGCTGACCACGCCCCCCTCCTTATCGCATTCGTTGACGCCTTCGTGCAGAGGATGACACGGCGGCCGGTATGTATCCAGTGGTCCTCTCGAGGCCTGTTGGACGGAGTTTAGTTAGTTGGCGATATTATCCGGCAGCAGACCCGAGAAGAATATTATCAGCTCTTACGCAATTGTAAGTTCCTTACAAGTCTCTATATGTCCACCTCGCTGTAGGATGGATGAGGTACTATGGGTGTTCACTAATTAATAGTGAATATGTCACCTTTATCCATCTGTTTTCAATGTTATTTATTTTATGCGACGGGTGTAAACGACACAATTTCGCCATCCTTAGAACCCCCGACTAACCGTAATAAATAGCCAGTGCAAATACGTATTATGTGAATGTGGGGCAGCATTCAATCACTGGTGTCCATGACTGGTCAACGACGCTCTGTCTCTCACAATCCCTCGCTGACAACTGTTTCAACATCAGTTTTCACATAATGTTTAGAGTAATAGCGTCTTGTTCCAGGTACTACGGCGATTCCGAAAGTAAGTTCGCGTCTTTTACGTAACGCGGATGAGTGACGCTAGTATTGTCAACTTTGCTCCGTTGTTTAGCTTGGATCAGTACGCTCCCGTCAGTTGAACCGTGTGGTTGTATTCCGGCATTTCTCTCACCAGTAAATGTGCTTAAATGTGCGCAACAATAGAAGATGTCGCCAAGCGTAAGGTACGTGGAATAATACGATTTCTGTGAGAAAAACAAATGACACCAGCAGCAATTCATCGTGAGGTTACTGAAGTGTGCCGCGGTGGAGTAGCCGAGCGGTCTAAAGCGTCACGCTGCGGAGCGCGCGGTTGCTCGCCGTGGAGGTCCGAATCCTCCCTGGGGCATGGGTGTGTGTGTTTGTCCTTAGGTTAGTTTACCCAGGTTTAAGTAGTTTGTAAGCTACGGACTGATGACCATGCAGTTTGGTCCGATAGATTTACAAACATTTGAACATTTGTTACTGAAGTGTATGCAACATTACGGGTGATACTGTTGTTCAACGTTGTTGTGCATTTCGTGACGGATGCAATAACGTCCATTATGAAAGACGAAGAGGCCGGCAGTGTGTTGTCAATGATGAACTTGTTGCAAACGGGGATGAAGTGGTCAGGCAGAATCGCCGTTCACCTTGTCTGAACTCTTATTCCGTCCCCCGTAAATCAGACGGCAGCGTCGCTGACTACAACGCAGGGGTCCGGGTTCGATTTCCGGCAGGGGAATGGGTGTTGTTTCTTGTCCTCATCAACATTTTCATCATCATCGACATGCAAGTCCCCGAAGTGGTGTTAAGTACAAAAAACTTGCACTAGGCAGCGGAACTATCCCACGCCGGATCTCCCGACCAAAAATGCCATACGGTCATTTCATTTCTGAGCTCTTAGAGCAAGGAGAGCGTTAATGGATGGCTAGACTCACAGGCAACAGGTTTATACGCGGAAGGTATTTCGAAGCTTGTGAAACCGTATAACAAATTGGATTAAAAACTCAAATTTGTGTGTGTTCTACAAGTTTATTTCCTTTTATTTAACCGGTTTTCGGGCTTCGAGGCCGTCTTCGGTTTCACAAGGCCTTGTGAGCCGAAAACCGGTTAAATAAAAAATTAACTTGTAGAACATAGCCAACAGTGAGATTTTAATTCAATAGTTCAATATGATGATATTCTACTAACAATCAACGAAACAGTCAATCAAAACGTTATCACAAATGTTTCAATGTTTTTCAAATAACTGAAATAGGGTACTGTTCAATGGCATGAATAAATGTCCGCAACGTAAATTTTTCTTCTGAAAAAAGATCGGAATTTATTTTCCGATGGCCCTCATCAATACGTCATTTTGGCCGTGAGGGAGTAGCCGAGCGGTCTGGAGCGCCACGTTGCGGATCGCGCGGCCTCCCGCTCCAGACGTTCGAATCCTCACTCAGGCATGGATGTGTGTGTCGTCTTTAGTGTAAGTTAGCTGATAAGTAGTTTGTAAGTTTAGGGACTGATGACCCCGCAGTCCCATAACCGTTACAAACATTTGAACATCATTTACGTCATTTTCTCTCGGATGTAGAAGTAATTGTCGACGGATATTACAAGAGACGGCGTCGTTCGTCAGACAGGGATTTTCGGACACCAGGGATTTTATGCTACCCCGTCTTGCAGCAACTCCTATTGTATTTGCATTGGCCACTTGCTACGTTTACTCGGAAAAGCCTGGGGATGGCGAATTGTATAGATGAAACTGATCGTATGAAATAAAGGTAACTGAAAATGGATGGATGAAGGTGGTACATTCATTATCTAAGTTGCTCATAACACTCTGATAAAAATAGAAAAATGAGTTCAACGATTCTCCTTCGAAGGGTTACGTATGCGTTTGAGATAGCACTCATAGCTACAAATTACTGGAAAAAAAGGATGAAATATTAGGGTTTAATGTCGCTTCGCTATTCTGGATATTAGAAACGGAGCACACGTTCGAACAGATTTTGTCAGGGATGCGGAATCGGCCATGCAATGTGAAAGGAACCATCTAGACATTCGCCTGGAAAACGTAAATCAGTATGACCGGAAACGGATTCGAACCGTCGTCCTCCCGAATTCGAGTCCAGTGTGTTACCACTGCGTCACCTCGCTCGGTATTAGTTGGTGAATAGTGCGTGTAACAAAAAGTTGCAATAAAGTGTAGTGAGACCGGAGAAACGGAGGTTGGCGACCGGTCGTGAATGGAACATGCGTCACCAATGTGTGAATCGGCTGAGCGTGATATAGCCAGCTACGTGGCCATCAGCACGACTTCTGGTGGAAAACTGCAAAAAAGCATTACAAAACATCCGCTTTCTTGACCAACTGGCGCTTGTTTTAGAGATTAATTAGTCTGATTTTAATTCCAAAAAACCGGCTGATAGATTTGGCAGAAACAAATTGTGGCAGAGAATTTGAAAGTTAAATGAAGGAAGGAAGATTAGTGTTCAGTGTCTCGTCAACAGCGTGGTCTTTAGAGTCGGAGAACATGCCCGGATTGCCTTTTTTGATGAGGATGGAGAAGCCGTGCCCTATGAAACGAATCGTCCTGGCATTTGCCTGGAATGATTTAGGGAAATCACGGAAAATCTAAATGAGGATCGGTTTGACCCACCATCATTCCTAATGCTAGTCAAGTGTTTCTACTGCACCACCTCGCTCGGTAATTTGGAAAATAAGCTATCTGAGACACTTGATCGCAAGTAATTGAGATTCTTTCTTACGGATATTAGAATCGTCATAAATACCAAAAAAGCAGTTATCGTCAACGACATACACAAATTAAGGATTCAGATAACATCCACCTAGGTGTCTTGATGAAAACCCCTAAAGACGACAGTGGTGCATTACGACACAAACTAGGGAGCCAGCAGAATGCTATATAGTGTGTTCAAAGAAGTACCAAATACTTTGGGAAGTTATTATGAAACATCTGTTCTACATCTACATATGTTCCAAAGGAAGAGACATTTATGATGGTACCGCAACCCTAGATATGATATTAAGTAATTAATTATTTGACTAGCCATTTGCGAATTCTACCGACAATAGCTGCATTACTAAAGATGGTCTGTTATTTGGTGACAAATTCGTGCCGGACCGGGACTCGATCCCAGATCTCCCGCTTATCGCGAGCGGCCATCTTAACCGATCGTCCACCCGGTCGGCCACTACGGTCGGGGGTTCGAATCCCCCCTCGGGCATGGATATTTGTGCCGTCCTTAGTGTTAGCTAGTTCATAAGTAGTTTGTAAGTTCAGGGACTGATGACCCTGTAGTTAAGTCCCATAAGCTTAACAAACATTTGAACATTTTTGTGGGTCATGCATGATGGTGTACCCATTCGTCACAATGTGCGCGAACATCTGACGCAGACATTTGAGGACAGCTCCAGGAGAGGCTCCATGCTTGCCCTGCTCGTTCCCCATAGCTCAATCCCCTAGACATTTGGTAATGGCGACACTAAAAAGGGTGCGACATTTCTTACGCCGAATGGCAAATGAATGCATTTCCATGAATAGACGCCACGTGGCAACCTCCTATATACATGTTTATCTCAGAAAGTATGCTTGTTTATTCGACTTATTTTCCTTGTTCCATTGAGTATCTCTCCATCTCTCAACGTATCCGACACGTTTTTGATTATCCTATATATAGATGATCCAATAATTATTAGAGAAAAAACATGTTCAAATGTTTGTAAATCTATCGGACCAAACTGCGTGGTCATCAGTCCGTAGCTTACAAACTACTTAAACCTAGGTAAACTAACCTAAGGACAAACACATACACCCATGCCTCCACGGCGAGCAACCGCGCGCTCCGCAGCGAGACGCTTTAGACCGCTCGGCTACTCCACCGCGGCTTAGAGAAAATCAGACAATCTGAAGAGTTCAATAAACAAATGACATATCTTGAACTCGGCATTTAACTAAAAACAGAGGATGGCTTCCAGTGAGACAGAAATCTCTATCGATGCTAATGATTGGAGCAAATCCCCCATGTGCATTGCCTCGGCGCAGAAATAACACACGAGGGGGATAAAATAAAACAGACGCCCACCACAGAATGTGTAGAATAGTTTAAAAAAACCTAGAAAGGAATGTGAGCAGACACGCACAAATGATTAAATATTTACTGATACGACAGGCGACAGCTGTAAGATATTGTAGGAACCATGAACCATCAACTGTTTATCATACTTATAACTTTGACCGAATTCTGTTCTAAACCATGTTCACGGACTGTAAGCTAAACAGACTGCTGAAGTGGCTACATTATCTACCATCCTATCCATGCTTACAGGTAAGTTAATCAATGAAAAAATCGTAAGATGTCTCTTGACACAAAAATGAAACTTTATAGGGTAATGATAGCATTCATCATCATCATATTCCTCGGCGTGTTGCGAATTTCAGGCTTCATCTTTCTAATCTATTTCTAGTTCACTCACGCTGTGGAATCCCCCATGCATAAACTAAGACCGATTTCGGCAAACGTTCGTCGCTTACAAGTTCCATACGAAATCAAACGTAACTACAGGTTTACTGGTATCATTCATTGGTTTTTCTTTACAACAACCGGTTTAGAATGTTTAAACTACCGTGATCAGGTGTATTAATAAGGCAGGTATATGTTTTGTCACGACTTCTGAGTAACCTTCCGTACGGTCTCCAGCGGTCACGTTATTGTTTGTAAATCTATCGGACTTAATTGCGTGGTCATCAGACCGCAGCTTACAAACTACTTAAACTAAGGTAAACTAACCTAGGGACAACACAAACATCCATGCCCGAGGGGGGGGGGGAATTCGAACCCCCGACAGCGGACGGCCGCGCGCACCGCAGCACGGCGCTCCAATGCGCGCGGCTAACCCGCCGCGGCCGGTTACGTTATTCTTTCCTTGTCGTGATGCAACACATACATCATGGCGCTTTTACGAAGTTGATTTAAAAAGATATAAAATGTAAAAAAATAAGTAATTAAGAGAAACAAAAATTGCGTACTAAGGAATCGTTATCACGCTTCCCTGAGTTAAATAGTTTTGCTTTTGTCTGCTACACATTATCTATAACATTCGAGTTGCATACTTTGCAGTATTTCCGTAAACAATTACTAGTATTACGTCAATTTTTCCGACTGCACAAAGCCATTTTCGTGTGAGTATGTTCAAATGTTCAAATGTTTGTAAATCTATCGGACCAAACTGCATGGTCATCAGTCCGTAGCTTACAAACTACTGAAACCTAGGTAAACTAACCTAAGGACAAACACACACACACACACACACACACACACACACACACACACACACACACACACATGCCCCAGGGAGGACTCGAACCTCCACGGCGAGCAACCGCGCGCTCCGCAGCGAGACGCTTTAGACCGCTCGGCTACTCCACCGCGGCTCGTGTGAGTAAATGAATAAATATTGTACACTGTATAAAAACTTCTTTTGCTTTCAATTTATGTTTCTACAGCTTGTTTGAAATACTAATCTTCTGATTTTTACCTAGATAATTTTAATTAAATACAAAAAGAAACACAAAGAAATGAAAAAGCATCTGTGAAAGAATACTTTTCACACTGATTCCAAGAGAAATAGTTGGTCGTAAACCCACAGACAGTCTTTTTCATTCGATGTCTAGGAGACTATAGGCCACAACAGAAGAACAGGACTCTATATGAAATATTAGAAAATGAAACGATCCCTATCTAATAGTGGTTGTTCGATTTCAGTGTTGAATTCAAATGTTCAAATGTTTGTAAATCTATCGGACCAAACTCCGTGGTCATCAGTCCGTAGCTTACAAACTACTTAAACCTAGGTAAACTAACCTACGGACAAACACACACACCCATGCCCCAGGGAGGACTCGAACCTCCACGGCGAGCAACCGCGCGCTCCGCAGCGAGGTGCTTTAGACCGCTCGGCCACTCCACCGCGGCGTTGAATTCATACATCGACTTAAATAAATAAGAAAACGTTAGCTTACATGATGCACACTTATAAAAAGGCAGAAAATAATGGGCGATTCTTCCAACACCATATAAATAAAGGAGTAATCGTGTTATACTAGATAATACTACACCAGCAAAGCATCAAGTTTACCCTTCCCAACTATATCCCTCAAGAATCTGGCGTCCATTTTCGTTCACTACTCATGTTTTGTTGTGGCACTATGAAATGAAAGCATTGGCCATAGGACACGACAACTGTGAGACTAAGAAACTAATGCGACCGTGACCGAAGTAGGGAAATACACAGGAATGCGTAACAGTTAAGTGGAAAACAGCAACGCAACGGTAGCGTCGTGCGCCTGAGTCAGGAAGTGCGCTTTCGTCTGTGGTCACGTCTTTATACCAACACGCCTTGTTTGCTGTCGTACGCGTGACACACACACACATTACTTTCGACAACGCAAGCAGTACACGGAATACAGTTATTCAGTTACCTGGTTTATTACACTTTTATCCTAAAATGGGATTGACTATCGACGTTTATTACCAGATACTTTGGGAATTGTAATTCGTTGAGTTTCTGGTAATATAACTGTAGAACACATATTTTGGTATGTCGTATAGAGGACACTTTTTGTAGAAGTTATTAATATCAACAGAAGCCGTGTAATACTGCGGGGCAGTATCAGAACTTACTAGGATATCACATGGGTCCCGGATTTTAGAATTTTTTCATCTTTACGGAACGTGGAGTATAGAACTTAAATAACAGTCAAAGCCAATCGACGCAACTCTCAAAAATTCTCCAGAAAATCGACTTTGAGTTTTGCATGTACCCATAATTACAACATAATATGTTGGTGTAGCTTAGGTGGTAGCGTTCTGGTCTCACAGCCATGTGGTCGGTGGCTCGATTCCTGCAGAAACTGATTTATATTTCTATTTTTTCGTTGTGTCCGAATTCCTACATATTTTTTTTATCTGACGGTAATTTTTATGAAAAATGCAGGTATTTTTATTTATTCGTAATTTTCTATATTTTATAAAATAAAGATGGTTTCAATCAAACTACATACGTTACATTTTTACAGTATAGGCTTCAATATTAGTTCAAATGTTCAAATGTTTGTAGAACTTATGGGACTTAACTACGGGGTCATCAGTCCCTAAGCTTACAAACTAATTATGAACTACCTAAGACTAAGGACGGCACAAATATCCATGCCCGAGGGGGGATTCGAACCCCCGACCGAAGTGGCCGTGCAGACCGTGACTGGAGCGCCTCAGTCCCCTCGGCCACCGCGGCCGGCCACTATTAGTTGATGACGGTAGTCTTTGATTGTTAAGTTTGTGAAGAGCTACCACAGTTTTTGAAAAGTCTTCTCCATAGTTACTAATGGCTTTCAAAGCAGCTACCTTACACAACCATTGTTTTAGGCGACGACAAGGTGTTCAGCTCGCCTACACGCACATAAAAACTGACACAACACATGGAATTAGAGATCCCTAAATGTTTTTGCTAACTCAATTCGAAAACGGCGAAAAAACAGTTCTCACAAACTTAACAATCAAAGACTACCATCGTCAACTAATGGTGGAGCCGATACTCTAAAAAATGTAACGTATGTTTTTTTATTGAAATCATCATTATTTTATAAAATATAGAAAATTACGAATAAATAAAAATACGTGCATTTTTCATAAAAATTACAGTCCGATATTAAAATTATGTAGGTATTACAACACTACGAAAAAGATAAAAATATAAATCAGTTTCTGCAGGACTCGAACAAGCGACCCTATGATTATGAGCCCTGAACAATACCACCTCATCCCCCCCCCCCCCCCCCCCCCCGTTGAGGTAGATTTATTCTTTGTGGTCGTTGGTTCAGTTCGTTTTTGGTTGTTCGTTGAATATGTGGCTCAGCTTTTTTTATTACCTGAACGGGCGCGCTGAGCCACAGCGCCCGGCATGTTTTAGGCAACTGAATACCTAAGCTACACCAACATATTGTGTGTTAACTATTGGTACTTACATGTACCTGGAAACCTTCAAAGTCGATTTTGTCGTGAATTTTTTAGAGTTACGTCGAATGGCTTTGACCAACGCCACCTAAAGAAAAGGCCTTACAACAGGCCGTGCTACGTCACACTAACCACGCCGCGGCCGCCGGCTGATTGGCTGGTCTCTGGGGCACGGCCACTGCCTAGTAGCGGCCAGCCAGTAAGCTGGCGGCCGAGGCCTGGTCAATGTGACGTGGCATGGGCTCTTGTAAGACCTTGTCTCTAGGTGGTGTTGCTTTGACTGAATGTTATTTAAGTTCTATACTTCACGTACCGTAAATCTGGGAAAATTATAAAATCTAACAGACATGTGGTCTCCTTGTTAGTATATTCTGTTGCAGTCTAACAGAGGACAGAAAGCGTCCTTAGCTTCCTCTGGATATTTTCCTCAATACGAAAGCAAGGAGAAATTTGGGAAGCGAAATACAGTGCAGGGAGAAGAAATCAAAACATTGCGGTTTGCCGATGAAATTGTAATTTGGTGGGGAACAGCAAATGACTTAGAAGCGTAACCGAAAGGCAGTGTCTTAAAAGAAGGGTATATCATGAACATTAACAAATACCAAACAATGGCCGTAATGTAGACGAATTTAATCAGGCGACGCTAAGAAAGTTGATTAGGAGACGAGACAGTAAAAGTAGTTGATTATTTACGTTATTTGAGCAGTAAAATAGTTGATGCCAGAAATTTCAAATGCATAATTACAAATCAAATTTTCAAATGTTTGTAAACCTATTGGCCCAAACTGCTATGGTCATCAGTCCCTAGACTTACAAACTACTGAAATTAACTTACACCAAGGACAACACACACACACACACACACGCACGCCGCGGTGTAGTGGCGGAGCGCATTGAGGCGCTATGCTCCGATTCGCGTGGCCGTTCCCCGTCGGGGGTTCGAATCCCCCCCCCTCGGGCATGGATGTTTGTGCTCTCTTTAGTATAATTTAGTTTATATGTAGTTTGTAAGTTGGGGGACTGATGATGCCGCAGTTAAGTTCAAAAATGTTCAAATGTTTGTAGAACTTATGGGACTTAATTACGGGGTCATCAGTCACTAAGCTTACAAACTACTTATGAACTAGCTAAGACTAAGGACGGCACAAATATCCATGCCAGAGGGGAGATTCGAACCCCCGACCGTAGTGGCCGTGCAGACCGTGACTGAAGCGCCACAGTCCCCTCGCCAACCGCGGCCGGCCGCAGTTAAGTCCACTACTTTTCTCCTCTGTCTCAAAGCCACAGCAGTACACCCCACATTCGTCCCCGATGATCGGGAAGCAGAAGAAGTTACATGGATTCAACTGACACAACTGAAATATTTCCGCTACTGCCGGAAACGATTTACCTCACGACATTTCACTTTTTTTATCCACCTAGTAGCTCAATGGCCAGAGCGAATATCTGCCACCCGGGGGTCCACGTTCGATTCCCGATACTTTGAGGGATTTTCCTTTGGTGGTAGACTGGGACGGCGTGCACTCCGCCTCCTGGGGCCAACCGAGGCGCTTTTTGACTGAGTAATAGTGGTTCCACATCACGAAACCCGACCTACGACCGGGATCGTGCTGTGTTGCTCACGTGCCCCTCCTTGCCGCATCCGATGTCGCCATTGGCGAGGAATGATACGATGGTCGGTCTGGCCGGTTCAGAGGCGTAAAGGCAGACCTTTCCTGACATTCCGCTGTATGAATTCTCAGCGCCACTTTGTTTTCTCTCCTCTTGCGGCGTACTTCGTTACTGTGGTGGGGTGGTTTCAGTGAGTAGATTTGGATGGACTGCCTTAACGGAGAGGACATTTCCAGGATCGGAAATGGAGGACAGGGTTCTGGTTTTTAGCGCGAGACCTACCGCGAAAGCAGACTTGGCGTTGGCGGTTCACTTTCTCGCTGCCTCCAGTGCCACTCCACCACTAGCACACGGTGCCGCCGTTTCAGGAAAGCCATCAGCCGCCTAACCAACTTCCCGATCGAGGACGTGACGTCACTTACCACTTCCTGCTTACAAACTTCCATTTACTGTGCCCGTTGGAAGGAAGGAAGCTTATGGTTTAAAGTCCCGTCGACAGCGTAGTCATTAGAGACGGTGCCCGTGGGTTAGGTGTGCCCCAGAAAAATTGTGACGGGAGCTTTGTTGTTCGTGTTGGGTACAAGACGTTCCAGGATGACGTTTTCAAATGTTCAAATGTTTGTTAAGAAAAATGTTCAAATGTTTGTACAGCTTATGGGACTTAACTACGGGGTCATCAGTCCCTAAACTTACAAACTACTTATGAACTACTTACGAACTAGGACGGCACAAATATCCATGCCCGAGGGGGGATTCGAACCCGCGACCGTAGTGGCCGTGCAGACCGTGACTGGAGCGCCTCAGTCTCCTCGGCCACCGCGGCCGGCCGTTTGTTAAGCTTATGGGACTTAACTACGGGGTCATCAGTCCCTAAACTTAAAAACTACTTATGAACTAGCTAATCCTAAGGACGGCACAAATATCCATGCCCGAGGGGGTATTCTAACCCCCGACCGTAGTGGCCGTGCAGACCGTGACTGGAGCGTCTCAATCCCCGCGGCCGGCGATGACGTTTTAAAAATTGAGCTATAACAGCTGACTTAGTAGACAAAATTCTGATAAGAAACCCACATCCGATAATTTCATCCATTGACGTCACGGACATCTTCGATACTACAAAACAAATCTCCTCTACGGCAAGCTGTTCGCTATGCGTAGTTTCGGTGGAGGTTTGTGGGCCAAGACAAGAAAAAGTGTCTAGTAAACATGAGCTCTAAAATATATACCTTGAGAGTCACGAGCAATTTTTCATCTCAAGTACTGTTTGACAGGTTTCTTCTACCGGTCGATTGCTCATAACTTTTAAAGTGTGCATTTTAGTGTCCATGTTTCGATGCATACTACCTCCTGCCAACACAATGAAAGCAAAGAGCCTACAGAAGAAAAGATATATCTTCCAGTGTCAAAGGTGATGGAACGCTCATAACATCCATGGATGACATTTATGGACATGAATTCCTTATACTAAGTCCCGTAAACAACTTCCCCATATTTTAGAACGTCATTCCGAAATACGCTGTATGGATTACATTGCAGACAATATTAATACTAACCTCATATTTTCGCAGGTAATGCAGTTATCTGTAACGAAGTTCAGTAGAAATTAAGCTGCACAAATATTTAGTCATATCTTGATGAGGTTTCAAAACTGCGCGAAGTTTGAATACTTGTTTTAAATATTAATAACTGTTATATTTTACACTTCAGAAACCGAAAAGGTAGTATCTTATGACTACGATATCAATGAAACACAGTTAACTGACAGTTATAAGGAGTAACGACTTGTAGGTATATGAAGTGGAACGATCGCAAAGCCACAAGCGTAAGGAGGCAATATACAGTTCATTGGTAGATTGTTAATCAAACGTAATCAGTATCCAAACACATTATAGAAATGTTCACGTGTATCAAATAGGAATAAAGAAGGACAACACGGTTGGTCGTAGATGTGTTTGGCCCACTGGGGAGCATCATAGAGATACTTAAAGTATGAATGTCGAAAACTGTTGAAGATGGATGAAACTATCCCGTTTCAGCGTTCCAAGTAAGATTCAAGTATCATTTTTAAGTGAAGAGTCTACGAATGAGCCATCTATGTATCCCTTCCGTAGCAAAAATTAGGCTAATTACAGTGTCAACAGAAGCGTTTTATCAGGCTTTCAACCCGCGCCCCATACGTGAGTAAAGTTGAGAAAAGCCCTGTGGTGCCACTCTAATGTGGATGTAAATTTAGACACAGATGTAGGTCTTGGTATTATATGTTTTGAAGAGCAAGGTGTTAGAATGGGCTGTCGGTGACCATGCACGTGATATCTAGTTGTTCTTGAGTTTACAAACTTTTGGAAAGGAAACCGCGTGATCAGGCCCTGAAGACAGCCGTGTCATATTTAGCCAATGGTATCATCATCGGATGCGGCATGGATGGGGTAAGCACTCCGTACTCGCAGCCGTTGTAAACGTCTAGACCTCGGAGCATCTAACTCTCTTAACAGATAGCTTCTCAGGTGGCGTCACGGGGCTGAGCGAATCTTGCCTAGTCCTGCCAGCCAGGGAAAATTCCTGTCAGTACTGGGAATGGAACCCGGGTCTCCTGCATGAGGGCCTGTAGCGTTCACTGCTCGACTCCAGAGGTGGACCCCAATTTTGTTTAGAGGAGGAAATAATAAGCTAATCATATAAAGTATTAGTTACCACGTTATAAGAGCAGACTGGTCGCTGTGGACCGCTGTTGATATTTGAGAACCTCAGCCTCGACTGCTAATACACCGTGATGAGTGGAAATATTATGACCTCGTGAGACTCAAGGCACCAGGTGGAGTTTCGGGCGCTTGATGGAAACGGGGAAATCTGCCGACCGAAACGACTTTGACGGAGGTCAGATTTTTATGGCCAGCGTCTGGGAATGAGTACCTTGGGAACGGCGAAGCTATTCGGCTGTTTGCTTGCCACAGTCGGGAGCAACCATGGACAATGGTTGGGAGCTCGATGAAACCAGAAGGTGAGCTGGCGACAAGATGTTGACGTCTACTCCTCGTCGCGCAAAGTGGAGGCTTGTTCGCCCTGTAAAGCAATGTTTTGCTTCCTCCTACGTATATCTTTCGAAAAGCCCGCGAGTGTACAATGAGAGAGATTAGAGTCGTAGCGGGGGCTTGTCTGTAGTCGTTTTTCCTGTGAACCATACGTGACAGGAATTGGGAAAATGTTTCAGTGACAGTGATACAGCTGAGGCGGACTGGCCGAGGACATTGAGGCGCTATGCTACGATGCGCGAGGCCGTTCCTCGTCGGGGGTTCGAATCTTCCCTCGGGCATGGATGTTTGTGTTGTCTTTAGTGTAAGTTAGTTTATATGTAGTTTGTAAGTTTAGTGACTGATGACCCCGCAGTTAAGTCCTATAAGCTTAACAAACGTATGAACATTGTTGACAATGATACACAAAGTACTACTTAAACTAAGGTAATCTAAACCAAGTACAACACCCATGCCCGAGGGGGGAACTGAACCCCAGTCGGCGGTTTGATGCAAACCGCGCGGGAGTAGCCAAGCGGTCTGGAGCGTCACGTAGCGGATCGCGCGGCCTCCCGCGTCGGAGGTTCGAGTCCTCCCTCGAGCACGAGTGTGTGCGCTGTCCTTAGGTTAGTTTAACTCAGTTTAAGTAGTTTGTAAGCTAGGGACTGATAACCCAATAGTTAAGTTCCATATATTTACGAACATTTGAGCATGTTTGTTTGATGCAGCTTTCCTTGTCACTCTACCCTGTGCAGGTCTTTTCATTTATGAATAACTACTACTGTTTTACACGCGCTCCCCACCACCACTTGCCCTATATGCTAAGCAGGTGATCATTAGTAGTTTCAGAGTATGTCCTATCAATCGATCCCTTGTTTCACTCACGTTACACCACAATTGTCCTTTCTCCACAGTCCTGTTCAGAACGTCATTGGTTACGTTATCTACACACCTAATCTGTAGCAAAGAAATTATGCACAGCGGATAAATATGTACGAACCGTAATGCGTATATGACTGCCATTATACAGGGTTTTACAAAAAGGTACGGCCAAACTTTCAGGAGACATTCCTCACACACAAAGAAAGAAAATATGTTATGTGGACATGTGTCCGGAAACGCTTAATTTCCACGTTAGAGCTCATTTGCACTGAAATGGGGAGTGGCATATTATTGGATGAACCATTCGTAGAAGTGTACCCGTGGAGGCCAATCAGGGCATTAGGGTTATCGTCAACTGCACGAAGAATTGCCTTGTCCATTGCAGGTGTCCTCGTCGTTCTAGGTTCTAGGTCTTCCTCAGTCGCGAGTCATAGGCTGAAAAGTTCCGTGTTCCCTAAAACGCCGATCAATTGCTTCGAACGTCTTCCTGTCGGGACACCTTCGTTCTGGAAATCTGTCTCGATACAAACGTACCGCGCCACGGCTATTGCCCCGTGCTAATCCATACATCAAATGGGCATTTGCTAACTCCGCATTTGTAAACATTGCACTGACTGCAAAACCACGTTAGCGATGAACACTAACTAGTTGATGCTACGTACTGATGTGCTTGATGCTATTACTGTAGAGCAATGAGTCACATGTCAACACAAGCACTGAATTCAACATTACCTTCCTTCAATTGGGCCAACTTGCAGTGAATCGAGGAAGTGCAGTATATACTAACGAAACAATTGGGTATTTTGACAATTGTCTGCACGCATTATTTCAATTTACATTTAAAGAGAACTACTAAAATGAGCTCTAACATGGAAATTAAGCGTTTCCGGACACATGTCCACATAACATATTTTCTTTCTTTGTGTGTGAGGAATGTTTCCTGAAAGTTTGGCCGTACCTTTTTGTAACACCCTGTATAGCTGTGACTTGTATTCATCTCGATCATGCATAAAATGCCATTGTTTCGACAAATGTTAACGTCAGTTGTTGTATAGACGTGATGAATTGTATTGACTGTCAAATACACATTACATTTCGTTGATGATTATTCGGTGTGAACAATGTAGTCAGTTAGTAGAACATATGTTCGCGAAAGGCAACGGTCCCGGACTCGAGTCCCTGTCTGCCACACCGTTTTAATCCGTCAGGTAGTTTCAATAAAAAAGAAGTCCTTCAGACGTAACGTCCGGCAGGCGTTTGGTGGGTGTTGTGTGGCTTAGCGCGCTGCGGCGTGTTTGCCTGGGACCAGCTTGGCATACAAGCGGCGCCATTACGTCTGCCGTGGCGAAAGCCAGCGATTTCCCTCGCCGGAGGACACCCCAGCAGCCTACCGCAAGGCCGCGCATCCCGGCTAAAAAGAGCCCATCATCCAGTCGTCGTACCCACTCGCAACAATCTGTCGCCTATACGTCTTTGTCATAGTCGCAGTTTCGCTATGCGACGTAACTTCATCACATACACGGAACCACTACGAGGAGTGTTCAAGTGAAAAGGTACGAATCGACTTAACAACCAAACCGGTTGAAATTTGCCGCTTTGGGATAACGTAGTGCAACATGTAGGAACGCAAAGCGTGCGTCGTCACCTTCCCCTAAAAATTCAAGGCTGTGCCCTCAGCAGGCAACGTGATGCTCACCGTCTTTTTCGGCGTTCGAGGTCCGATACTCATCGAATTCCTCGAGCACGGAAAAACCATTAACATTGACATGTACCGTGAGACACTCCGTAGCCTACACAAGTCCATCAAGAGCAAACAGCCTGGGCTGCTCACGGAGGGAGTGATTCTGCTCCGTGATAACGCGCGTCCACACGTCTCCAGGGTCACACAAACTGTACTGGCCAATGTAAATACAAATATACAATCCCTGAGACGGATTTTCGTCTCGAATATGTCAAAGACGTTAATGATAAATCTGAGGCATTGAATTAAAATTTTTGATGCGACCGGGAATCTAACCCGGACCTCCATGCTTTCTAGGCAGAAGTCTTATCGATAGACCACTCATGACTAGCGATTAAGGCGCCTCGGAATGGTCTAGCTGTAAGACGTCTGCCTCGTAAGCATGGAGGTCCGGGTTAGATTCCCGGTCGCATCACAAATTCTAATTCAATGCTTCAGATTTATCATTAATGTACTGGCCAAGTTGAAGTGGGGGCAGGTTGAGCATTCGCCCTACATGTCTTGTGACTTCCCCCTGTGTGGTCCGCAACAAAAACATCATAGCCGTGCGCATTGGGGCGCCGTGCTGCGGTGCGCGCGGCCGTTCCCCCTCGGGCATGGGTATTCGTGCTGTCATCAGGTTAGTTTACCTTAGTTTAAGTAGTTTGTAAGCTACGAACTAATAACCAAGCAGTTGAGTCCGATAGATTTACAAACATTTAAACATTTTTTTTAAACATCACAAACGGAAGAACTTCAACCCGGTCGACCAACTGAAGGGGAGACAGTAGTCGACTCTCTCTTCTCACAGCCACAGGAATTCTGCGAACAGGGAATCCTTCGGTTCGTTAGACACTGGGATAGTTGTGCTCAGGCTTCTGATGATTACTATTGAATAAAGAGTTCAGTTATACCGACAGTGAGCTTTCGTACCTTTTCATTTTAAGAGACCCGTCATGCTATTGGTACGACTGGTTAAAGACTGGTTTGATGCCACCCATCACCCTTACCAGTATTTCCTACTTGGGCCAACCTATTCATCTTAGAGTATAAACGACCACTGCCGATCGTCATAGCAGCAAATAATTATTCCGGGGTGTATGACAGGGTTTCGGAAAAGTTTTCCGTTTTTATCATTTTGTCAAGAGTTGCGGTGGGCAACTTCAGAGGTGTTGTTGGTTCCGCTCACTCTTGGCGAGCGACGAGTCTGGCGTCGGAGAGCAATATACGAGGCTCGTCCAGAAAGTAAGTTCCCTTTGGAAATAAAATGAAATTGTACACAGATACAGAAGAAATTTTTATTGCACAAGAGTCTATAAATCTTAAATTACTTTTCCACATAACTGCCGAAATTTTGCAGGCATTTGACATAGTGTGGCACCAGGTTTTGTATACCTTCTTCATAGAAATCTGCCGCCTGTGTCTTCAACCAGTTGGAAACAATGAAATTTGGGGGAAGTCCATAGCAAGAGCACTAATTGTAAACCTACGGTTTTCCTGGATCTTGTCATCAATCGCGTGAACCAGTTCTTCTGTAACCAAAGGTGGACGCCCACTTCGTTCTTCATCGTGCACATCACTACGCCCGCCATTGAACTGTCGGACCCATCTTCACACCATCGAATCACTCATCGCATTTGGTCCGTAAACATTGCAAATTTGCCGATAAATGCACTTGGTTTCACTTTCCTCGCATTCAGAAACCGAATCACCGACCTGATTCCACAGGCGGTGGGATTTTCAATCAATGCCGACATTTCAAACAAGCAGAACAAAGCGTATGTAACTGACAGCGATCTCCAAATGGCGCACGTTCTTCTCCTTGATACGCATCGTCTACAGCGCATGTGCGGAACTGCAATCGCAGCACTGCAGCAGATATAAATTGAAACGGAACTTACTTTCTGGACGCGACTTTTATAAATACTGTGGCAAAGCACTGCATTCTGAGGATGCCAAGCAAAATCAAATGTTTGTAGAGCTTATGGGACTTAACTACGGGGTCATCAGTCCCTAAACTTACAAACTACTTATGAACTAGCTACAAATATCCATGCCCGAGGGGGGAATTCGAACCCCCTACCGTAGTGGCCGTGCAGACCGTGACTGAAGCGCCGCAGTCCCCTCGGCCGGCGAGGATGCCAAGGAATTGCATCTGTTGACTGACTAGCGTTCATGACGTTGCAGAGCTGCTCGATGCAACCCCTCAGGCAAGGGTGTGTGTTGTCCTTAGCATGAGATGCAACGAACCAATAAAGCCACCCCTCCGGCTACGCCCATGGAAGTTGCAACCGAAAGTGTTTTTGGCAGAAACATATTTTACTGTCATGACTTTTCGATATGTTCTTCTTTCCAACAGCCGTAGTTGATTATAATTCAGAAAACATGTGTAGTTGTCAGATGTTATTTACTTAAAACATAACAACACTGCCGGGAGCGATGCCCGAGCTGACTGAGACGCGCCAGTCACGGTCTGCACGGCCACTACGGTCGGGGGCATGGATATTTGTGCCTTCCTTAGTATTAAGTAGTTTGTAAGTTTAGGGACTGATGACCCCGTAGTTAAGTCCCATAAGCTATACAAACATTTGAACATTTTGAACATAACAACACTAAATACTCAGCATAGGGACTTAATAACGCGTATAAGAACAGGTCAGATACTTTTGGAATGTGCTAGAGCAAAACTTTCGCAATACACCACTTGATAATGAATGGCCTCTCACGACCCAAATTTCAATAGTAAATTTTATTAAGAAATCGTTTTGCGATGCATAGCGTGATGTCTGTCAAAAAGAATTGCCTCGCTGTGAGCCCAATCCACAACCATTTAGCCTCGCAGACTGGGACGATTTCCGTAATATGTCGGCGCGGTGTACTTGGCATTGGCGAGGCGCAGCAAAAGGCGGGATGGTGTGAGCAGCGGCGGTTGCTTCAGGCGGCGTTGCGGCACGCACTTTCACGTATTGGACACGCATCGCTCACGCTCGTGCCAGAGCAGCGCCACGCTCTTTGCGTCACCGTCGGGTAATCCGATCGAAATCCAAATCTGTTACGGATGGCGCAGCTCCCCGATTTTTCCTTTTCGCGTCGGTAACAGAATGCAGCCGTGCCGTGGCGTACTGCGCGGAAATGCCGCGTGTAAATGCGAATCAGGTTACGATATTGACACCATTACGTGAGCGCCACGTGCCGCTAAACATCACTCGAGCGAAATGAAACAAAAATATACCGAACGCGTTTTCTCCCGGGCTTGCCCACGTTCCCAGAGGTTCATTGTTAAACAAAAATAAAAAAAATCTGAAAGAGATTTTTGAGGCAACTGTGTCATCTACATCTATATTCTGAAACGCCACAGTGTGTGGCGGAGGGTACTTTGTGTATCACTGTCACAAACATATTTGCTGTTTCAGTCGCGTGTGGTACGCGGGAAAAACGACTACAGATAAGCCCCCGTTAGGAGTCTAATCTCTCTCATTTTATCCTCACGGTCTTTTCGAAAGATATACGTAGGAGGAATTTTATTTATTTCATTTTATTTACTTATTTATTTATTTTTCATTTATAATCCAGCAGGTCGTACATTTGTAGTTTTACGTGTTACATTATACATTAGTTCATTGATGTTACATATTTCAAGCATTTGAAATGGACGGAGATAAAAAGAAAAAAGAAAAACTAAGAGAAAATATATATACACAATTGCTTACATTTGTTGTTACAATTCATGCATTTTACGATAAATTAGTTGTAGTGGAGAACATAAGACACGCTTGGTTACATGGTTGTTATATACATGTCGAAGTTCAATGTATTCTGAAATTTGTTAATTGTAATTATGGGATAAAACAATGTAATAGAAAAAAGGAAATAATCTAGAAATAAAGGTGTGTTTCTGTCCTGGTGGCTAGTTACATTGTACAGTGCCAGGCGTTGGGTACCTTAGATTGTTTCCTTCAAGACACCAATCACCCAGCACAGTTTCCATAGTTTGGTAATATTAGACTCTTTTCTTGATATTGTTTATTCTTTCTTCTGTCTCAGGTGTTAGTTTCCATATTGATTTAAAGTACGTCTGGTTTGGGATGATGACAGTAGGAGATTGTTCCCCTGTCAATGTTCAGTCTCATAGGCGTCACTTCATTTGTGAAAGTTTCATCGTCTCCTTCCTACTCTTCCACTCTGCGGGGTATACGGACACGCCTCCTGTAGGGTCTTGTCGTTTTTTTGAAATGTTTGTACAGCTTATGGGACTTAACTACGGGGTCATCAGTCCCTAAACTTACAAACTACTTATGAACTACTTACGAACTAGGACGGCACAAATATCCATGCCCGAGGGGGGATTCGAACCCCCGACCGTAGTGGCCGTGCAGACCGTGACTGGAGCGCCTCAGTCCCCTCGGCCACCGCGGCCGGCTTGTGGTTTTGTATTCTTCATAGGTCGTGTTGGATATCTTGTCTGCTAGTGTATTGAGTAGTGTCCATTTTTGTTCGTCTCTTATTATCCCATATATCGTATCGTCTTTTGTAAAGTCAAGCTGTTGTGTGTCTCTGACGCGAGTGTATCGTCCGCAGAGAAAGACGATGTGTTCAGGGAAACCTTCGGTGTTTCCGCAGGTGCAAGTGTTGGTATCGCCCATTTCCATTCGGAACAGGTGAGTGGGATATGGACCATGTCCTGTAAGAAAGTGAACCAGACGTTGGCTGGGGTCGATATCCTTCATCCTTTTTCTTTCTCTGATGTCAGGTAGTAGTGTGTGTAGTCTATGTCCCTTGTTACAAGCCTCCCATTCCTGTTACCGTGTGTTCGTTCGCCATGTTCTCGGTTACTGGTTTGTGACGATATGTGTTCCTGTTATTTCATGCAGTTTGTCTAGATTCCCCATTTTAAGCCAGTTGATGCATCTTTATATATTATTGTTATGTCAACTGGGCAGATACCGAGAAGGACACATAGTGTTTCTATCGATGTTGATTTGAATGCACCTGTAAGTTGTAGTAATACACTTCTCTGCCCACGTCTCACAATTATTATTATTATTTTTTAATAGGCTTACCTTTGAGCATAGGTACTAGCTGCAAAGAATAATACTGACTCGAAGAGAGCACAGTTATATGTTCGTATATTCGTAGGAGGAAGCAAAACATTGACAGACTCTTCCTGAAACGTGCGCTATCGGAACTTTGAGAATAGCTTTCTTGCAGTGTCTACCACTGGAGCTGGCCGATGTCTTCATGGCGCTATCGCGATTAAGAAATGAACCCATAACAAAGCGCAATGCTCTCCTTTGGATCTTTTCTGCCTCATATATCAATCCTCTCTGGGACGGGCCCCACAAAATCAACTATTAGGCTTATAACCTACTTAAACTAACTTGAGCTCACCTAAAGACAACTCACGCATCCATGCCCGAGAGAGGACTCGAACCTCCGGCAGGAGCGGCCGCCCAGTTCCTATCGTATCGCCTAGAACTTCTCGATCATCCCCGCGTGGCACGAGCAATATTCAAATATTGGTTGAACAAGTGTTTTGCAAGCTACCTCTTTTGTTAATGGATTACACATCCTGATGATTCTTCCAATGAATGTCTGGCGTCTACCTTATTCACGATTAATATTTTGTTTGTTCATTTCTGATGAGTCCTGGTGCATACCTCCAGATGTTTATGTCGATCGTCAGTTGCTACTGCCTGCACCAAGCGTCGATACGCAGTAGATCCTCGGCATTTCGCTACAATTTTCCAGTATTGTGACTTCTTTGTTTAGTACAGCACCACCCGCAAGCCTTGCATATGCCAATGTTAGCACCACGACATCGACAATTACTATTGAAATTGACACGTGACCATCGTCTCTGGACGATGGCGCAGTGGCAAAGCGTTACAGGCTGTGATGCATCTCGACACCTTCTTCATCATGTCGGTGGTAGGGTGCGGATCTGCCCTCTTCCATGGGATCAGCTCCTTTGAAACCTGAACATCTTTCCGAATGCGAATCCAGTGTGTTACCACTGCGCCACCTCGCCCGGTACCATTTTGGAAACCCGAAACTAAACACCCTCTCTGGCATAAAGGAGACGGCGTCTTAGTTTGCTCTGGGAACATACATGTGCAAGGCACCATGACGGCAAAACGTATCACAGACCACGTACACCCCTTCATGACGATCCTGTTTCCCAACGGCAGTGGCTATTTTCAATTAGATAATTCGCCTTGTCACAAGGGCAAGGGTGGTTCGAGGGACAGATTGGCGAATTTCAGTTGTGTTGGTCCCCTAACTAGCCAGATATTAACCGATGGAACACATCTGGGATGTGAGTGACCATGGTGTCAGAGTTGCTCACATCCTCCCCCCCTCCCGGAATTTGTGGGAATTAAGTGACTTAGGCATATATACGTGGTGACAACTACCTCCAGCGAATTGCCAAGGCCTCATTGCTTCCATGCCAAGACACGTTGCCTCTGTTATTTGAGCCAAAGGTGGCCGTACTGGCTATTTGGTAAATCGTCAAAATTTGCTGGCTGATCAGTGTAGAAGCAGGTCTGAGGCGGATGAGTAATTATTATATCAACGATGTCTCCCTCCGTAATCTAGCGTGGTAGATTGCCACTCGGCGAATGGCAATTTCTCATCTTCGACGCGCAAGCCGCTCCAGTGGCGCCATCTTTTTTTTTTTTTTTTTTTTTTTTTTTTTTTTTTTTTTTTTTTTTTTTTTTTTTTTTTTTTTTTACATCAGGTCAATCATGTTATGCCTCTGCTGAAAACGGCATAGCCAAGCATGGCTACATCAACTTGAGGTACGAAATTTCTATGAGCTCAGTCCCCTCCTCCTAACCCAAGGTCCTGGATTCGCTACTAGGAATAGCAGGTTATTAAGGCCCGGTGACTGGGAACTAACGTCTCGGAAACGGCATAGTTTGTCGTCTGTTCCCGTGCTGCTGTAGAAATCTTCCGTGGAAAGTAGTTGAAGGACGGTGAAACGCCGCGGAGGATCGGATGTCTATGACTCAACCTACAACGTGGAAGTCGGAGGCTTGTAAGTTCAGTAAAGAAAGATGTGCGGCGATTTGTGGTAGATGTGACAACCGAATGCAGTGTTGTTGTAGGCGAAAGTGTTTCAGAACACAAAGTACAGCGAAAATTTTTGAATCTGAGGCGGCTCTGCATTAAGCAACGCCAAAGTGTTCCCATGTTGACACAACTGCATCGTCACTTATGATTGCAGTGAACGAGAGAATCCAGAGGACAAGATTACAGAGATTAGAGCCCGCTCGGAGGGTTAGCGGAAGTCGTTTTGCACGCGCACCATATGCGACTGGATTCTAAAAGGAGCAAGTGTCAGTGGTGCACAAAGTGGCTTTCGAAAAGTAGGTTTAGACGTAGCTGTGGATCACGTGAGTATTATTATGAAGCTACATTCCTACAAGCTTGATACCTTTCCCATGCAGCGATGAACCTTCCAACAGAATAACTGTTCGGCTAAAAAAGCCATTATAGTGCTACAGTGATTGAAGGATCATGTTACTGACATCATTTTGATGTCTGGGTCATCAAATTCGTCTGATCTGAAACCCATGGAAGACATGTGGAACGCTATCGAGTGCAAATCCGCGTTCACAAGCCACCGTCCCGAAAACTATGGCAACTGAGTGAACTACTGCCACATACCTCTGAAAATATAGCAACAACGTGTTGAATCCATGACGCGCAGAATCGCTGATAAATTTCTTTCCAAAGGATGACGAATATTCTATTATGCAAATGGTCATAATGTTTTGGCTCATCAGTGAAATTTATATCTGCCTATGGCTTTTATTTACTGTAGTTAAGAATGATTAAATAAAAACGCAATGCTTTGAAAATTCTGAATGTATGTAAATAATATTATTTTCATACCAATTAGATGGGCTCTATGCGGTGCCCTGATGCTCATCGCCAAAACATACAAAAGCTACGAGAGACTCCTCGAGTCAGAGAGGTTGACATTTTGGAAAGAAAGGAAAACTGGAGTTAAACGTCCCGTCAACAACGTGGTCATTAGAGACGGAACTTACGCTCTGAGTGTTTGGTTAAGGATGTGGAAGGAAATCGGCAGTGCCCTTTCAAAGGAACCATTCCGGCATTTGCCTGGAGTGATTTAGGGAAATCACGGAAAACCTAAATCTAGATAGCCGGAGATAGATTTGAACCACCATCCTTTCGAATGCGAGTCCAGTGTGTTATCACTGCGTCACCTTGCTCGTTAACATTTTGGAAGACCGAAACTAAACACTCTATCTGGCATACAGGCGATTTTCCTCCACCATACAAATCAATAATGAGTTGGTTCCCTTGGCGAAGCCAAGGTCGACACCCTTGACACCCACGGATTCTGCGACTGACACTTCGTCTGTAACGACTAGCTGTCGGAGAGTCACTAATCTGTAATCTCAGTTCCTTTTATCCGTAGACTAACGACGGAGTGTCTGGCGGCTGAACCCTTTCGGAAGTTCTCCAGCCACGCGGGCACCATCGTACTGTTAAATGGAAAAAGCCAACCTTCTGCGACCTTGCGTTACAACTGTCTCTCCAGCTTGCATAATACAACACTGGGGAAAGGCAAACATACAACGAAGAGACATCTCACTCACTGGTTGGATAGATCAACCTAAAGTCCAGGTCTAGATTACGGCATCTCGTTTCAACCATCGAGATAAAGAGATTTGTCTTCGGTGACCATTAACAACGGTTCGTCATTATTCCCTCTTATCTGCCTCCTGTGACTTCTGTTCCAATGGCGATGACATTACTGCTACTCACGTACTTCTTCCTATCACATTTACTCCTTCTCTCTTTCTCTTTACATCATTCACTCTTTCTCTTTCCCCTTGTCTCTTTCAGTCGGCCTACTCGATACATACAGGGCGAGGTGGAGTGGTAGTAAAACGCTGAACCCTGCATTCGGGATGACGGTGGTTCAAATCCACCTTCGGCCGTCCAGATGTAGGTTTTCCGTGATTTTCCTAAATCACTCCAGGTAAATTCCGGGACGGTTCCTTTCAAAGGACACTGCCGATTTCCTTCCACATCCTTATCCAAAACTCCGAGCGTTAGCTCCGTCTCTAATGACCAAGCTGTCAAATGTTCAAATGTTTGTATAGTCTATGGGACTTAACTACGGGGTCATCAGTCCCTAAACTTACAAACTACTTATGAACTACTTACGAACTAGGACGGTACAAATATCCATGCCCGAGGGGGGATTCGAACCCCCGACCGTAGTGGCCATGAAGACCATGACTGGACCAAGCTGTCGACGCGACGTTAAGCCCTAAGCTTCCTTCCTCCTACTCTAGACACCTAATGCATCTGAGGTACGAACAAAGTTTTTAAATTTCTTTATTTTTCTTTAATTTGCTCATACAAACAACACTGTTCACTCTGTGGGAGTTATTATTTTAAATATTTTCAGGATGTGGCGGTCCACAGCTTTTAATGACTTTTAATGACAAAATATTCTATGTTGGTCTTCTGAATGTCATAGCTATGTTAATATACGTCACGGTAGCGCAGGTGCTGTATCAAGTGTTTCCCGTAATACCGAGTTTCACAGAGATGGTATTCATTATTTTATCCAATATTCAAAAATGTTCAAATGTTTGTATAGCTTATGGGACTTCACTACGGGGTCATCAGTCCCTAAACTTACAAAGTACTTATGAACTAACTAATACTAAGGACGGCACAAATATCCATGCCCGAGGGGGGATTCGAACCCCCGACCGTAGTGGCTGTGCAGACCGTGACTGGAGCGCCTCAGTCCCCTCGGCCACCGCGGCCGGCTATCCAAGATTATCACATTTGGTACCGTTATATTAAATGCTAATATTAAACTTCGCAGATACCACTGAAACGTGTGCATAGGGTAGTAGCCCTAAAAAATTTAAAATATCAAATATTTCCGTACCTATGGTGACTTATTACGACTGAAACAGATACGTTAAGTGATTTTTATAACAGCTGCTGCTGATTCAGTATGATTTTGAATAAATTCTTGAATTATTCTGTTTGGATGAAAGGATACTGCAAGCTGTTCTCAGTTTCACTGCCGACACGAACTGTCGAAACAAAATAATGTTCTGTCGTGTGTCGCGTTACAGATATTTCAGTTTCGAAATTTCTTTAAAAAGGCAAAAATATCTAGACATATTATTCCCAATGTTCCCATGATATCAGTATTATACTTCCATAAAACCTATTACCACACCAAATTTTCCGAAATTTTATAACTGTGTACAGTATTTCTCGAGAAAACTTAGTTGAAAAATGATAGCACAAACCATTCTGAAGGATGAATATACAGGCCGGTCGCGGTGGCCGAGGGGACTGAGGCGCTCCAGTCACGGTCTGCATGGCCACTACGGTCAGGAGTTCGAATCCCCCCTCTGGCATGGATATTTGTGCCGTCCGTAGTGTTAGCTAGTTCATAATTAGTTTGTAAGTTTGGGGACTGATGACCCCGTAGATAAGTCCCATAAGCTCTACAAACATTTGAACATTTTGATGAATATACATACGCATATTTCACTGTCATTTCTTCGCAGTATGTGAGCTCACCACAGTACAACTGATACCAGGTTGTCACGTGATGCTCCATTGCACTCGTAAGTCATGGCAGTGAAGTGATGCAGTTTTGCACGTCGGTTGTGTGAGATGAACGTTGTAAAATAGCTGGACGTGGAAACCTGACAGAATGGCAGGCAGGAGCTATCGTGTTTGGATTTGGCCATAAGCGCGGCGTAAATGATGCTTGTGCAACATCGGCGATAGCGCGAGGTTTCCACAAGGAGTGGTGTACCCCTCACAGCATAAAGTAGTTACCCGAAAGGGACCAGAAACGAGTAACATGCAAAGTGTATGAGATTTGGTTTCATACCAGACAGCAATTCGTCATGTCAGTGAATGCAAGTGGTTGTCATATAGTTTCCTAGTGAATATCATGAAGAGAACTGCAGTCAGTAGGCACTTTGATCCAGGCACCAGAAAAGGATCGTGTCATCGTTCAGCGACTTCAATTTCAGGCTCAACATAAACAAATGCCAATGATTACACTATTTCAGAACAAAAATTGAATCCACTCTCACATATTAAACACCTGGAAGTATCGGCACCAAGCGGGTGTAGCCGACCGTTTCTAGGCACCTTATCAGTGACAGCGAAGCGTCTCCCGCTGGAGGTTCGAATCCTCGAACATGGGTCTGTGTGTTGTTCTTAGGTTAGTTTAAGTTAGTTGAAGTAGTTTGGAAGCCTAGGGACTGATGATCACAGCAGTTTGGTCCCAGAGAAGTGTGGTAGGACTATTATTTTTATTTTTTTATTTTTATTTTTATTTTATTTTATTTATTTATTTGGTATTCTAAATGATCAGACAGACTGTGTAGGTATTTGTGGATGTTTGCAGATGATGTTGTGATGTAGGTGTCGTTATTGAATGACCGTAGTAGCATGCAGGATGACTTAGTCAAAATTTCTAGTTGGTTTGAAGGAACGCCAGATAGTTCCAAATTTAGAAAAATGTGAAGTCATGCAGATGAGTAAGATAAACAATCCTATAATGTTGGAATTCAGCGTTAGTAGTCCGCCACTTGACACAGCCACGGCGGAGCAGCCGAGCACATTAAGGCGCTATGCTACGATGCGCGAGGCCGTTCCCCGTCGGGGGTTCGAATCCCCCCTCGGGCATGGATGTTTGTGCCGTCTTTAGTGTAAGCTAGTTCATGAGTAGTTTGTAAGTTTAGGGACTGATAACCCCGCAGTTAAGTCCCATAAGCTTAACAAACATTTGAACATTTGAAATATCAAGACGTAAATGTTGCAGAGCGATATGAAATGGAAGGAGAACGTAAGGACAGTCGTAACCAAGGCGGATGGTCGACTTGGCTTTACTGAGAGAATTTTGGGAAGATGTGGTTGATCGATAAAGCAGACTGCGTATAAAACACTTGTGCGAACCCGTTTTGCGGAGCGGTCTAAGGCGCATCGCTGCGGAGCGCACGGTTGCTCGCCGTCGGAGGTTCGAGTCCTCCCTGGGGCATGGGTGTTTATTTTTGTCCTTAGGTTAGTTTACCTTAGTTTAAGTAGTTAGTAAGCTACGGACTGATGACCAAATAGTTTGGTCCGATAGATTTCCAAACATTTGAACATTTTGAACCCGTTTTGGGTATTCTTCAAGTGTTTGGGATCCCCACCAGCTCGGTTTAAAGGACATAGAAACTAAACAGAGGTGGTGCTAGGTTGGTAACTGGTAGGTTCGATCAAGGCGAGAGTGTTACAGAAATGGAAATCGCTGCAGGGAAGGTGACATTTTTGTCCAGAAACACTGTAGAAGAAATTTAGAGTGCCGGAATGTGAAGTTGACTGCAGAACGATTCTACTGCTGGTCGCGTACAGACCACAAAGGTAATATAAGAGAAATTAGAGCTCGTAAAGCAGCATACAAACATTCGTTTTTTTCTTCGTTCTATTTGGGATTGGAACAGAAAAGGAAATGGCAAGTAGTGCCCTCCGCCACTTACCTTGCGGTTGATTGCAGAAGACATTCCTGGAAAATGAAAAAAGAACGCCACGGTGGAGTAGCCGAGCGGTATAAGGCGCCTTGCTGCGGAGCGCGCGGTTGCGCACCGTCGGAGGTTCGACTCCTCCCTAGGGCATGGGTGTGTGTGTTGTCCTTAGGTTGGTTTACCTTAGTTTAAGTAGTTTGTAAGCTACGGACGGATGACCACGCAGTGTAGCCCGATACATTTACAAACATTGGAACATTTGATTTGAAAAAAGAACACCATGGGTTCGTTGACACAGCAGAGCAAATTTTATTGACATTTTCTTGAAGATGTAAACGGCACACGATTACACAGACAGACCCATACGCACGCGAGTACAGCCACCAGAGTGTGAGCAATGTCGACGCTAGTACCGTGTATACCCTCCTTTTGCAGTAATACAAGCCGTAGTTCTCCATGGAGACGATCGTAGATGTGCCGAATGTAGTCTTGCGGAATGGCTGTCATGCAGTTTCCACCTGGTGACTCAGCTGGGCCAGATTTCGTGCAGACCGCGCACCAGGACGTTTCATCCGCTTCCAGACATGCTCAATGGGGGACATATCTGGGGATAATGATGGACAGAATAGTTGACGTACACTTAAAGAAAAGCACTTTGTGTTGTACGGGATACGTGTGGAAGACGATTGTCCTGTTGGAAAAGCATGTCGCCTTTTTTGTGCATGAACGGTGGCAAGACGGGTGGAATGATGGTTTCAGTGTACCGTGCATTGTTCCATTTTCCCTCGGCGATCACCAGAGGAGAACGGCCCGTGTAGGATATGGCTCCCCACACCATGATGCCAGGAACCGGCCCTGCTTGCCTCTTTCGCGTACACTCCAGATTTTCGCGCTCCCCTGCACATCACACACGCGTGTTACCATCATTGGTACCGAGGCAGCAACGACTCTCATCACTGGAGACGACACTTGTCTATTCGTCCCTTCATAAGCGCCAACCGTGACACCACTGGAGGCTGGCTGAGCGTCATCATGGTGTGGGGAGCCATGTCCTACTGTGGCCGTTCTCCTCTACTGATCGTCTAGAGAACATTGATCAGTGCACGGTACATTGAAACCATCATTCAACCCGTCTTGCAATCACTCATGCTTCCAACGGGACAATACACGTCCACATGTATCCCATACCACTCAACGTGCTCTTAAAGGTGTACGTCAACTACCCTTGCCAGCACAATCCCCATATCTGTCCCCCAATGAGCACGTTTGGGACCTTATGCAACGTCATGTTGGACGGTCTGCATGAGTGGCACGAAATCTAGCCCAACTGAGGCACTAGGTTGAAACTGAATGGCAGGCCATTCCACAAGACCTCATTTGGCACCTCTACGATCATCTCGATGGAAGAATTACAGCTTACATTGCTGCAAAAGGTGGGTATACACAGTACTAACGCCGAAATTTCACACGCTCTGGTGACAGTTCAAATGTTCAAATGTTTGTAAAGTCTATGGGACTTAACTACGGGGTTATCAGTCCCTAAACTTACAAACTACTTATGAACTACTTAAGAACTAGGGATTCGAACCCCCGACCGTAGTGACCGTGCAGACCGTGACTGGAGCGCGTTAGTCCCCTCGGCCACCGCGGCCGGCTGGTGACAGTACTCACGTGCATACGGTTCAGTCTGTCTAATCGTGTGTTATATACATTCTCAAGAATGTGTCAGTATAATTTTCCTCTGCTAGGTCGACTAATTCATGGTGTTCTTTATTCATTTTCCAGGATTGTATATGTAGATATAAAAATATGAGACAAATCCCAAAAAAGGGCAGAACACTTGCGTGCAGGTACATTTAATAAGCGAGAAAGTATCACGCATATGCACATTCAAGTCCAGCGGCAATTGTCACAATTGACTAATTCATGGTGTTCTTTATTCATTTTCCAGGATTGTATATGTAGATATAAAAATATGAAACAAATCCCAAAAAAGGGCAGAACACTTGCGTGCAGGTACATTTAATAAGCGAGAAAGTATCACGCATATGCACATTCAAGTCCAGCGGCAATTGTCACAAGAGAACGTTGCGAATCACGATGTGATTTACTATCAAAATTCCGAGAGTGTTCGTTTCTAAAACAGTCAACCAATATACTGCTTCCTCCTGCATATGTCTCACAAAAAGATAGTGAAGGCAAAACTGGAGAAATTCGAGGTCACACGAAGGCTTACCAGCAATTGTTCTTCCCGCTGAGCATTCCCAACTGGAACAGGAGAGGGGAGAAGTAACAGCGGTGGACAAGGTGCCCTCTGCCACACTCCAAGAAGCATGCACGTGGAACAGGGAGGGAGAGGGGTAGAGGCGGTGGTGCGGACCATTTCCCGCAGCACGCAAGGCACGGGCGCGCAGGACTAGGGCGCCTGGGCCAGCCTGTTACGACAGCCGCCCTTGCCGCGAGGCCTGGGGAAAGCGACCGGAAGGCCACGGCCGACGCCGACAACTCAACACGTCACGCGCACACCTCACCTCAATGCCTGGTCGTTCCCCACAGGCGCACCGTGCCAACTCATGGGCTGAGGCGGATCACCACACAAATCCCTCTGGTGATGAAACTTCCTGGCAGATTAAAATTGTGTGCCGGAACCGGGACTCGAACCTGGGACCTATGCTTTTCGCGGGCAAGCACTCTACCGACTGAGCTATCCCGTCACGACTCATGATCCCGCATCACAACATTACTTCCGCCAGTACCTCGTCACCTACTTTCCAAACTTCAGAGAAGCTCTCCTGCGAACCTTGCAAGACTAGTGTCGGGATAGCTCAGTCGGTAGAGCGGTTGCCCGCGAAAGGCAAAAGTCCCAGGTTCGAGTCCCGGTTCCGGCACACAATTTTAATGTGCCAGGAAGTTTCATATCAGCGCACACTCCGCTGCAGAGTGAAAGTTTCATTCTGGAAACACCCCCTCAGGTGATGATGATTTCGTGTGGCATTATCGGCCGCTAGACACTAGTTGGGATCGTGTTCGGCCTACCTGGTGCAAGCCCTTTTAGGTGACGCCAATGGGGCGACTTGGGTGTCGATGATGATGAAATGATAATGAGAGCAACACAACGGACATTCCCCGAGTGGAGAAAATCCCCGATCCGACCGGGAATCGAACCCGGGCCTCCTGCATAGCAACCCACCACTGGACTACGGAGGCAGATAGCCCTCTGGTGTTTACAGGCGTCAAAATTTAGTGACATGACGATATTTTAACTTGGCGATACAACGCTGTAGTGATCTCAATGCTGTCCATAATCTCGCCGGACAAAGTACTGTTCATCCACTTTATAGAACACACATGACGAGCTATAGATAATGAGATACTTCTATATTTAGTCCATCGCCTATGTAGGAACGGGACTCGAGAATAGATTACTCAAGACACATCGCAGCTGAAAGACGCTGTTCCGAAGTTAGAAACTATTCCTCCCTCACCACACCTGACAAGGTTTTTGTTCCACTTATCAGCGCTCTACCGCAACGTCCGAAAACTGGTGATAAGGGAAAAACACCAGCTCTAACGTATAAAACCAAGTAAAACTGATTTTAAAATACGAAGATGTGTCAGTTCTACCACCACACTTCGTGATTCCAAGAGACATTAATGAGGATAAATTTACAAATTATTGATATGTTTATTTGCATGTTAACAAGGTTATCAATTATATGAGGTGTGCCGCGCCGGAATAGCCGAGTGGTTCGAGGCGCCTTGTCAGGCACTGCGAGGCTGTTCCCGTCTGATGATCGGGTCCTCCTTCGGTAATGCGTGAGTGTGTCGTTCCTTAAGTTAGTTTACGTTAGGTTAAATACTTATCCCAACGGCCGTGCCGCAGTGGATACACCGGTTCCTGTTAGATCACCGAAGTTATGCACTCTCGGACTGGGCTAGCGCTTAGAAGGGTAACTGTTTCGATCTTCCGAGCACTGTTGGCAAGCGGAAAACCGACACATTGGCGCTGACCACATCCCTCTCCACACATCGTCCAGTGACGCCTTCGGGGCGGAGGATGACACGGCGGCCGGTCGGTACCCGATGGACTCTCGAGGCCTGTTTGGGAAGGAGTTTTAAGTAGTTTTGCCGCGTGGTCTAAGGCGCCATGCTACGGACTGGGCGGTCGTTCCCGCAGGAGGTTCGAGTCATCCCTCGGGCCCGAAGCGGGAAATCCGGGTTTGAAACCCCGTCCAGCACGAATTTTCCACTTCGCCATTGAATTTATTTCAGTCGAGATGTTTGAATATTTTGAGTTTGTAAATTAGCACTCTTTTGAATGACGGCACTTCTGATAAACTCGCCCGATTAACTATAAGGGAAGTCAAATGAAAACGAGACCTTGCAAACGTCAATAAACTGTTTATTACTTCAGAAAGTAATCGCTATACATTTATCTCACTGTGAGACAAGATCGTCAACGCCTTCACGGAAAAAAGGTTCGCTGTAGCCTGTTAAATCATGATTTTACCCAGATGAACACATCTTCACTGAAACCAAGAACGAGGGTTGGAACTTAGATAGTGGCAACTATTTATTCACAACAGATACAAAAGCGTTACAGGTTTTTACCTGTTACTGTCCTTCAAAGTAGTCACCAGAGTTGTGTATAACCCGTTGCCAGCTATGTGGATGTGTAGGTTGCGCAGAAAATGTCGCCGTTTCTTTCGCAAAGCTGGTCGCAGGTGATGCTCCAATAACTCATTTTGAACGACAATGCACGGATGCATTCAGCGCAAGCTGTGGCTACTCTGTTCGGTTGATAGCACTGGGAAATACTGTACCATACACCATAGTCTCCAGACTTTGATTTGATTTCGAAGATGAAGAAACCACTTCGTGGCATTCTCTTCAGAACTGTTCCAGAGATTCGACAGGCAGTAGACCGCTCCATTCGCACCATCAACTGAACAGGCTCTGATAACGGTATATTACGTCACCTACATCGCTGGCAACGGATTCTACACAACACTGGTGACTACTTTGAAGGACAGTAATAGGTGCCAACATGTAACGCTTTTGTATCGGTTGTGAATAAATAGTTACCACTATGTAAGTTCCAACTCTCGTACTTTCTCCTTGGTCTACCTCGACTCTTCTTATTCTCTACTGCTGAACCCATTCTGTACAACATAGCGCCTACACAGCATTTGATTACGTAATATTCACACTTGTCTTCATATTCATTCATGGATGTGTGAATTCTTCAACCTGTTACAGTTTTGTAATGGTCGAAAATTACACATATGTTCATAGGACATTTTCGGTGTTGTTTTCACATGTAGAATCACCTCAAATTATGTGATATTCCCCCTAAATCACCCTATATTAGTCACCCGATTAAAAAAATACACACTGTTGTTTTGGTGCGTTGTACCAGTTGTCACGTGACACTAGACTGTTCAAAACTGTTCAAATGTTTGTAAAGCTTATGGGACTTAACTATGGGGTCATCAGTCCCTAAACTTACAAACTACTTATGAACTACTTACAAACTAGGACGGCACAAATATCCATGCCCGAGGGAGGATTCGAACCCCCGACCGTAGTGGCCGTGCAGACCGTGACTGAAGTGCCTCAGTCCCCTCGGCCACCGCGGCCGGCTAGACTGTTGACATAAGCCTTGGCTGTGAAGGGGCGTGTTACGTGCCACTCTGTTAGTGGAGCAAAGGTATTAAGATGGTATGACATGGCTAAGTGACAGAAAGGCAAAAACAAGCTTTCTTGATTTGAAAGGAGATATGATAATCCATAATAAAATAAGAGAAATCAGATCGAAAACAGAAATATTTAAGTGTATATGTGTGTGTGTGCGTGTGTGTGGCCAGTAACGGGGAATAATCCTTTCGTTAGTGGGGATGGGTGGAGAAGTTTGGGGTCCTTACACTTACGGGAATTAGTTTCTGAAACTACGAGTTTGAGTACTGTGGGCAGGGTAAAGCTGGGAATTTCTGTCTGACTGGGGGCGTGCTTAGGTATTCCTTGCAGGTGCGGTGATCACTGTGTCCCTAGTGGTGTAGTGGTCAGCGCAACTGCCTAGAAAGAGGGAGACCCGGGTTCGAATCCCTGCTGGGTACACATTTTCAGCTTTACCCATTGGTAGTTGTTGTCATATATTCTGTGAATATGAAATATTTAAGTGTTCTTATTAGAGAATGGAACTATAGAAAAAATGTAATAAAATTGGTTCGATGAACCCTCTGCCATGCACTTCAGTGTGACTTGCAGAGTATCGATGTAGAAGTGCCCAATATCAAAACAGAAATGAAATGCCTCTATTTGTTGGTGCATCAACGACGACTGTCCTTCACAAAGAATTCATCGTAAGCACGTAACTCGGCGTACAAGGATCATAGCCGATACATATTGGAGAAAAGAGTCACTCCTTCTGAAGCCAGTCGGCTTCGTACCCGACTAGAATTGCTGCTTTCAGTATATGGAGGTGCATCGTAACCAGTTCCCAAGCAAATGGAAGTACATGCAATAGACATTTGCAGTCGAGGACCGTTACTCATAGTGTCAAGGAGAGCTACAGGTCTTACATGTCCCAAACAACAGTAGCTCATGCCTGTTAGTGTGTTGACGACATAGTCCAGCACTGTGATTCTTTGTTAATTTCGTTCCGTGTTTCGACTATAGTATTGTCCAATTCATTCTGCTTACTGTGAACACGAAACAGGATGTTTATTTCAGTATTATCGCTGACCGTTTACCACCCTTTCTTCAACATCTACCTAGGAATTACTATTACTTCTGACTTAAATTTGAAAGAACACGTAGATAATATCGAGGGAAAGGCGAACCAGAGACTGCGTTTTATTGGCAGAACCCTTAAAACATGCAACAGAACTACAAAAGAAACTGTATACACTACGCTTGTCCGTCCATTTTTGGAATATTGCAGCCCAATGTGGGATCCGTATCAGATGGGTTTGACGGAGGACATCTAAAGAGTCCAAAGAAGGGCAGCTCGTTTCGTATTGTCACGATACAGGGGAGACAGCGTTACGGAAATGATAGAGGATCTGGGATGGGAATCATTACAACAACGGCGCTTATCGCTGCGGCGTGGGCTACTTGCGAAACTCCAATCGCCAACATTCTCCTCCGAATGCGAAAATATATCGTTGACTCCCACTTACATAGGTAGAAATGATCATCAGAATAAAATACGAGAAATCAGAGCTCGAGACCGAGCGAGGTGGCGCAGTGGTAACACACTGGACTCGCATTCGGTAGGATGGTGGTTCAAATCCACCTCCGGCCATCCAGATTTAGGGTTTTCCGTGATTTCCCTAAATCACTCCAGGCAAATGCCGGGATGGTTCCTTTCAAAGGGCACGGCCGATTTCCTGCCACATCCTTACCCAAACATCCGAGCGTAAGCTCCGTCTCTAATGACCACGCTGTCGATGGGACGTTAAACTCCAAGATTCCTTCCTTCAGAGCTCGAACAGAGAGATTCAGGTGTTCTTTCTTCCCGCGCGCTATTCGAGAATGGAATGGGAGATAAATAGTATAATTGTGGTTCGATGAACCCTCTGCCAGGCACTGAAATGTGATTTGCAGAGTATCCCATGTAGATGTAGATGTAGATGTACATCTCCAGGATGTGTGTTCTGTGGACGCTCCCGCCATCAAAGGAAAACAGTCGTGTATTCAGGGTGAGAATATTGGGATGAGTGCGTGATACGCGAGTCAGTGTACTCCGCGTCTTAGTGGCCGTAATGGCTATTGAGTGGCTTCAACTGGATATGACGTATCTAAAGAAATTTGTGGCCTTCGTCCCCGTCCGTATCAAGGTTAGAGGCGATGTTAGAGGGTTGGCTTCCTGGGGTGTCGGTGTCGTTTGGCTGGAGAGGCGGCCGGTGTCGGAAAGTGGGTCGTTTTGCGCAGTGATTCAGCGCTGCCGGCTTAGCATTCCGCGCCTCTGCCGCCTTGGAACGCCTCCAGGGCCTGGTGGCCTTTCCCCTCGCCGTGTCGACACAAGGAAAAGCATCGCCGCGCGTTTTGTCGCCCCATACCCAAATGCGACACCACTCGACAGAGCGCCCACTCTGGAGAAAGCCACAGACATCTCAATGAACCCTACAAGGGCATCTCTGGACCAATACAAAGTGCCTTTTAGGAGGTAAATTTTCAAAAATACCAGCGACTGACTATTGAATCCATTAGTCGGCGTCGGCCCCGGTGCCCGAGGGGACTGAGGCGCGCCAGTCACGGTCTGCACGGCCACTACGGTCGGGGGTTCGAATCCCCCCTCGGGTATGGATATTTGTGCCGTCCTTAGGATAAGCTAGTTGATAAGTAGTTTGTAAGTTTAGGGACTGATGACCCCGTAGTTAAGTCTTATAAGCTATACAAACATTTGAACATTAGACGGCATCTCTCTTTCTGTATACGTTTGTCCAATCTTCCCTTAAGCACGAAGCCTATCATTTGTAATACTAGGTGTATTGTCTTCAGTATAATGTTTCAGTTCGTCCAGTCGCCTAAGTCATTTATTGTTGAACCAAGTCGTGAGCTGCTCCAAAAAAAATCACAATTGGACAAACTAGTGATCATAGAGATCAAAAGATTTATAAATATTGAAATGACAATTTTCAAATAATTCTAAGATAGAAATTAAATCATATCACTCTGATAAAGCCGCGGTGGAATGGTCGAACGCTCTAAGTCACCTTGCCGAGGATTTTGGAATTCCTCCTCGTCGGAGGTGCGAGTCCTCCCTCGGGTATGGGTGTGTGTGTGTTGTCCTTAGGTCAGTTTCGCTTAGTTTAAATACTTTGTAAGCCTAGGGACTGATAAAGTAGTTAAATCCCATAGATTTACAAACATTTGAACATTTCAACTCTGATAAAATTATAAATAAATATGGATTCATAATTAAAAATCCCTTTGAAAAAGCAGAACAATAATAATAATCAAATGAATGGTGTTTTTCTCACTCAATATACGATCTGTTCTATTGTACATTACAAATACATATAATAATGAGAGACATTCAATGCAATTTTGTAACAATTGCTACCACAAAATAGTTTAAATTTAAAAAACCGAATCCTCAGAAAATCCAATTTAAATATTGAGACATGTAAACTAAAAGGTTATTCAGTATGCACACAAAGTATGTTAAAGGAATACCAAAATCTTTTTAAAAAAAAGTGTGATTCACTGTTTGAAATCAGTAGGAGCAAAACATTTTTTTAAATACTGATGACATTGTTATATGGTTTATACCATTTTACGTCATTAAACGACATTTTGCAGATCCTTCTATCATAATTTTCCAGGTACTTTAGGTCATAAAAAACAAGGCCGCTTTGCCGCGCTAGAGTAGCCGAGCGGTCTGGAGCGCCACGTTGCGGATAGCGTGGCCTCCTGCGTCGGAGGTTCGAATCCTCCCTCGGGCTTGGATGTTTGTGTCGTCTTTAGTATAATTTAGTTCATAAGTAGTTTTGTTTCAAATGTTTGTAAATCTATCGGACCAAACTGCGTGGTCATCAGTCCGTAGCTTACAAACTACTTAAACCTACGTAAACTAACCTAAGGACAACACACACCCCCACGTCCCAGGGAGGACTCGAACCTCCACGGCGAGCAACCGCGCGCTTCGTAGCGAGACGCTTTAGACCGCTCGGCTACTCCACCGCGGCTCATAAGTAGTTTGTAAGTTTATGGACTAATGACCCCGCAGTTAAGTCCCATAAGTTCTACAAACATTTGATTTGAAGGCCGTTTTGCATATTTGTAGACAAAGCGCCCTCCCTTTCCTTCAGCGTACGCCCCTGCATATGGGAAAAAATTTTCCAATTGAACGTGACTCTCCTGTAGCTACTTAATATTAAAATTGTTTCAATCGAGAAATGCTTTTCACTTCTGTATTGAGAGTGTCATCTCTCACATTATTATTCTACCGCACACCACAATCAGTGACACTCGAAATTAAATTCACTTTTAAATAAAAACTATTAGAAACTGACACACTTTCCAGTTGAAGGATAAGTAAAATCGACAATAAATTAAATAATCTTACTTCATTTGGAAATATCACATGCTCCATGGGAAAAGACTTTAATCTGTTTCAAGATACAAGACAGTGCACGACCGTCGAAGTATGGATTGAACGGCACACCTTAAACAACTAGTTTTAATTGTAAGGTTTTACTTACCATAGAATTACATAACTGCAGATTTAATTGTATCTTTCAAAAGCTTTAATATAACACTTAAATTTGTAGAGCTCAAAATACTCTCAATGATTGTACAAAGCAAGACCTAATATCTCGCAAAAAAAAAAAAAAAAAAAAAAAAAAAAAAAAAAAAAAAAAAAATCTGCATAATCTGCTTATAACGGTCTTTTCAACCCAATGACAGCCATGCCCAGCTTACTGTCCGTCCTCAAACTTGCAGTCAGTACTGCTCAGGTCTCGGATAACCACGTCGTCGATAGGACCTTAAATCATAATCTTCCTCCCTTGTTTAGGACTCCTCGGTTCTCGGGCTGTTCATTTACATTTTGTACACTGTAGTACGGATCGGTTTATAGATGAAGAGTTCACTTCGTGTACTAGTTCACTGAATGCAGCTACAACCAAATTGTAATCTCGTGTAGCGTTTTGTATTGTGAGTTTTCGCGATTGCATATTGTTTTGTTCCACTGTTATTGAAGTTATTTTTCACTGAAAAAGGTAATTGAGGTAACAAACAGAGTAACTGCTGACACGTGCTCTTTCGCTGCTGCTTGTGGATGAGGGAATCGACTGACAGAGAAGTGTCGTGGGTACAGCCAGTTTCGCTGCCTTCCCGGTGACTCCTTCTGGAATTACGTACAGACAAGTTCTCAGTAGCTGAAGGCGGAATCCAAGGCGCCGGAGGCATGTACTCGTTGACGACTTTGCAACAGAAGAGGCTTGTCCAAGGACGCCTGATTCCCATTCCAGCAAGAGACGAGTCTGTACATTGTGCAGTCCATGGCCGATGTTTTTATGGTACGCCACGACACACTCATTTCCTCTGAGATGAGATTCCAGTTTCTTCTTGATGGAATTCCCTTTACAAGTAACAGTCACCGATTTGGGAAGTTCTTACTATTATATTCGTTTCACACAGCTAAGAAGTGCGTTTAAACTTACTTTGCATCTCTTACATTCTCTTCCTCCCAGTATCTCTGCATTCACAAACCATGTTTATTTTTGCGTTCTTTTGGCCATCCTGAACTTATCGGTTACAATTCGTAGCAAATTTGCGTTTGTGAATTAAGGTCCCAAATTTATTTCTGTTTCGATGGTTTCTGCAAATTTCTTTTCGCACATCATTAACCTCGGTTACCCAGTTTTTTTATCAGCAAGGATAAATTTACGATATATTCATCATTTTCTTGATTTGCATCTCTTATTCTTGCTCTGTTTGCAGTAAAACTTCTGGGTATGAGTTCCGCCTGATATGCAAACCACTATTTTATTTTACACCCAAACTAGCTTCGGCACCTCTGCGCCAGCATCAGTGGGTTTTCTATTTCTTTATTGCTGTGAAAACAAAATACATTCATTTTACTCCTATACTATGTGTAAAAGGTCTAAAAAGTCGTGAGTCTTATTTTAGTTTTTACCATGTTTTTACATTCTTTGGTCATGTGGGACCCTTTCTACATAGTTACGTACTGACAGAGTTGTCATCTGCAACCAAGTGATCTGTTTAAATCTTGTGAGGATTTTAAAAATGATACTTCTAGTGTGAAAATGATCGTCGTAGAAAAATGTCCGCAAAACATGTGTGTTACGTGCAAAAAAGCGGAAGAGAAAGATGCAGATAGAGACGACGATCGTATTTCTTGTTAATGAGGTCAATCACGCACATAACAACAACAACTCTAATGGAAAATTAGCATAAAAGCCTCCTTAAAAGTTCACTTGGAATATTTCACGTCGTTGTGTTGTGTTACTGTATACTTAAAATGGGTCTTTCAGGGTCAGGGTTCTAGCAAAGCAGTTATTTGTTAGTGTTTGAATAAAAATGTTCAAATATTTGTAAACCTATTGGACCAAACTACTATGGTCATCAGACCCTAGACGTACAAACCACTTAAAATAACACTAAGAACAAAAGAACAAAAAACACACACACGCAGAGAGACATACAGACACATGCCCGAGGGAGGACTCGAACCTCCGGAGGGAGTGTCCACTCAGTCCGTAGCATGATGCCTTAGACCACGCGGCTACTCCAGCGCGGCTGTTGGCCTTTATTCAACCATATTTCAGCACAGATATGGCATCCTCATAAATGATACCTACTATATATTTGGGACATGTGAACATTAGGTTATTGCTCGTGTTTACTTTTTGTGCACGGCGAATCTTACCTTTGGATCGCTTTAACTTTTTTATGGTGGTCTATCTGATTGCATGTAGCTGTGAGTAACGCAACTTGCCATCTGCAACAAGCCTTGTCAAATAATACCTCTATAAGAAACAAGTACTTAAACACGATGCCGGAAAGATATTGCGGCAATTACGTTAGCACATGTCGACTACGCCACTTACTTTTGTGGTAGCGGTCCTGCTCTAAGGCATTTCTCTGTTTTGTCTTAGATAAAAAATAGCTGTGCATCATATGTAGGAGATACTCGAAAGTGACGATAATCTTCCTGTTGCAGGATTTTTCTAACATCAGTCGGAGAAGTCGCGTCCAGGCCGCAGGACTGACAGGAATATTCAACATCCAAGGTGAGTAGTGTCCTCCATATTTACCAGTAATTCACTTACATTCTGTTGATAGTTATCGTAAAACAGAGAAGCGTATTCACAACATGTAGGATTTCAGCGGCCGATGACTTCATTGATTAAAACATCAGGGCTAAAATGCTGTGGTCCATCTGTAAAACTTCTTTCTTCTGACGTTTCGTTGCCTACTGTGGACATCTTCAGATGTGAGTCAGAAGATGTTGCCCGCAGTAGGCAACAAAACGTCGGGAGAATGAAATTTTACAGATGGATCACGGCATCTTCGCCCTGAAATTTTAATTAATGGAGAGAAGTGTATTGTCCAATGACTGTGGAATCAGTCTACCACTCTGAACTATTTTGGAACTTCCTGGCAAATTAAAACTATATATCCGCGTTCAGTGATACGTCTGTACGAAATAGCTTTAACCAGATAATGATACTAAACACAAGAGACAGTCCCCGAAATTAAACATTACTACGTGAAGAAATCATTCACATTCTACTTTCATCATAGTCGTTCAAAGTATTTCTGTTTTTCTCAAGACAATCTTCTTATCTTATTACCTTTTCTTGTCATTTTCCAAGTCCCCAACTTTCGAGCTCAATAGTTTGTCATTTTCGATTACGCGATGTTAGTGCGATGTTTGTCTTCGAACGTCCCAGGTTGGACGAACAGAGGCGCTCCTCTGGAACTCTGGGCGAAGTATGACCTCTCTGTCCTTCAAGAGAAGTGTTACTCTGCAGGTTTATAAACTAACTACTCTGCTCTGGCGGTACGTTAGATTCCATTACACATTTTTTGTTAAATGATACAAAAGAACAGCGTTTCCTATGTGCAGTCCTATGAAGCTAAGCACTGCAATGCTCACCAGTAGAATTGCTATAGGTTTTGAATGTTCAATAATATATGACTGCACTCTTAACCAGCGAAAATAAATTCAATCCTCATATCTGTATAAAGGGTACATGATTCGATTTAACATCATTTTTTTGAAAATTGGATGTAAAAACACAATGGTTAACGGCCGTAGGTTTCACAACCATCACTGGCAGGAATATTTCTTCTCAGGCTCTCAGACAGAGCACACGTCAATCGCGAGAACTTTATTTTCTCTATGAGGTATCCAGATACACGAACCTTTCTCCTACCTTACAAAAATCACAGATCAACTGCATACCATTCTGGATTAGTGTTCCTGGAAGTAAGGATGTTGTGGAGAAACGGATTAACCACATCTTAGGGGCTTTTTGGATATCGAATGTTTCACAGTGTGGCGTATCGTACACTGTGTGTAATTTCGGAAGTGCATATGACCCCAAGTTGTTCTTCACGAGTGACCATGCCAGTCTTTAATTGTTTCGTTTGCTCTTCTACCCTCAATAACTATTCAGTGTGTGAGGTCACCATTGCCGAATGTCTATCTGTTCAGCTATATATGGTCGATTCTATAAGAAGTACAAAACCTTCGATTTGCAACGAGTGTATCAGTATCCCCAGACTCCACAATGAGTTTCGACGTAACGATTTGAACGAACACCAATATGGCAGTACAGTGCTATCGTCAATGGAAGTAACAATTGGACTAATTCTATTTATGGTAGTATTTCTGACAGAATAAGTCAGCCAAGTGTCATTCATTAGACCCAACAGTAATCCACAACCACGGAGTATCGTACAAGCTTGAAGTATTCATGAAAGTAGAAGTCAGAGGGTGATTTTTTCCATGGTGTAAAAAATCTAGGAATTGATGGAGTAGAGGATACAGAACGAAAAAGCTCTAATGAATTTCTGTCCGGAAACGCATGCTTTCCATGCTACAGAACATGTATTCAGTCATACTTGCGCCTCAACTCATCCGTATTCATGCTGCCTTTGACACAGCGCTAAAGTCGCAACGCTGACAACGATGAATTAATATACAGTTCCAGTGTCACCACATCTAGAATAGGCTTTGCATACACGATACTTCTGAAATGAACCGATAACCATACCTGACACGGGTTGAGACTCTGTCAACGAATAGGCTGTACAAGTGGAAATCCTCGTCCGATCCATGAACCAGTGAAGACAAGATTGAGATTCATCCGGTGAAGTGGGTTGGAGCATCATCATGTAGCAGCCACGTAATCATTCGAATCATCATTGCACAGTATGAGGAACAGTATCACCCTATTAGGAGGAGACCATCATAATGTAAGTGTCGTTGCATAGTAGAGCGCGTTTTAGATCACAGTCCCTGTAACACCGTATGACAGAATAAATGGTCTGTAGCATGGAAACCGTGTATTTCCGGTCATAAGCATATTCGATATTTTTTCCGTATCCTACATTCTGAGACATCAAGAAATCGTCAAATTAGCATTAGAAGGAAGTGTGTGGGGTAAAAATCGTAGAGGGAGACCGAGGGACGAATACAGTAAGCAGATTGAAAAGGACGTAGGTTGTCGTTCGTATTCTCAGAAGAAGTGGCTTGCATAGGACAGGGTAGCGTGGAGAGCTACATCAAACTGAAGAGTACAACAACAATCCTAGGGTTTGTACACGGTGGAAAAAAATCACTCTGTATAATTTTTATGATATAATTCTATTGTAAAAATTTCAGATTGAGCTTTAACAAGGAAAATAATTGCGCTCTTATTAAGAAGGAAACAGTGACCGAGATGTGTGACGTAATTCTAGTTGGAGAGAAGGGGACGACAATTTCAAAAGTGTATTATCCTCTTTCGTTGTCAGCTTCCAGATCTCCCAAGATCTCTGTTTAAGTATCTCTTCAATAGGCCGCACAAGGTTGAACCCCATTCGTGTCCTCTCTCAAAGGAAAAATCCGTAAAAGTACTGGTAACTGGAGCGGGATTCCCTCATGGCAATCAGACACACTGACTACACAATTACAGAGGTGACGGATAAAGATGGATAGAAAAGATTTCTATCGAGTGTACGTAGACATTGCAGGAGCTGTCTGGTGACCTTCTCTAGTGTATGTGCGAGCAGCAAATGCGTCAGTCCTTTATATGTATTTGGAGTGATGAGTTTGAGGCAGTCAGCTCCAGTTCAGTGCCACCTGCGAGAAGGGGAACAGGTGTGCACGAGTGGGCAAACAGGTGGCCTTGCAGCCGGACCGAAGTCTATGCGGTCCTATTGCACTGGTCTAACACACGTGGGCAGATGTGCCCAAGCGTCTCGCAGGTATAGAACATCTGGAATAAGGACAACTGACTGCTAACCTACACAATCAGAGCTTAGCTGCGAGCGTCACTATAGACGCCTGGGAGCACCCTCGTCCTATTGGCCAACGCAGGAACTACTTGGTTTAGTGGACAGAACTATTACATCACCCGATCCCCCATTTCAGGAATGACAAATCAGTCCACTTTTCTTAAAAGGAACGAGATGGACAGACAAATACTGCCCTCATAGCCAGCGGTTCATGTGATCCAAGAGATAAAATTCAGAGGGAGCCGATTACGGACTGTATGATGGGTGATCAAACACTTCCTATTGAAAACCTTGCAGCTACGGTGCGCGGCCGAGGATTAATGAAATGAGGTGTGGTCATTAGAGACGGACCACAATCTCGGATTGTTTTGTTCAGGATGTGGGAAGAAATTGGCGGTGTTCTTTGAAAGGAACCATCCCGGCATTTGTTCAAATGTTTAAGCTTAATGGGACTTAACTGCGGGGTCATCAGTCCCTAAACTTGCAAACTACTTACGATCTCTACGGTCGGGGGTTCAAATCCCCCCTCGTGTTTGGATATTTGTGTCGTCCTTAGTATAAGGTAGTTCGTAAGTAGTTTGTAAGTTTAGGGACTGATGACCCCGTAGTTAAGTCCCATAAGCTTAACAAACATTTGAATTTTACTTACGATCTAGCTAACACTAAGGACGGCACAAATATCCATGCCCAAGGGGAGATTCGAACCCCCGACCGTAGTGGCCGTGCAGACCGTGACTGGAGCGCCTCAGTACCCTCGGCCACCGCGCCCGGCGGAGGATTTGAACCTCCGACGCGGGAGGCCATGCGATTCGCAACGTGGCGCTCCAGACCGCTCGGCTACTCCCGCGCGGCTCGGCATTTGTTTGGAAAACCTAAACCTATGTGTCCGGATGCGGATTTGAACAGCCGTCCTCCCGAATTGCGGCCGAGAGTGTTATGAAGAAGTACAATGCCTGGCGAAAACATTTCCTTTCACTTGTTCTGAACTGCCCTTCGCAGACTATTATCTGGAATCTTCTTATCTAATCGACGAACAGAATCTTGCTAACCTGACATCTGCTTCATGATCGTTTTAACGTCCTGATTGAAAGTTCCTGCTCTAATGGCAGCAATTTGTTTTCACTCATTAGAGTTACGTAATGTGGGTTGCTTGGATATCAGGCGAAAATCGTCAGCATGAAGAGATTAAATGACAGCACACACTTCACACGTGGTTGGAGACTATTTTTCTAGGTATCGTTATGTTTTTACTGTGCGTTAAATACCGCAAAGTGTGACTTGATGCGGAAGACGAGGATATTATAGACACGGCGCTGCACATCTGCGCATAGTTTTATCGGGTTTCTATTGAGGTTCTAATATTGCGACCAATCTGACCTTAAAAAATAGACCTTGTATGCTCTTCTGGAATGGAAAAAGAAGTAGAGAAGGATAAAAGTATCTGTAAAGGAAAGGTATAATGTCATAAGATGGGGAAGTACGTTCACCAGAAAAAGCAGAAGGCCTTCTGGAACACGTCAAGCAGTGAGAGGCACTCCATCTCCTCCCCACCAGCTAGCCCTCGATCGTTATGAAAGACTGTTGATATAGGTGGTTCAGGATAAACGTAAGACTAAAAAACACCCTTAGATTGAAGGGATGAGACATATAGGAAGATAAATAAATGTTGCTCGATGGCTCTGTAATAGAAAACTGAGCCATGAACACGTCAAATAACATAGAGCAAACATGTTCCTACGTGCGCGAGGAACCGACCCATCACAAAATAAGTTCTAAAATGCCAGACTATAAATTCAATGGGCGCGGATTCGATCCCCGATCAATGCTCGAATTTTTATCTGTCACCTATCACTTCTTCATCTCTGGCAATGTTGTTGGCGTGAAAAATGTTCAGTTTCATCGCAGTTAGGAATACACGTTAAACTGTAAGTTCCCCTATAGATTTCAGGGTAAGTTAGTTCAAAGGTACAAGGGAAGTAATGACACACCACTATCTACAGGACCAGGACCACTAAAACACAGTGGAGCTCAATCTCTGGATTGATGTTGCCTAGCTTGTTACTGGTAGCTACCGAACTCCACTCCCCATCCCATGACGCTGTAAGGTTTTGGTATAGGGTACTCCGTAACCCATTATTTTTAATTTTTAGGCGTCCTTTATTGACAGCTTCATCGGACAACATATCGCGAATTCATATCCTGAGATTCCGGAGTGGCTAGGAGTACAGATAAACACTACCGGTTTTTTCGTGTTTCGGAGCTTAGATAAAATAATAGTGGTCGAGGGAACTAAAGAAAACGGTAGGATGGCGTGAGTATAACGTGTCGTCTCCATCGATGTCGTTATAGACGGAGCACAAAAACGAATGGTTCAAGGATGGGGAAGGTAATCGCCGTACCTTTTCAAGGAAAACATCCGAGCATTTATATCAAGATGGAAATCGTGGAAAACCAAAATCTCGATGGCTGGTTACGTATTTGTATCGTTGTCCTGGCTAATGGTATTTAATGTGATAATGGATAATAGTACGTTGTCAATTCCTCAGAGCGACATTACGCGTGAACATGTGTAGATGTATCTAAGATCTGAGTAATGGTTATTAGTTCTGGCGGTAGTACCAAGTGTATTTCACCACCGCCTGTAGCTCGATTGATCATCGACATATGAGCCACGTGTGTACAAGATTTCATAATTCTGGAACTACAATGAAGTGTCAAAGAAACTGATACACCTGCCTAATATCACGTTGGGGTCCCGCGAGTAAGCAGAAGTGTCGCAACACGGCGTGGTACGGTTTCGACTAATGTCGGAAGTAATGCTGGAGGGAATTGACACCGTGTTAATTCAGGGCTGTCCATAAATCCGCAAGAGTATAAGGAAATGGAGATATGTTCTGAACAGCACGTTTCGAGCCGTACCAGAATCCTCAGTAATATTCATTTCTGGGGAACTTGGTGTTCAGTGGAAGTGTCTAATCTCAGACGAGTGTTCCTGGAACCACTCTGCAGCGATTCTGGACGTGTGGGGTGTCGTACTGTCCTGCTGGAATTGCCGAAGTCCGTCGGAATGCACAATGAGCATGAATGGATGCTGGTGATGAGCCAGGATGCGTACGTACCTGTCAGCTGTCAGAGTATTTCCAGAGGTATCAGGGGTCCCATATCACTCCAACTGCACACACCCCACACCATTACAGAGCTTCCACCAGCCTGAACAGTCCCCCTCATGGATTCATGCGGTTGACTCCATACTCGTACACGTGCATCCAGTAGATCCAGTTGAAAACGAGACTCGTCAGACCAGGCAACACGTTTCCTGTCACTAAGTCCAATTTCGGTGTTGACTTCCAAGGCGAGGCGTGAAGCTTTGTGTGGTGCAGTCAGCAAGCGTACACGAGTGGGCCTTCAGCTCCGTAAGCCCAGATCGATAATTTTTTGTTGAATGATTCACATGTCGACACTTGATGGTCCAGCACTGAAATCCGCAATAATTGCACTTCTATCACTTTGAACAATTCTCTTCAGTCGTCATTGGTCCCGTTCTTGCAGGATCTTTTTCTGGCTGCGGAATGTCGGAAATTTGATGTTTTGCCCCGGATTCCAGATATTCATGGCGCACTTGTGAAACGGTCGTACGGGAAAGTCCCCACCTGTGTCCCATCTCCCGTGCGCAGACTAAAACACCACGTTGAAACTCACTTAAATGGTGATGACCTGCCATTGTAGCAGCAGTAACCGATTTAGCCCCCGCGCCAGATACCTGTTGTCTTATATAGGCGTCTCCCATCGCAGCGCTGTCCCCTCAGTGTTTACATACCTCTATGTTAGCATGCGCATGCCTGTACTACTTTCTATGGCTCTTTAGTGTAGTTCACTACGGAAGAAAACGGTCATTGTTTACGAGTCTGTTCTGTCGTTTTAAACTGCAAAGAACACGTAGATAATGTCGTGGGAAATGCGAAGCAAAGACTGCGTTTTATTGGCAGAACCCTCAAAAGATGTAACATAACTACTAAAGAAACTGCATACACTACGCTTGTCCGTCCTTTTTTGGAGTATTACTGTCCAGTGTGGGATCCTTATCAGGTGGGTTTGACGGAGGACATCGAAAGAGTCCAAAGAAGGGCAGCTCATTTCGTATTGTCACGATACAGGGAAGACGGCGTTACGGAAATGATACGGGATCTGGGACGGGAATCATTACATTATCGCTGCGGCCTGGGCTACTTACGAAACTCCAATCGCCAACATTCAACTCCGAATACGAAAATATATTGCTGTCTCCCACTTACATAGGTAGAAATGATCACCAGAATAAAATACGAGAAATTAGAGCTCGAACGGAGAGATTCAGGTGTTCTTTCTTCCCGCGCGCTATTCGAGAATGGAATGGGAGGTAAATAGTATAACGGTGCTTCGATGAACCCTCTGCCAGGCACTAAAATGTGATTTGCAGAGTATCCCATGTCGATGTAGAATGGTAAATCTAGACATATTTGTGGGTATTGGGGTATTTGTAAGAATGTCCTTGTTCCTGAGTTCAGGAACGTAGATCACAGAGGTGGGTTATAGATAGGATGATAGATGGTCACCACACCAAAGAGCGTTTTTGTGTAGACCGTATCCTTTTGTCCACGAAAAGAATATGTTGTTTTGAATGGTGCTTGAAAAAAAATGTTCAAATGTTTGTAGAGTCTATGGGACTTAGCTACGGGGTCATCAGTCCCTAAACTTACAAACTACTTATGAACTATCTAACACTAAGGACGGCACAAATATCCATGCCCTAGGTGGGATTCGAACCCCCGACCGTAGTGGCCGTGCAGACTGTGACTGACGCGCCGCAGAACGCTTGGCCACCGCGGCCGGCAATGGTGCTTGAAGCTACTTATAAGCACAGAATAGTTAAATAGTTAAATAATAGTCGGAGACATCCAATTCATAAGGGATTCCGCACTTGACAGGATATAATCGAACGTTTCAGAATTCACTCTAAATTAATTGTAGCACCCATCACGATATTTACATTGTTACAAACATATTGTGAAATTCACACGAATTTCTACTCCTGCGTAAAGCACATTCACCCATTTGTTGCACCATTGCCGATGTTTCAGTCTTCGCCTAGGGGAAGTCCAGGAGCCATAGCGTCGTGTGCAGAATATGCAAAGTATCAGACGTGTATTCCGGGCGTGCAATACCGTGCAACAGTTGTACGCTAGGCAGTGGCTGTGCGCGGAGCCAGAAGTTCAAGTTGGGTGCGACAGGGGGAAGCACCGCGTGATGTCAGAGATGTATAGGACAACCAGACGGCCTCTCTGTGGCCCTGGTGGTCTCTAAGAATTCTCGGTAACGGTGCGCCTATGAAATATTTATACCACCAGTGCCGTTACGCTGCCACTCACTGATGCGAGCAACGTGTGGAGCGCCTATACAGTACAGCAGGGCCACCCGTGTCTGCGAAGCCCAGCACTTGCACCTAATGGCTAACACGGGAGGGAGGAGGAGGGAGCGGCAAATATATATTTTCGTTGAGGAGAGACTAGTGGAGGGGATGGAGCACAATTTTTACAAATTAAAACTTGAAACTACGGCACGTTACTGAGGGAATATTGTTTTTATTAGGCTTGTACACTGCTTGCGGTCAGGCAGCTAACCCATACAGATACATGTCAATACTTCCTAGATTCAGCTTTAGTTCGTTTATAGACTAGCTTGTAAGAGGAGAAGCTAGTGGAGGGGATGGAGCACAATTTCTTACAAAAGGAAACTTGAAACTATGGCACGTTACTGAGGGAATATAGTTTTTATTAGGCTTGTACACTGCTTGCGGTCAGGCAGCTAACCCATACAGATACATGTCAATACTTTCTAGATTCAGCTTTAGTTCGTTTACAGACTAGCTTGTAAGACAAAAAAGACATCGTGAATTGGAGTTACAGCAGTACAGGAATATTTTAGAACCGGAGGCAGTTAGCATTTTCAGTTTCAAGGAGAACAGCAATAAATGGCGAAATAGTTTGAGGCTTTCATGACTAATGGCCCTGAGTTCATTTGTTTCAAGTCAATATCCATCAAATTCTGGATTATAGATACTAACTGATACGTCTATGTATGGTAGGATGCGAGTTCGCCGGCCAGCCGGCCGCGGTGGCCGAGGGGACTGAGGCGCTCCAGTCACGGTCTGCACTGCCACTACGGTCGGGGGTTCGAATCCCCCCTCGGGCATGGATATTTGTGCCGTCCTTAGTCTTAGCTAGTCCATAAGTAGTTTGTAATCGTAGGGACTGATGACCCCGTAGTTAAGTCCCATAAGTTCTACAAACATTTGATTTGATTTTGATGCGAGTTCGGTTTGGAAAGATTTTAATTTTTCCTTATGGAGGGGAGGGAGAGTTGTGTGATGTAAATAAGGAGAGGCAGCAGCTCCACGCTGGGAAGCCACCAGAGTTTCTTATTGATATTATTTTATGTTGTATATTTATCAGGTTCCGTAAGATCCGAAGCTACTCGTGGGACGATTTAGTACATGGTTTACAGAATGATGATTACAAAATTTAAGAAGAAAAGAACATAGAATTAATAAAATGTGACAAATTTTGCTAAAGAGGATATGGATCACAAACGCAAAGCGCAGAAAATGACAGAACAAATGCGAGCGACTCGTTTACGAAGCAGTAGTGGTCAGCTCGGAAACTTTTCAGTTTCGATTTGATGACTTTGGATTTTTCGCTCAACTTTGTTCTTCAGTTCTGCTCGAACCACGTTTGAAGGTGAAACCTGTTGTATTGTGCACATCATAATGTACAGTATACTCTAGAAAGCTTCGAGAATAGTCGTCGAAGCAAAAGTCGTTTTTCCGTCTAGTGTTCATCGAATCAAAGTTATACTTTCTTCAAAAAATAAGTTAATACTGTCACCAACTACGAAAATGTCCACCATTGTCAACAACAAAGGTGTGCAAAAATGGTGGAATTAAAATTTCAAAATACTCGAACAACGGCTGCACGAAGTTCGCGAGCTAACACCGCTGTTATTTTTAGTCGTACGTGCGTATCTCAGGAGACGTTATGCCTAATCAATGAGGTGTACCGTTTAACTCGTCTTCCAGGGTTTCGTATTCACACTGAGGTATGCTGGGAAGGTTCACTGAGATACCAAACCGATAGCTACGTGACAAAGATTGCAAGTAGTAACAGGGGCGTTTTATCTTCAAGAGGAACCTATATAGGTATTCTTTTTCTTCTTTTTTTCCTATTTATTTATTTTTGATTCGCATTACTAAAATGAGGAAAGGTCCCGCCGACGTAATGGATTTCGAGTGTGTGTCATGTTCCGACTTCTTTCTACAGAACAAACATGCATAAAAAACTGAAATATGCTTTGTCCAAAGCCCCCTCCTCCCTTCTTTCCCTGTATTGCATCCTCCCCCACTCTTTGTCCATCTCCTTCCCTCTGCCCTCTATATTCTTCCCCTCCCTATCTACCGTATTAGCCGCTGCGGATTAGCCGTGCGCGCTGGGTCGCCGTGCTGCGGTGTGCGCGGCTGTTCTCCGTCGGGGGTTCGAGTCCCCCCTCGGGCATGTGTGTTTGTCATTAGGTTAGTTCACCTTTGTCATTAGGTTAGTTTGTGAGCCACGGGCTAATCACCAAGCCTACAGGGGACTGAGGCGCTCCAGTCACGGTCTGCACGGCCACTAAGGTCGGGGGTTCGAATCCCCTTCGGGCATGGATGTTTGTGTCGTCTCTAGTATAAGGTAATTCATACGTAGTTTGTAAGTTTAGGGACTGATGACCCCGCAGTTACGTCCCTTAAGCTTAACAAACATTTGAATAACCAAGCAATTGAGATAGATTTACAAACATTTATCTACCGTATTGCCCATCTCCTTGACCTGGAGTATCGTATATTGATATTGTAAAACAATCTTGATTGAGAATTGAAGTCACATAAAATTAATGGGTAAAAACGATTTTGGCTATTAATGTAGTGTGTGAGAAAGAATTCTCCACCGGCAGGGCCTGAGGGAATACCTTAAGTGACAATATTGAGTTCAGTTTTAGTTTGTGAATGTGGGGAGGAGGGGGGAGTTCAAAGTTTCAGAGCATTCAGAATCCGTATAATCGTAAGCCGATAAGCCATTAATACACCTTATTTGTTTACTGTAAAATCAACAGCAACAAAGAAAACAAAAATCTCATTATTGTGTATACCACACTTGAAACTCAATCTGAGGAGACAGAATATAAATGGGATAGACCATTAGTATAGTCGTTCACATGTCACACGTCGCTGTCACATGTCACTGGGTACAAGAAAGATTATGAAACCACACATTTTCACACCACAGCACAGAATTTTATGTATATCAGGCAGTTTTAACTGAAACCCTATGAAATAGCGTCTGCATTAGATATGCTTGTGTCGAATTTGTATTGAGTACAAAGATACAAATGTTAGTATATGACTAAAACGAATGTAAAGCTGAGGCAAATGCGGACATTTTCACTGATTCTTCCGTCGGTTCTTGGTAGAGCATCATCATATTAAATTAAAAGAAACATTGTGTGTGTATTCTGAAGCTTATTTTTATTTAGTTAGACTTTGAAGTCTGTAGATGACATTGTAAGCCAGAAACCATGTAATTAAATAAAAATAAACTTGTTAAAATACACAAAATTGTGCTATTAGTTCAGTTCGATGATGTTCTACTAAGAAACGACGGAAGAATAATTGAAAATGTCCTCATTTGTTTGTTTGAGTTACATACTAACGTCTCTATATTTGTAGTCAACAAAAATTGGACCCAGGTTATATGGCATTTTATTGCAATTCGGTTATACTATCACCACCTAAGATATTTACTATTACTGCTGAAGCACCTTGTATATTACGTAAATACTTATATATGTAATAATATTATAAATGGGCTCTCACACCATCATGTTCTCTTTAAATTTGACTCGACTTTTCATTCTGGACGACAAAGGTTCACATCTCACATCCGCTCAATACTGATTTAGGTTTTCAGTGATGCCCCTAAATCGCTTAAGGCAAATACCTCGACGGTTCTTTTTAAAGAGCGTGGAAGATGCGCTTCTTTAATTGTGGGTTTCATTTCGTTTCCTCCTTCCCTTTTGAGTCCTTCGCTTTTTTCGTCTGACATTGGAGTCATCCTGCTTCAACTGAAATACCGCGAAAACCGCAATTGATTCACAAGGTTATTTTAAAAGAGATAAACAAAATAGGAAACATAGCTTAGCCTATCACGCTTCCTGTGGTTAGTTCAAGAAAGGCTTTTCCCACTTGGCTAATTGCATCACTGACAAGGAAAGTACTTGGGCTCGAACAAACATATCTGTATGAACGTTTGGTTACAGGATCTCTACGTACACCTCAGTGTGCTGGTGGGTGTCGATTTTATGCAAAACTTTGCAATCTTGCTCTAGATAGCACTGTAGACGTAATTGTAGGCGTCGTACGTAATGCAGATATCTTAACGATAACTTATGTAATAATCATCGTACATGTTCTCTAGCGTGTTGTCATCAAAAGCCGTGATGATATTTGTAACTTTAACCTTCTTCCCGAAAGACTGTTGGTATTCACTGCCACTGCTTCCATCGCCTCTTCCCGCACTTACCGTAGCACTACCGCTTGCAATGAGGCGTTCGTCTTTATCATCCCTATTATCATCATTATGTGTGAGTGTTACAACAGTATCTAACTTAAACTCATTTTTCTGTACTATAACAGATACGAGAAATCATGCGAGTGATTCATCTTCTACACTAATACCGTCTTCACGAAGAAGGGTTCTTCGTAACTTCATCTCAACTAATCGCAAAACATTAGCAGGATTGACTGCCAATCGCAGCCCCATCTGACGCTTCACCACACAAATAACATCACAAAACGCAACTTCGGAGGCACACTGCACCGTCCCTACTGGCGAACCGACAGGCCAAAATGCAATGTGGCAAGGCACACACAGGGGCCTCTAACGGACGACTGCAGAGTTTTGCAGATGCGGGAGTATCACTAGTGCAATAAGGGACCTTTTCATTATCTGTCATACGATTTTGGTATACATTTGTTTTTTCGAGCCCAAGTACTTTCCTTGTGAGTACAGGAAGTGGTTCCAATTTTCAATAAACGTTAGAAATGTAAGGCGTAATTTCTGAAAATGAAACCAAAAGCAAACCATGCAAGAACCACGATGACAGCTGATCGAATGAAAAACAGTAAATTTCGTGCTGTTTTAATATGTACACGAAAGTTGTTTCGTGAAACATTGAGGATTTGATTAATAAAGACCTTTCCACGTGAAGCAGTCGATTATCTTTAGAGTCTTGTAATCGTCTCTAGATTTATAAAGTCGAGAACAGAATTCCATTAGTACACTTGCATCCATGGTGGAACTGGATGATGGGACTAAAGCTGTACAATGCATGACGATTAAAAAGATCGCTGTCATATGTAGAATCATCTATTTATTTACTAACAACCTGTTTCGGCGGGTCGGGCCGCCATCAAATCAAATGTTTGTAAACCTGTTGGACCCAACTGCTATGGTCAGCAGTCACTAGACTTACAAACTGCTTAAACTAACTTCTGCTAAAGACAACACACACACACACACACACACACACACACACACACACACACTCACACACATTTCCGAGGAATGATTCGAACCTCCGACGGGGAGCAGACGCGCGCTCCGCAGCAAGGCGCCTTAGAGCGCTCGGCCACTCCTTCGCGGCACACGCCGCAGTCTTCAGGCCCTTTATAGAAACGGGTGGCTGACAGAATCTCATCTGGAAGACAATTGGCATATTCACCTAAATAGAAGATAATAGACGTCAAAACCCTGCTAACCGTTCAAATGTTTGTTAAGCTTATGGGACTTAACTACGGGGTCATCAGTCCCTAAGCTTACAAACTACTTACGAACTACCTTATACTAAGGACGGCACAGATATCCATGCCCAAGGGGGGATTCGAACCCCCGACCGTAGTGGCCGTGCAGACCTTGACTGGAGCGCCTCAGTCCCCTCGGCCACCGCGGCCAGCCCTGCTAACCGTGCATCTGCCATTCAACACGAATTAATACAGATGGCACATCCGTGCGATTGACAGTGGCAGCACATTTAAAACAGGGCATAGTCCAAGGCTGTACTTAATACAGCCACCTGGCTTGATTAGGTAGCGTGGCTGCGTCACCAACCAGACACTGTGCTAGTGCGGTTCCGCTGCCCCTCGTCTTGTGAAATGCGGCATCAGGAGGACATTACTGTTGACTTCTACTGCCTCACAGTAGCAACAAAGTTTCCTCTTCACTAATGACTTTTCTGACGACGACACCAAACTCATCGCTGGACACACACACACACACACACACACACACACACACACTAACCGTGTACCCTCGTTGCACGTCCATTGGAGCTATTAACGCATTAACGTCGGCGTATGAATTTTGTATTCGTGTTTTTGTAGCCTTACATAGTCTATACTGATCAGTGTAACCTTGCAGGACTGCAATGTACAGTTGCCGCGGTGGAGTAGCTGAGCGGTCTAAGACGCTTCGCTGCGGAGCGCGCGGTTGCTCGCCGTCGGAGGTTCGAGTCCTCCCTGGGGCATGGGTGTGTGTGTGTGTGTGTGTGTGTGTGTGTGTGTGTGTGTGTGTGTGTGTGTGTTGTCCTTAGGTTAGTTTACCTTAGTGTAAGTAGTTTGTAAGCTACGGACTGATGAACACCCAGTTTGGTCCGATAGATTTACAGACATTTGAACATTTGATTTCAATGTACAGTTGGTTTGCGTGACATTTAAAACCAACAGTTTCGCGCGGAAAACACTACGTATCTACGGTTGGACGACTAGTGTGGCTTAGCGATAGTAAGTTATGGAGACAAATCTTCCTTCTTAAGTTGTCTATCTATTAGTGAAACCACTATCAAGGAAGAAAGATTAGCGTTCAACGTCACGCCGATATCGTGGTCATTAGATGTGGCCGTATGAAAAATCCTTACATTAGTCCCAGACACACCGACAAAAACACGGCGGTGGACTTAAATTCATCATAGTTCGGAAAATTTACACGAAATAATTATAAATTATAGACAACTGTTCAAATGTTTGTATAGCTTATGGGACTTAACTACGGGGTTATCAGTCCCTAAACTTACAAACTACTTACGAAATAGCTAACACTAAGGACGGCACAAATATCCATGCCCGAGGGGGATTCGAACCCCCGACCGTAGTGGCCGTGCAGACTGTGACTGGAGCGCCTCATCCCCTCGGCCACCGCGGCCGGCAATTATAGACAGTAATTCTATCTGTAGACTATAACTATGCGAGTTTGTAAATTACAGGAAAGCGTTTTCATTTAGTCATTTCCATCTATGGCCAGAAAAGTTACTTTTTGTGCACGGGCTTTACAATTTTGTCTTGCATTACTTAATTTAATATCGTGTACCAGTTCTACTCGTGGACTGAAGAAGTGGGTCCGCTTTGTTCTTAGCAATACGGTCATCCTGTGATTGGAAGCTCTCTACAGCCGCGTACGAGACGATAGCGTCAACTGGGGGACACGGATTTTAAAGACTTTTTGGGATAAGAAAGTACTCGTAAGTAAACTAAAGCGCTCCCATTTTGGTCGAAACGCTCATCCGTTTCTACGAGAATTTTGGGAAATGAACGATTTTTCGGGTGTTTGGGGAGTGCTGTGTTGTCATCAACAATTGGTGAAACGAATTTGAAATACCGACCAGCTACTCAATGTAGACATCGATCGTCGTAGACTGGGCAGACTGATAAAACAGGACAGGTGGAAAACTGTGGCGAAACTCACGTCACATTTTAATGCTGGGCAGAGTACAAGTGTGTCTGAAGACTCGGTACTCCTAACATCCCAAAGATTGGCCTCCACAGATGACGATCCATGCACCTGCCAATGTTAACTCCACGACATCGGCAACTAGGAATTGGTCACGTGACAATCGTCACCGGACGTTGGCATAGCGTTGCGTGGACTGATGAATCCCAATAACGTCTTCATAATATTGACATAAGGATGCGAAACTTGTATTTACTCTGTGTAAAACGACATAACTCGCAAACAGTAAAGGTCGTTAGCTAGAGCAGTGTGGGTCGCGTCCCCCTTGGGGCTCGCATAGTATTGCTCGGGAGATCGCCGTCACAGCAAAACTGACACCATAAAGACACTAAAGGTTCAGTAATTCAAAAACGAGTGCCTAAGTGAAATTTATTTACTGTTATAATTACGGAATTCCTTAATGAAACTTTCACTCTGCAGCGGAGTGTGCGCTGATATGAAACTTCCTGGCAGATTAAAAATTCTGTGCCGGAACCGGGACTCGAACCAGGGACCTTTGCCTTTCGCGGGCAAACGTTTGGAAAGTACGAGGCGAGGTATTGGCGGAAGTAAAGTTGTGAGGCGGGTTCGTGCGTCGTGTCGGGATAGCTCAGTGGTAGAGCGCTTGCCCGCTAAAGGGAAAGGTCCCAGGTTCGACTCCCCATGCCGGCACACAATTTTAACCTGCCAGGAAGTTTCACGGAATTCCTTGTTTAACATTAATTATGAATTGAATACATCATACATTGGTTTATAATACTGTATGCTAATGATGAATAAGCGCAAAGTCTAAAAACTGTTTTCAGGAACCAATCGCTATGTAAAAGAACATGATACAATATGTAATTCTGAAAAATTTCAAAAAAAAAAAAAAAATATATATATATATATATATATATATATATATATATATATATATATACTTATTTACAAATTGTCTACACAGTGGGGCCTTTCTTAATGATCATAATTCGCTTCTAAGTCTTGCCTGAAATGTGAACCACTCGTTAAACAAAAGATATTTTTCTGACAGAAATCAGATAAGATTCCGACAAATACATAAAAAAACCTCCGACCAGCAATTTTAAAGAAAGCTTAAGCAAAGCAAATAAGATTAAGTTTATTTCCTTTGAGATAAGTTTGTTTTGTTACGGTTCATGGGGAGGAGGGGGGGGGGGGTTCGCCAAGATATTTTTATTTCTAAAGGAGTCGCCAGAATATTTCTACTTTAAAAGGGGTCGCATATTCGAAAATGGCTGAAAAACACTGAGGTAGAGTATACAGGGTGTTAACTAGAATGTTAGAAACCTCTAGCTAATGGACTTTAAAAAATAAGCAAAAATTTACATTCACGTATGGTCATGTTTTTAATTACAGGCATATTTTTGTTACATATTTGTTTTGTTTCTCGTTTATTTATTACGTCAAATTCACAGCTTGGTACTGCAGGTTTTATTGCTTTCGAGATGCAGAAAAGTTTTTAGCATAAAAGCCTCTAAAACATACAACACTTAAAAGTTCAAGGCATCAAGGAATTTACGGCATTAACTGCCAGTGTCCGTTGAATTAAATGAATGTGGAAAGAAAAAATTTGTGCTCAGCCGGCATTCGAAACCAGTACTTCTGCTTACTATGAAGTTGCGCTGAACAATACGCCACTGTGACACATTGATGACCATGACTGGACGGATTACCTTAGCTCGACACTTGCAAGACATAAATTAGCGACTTATCCATACACTATTAACGTAGTGCTCAACGTTGCTCGCAGCATTTCGCCGATTTCCGTAAGAGATATGGCCTTCTGCCCATATGCACTGTAAGAATTATCATTGGCCGGCTTCGCCTTGATATAATAAATCTAATATATAAAGCAGTGTGTCCGTATATTTGTACGTGTTGCATACAAATCTACAGTTTTGTTCCTATCTTTATGAAATTTTGTACACGTAAGCTTCTATCCATGAGGACAGTCGCCGTAAGTGTAAGAATCACATACGATATATAGTTCACAAGATATGACTTCATAAACAATGAGATGCGCGAAAAACTGCTGCATTTAGCGACAATGATGCTCATTTTCACCTAAACCAATGGACCGCTTTCAACCAAATTTGCTACACACGTTCCTTATCATGAGGTAATAATTGCTACAGGGATAAGAATCACATACGACACATGGTTAAGAAGATATGACGTCATAAACAATAGGAATCGCAAGAAGCTGCCACATAATCCGGCGAGACTTTAAAAATACGCTGTATGAGAATGAGAGTACTTAGCGACTCGGAACAAACTTTAAACATAACTTCAAACCTTTATTAAACTTATTCTCGCTGACAACCATACCAAAATGATGAAAGGAAAAAAGTTTTTCGCTTACTACTTTTCCGCCGGCCGCGGTGGCCGAGGAGACTGAGGCGCTCCAGTCACGGTCTGCACGGCCACTACGGTCGGGGGTTCGAATCCCCCCTCGGGCATGGATATTTGTGCCGTCCTTAGTATAAGGTAGTTGATAAGTAGTTTGTAAGTTTAGGGACTGATGACCCCGTAGTTAAGTCCCATAAGCTTAACAAACATTTGAACATTTTTACTACTTTTCCGCTGTTCATGGAGTAAAATTACGGCATTCGGTATGACGTTAAAATTTATTATTTGTACACCACAAATTTTAGCCGCAGAAAATTTTACATGCAGTATACAAACATATACATGAATGTACCATCTAAATTGTATCACATTCTGACAAGTAGTTCATGAGATATGAGCACATAAACAGTAACGTTCCGCTGTTCATGGACTGAAACTAAGGCTTTCGGTATGACGTTACAATTTTTAAATTTCTACACTACACATGGTAACCGCTGTAAATTTTACAGACAGTACACACTTATATAGTTGAGTGTACCTTCTAAATTGTGTCACAGTACGACACGTAGTTCATAAGATATGAGCACATAAACAATAACGTTCATGGAAAAGCACCCCTTCCCGCACCAAGTTATAATCTATTACTTCTTTATTACTAACTGCATTCCCAAGAGATTTTACAGACATACAGCCCTTATACAAATGATTATATACCTGAAAAATGGCAGGAATACATAAATAAATACCCGGACATCGCCGGTTTTTCAGCTAGTATAGAGAGAGAGAGAGAGAGAAATAAACAAATATTTTAATACTGAGAAGATATTACTCTACATGCAACTTCAATCGTGCATGCACCAGGGTAACCACTTTGTAGTTGACAACCCCCTTGCTGTCGAAACGTCAGATCCCCGGAGAACAGCTGACAGCTAATACACCAACAAGTAGCCATAAATTACTAAGTAATTTTGTAAAATGCCTCATAAACGTACTGATACTTTCCACATCGTAGCGATTTTTCGCGAATAGTGAGCACGGAACATGCAAAAAGAAAAAACAAAACAAATTTTTAAAAAGATAATAAAAGTCCTACTAAACAATGCGCTACAGTTCAATGCAAGAAAGTGCGCAAATGACGAAATCTAAGAATGCTAATTGTGAATGAGGAACGGAAGAAGCCGTTATCGGAGTATTGTAAGCTGTGACAAGGCAGTGACTGGAGTATTCCTCCCGTGGGAACGGACGGTCATTCAGACGTCACATGACCTCGTCTTTGTCAGTCAACACATCCCCGTGTGGCACAGAGATACGATTTGCAATCAATGGAACCTTGTGGATTGACGTGAGCGGCCTAATTTTTTTCACAAAGCTGTTTGTAAGTAAATGCGTTTCGTCATGTCCCGTTGGTTTGGCTTCCACATAACCATAAACATTGGTAGCCGTACAACTTCCAAGTCATCTCCGTTAAAACCATGTACATTATATCTGTGCTTGAACAGTTATCGAAGAGCAACTCACCAACATCCGCATGTCTGCAGTAGTAAAATATTAATACTGTGAAAAGTGGCTACCCAACAAACAAATAAATTTCAAACGACTTCCATTAAGCTGCCACACTGCGAACAATTACCAGATTTGTCTTAGATTTTTTCTTTTTATTTGTACCTATTTTCAACTCTACATACCCAATGCATCATAAACTGTTAAAGATATAGGAAGAAGGTTTTTAATAACTGAAAGACTACTAAATGAAAATGTATTACCGAGTAGTTAACAATAAATTTTAAGAGCTAGAACGTTTTTATGACTTGATTAGTCTCTAGTGTAGCCCGGTACGGAAGTAAACCGTGTTCAAGAGTATTGACAAGAATAGCATATAAACTTTTAAAATGTGTCGCTACAGAAAAAAGCTGAAGATTTTTTGGAGCAGAAGCATGTTGCGAGCACACGTTCGCCGAAAACTAAGATTACAGCGTCAGAGAGGCTGTTAGGATGAATTCTGATATTGTGATCGTACTTGTGATCTATACCAGTTCTAGGGTTGTACTGGAGAAGTGGGAGTGTATTCAGAAGATGCAGTTTCTGCTATATGGTCCGAGGATGACAGGCTTACTGCTGGCTCAACGTAGAGAGAAAGACGCCCTTACGAGGAAAAGTTTCTTGTCTGAAGACTTATTTCGCTTCCCTCTCTCCTAAACTTCCCCCTCAGAAAATATACAGATCCTAAAGGGTGGGCCTGTTATTCCTGTTTTCAGTAATGTAGATACTCGTACATCTTGCTACTCTGTTGATAACTCTATTAGGTGAGCGTTCACATCACATTAGGAATTTGTCCGATTTATATGTCCTTTACGGGGATTGCGTTTTGAAGAGCTCCTATGTGTTAGTAAATTCTGATCTGGGCTTTAGAATTATGATACAGTTGAAAGGTTAACTTTGATGTTGAACTAAGCAATATGAATTCATTTCTATTTAACTTTTATTCTGTTGCCATTTCCACGGGTAGGCAGTTGAGGTTGTGACAGGGAGCCATATGTCAAGTTGATCGTTTTGTGATAGCTTTCGAGAACGTTTCTGAAGACGGCGGTTTTGAAACCTTCCTCCCTTATTTAGATGTGTAGAAAATAATTATGTGTTTCAAAATATCCACGGGTGTACTGCCGGTCTATAGTGTCCAACGGGCACAATATTTCGGCGCTCATACATGTCGCCATAATCAGGTGAACTGACGGACTGAGTTCCTGGAAACACGCCTTCGAGCCGCCGTAGCGTGCGGATCTCCGTGCCGGCGCGTTTCCAGGAGCTCAGTCCGTCAGTTCACCTGATGATGGCGACATGTATGATCGCCGAAATATTGTGCCCGTTGGACACTATAGATCAGCAGTACACCCGTGGATATTTTGATTATCAAATACGCCGGGAGAAACTCATGAATCACAATTATGTTTTTATTTGGGCGCATGGCGGGGAGAATTTCCACGGCTTTTTAGATCATCTCAATACAAAACAGGCGAATTTAAGTGGAAAGAATTGTTGCTTCCACTCCCTTAACACGATGATCAGGGAGCATTATGATTTTCCATTGATATTTATTGGTTTGTATCTTCACACTCACAGCTGTGTCATCTGACTTAGCGTGAAGGGTTCTTCGTATCTTAGTTTGATATGTCCCATATTATCTCAGACACTGAAAGTCTGTCACTTGGGTCAACACACGATGTTTCCTTTTACCAGAATAGTGAGGGACATCAAACGGGCCTTGAGCTATTTACCACCTACCACTCGGGAAATGAGAGGACATATGGGGGTGGTGCCTAAGCCTACAGTTTCTTCACGTACGCTTGTTGTATTTCCAACAGGATTCATCGTATTCTGAAAAAAAAAATCATGGTATGAAGTGTGTTTCTTGACCACCACATAAGTTAGGGGCAACTTATGTTCTGAAAAAGATTGTCCTAGTTTGCATAAGATGGATGCTTGCCGTATGCCCAGCAATTGTGGAACACCACTACATCTAGCATAACAATTCACACGCTGGCAACAGCGGTACAATCGGCGATATCATATCGCTACTTTGGTACCAGCCGTCCTATGAAATACGCTATGTCACAGTAAGTGAAGAATCCACAAGGGGAGGTGGAAAAGATACGAAGCTTCGCTGGTTGAGAGGATGTGAGAAGATGTATCGGTGATAACAAAATCGAGTCAAATTTACAAAGAACTTGGCAGTATCCACTCTTTTGTCACTATGGTGGTGGTGCCCCTGTGGCTGAATATTTTGGCATCATCATTGGATAATGGAATGGAGAGGCGCTAAATAGAACTAAGAAAGTCTCAGCATACCATCAGAAAAATAACATGATAGGAGAGAAGAAAAGAGTGGAAATTAAATAGAAATTTACAATTAAATTATGGCATAAATTGCAGGGCAGGATATGGAGAATTTGTGACTACAAGAGAAACACGTAACTAGGATAACTGCCACGCTGCGCGGTAGTGGCCATGTGCTCTAAGGCGCCGAGCTGCGGAGTGCGCGTCTGTTCCCCGTCGGAGGTTCGAGTCCTCCCTCCCCATAGTTTAACAAACATTTGAACATTTACTTGATAACAGCCACAGAAATGAAGTTTATGAGAAGAGCAGCAGGAAAGACCAGGGGACATCTAGTTAGAAATGTATCGATTCGAGAAGAGATAAATCAGAAGGAAGGAAGCTTAGGGTTTAACATCCCGTCGACGGCGCGGTCATTAGAGACGGAGCTCGAATTTTCGGGAAAGAAAAAAAAAGTTCAAATGTTTGTAGAACTTATGGGACTTAAGTACGGGGTCATCAGTCCCTAAGCTTACAAACTACTTATGAACTAGCTAAGACTAAGGACGGCACAAATATCCATGCCCGAGGGGGGATTCGAACCCCCGACCGCAGTGGCCGTGCAGACCGTGACTGGAGCGCCTCAGTCCCCTCGGCCACCGCGGCCGGCTTTTCGGGGAAGAATGTGGGAGGAAATCGGCCGTGCCCTGTGAAAGGAACCATCCTGGCATTTGCCTGAAGTGATTTAGGGAAATCACGGAAAACCTAAATCTAGATGGCCGGAGGTGGATTTGAGCCACCATCCTCCCGAATGCGAGTCCATTGTCTTACCACTGCGCCACCTCGCTCGGTATTAATCAGAGCCGCCGTGGAGTAGCCGAGCGGTCTAAAGCACCTCGCTGCGGTGCTCGCGGTTGCTCGCCTTGGAGGTTCGAGTCCTCCCTGGGGCATGGGTGTGTGTGTTTGTCCGTAGGTTAGTTTACCTAGGTTTAAGTAGTTTGTAAGCTACGGACTGATGACCACGCAGTTTGGTCCGATAGATTTACAGACATTTGAACTTTTTTTTTTTTTTTTTAATCAGAAGAAAGCTGTGAGTCTGGTGATTGAGGACTCTCAGTTGAGGTGGTATGGGCATTTTATGATAAGGGAAAGGAAGGAAAAGGTAAACTAGTATATGAAATGAGTTTGCAGTGAGGATTTGGACGCGGAAGCTCCAGCATGCTGTGGAAGGATAAGGTCGAGGAACTGGTATAAAGGCGTGGAAAACCAATCGTGGAAATGACGAGAATGTGCTATGATAGAACAAAATGGAAAAAATGGATACAGCGAGGTACCCTGACGGTTAAAATCATAAAGACATTGAAATATTTTTATTACTATTATTCGAAATAGTAATAGTAGTAGTAGTAGACGAAGAAGTATAATGTTTTCTTGGTGGGAAGAAGAAGAAGAAGTATAATGTTTTCTTGGTGGGACTGTAGTTGAGTCCTGATACCGAATGACCGACGCCGCACGAAATGGCCGCGGGGTCTAAGGCGTCATGCTACTGACTGTGGGGGAGGGGGGGGGGCGTTCGCGACGAAGGGTTCGAGTCCTCCCTCGGGCATGGCTGTGTGTATGTTGTCCTTAGTGAAAAATAAAGTAATTTGTAAGTCTAGGGACTGATGAAGACAGCAGTTTGATCTAATAGGTTTACAAACATTTAAATATTTTGAGTGTCCGACGATTTTCTTGGAATAGTACCAGTTGAGTGGAACCGTGTGTCACGTTTGCGGATGTCTGTCCACTTGGGAAGGTTTATGTGACGTAAGGCGAGTGCGTGACACTGTCCGTGTCTGGTGCGCACTTTCTGGAGTACTAACCTTGACCGTATTATGCCTGCGACTTCTGCAGCTCTCCGCTCTTCCATGAAGGCTGAGTCCGTATCTTCTGGAGGACACAGCAATTACTTCAGTTTCCAGATTCTTACGCTAACTTATGGAGTATCAGGTAGCCTGAAGAGTAAATGTCACGAATAGGCAAGGAATTATTTTTTTAACTACAAGCTGTATTTAACACTGTAGTTCTTGTATGATATCCTGTGTGGATGAGCTAGCGGACTAACATGTAGACAGCTCAATTTGAGGTCACGGATTTTAAAGCTCTTTTAGGAGCTCAATTTGAAGTCACGGACCTTAAAGCTCTTTTATGATGAAGAAGTACCAGTAGTAGTTTAACTAAAGAGCCCGCCAACTATCAGCAGTTTCCGAGAAAATCGGTTTGAATATCGTGACGCGATTCATAAATCTCTCCACATGTCTGTACTGTCGTGCAAAATAATGCCAAGGCTGTGTGGCTCATCGGATGATTACTATCTGGCCAAGCTGTGATCGATTACCGACCAAGACGTTATACTAATGTGGAACGTTATTAATCCTCAATTTGTACTTTGATTTTGTCTCAAAATTAATGTTACTCTCTCTGTATAAAATACACTTGCAACGTATATTTCTACCGACAGTGAAACTTTTGAAGAAGTGCCTGCAGAACGGCCGCCGTTAACCCAGATAGCGCGGAATTTTTTTGGCTTAATTTTTTTCTCAGAAGCAATTATTTACCTTCATATGTCTGCACAAGATCGTTATAAACGAATTTTTTCGTAATCATGCCATTAGTTTTGCAATATTGGCCTTTTTTCTGGAATGACGTCACAATGAATGTTTTAGAATTTTAATCTGATAAATCATTGTTATTAAAACAACACTGAAGATGAAATATATACATATAAATGTCTCAAAAATTAAAGAATGTTCATGAAATACAAACACAACTACGAGGAAGCCTTCAATATCTTTTGTATGAACCTTGACTTCGCAGCCGTATCCAACCACTTTGCAATTGACAATACAAGCTAAAATTGATCTGCAATGGGTTCAGGCTATCCAAGGAAATAAAAAATGACACTGTGCACAAATTCTTACATATAAGAATGAAAAAGTAAGCTCCTGTTCTCGTCCTTCTGGAGGGACGTCAGCGGTATATGGGTTGAGGAAAATAGCATCGCTTGAAGATTTTTGATATCGATCAATTAAGCGATCAATATTTCAAAAGTGTTGAAATATTTTTTGGTTTGGCGCAAGTTTGACAGAACAGGGGCTTGTATTTTAAAATGTTGTGTCAACGAATGTTGCAGTGGTAAAATCGCGTTGCCAGTGAGAGAACTTTTTTTTAATGCACATGGTTTGAACATGATTAACGTTATGCGTGCTTCTATAAGTACCATCCGCATGAATGTTGAGGCTGTGATGCAGATGACGGCAGCAATTTTGACTAATAACGCCATCACAAACGAAGTATATTGTGCATTTTTTTAAAAATTATAATAAATAGTGGCAAACAATGATGAGCCGGCCGCGGTGGCCGAGGTGACTGAGGCGCTCCAGTCACGGTCAGCACGGCCACTACGGTCGGGGGTTCGAATCCCCCCTCGGGCATGGATATTTGTGCCGTCCTAGTTCGTAATTAGTTCATAAGTAGTTTGTAAGTTTAGGGACTGATGACCCCGTAGTTAAGTCCCATAAGCTTAACAAACATTTGATTTGAAACAATGATGATTAATTGCGGTTCAATCGACAGATTAAACGATAAAACCGCAGAAGATTAAATAACACGTTTTCAGGTAGCAGTAGAAAAGAAAAAACAAAATAAGAAAAATAACGTCCGGAGGAGGAATGGAACACAGAACCGCGTCACATGTAGGTCGTTGGAATGTTCGGAGTACTTTGTGTTCAGACATTGTACTCTGACACCAAATAAACGAACAATAATCAAGTGTGGGCCGTAAAAATATTCTTTAAGCGCTCTCATTTATTTATCAGTTACACTTCCCTATTATTTTTGGAAGAAACTGAAATTTCCCAGTCACCTTTTCTACAATCGACCTACATTTTCGTTCCATTTTCTGTCCCTTACTAACGTTACGCGTAGATATTTAATCGGCGTCAATGTATCAAACAACATACCACTAACACTCTCAACTTACTCATCTATAGAAACTTAATTTTTTTCCTACATGTGAAGAAAACCGCCATTCTGCAAACAAAATAGAAATTCTCAAGTGCGTCACTTCTCGTATTGTTCAAAATGGTTCAAATGTCTGTAAATCTATCGGACCAAACTGCGTGGTCATCAGTCCGTAGCTTACAAACTACTTAAACCTAGGTAAACTAATCTAAGGACAAACACACACCCATGCCCCAGGGAGGACTCGAACCTCCACGGCGAGCAACCGCGCGCTCCGCAGCGAAGCGCTTTAGACCGCTCGGCTACTCCACCGCGGCTCTCGTATTGTCATCAGTGGGCAAGGCAGAAGCCAGACTGAGATTCACTTGAATAATTCTTAGGGAATGCTGCCCATCTACAAAGGAAGTAGATCGCAAAAAAAAAAAAAAAAAAAAAAAAAAAAAAAAAAAAAAATCATTCGACCAATACCAATATTGTTCGTCAGCACGGGATACGTACCATGCAGGATTAACAGAGGACACGTAGAAGAACCAAAGAAGAGTAAAACGTTTCGTTACAGGTTTATTTATTAAGTGAGCGCGGTATCGTCACGGAGAGGTTCAAATGTTCGTAAATCTACCGGTCCAAACTGCTTGGTCACCAGTCCGTAGCTTACAAACTACATAAACTAAGGTAAACTAACCTAAGGACAAAACACACACCCATGCCCCAGGGTGGACGCGAACCTCCGACGGCGAGCAACCACGCGCTCCGCAGCGAGGCGCCTTAGACCGCTCGGCTACTCCACCACGGCTCACGGAGATGATCAATCAACTGCAGATGTTGGTGAATTTTCGAATGTTTATAATCCTAAGGGACCAAACTGATTAGGTTATCGGTCCCTAGACTTACAAACTACTTAAACTAACTTACGCTAAGAACAACACACACATCCATGTCCGTTGGAGTACTCAGAGGCGTTCTGCAAAACAGTATGGGTTACTGTCGAAGTTCGACAACGTACGACTCTAGAAGAGTTTACCAATATGTTGTTTGTTCCTCATGAAAAGACTATGAAGATAAAATTAAGAGAGATTCAACCCAATACGGAGATTTACCAGCAATAGTTCTTTCCGCGAACCATACCCAACGAATGCTGCCCAAAGTAGACTGCTCCACCTACCAAAAGGTGGCTTGTTAATTAGAAATACAGATATAGATCAAAGAATAGTCTTAAATGTAGACATAACAATAGCGGTCCTCTCACACTTTCTAAGTGTATTCCTGACGATTCTTTTGTCTGCTATGAACAGTAGTCATGGTGAAACCGCTAAGGTAAGTGGCGCAGCAACCGTGATGCAGAATAAAAGTTGTGATGAGTTGACAAACGGGGACCTTTCTCTCGAGAGAAATGGCAGCGGTAAGGAACCGCGCATCTGGCAACTAGCAATTACGTGTTCATAGGGCGAGACGTATATTGTTTAGGCGAGGTAACTGGAGAAACCGGCAAGCCCTAACCACTCCTCAATTACGACTTCTTCCCAGTGGAGGACTAAGGGAGGAAAAGGGGGGGCGTACCGCCCCGGGCCTCAGTTTTTTGTTTATTTTTTACTTATTTATTTATTTATTTTCTTTTTTTTTCATTTTTGAGCGCACTTGACCTCTCTTTCTGCGGCCTTGAAATGTCAAAAGCTATTTTTTAGACTGTCCAATGCCTCTCATCCTAGGGGGGAGGGGGGAGGGCTCCAAATCTCATAAGTTACTTTTTTATAGTAAAACATGAATTTCCAAGTGGATGGGGGGCATCAATTTTTTTATATTTTTTATTTATTTATTTATTTTGCCGCCGCCGCCCCGGGCCTCCGACAGCCATAGTCTGCCACTGCTTCTCCCGTCCTCCGTTTGTTCCACGTGGTGAGAATGTTTACGCCGCTTCATTTGTTACTTTCTAACAATGACAATGCAATGCAGGTCATGGAGTCCTTGATGGAGAATTTAACAACATCGTTAATACCAATGAAAGACTTCACGCGATCGTACAATTCTGACTAGCCGTTATTTCTCTTACGGCGACTGTAGACCATCCAGTCTGCTTGGCAGAAACGCTATCGGCGGAGCGCGTGCTTGACAAGCACATGCGTAGACGTCAAGCAAGCAGTCAAGCGTGTTCCGTGAACACGTTGCTGCGCTTGTGTGCCGACTATTTCTTTGACTTCAATTGTAATCACAGTTTACTGTTAACAGTACGGTGAAAATACTTACTGATGCAGATAAAGGTTGTATTGCATTGGCTTTAGCTCTGTGTATGAAAATAATAGGAAGACATCGATATACGAAGGAGTGGTTGAAATTACGAGAGAAGTACACCCACGAAAATCTGCTGCCGGCCGCGGTGGCCGAGGGGACTGAGGCGCTTCAGTCACGGTCTCCACGGCCACTACGGTCGGGGGTTCGAATCCCCCCACGGGCATGGATATTTGTGCCGTCCTTAGTTGCAGCTAGTTCATAAGTAGTTTGTAAGTTTAGGGACTGATGACCCCGTAGTTAAGTCCCTTAAGCTTAACAAACATTTGAACATTTTTGAAAATCTGCTGTCCGAAATGCTACCTGCAGAACCAGGCGATTATACGAATTTCCTACGAATAGACAGTAACACATTTAATGACTTGCTGGAATTAATTCGGCTTCATATTGAGAAGAAGGATACAGTTACGCGAACTTGATCTTCCAAAAATTTAAGTTCGTTATAGTACCACAGAGTTGATACATAAACACTGTCTGTCGAAGAGCCTAAAACCTTGCTCTTCCTCACGTTGCAATTTTCCCGTCTGAAACAAGTACGCAAAATGTTTATTTTCTTCTTCACGTCGTCGTCTGTAACCCTTGGATGCACAGGCGTAGAGTGTGTCATTTTCTGTATGGCAGACGACCTTTTATTTTTATCCATTTATTTGGTACTGCGTACCTTCCACAGCTCCGTAAATTCTCTGTACAGAGAGAAATCGGTCACTAAGGCCATTTCTGAAAACTCTACTGTCCGCTACTTATTTACACAAATGAAACACGCGCGCATACAAAACAAAACCATGCGGTCGTGGCTGATTGGTTAGTAGCAAAGCGAGGGAACAATCACAGCTATCAAGCAAGCCAGTCAATCCACTGATCTGCCAAGCACAACAAGCACCCTGTGAGAGTGACATTTCGTGAATCACAGTCACATTTCTCGTCATTCACGTGAGGTTCGCCAAGCATGTTTGGACGTCTACAGGCCACTTTAGGAGCAATACTACACACATCGGCGAAAACGTACACAACCGAGACTGTCTAGCGGACAAAGTAGCATTTCATTACAAGATCTTCAGATTATTACATTACGTCAGTATAAATTTCCAGACCGAACAAAACAAAAAAGCCATCCACCAGATACTGGATGGGGATGTCGGCTATACAGCGAGATTAAAAACAAGATATGAAACTGACAAGGCACATCGGGTGTACATCAAGGATAAGCAATAGCATAGGAAGCTGGGGTTGCGAACGCCACGAGAGGGCGCTAAGATCAGAAGAGGGCAGGCACTGTTTAATTGGGCCGCACATTCCCGAACAGACACGATGGTCGCACGTACCTTGTATTCCTGCGAGAGGTTCTGTCGGACTTGCTGAATTATGTTACCATGCTTATTCGTCGCCACATTACATTTCAGCACAACGTAGCCGCCGCGCATTTCAGCAGACAGGTTAGAGCACATCTGTAAGCAATCTTTCCCGGCCTCTGGATTGGCCATATCACCATTCGACTTTTTCCCCCTGTAGGGGTATCTGAAAGGTCTTGTGTATGAAACACCTGTTATATCGTATGGTATCCAATTGACATGATTGTTGTGGGAGCAGGATGTCTTTGAGATGGACCTGGTATCTTTGATAGGGTTCAGTGCATCGACGATGTCAAGCGTAACTCTGTGCATCATTTCTTGAGAAAAAAACTTCTTACCAGACTTACAACAAAGTGATTCTACACACACACAAAAAAAAAAAAAAAAAAAAAAAAAAGGTTGTATCACCTTGATTCCAAGATGTCTTGAACACTCACGTTGAATGTGAATATTGCATCAAGCATGGTCGTGCTGAACTACACCATGACTACTCCAGAGAAGAGGAAAATCATAACTGTGAAAGGGTATTATGTCGAGCGATTGTGGGAAACTTGGTAGAGCATTAGTTTGTTGTAGCAAGGGTATTTGGTTCAAGCCCTGCTTTAGTACTCTTTTCGAACCGCAGTACGTTGACAATTGTTGTATGGGACTACATGTTCCTGACTTGTAAAAGGACTGTTCGGATTTTATTGCAGTGTGTTATCGGGAGTTTCTTTTGCTTCTTTATATGAAAGTAGCAAACCTGTAGAGTATATTCGTAGTTTCAGAAAATAAATAGCAGAAGCAATCGGAACACAAGAATAAAGAAACAATTGCACCACACGGGCGAAAGTAATAATAATAACATTAATAATAATAACAACGAACGACTGCAACATTGGCAGTACTTTTACGTGTCAGGAACATGTCCCATATAACGCTCGCTGTGTGTAGATGTAGAAGAATTTCCAACGTAAAACAGAAAAAAGAAATTAGCACCACCAGGTCTTGAACCCAGAAACCTTGAAACGACAAACGTACAGAGTATTGTAACATTCTTAGTTCCTATTTTGTTCTTTCTAAATGTTCAAATGTTTGTAAAGCTTAAGGGACTTAACTACGGGGTCATCAGTCCCTAAACTTACAAACTACTTATGAACTACTTACGAACTAGGACTGCACAAATATCCATGCCCGAGGGGGGATTCGAACCCCCGACCGTCGTGGCCGTGCAGACCGTGATTGGAGCGCCTCAGTTCCCTCGGCCACCGCGGCCGGCTTGTTCTTTCTTTCCACGGTTGATTTTTTATATTATAATGTGGACATTTATGTAAACCGTCTATGCAACTGAATAATGCATTTCGACTTTATTTGGAAGGCATCATCAGTGACAATATTTGGTGGATGGTGGTTTACATGTAGTGCTGATTGGTGACTTTACGTTGTTCTGTTTCCATTTTTGTTTTTACCACTTCACCACTGGGCACATGGCACATGGTAAAAACAAAAACGCCAAGGGAATATATAATTGGAAAGAAAACAACCTAAAGTCACCAATCAGCACTATATGTAAACCACCATCCACCAAATATTGCCACTGACGATGCCTTCCAAATAAAGGCGAAATGCATATGGCAATATAAAACTTACATTATTCAGTTGCATAGACGCTTTACATAAATAGCCACATTATCATATAGCACGGTTCAGTAGCACTGTGGCTCAGCGCGTCCGGTCAGGGGCCTAAACGCTATTTGTAATAAAAAAAGCTGAGCCAAATATCCAACGTTGTAATAAAAAAAGCTGAGCCAAATATCCAACGAACAAACCAAAACGAAGTGAACTAACAACCGCAAAATATAGATCAACGTGGGAAAAATAGCGCGCCCGTCAGGGGTTAAACGCTCTCTTTAATAAAAAAGCAGAGCCAAATATTCAACGAACAAACAAGAACGAACTGAAACAACGACCGCAACGTATAGATCTACCTGGAAAAAAATTTAAAAAATTAAAAAATGTAGCACAGTGGTAGAGTGCCAGACTATGAATCACCGGCTGCGGTGGCTGAGGGGACTGAGGCGCTACCGTCACGGTCTGCACGGCCACTACGGTCGGGGGTTCGAATCCCCCCTCGGGCATGGATATTTGTGCCGTCCTTAGTCTTAGTTAGTTGATAAGTAGTTTGTAAGTTTAGGGACTGATGACCCCGTAGTTAAGTCCCATAGACTATACAAAAATTTGAACATTTTTGACTATGAATCGAAAGGTCACTGGTTCGATCCCCACCAGGTCCTAAAATTTTTATCTGTCACTTCCCACGTCTTTCACCTCTGGCAGTGTTGCCGACCTGAAAAATATCGAGTAGCATCGTGGTTCTGAACCCACGTTAAACTGTAGGTCCCCCTATAGTACGAATGTCGGAAAAAGGCTGCGGCATACCACCTCCAAACAGGACCATGCCCAATAAAGCACTGTGGTGTTCAAACCAATCTTCGGATTGTTGACTGCTTTACCTATTTTAATACAGTGCCCTCTAACGACTTTCCCACGGGAGCTCGAGGCGACGCACCCTCACTGGTGTGCTTTTCATGTACTCCGTAGGTCAGGTGTAATTAATATGGATTGTGCATCTGTTCCTGGACGGCAGGTCATAGTACGAATTATATGGAAGTTTTGGTCGATACTCTATCGATATACAGCGTTTGGTACCGATCTGATTGTACGACTTATGGAGGTTATGGTGCAAGTAGCTGCACGGCAACCTCATAATAAGAGATGTATGGGCGCGTGTTACACATGGAAATGTAAAACTGTCATTATTGAGATGCATAGATGCTTTACATAAAGATATAAAAAAGCCAAGATCGCTGATCACCAATTTTTATTTAAGACGACCGGGTTCGCTGAACTATGTCAGCATCATCTGGTCCAATAAAATATTTTACAAGGCCATGATCTTGTAATGTAATTAGTTGCTATATAACATAATTTACAGTGCATAGGTGCACTATGTGATGACTATGTAATGACATAGTGCACCTATGCACTGTAAATGCCGGCCGCGGTGGCCGAGGGGACTGAGGCGCTTCAATCACGTTCTGCACTGTCACTACTGTCGGGGGTTCGAATCCCCTCTCGGGCATGGATATTTGTGCCGTCCTTAGTTGTAGGTAGTTCATAAGTAGTTCGTAAGTTTAGGGACTGATGACCCGTAGTTAAGTCCCTTAAGCTTAACAAACATTTGAACATTTGAGCACTGTAAATTATGTTATATAGCAACGGATTACATACAAGATTAAGGCCTTGTAAAATGATTTTATTGGACCAGGTGATGCTGACATAGTTCAGCGAAAGCGGTCGTCTTAAATAAAAATTGATGATCAGCGATCTTGGCTTTTTTATATCTTTCTACAATATCATAATTGGATCGTCCCCTAGAACCATTATAATACACTATGGTGTGGCTCGGTAGCACAGTGGGAAAGTGGCGGCCTATGAATCGAAAGGTCGCGGGTTCGATCCCCGCCAGGTCCTAACATTTTTATGTCCCTTCCCACGTCTTTCACCTCTGGCAATGTTGCCGACGTGAAAAATATCGAGTAGAATCTTGGTTCGGAATCCACGTTAAACTGTAGGCCCCTCTATTATAACTGCCTGGGTAAATCAGTTCGATTGACGGAACAAGGCAGTGGTATATCACCTCCAAACTGGACCATTCGCAGTAAAGCACTGTGGTGTTCAAATCAATCTTCGGATTGTTGACTGCTTTACCTTATTTCATACAGTACGCAATATCAACTTCCCCACGGGAGCTCAAAATGTTCAAATGTTTGTTTAGCTTATGGGACTTCACTACGGGGTTCAAAATGTTCAAATGTTTGTAAAGCTTATGGGACTTAACTACGGGGTCATCAGTCCCTAAACTTACAAACTACTGATGAACTAGCTAATACTAAGGACGGCACAAATATCCATGCCCGAGGGGGGATTCGAGCCCCCGACAGTAGTGGCCGTGCAGACCGTGACTGAAGCGCCTCAGTCCCCTCGGCCACGGGAGCTCGAGGCGGCGAACTGTCACTGATGTGCTTTCCACGTACTCCGTAGGTGAGGTGTAATTATTATGGATTGTGCATCTTCTCCTGGACGGCAGGTCATAGCACGAATGATACGGAAGTTTTGGTCGATACTCTATCGATATACAGCGTTTGGTAACGATCAGCTTGTACGACATATGGAGGTTAGGGTGCAAGCAGCTGCACATAATAGGAGATGTGTTACGTGGTCGCTGCAGTGAGTGCCCGCAGCCGTTTCGCTCAGTCAGGTTGCGTCACGGCGGAAGAGGAGAAAGCGCGGCTCCAGCCGCCTCCTTTCACCGTCTCAGACGCCGGACCTCTTTGTTACGGCTTCCCCGCTCAAAGAAGTATTTTCGCCCGACGGAAAAATCGAGAACACTGCCGGTCATCGTCGAGAACGGCTGGCGGGCGTGGGCGATGCGGCGGCGACGGCGGTATTCACTTCCGGTACCGAACGAACCTTCTGGAACACCCGACACCGCTTCCTTCCGAGCTTTCTCACTCCTGTTTCGCATTACCTACGCCACTGCCGTTCGGGTTTACCCCCGCTGCCTGGTCCGCGTGTCGTGCAACGTGATCTCGCTGTAGAAAGTGCCGGCTGCTGCTGCGTGGTCGCCGGGAGGGGGGGAGTGGGAAGGAAAAGACGTCGCTCATTCAGGACTGCGACGCACCAAGTGACGCAAACACAAATAAGGAAAAAGAGCGTGTTTGTAAACTTCGTTATCATAGAGAGTCTAGACAAAATGTTCAAATGTTTGTTAAGCTTAAGGGACTTAACTACGGGGTCATCAGTCGCTAAACTTACAAACTACTTATGAACTACCTACAACTAAGGACGGCACAAATATCCATGCCCGAGGGGGGATTCGAACTCCCGACCGTAGTGGCCGTGCAGACCGTGACTGAAGCGCCTCAGTCCCCTCGGCCACCGCGGCCGGCGGAGTCCAGACAGTAGGATGGACCAGAATAATCAGCAGATGTAGAAATTAATCAAATGGAAAAAGCCAGTGCTTGGACTGAAATTAACTGTGACAAGCAATACATATCTATAATATGTTGAGGAAATTTAGAGGGCCGGAATTTGAAAAAAAAAAAAATTCAAATGTTTGTAAATCTATCGGACGAAACTGCGTGGTCATCAGTCCGTAGCTTACAAACTACTTAAACCTAAGTAAACTAACCTAAGGACAAACCCCTGCCCCAGGGAGGACTCGAACCTCCACGGCGAGCAACCGCGCGCTCCGGAATTTGAAACTGAGTATAGTACGATCTTGCTGCCGCCTACTTACATGTCGCGTGGTGATCAGAAACACAAGATAAGAGAAATTAGGGCTCGTACGGAGGCATGTACGAATTCTTGTTTTCCTCGTTCTATTTGGGAGTGGAATAGTAAAGGAAATGCCTAGTAGTGGTACAGTGTACCCTCCGCCTCGCACCTTACGATGAATTGCGGAGTATGTATCTAGATATAGATGTAGAATATTCACAGAATGCCGTACAACTTCCAAGTCATCTTTGTTAAAACCCTATATATTAAATGTATCCTTGAACAGTTATCTAAGAGCAATTCACCAATATCCACATATCTGGAGCAGTAAAATATTATTAATACTGTGAAAACTAGCTACCCAACAAACAAATAAATTACAAACGACTTCCATTTAAGCTGCCACACTGCGAACAATAGCCGGGTTTGTCTTAAGCCTGCCGCGGCGGAGTGGCCGAGCGCATTAAGGCGCTATGCTCCGATGCGTACCCGTCGGGGGTTCGAATCCTTCCTCAGGCATGGATGTTTCTGGCGTCTTTAGTATTTCTCTTAGGCTGCAGCGGATTAGCCGTGCCAATTGGAGTGCCGTGCTGCGGTGCGCGCGGTTGTTCGCCGTCAGAGGTTCGAATCACCCTTCGGGCATGGGTGTTTGTGTTGTCCTTAGTATAAGTTACTTTTTCGTTTAAGTAGTTTGTAAGCCTAATGACTGATGACCAACATAGTTAAGTCCCTTAGATTTACAAACAGTTGAACATCTTTGGAGAAAATCGTAAGATGAGGGAAAGTGACTTCCTGACTGTTATTCTATGACTTGGCCCTTTTACAATAAAACTGCCCTAGAGGATAAGTTCAAAAGTCAAAATGTTCAAATGTTTGTAAAGCTTATGGGACTTAACTACGGGGTCATCAGTCCCTAAACTTACAAACTACTTAAGAAGTAGCTAATACAAAGGACGTACAAATATCCGTGCCCAAGGGGGGATTCGAACCCCGACCGTAGTGGCCCTGCAGACCGTGACTGGCGCACCGCAGACCGCTCGGCCACTGCGGCTGGCTGAGCATAAGTTCAAAGGTGTTCCTACACTTTCTATAATTTTGGTATTCAATAATCGTTCACAAGACTAAGAAACAAATTAATATATTTCATATGGTACTGCTGTTATCCACTTCGGCAGCGTGGTCTGAGGCGCCATATCACGGATTGCGCGAACGCTCTCGCCGGAGGTTCGAGTTCTCTCTCAGGCATGGGTGAATGTGCTGTGTTTAGCTTAAGTTAGTTTAAGCAGTGTGTAAGTTAGGATCCAATGACTCAAGCAGTTTCGTCCCTTAGTTACATAAATTACATTTAAAAGTTATCCATTTATGTCATTACTAGTGATGCTTCCAAGTTATCGTGAACACACAGTAGGATTCGCTGACCATATAATAAGGAATTAATAATTTAAAATGAATAGAATTTTACATCTTGCGCGGACCACCTTTTAGCTCTTGTGGACCACAGGTTGGGAACCATTGGTTTAAACATTGCGTGAGTGGGCAAGTCCCTACTTTAAAGTAGTGTGTGGAGAGCCAGAAGTACCTTGCCCTCCTGTAAGTCGGCCTCTGCAGTACACAACAAGAGAATAACCTCAGGCTTGCGCCTCGGTGGCTCAGTAATCCGGCGCGATAGCTCAGCGAGCTCGGTCAGAGGGCTAGCCGTCCTCTGTTATGAGAAACTGAGCTGAGAAACCAAGGTCAATGTAGAGCAAACATGCCCGCAGAGGACCGAGCTACCAGAAAGAAAGAAAAATCTAAAATGGTGATAAGGTGACAGAGCGCAAATCCGAGGATCTGGGTGCGATCGCCAGTCATACCTAGCACTTTTGATCCCTTACCTCTGCTAATGTTGATGTGCTTAATCCCGAGTTGCACCGTGGTTCGGAATCCACATTCAACTGCAGCTCCCGACCTGGAGAGTCAGTTCAAAGTCAGAGGAAGGCAACGGTATACCACCTCCAAACAATGGTGAGTCCATGACGGCCTGCCGCAATACTATGGCACTCTGGCTCAGTAGAAGGACTCTAGTATAGTACCGACCACGCGTTTATACCCCACGACCAATCAAGCAAAACTCTCACAGTTTTTAAGATGTGATGACTACTTTACCTTTACCCACAGACGAATATTATTCTGTGCTTTTAAGAACGTAATCAAACGGAAACTGCATGTCGTGTCGCGGGTGGAAGCCAAATTTATTAAGGGGAGGTACCGGTGAAATTACTGCCCGGTCGTAAAAAAGTCGCAGGGACCTGAAAATTTGATTCATTGGCATGATCAATCTAATTAACTAAACATTTTTTTTTCATTTTCTATTTCTCAAAATTTTCTGGCAATGTATTCACAAATAAATATTGAGTCTAAAATGTCTAAAATTGACGAAGCAGTATCATATTTTTATTGCGGCTATTTTGCTTTCTTAAATTGAAGTACAGTGACATTTTACCACTATAAGAATTTGACTTCAAATAGAATTACTACGGCATGAAACAATGTTTCGAACTATTTGAATGATATATAGATAAACACTTCAGTCGATCCCCATCGAAGGTTCGAGTATTCCCTCTGAATGATGTGTGTGTGTGTGTGTGTGTGTGTGTTTTGTTCGTAGGATAAGTTAGTTTAAGAATTTCATAAGTGTAAGGACTGATGACGATGACCTCAGCAGTTTGGTCCTTAGCTTTACAAACATTTCAACATTTGAACAGTTTATGTGTTTGAAAATTGTATTTTTTTGTTTTCAATTTACATATTTTATCACAAATTAGCAGTGTATATGATTGAAGCAGCGCGGAATGACTATGTGGTCTAAGGCCTCATGCTACAGACAGGGCTGCCGTTCCTGCCGGAGGTTCGAGTCCTCCACCGGGCATGGATGTGTGTCTGTTGTCCTTAGTGCCGGCCGCGGTGGCCGAGGGGACTGAGGCGCTTCAGTCACGGTCTGCACGGCCACTACGGTCGGGGGTTCGAATCCCCCCTCGGGAATGGATATTTGTGCAGTCCTTACTCTTAGCTAGTTCATAGTAGTTTGTAAGCTTAGGGACTGATGACCCCGTAGTTAAGTCCCATAAGTGCTACAAACACTTGAACACACGTGTTGTCCTTAGTGTCAGTTAGTTTATGTAGTTTGTAGTCTAGGAACTGATGAGCATAACAGTTTGGAGATCTCGGTTGTAGAGGCCTGCAGTTCGCCTGTTCAGTAAATATTCTTCATCGAAAACTATCTCTCATCTTTCCGGAACTGCCTACCACACAGTGATTTCCGCAAACGACGAACCTTCCGTAAATGTAGACTTCCGGCTAAGCTGAATAAAACAAGTTACTGTGTTCTGCCGCGGGGGAGTGGCCGACCGTTCTAAGGCGTCGTCTTGCGGAGCGCGCGGTTACTCGCCGTCGGAGGTTCGAGTCCTCCCTCTGGCATATGTGTGTGTATGTATGTTGTCTTTTAGTTAGTTTAACTTAGTTCAAGTTTTTTGTAAGCCTAGGAACTAATAAACAAAGAAGTTCCACAGATTTACGATTTGAATTTGTTACTGCGTTACACTTGAGTAAAAATGAACCGCAAAGGGAGCTAGATGTGTCTTTCGACTGAATCAAAGGAACATCAGTTTTTAACGCTTTGTTGACAAAGTGATCATTAGAGACGTAGCACAAGTTCCAATTTTTTTTTTTTTTTTTTGGGGGGGGGGGGAAGGAAATCGGTGGTGCCCTTTCATAGGAACCAGCCTTGCATTTCATTAATTAATTTAGGGAAATCATGTCAATTGAAATCTGGATGGCAGGAAGCGGGTTTGAATCGCCATCTCCCGGAATACGAATCCAGTGTCGTACCGCAGTTACCACATACAATAAATCTAAGAACCCACTCCTTCTGTCCTCGAGATTCAAACAACAGTACATTTGTTATCTGAGAAACGTGTCAGACTTTATCTGCTTCGCAAAGACTTCCTGCATCATTTGTAATTCAGATGTCAATACTGTACGCTCAGCTGCCGTCGCTTTTGTTTATTTCGTTGCTGAATGTTGTGCACGTATATGCGATAACGACACGAATACAACAGAGACCGATGTGCAGCTTAAAGAAGCCATGAGAGTTATTACTGGTACTGTTAAATCTCTAATATTGTTCCACAAGATTTAAGGAGGGAAATCAGCTAAGATATATTTGATCAAGAAGGTTATATCTCATAAGAATCCTCCTTTGTATGATTCCCTACCAGATCCACCAACGAATAACCTGAAATCATGTCAACCATCCTGGATTGACTCAGAAAGTATCACTTCTTTCGACATGACCTCCAAGTGGCTACAACGCTGTAGCGCTGTTTAAGCATTTTGTGTATTCGCTAGTATTCAGTTGGTCCGCAGCAGTGCGAGAAAGTGCACAATTTCGTAAGAGCCAAGTCTCTGGATCGAATTCCCTCCTGGTAGGTCTCTATTTATATTATTCCCACTTAATTCCAACAACAGATTTATTACGACTGTGCAAATTATCAACATGTATTGAATGATTTATTGATTTTAAAGTCTGTCATTAGTTTTTCATTCCCTGTTGCAAATTTACTTGCGGCCTTGGCTGGGACACTCGGAGTAATAGCGAGAACCATTTGTTTCCTCAATACAGGAAGCGAAAGGCGATGCGAGGAACGAGAAGCCATTCCGGAACAGCACCCGGTCTTGGAAGGCCGCCGGCCATTTACGTCACGGTGTTCTAGTTCTGTCCCATTTTCCCTCGCGAGATCTCCTTCAGACATGTCAGGTGACTAATCTCTCCGGCGACGTAACTTTCCGCACTACCACCTAGTTTTTCCGTCGCGTTGCTAGTTTCTCCGACCGTCGAATCCGTCCTGAAGACTCATCGGCTCTTTTTCTTACGAAGTAGAGTGCTATCGACAGATTAAGCACAAAATGATTTCATATTTTTAGATTTCCAGAAGGCATCATAAGATGCTTCTAATCAAACTGCGTCCCTAAGGAGTAGTGTCTCAGTTGAGCGACTGGATTTCTCTGTTTCTTGGCAGTAAGACAACACAGTTCGTAGTAATTGATGGAAAGTCATCGAATAAAAGAGAAATTATATCTCGCGTTCCCCAAGGAAGCGTTGACCCTCTGCTATTCCTAAACATCGTTAACGATTTAGGAGACAACCTGAGCAACCCTCTCTTAAGAGTGCTTGCTACTAGCGAAGTACGCGTGTTAACGTCACTTCCGAGTTTCATTTAGGTGCGCCTACCTTAGTTCGTTTAATAACAAAGTTCGGTGTGGCGGGCAGTCTGGGTGTGGTTTTTAAGCAGTTTCTCATATCTGATGAGATAAAAATCTGGCTGAAACTCAAGTCCCGCAACAGTTACATGATTCCCGAACATTTAGAAAACGTTCACATTCTTTCCTGTGATAACACTACATCCAGACAGTTGGGGTGCATCTGTTACATCAAAAAAAAAAAGTTTGTATAGCTTATGGGACTTAACTATGGGGTCATCAGTCCCTAAACTTACAAACTACTTACGAACTAGCTAACACTAAGGACGGCACAAATATCCATGCCCGAGGGGGGATTCGAACCCCCGACCGTAGTGGCCGTGTAGACCGTGACTGGAGCGCCTCAGTCCCCCTTTTTTTTTTTTTTTTTTTTTTTTTTTTTTTTTTTTTTTTTTTTTTTTTGCTCTATCTGTAGCTCTGTTCGTTGCGGACGTTGATCAAGTTTGTTCGTTTTTGTTCGATTTGTTCTTGGCTCAGCTTTTTTTATTACAGAGGACGTTCAGCCCTCTGACCGGGCGCGCTGAGCCACGGCGCCCGGCTCCTCGGCCACCGCGGCCGGCCCTGTTACATCCCGAGGGTATGAGGTTAACGTTATAGCACATCTGACGCGCTATCAAGATCGGGGACCGCACATGCTCTGTGAACCAACAAGTCTAAGACACTATTGCACCCAGCAGGGCGAATATAGCTTTATATTTATACAATTATTTATATGGTGTCTGTTCTTTTCGGACATGTCCGAAAGAACAGACACCATTTGTTGACATTAACGGCCGTAATTTTACGAATTCGAACTATTTAAACATTTCGACCTTTTCAGGACATTGAAATAAATCCAATGGCAAAGATGAAAATTTGTACTGGACCTGGATTCGAACCCGGATTTCCCGCTTTGGGCCAGCGCTTGCCTAGCCCGCGAGCTCTCGCGCGTGAGCATTTTACTCATAGTAAGTTTAAAAGAATCGGCATTTAACCAATTTTAAATAGTCAAATATGTGTGTTTTCTTATAAACGCAACTAGAAATACTTATTTAAACATATTAAGAACATTACAAAATGTTCTTTGACTGTCAGAAAAACGCTATACACGCGATCGATCGCGTAACATTTAAAGGTGCGAGTTCTCGCGGGATAACCAAGAAGGCTATCCAAGCACGCTTCCCTTCCAACCCAAATTATCACCTTGTAACACACTACGATTGTAGTGCCCCCTGCTATTTGATTCCATTTGCTCGCAGCCTATACTGGATCCTCAAGGGATCGAGCGTATTAATGCGTCCGCATTGAAATTATCAATTGCCTGTTGGGGCAGATATACAATTATTTATATGGTGTCTGTTCTTTTCGGACATGCCCTGAAACGGTCAAAATGTTTGAATATTTAGAAATTAAGGTCGTTAATGTGTCTGTTCTTTCGACATATCAGAAAAGAACAGACACTGTATAAATAATTGTATATCTGCCCCACAGGCAACTGACATTTGCAATGCGGACGCATTAATATGCTCGATCCCTTGCGTGAATCCAATATAGGCTGCGAGCAAGTGGAATCAAATTGCTAGCGGGCATTACAATCGTAGTGTGCTAAAAGGTGAGACAAAGAGAAAAATATGAAGTTTGCAAAAAAGCACAAATTTTCATCTTTGCCATTGGATTTATTTCAGTGCCCTCAAACGATCGAAACTTTAAAATATTTCGAATACGGTTTATATTCATAGGTTTGCGGTAGGCACAGTGTCGCAGCTTTAGCTTTTCCTCTGACGACGATAACCCAAAATTGTAAACTACTGTGCTACTACTATCTTTCTTCCTTTCATATCGAACTGAATATTCGAGTGGAGCGAGTACAAACGCTGCCTTTATAGGAACTTTTTTGTGCTGGGGCGATTCCCGTTTCTGGTCCCGATAAATTTGGACACCACCTTGCGAATATCCATAACTTGCCTCATGCAGCAGTGACTACCTGAAGCGGCTGAACAGCTGCATCGAATAAATTTATAGGACTTGCAGAATCCCGCGAAGTGAATGTATAACAGATCCGACGGGAAAGCTAGAAAAGTCTCGTAAACCCTTTTTCTTTTTTAACCGTCGGTCGGTTTCCAAAAGTGTCGCTAGCTGTCTTACAGTAAAGGGACTGATGATACGTTTTATCGTGATACGAAAAAACCATCTTGTACGTTAGAGAACGAGTGCTAGAAAGATGCACGTTGGCTCTTATCTTAGGCTCAATGCACACGAGTAACAGCCGCGCGTGCTCACAGCGAGATCAGCAGAGTCAGAAATAGTTCCTGTACACAAACGGCGACATCGCGGCGATAATCGCACGCCGTACTCAATTGGAAGGCAAAACGTAAGGCGTGCACAGGAGAAAACAAAGCAGTGATTGCATTAAACTGGCTGACATAACGAAATATACTGCTTGACAACTAACCAACTGCGACATTGTTGGAGGAGTATATTCACAGCCTATGATGCATGACATGAAACACAGTACATAATTATACGAGGCGCGTCCAGAAAGTAAGTTCCGTTTGGTTATATAAAACGAACTGGTACAGAAACAGACAAAATATTGATTGTACAAAAATGTACAACTGTTGAACCAATTTTCTACATAGCTTCCGAAATTTTGTAGGCAATTGTCGCAGCATGGCACAAGGCTTTGTGAGACTTTTTCATAGAATGTTGCCGCCTGTGTATTCAGCCATGTGGTAACATGTTCTTTCAGCTCGTCATCATCGTTGAAGTGTTGTCCACCAAGGACAGATTTTAGGTGTAAGAAGAGGATTACTGTCAAATGATTTTTTTTTTTTTTTTTTTTTTTTTTTTTCACGATAATGCCTGACCTCACTCACCGAATGTGACCAAACAATTCTTACGGAAATTTCAATGGGACCTGTTTGATCATCCTCCATACAGCTTGGACCTCTCTCCTAGCGACTTTCATCTCTTCTTACACCTAAAATCTGTCCTTGGTGGTCAACACTTCAACGATGATAAAGAGCTGTTCGCACAGGGTTGAATACACAGGCGGCAACCTTCTGTGAAGGATGCACGCAAAAACTTGTGGCACGCTATGACAAGTGCCTACAAAATTTCGGCAGTTATGTGAAAAAGTAGTTTAAGAGTTGTAGAATTTTGTGCAATAAAAATTTCTTCTGTATCTGTGTACAATTTCATTTTATTACCAAACGGAACTTACTTTCTGGACGCGCCTCGAATAATAGGGGTGAAATGGTATGGTTATCTACATCTATATTCCGCACGCAACCTCACTGTGTTTGGTGGCGGATGGTTCTTTGTTTACCATCTTCAGCCGCGGTGGAGTAGCCGAGCGGTCTAAAGCGTCTCGCTGCGGAGCGCGCGGTTGCTCGCTGTGGAGGTTCGAGTCCTCGCTGGGGCATGGGTATGTGTGTTGGCCTTAGGTTAGTTTAGCTTAGTTTAAGTAGTTTGTAAGCTACGGACTGATGACCACCCAGTTTGGTCCGATAGATTTACAAACATTTGAACATTTGAACTGGCGTGCCCAAAGGAAATGTTATAGGACGTTTGCTTTTCACTATACATCAATGACCTCGTAGATAATAACGAAAGTTTAGTGACATATATATTCAAGGCTACTGAAAATGCCTTGTAAATAACGGCGAAACGCGTATGGCAAAACTAGCAGTTAAAAAAAAAAAAAAAAAAAAAAAAAGTTCAAATGGTTGTTAAGCTTATGGGACTTAACTGCGGGGTCACCAGTCCCTAAGCTTACAAACTACTTATAAACTACCTAATACTAAAGACAGCATAAACATTTATACCCGAGGTGGGATTCGAAGCCCCGACGGGGAACGGCCTCGCGCATCGGAGCATAGCGCCTTAATGCGCTCGGCCACTCCGCCGCGGCGTAGTTTTTCCAGTTGGATAGACCGACACTATATACAAATATCTACACGTTAATATATGCAACTGAAGAAAAGGAGAGCAGCAAATAACTAACGAAGTGCATATAGAACGTTCGTGCGCGGGTTTATCTGGAGTCCTCTACATTTCATTTGACTATCATCAACAGTCGGTTTCAAATTGTTCAATTGTTCAATTGTTTGTTAAGTTTAAGGGACTTAACTGTGGGGTCATCAGTCCCTAAACTTACAAACTACTTATGAACTACTTACGAACTAGGACGGCACAAATATCCATGCCCGAGGGGGGATTCGAACCACCGACCGTAGTGGCCGTGCAGACCGTGACTGGAGCGCCTCAGTCCCCTCGGCCACCGCGGCCGGCTTCGTTTCAAAAAATGTTTAAATGTTTGTAATCCTATGAGACCCAACTGCAGTGAACATCGGTCGCTAGACTTACAAACTATTTAAACTAACTTATGCTAAGAACAACACTTACACCCATGCCCGAGGGAGGACTCGAATCTCCGACAGGCAGCGGCCGCGCAGTCCCTGTCAGGACGCTTAGAACCGAGCAGCATTTCCGAGAGGTAAATACGCAGCACTAGAATCTAAACCAGGGGCGTAAATAATTTATTTTTCTAGAAAGGGGCATTCGTCTTCTGAGTGGGTGAAGATTTCAGTCCACTTCGGGCGGAGGGGGGGGGGGGATGTCAGTTCTTCATTACCAGAAGTACAGGTATCGATAATGTATGCGGCCGAGGTTACTCTAGAGCAGTGTTTTTCAACCCCCATAAGGGTCACGAAGTCTTTCTTGGTGAGTCGCCGTCACTGGAGGAAGTAGGAAGAAATGAAGCTTGGAGTTTAACGTCCCGTCGACAGCGTGGTCATTAGAGACGGAGCTTACGCTCGGAAGATTTGGGTAAGGATATGGAAGGAAATCGGCCGTGCCCTTTCAAAGGAACCATCCCGGCATTTGCCTGGAGTGATTTAGGGATATCACGGGAAACCTAAATCTGGATGGCCGAAGGTAGATTTGAACCACCATCCTTCCGAATGCGAGTCCAGTGTGTTACCACTGCGCCAGCTCGCTCGGTACAGAAGGAAGTACTTGCGCCGTAAAGTAACCATGGTGTCAGTAATACAAACACGTATGCCTAAGTGAAATTTATTTAATCTTAAATTATGGAGTTAGTTGTGTAATATTCATTACGAATTGAGTAGATCATACATTGTTTTACAATACAGTGTGTTAATGATGAATAAGCACAAAGTCTGAAAACTGTTTTCAGGAAAAGAATTTGATACAATAAGTAATTCTGAAAAATATGAAAAAAACATTTACTTCCTTACAAAATGTCTCTACAGTGTACCCTTTCTTAATGTGCATAATTCGTTTCTATGTCTTGCTGAAATGCGAAATACTCGTTAACAAAAGATATTTTTCTGTCGGAAGTCACGTATAAAAAAAGGATATGTATACAATTCCAAGAAATATACAAATTACTTCATCCAACAATTTAAAAGAAAGAACACAAAATTTGTTTCGTTTGAGATTACCTTTCGTGAGGTGGGGGGGTGTTGTGGCGTAAAGTCAGCGCCACACGCGCCAGGCGCCAGGCGCCGCGCGTCCTGGAGGGAGGAACCCAAGATGCGCGGCTATATCTAGGCCCACATACGTCAGTCACTAGTGAGAGCCCGTCAGTTACTATTCAGGAATAGGACAGTTACTCTAGCAGTCACTAGGTCAGAACGCGGCTACGAACTTAGCAGTAACTAGGTCACAGCGCAGCTAGTATCATACGGACGACGCCGAGAGAGGCAAGAAGAGAGAAGAAACAGACTTATGTTCTAAAGTTGAGTATTGTGAATTTCAGTCAATAAATATCTTATAATACTAACTATATCAATGTTTTAGATGTCAAAGTATCCTCACCAGTACCTTTCTTGACAACTAGACCGGGACGAGTACCAAACATAAGGCGACGAGTTCACAACAGGCGGGGGGGGGGGGGGTCGCCACAATATTTTTACTTGGAAGGGGATCGCTTATTCGAAAAGGTTGAAAAACACTGCTCTAGGTATGTGAACTCCCCTCCCACCCCGTTATTTTCAAATTCAAAATGTTCAAATGTCTGTAAATCTATCGGAGCAAACTGCGTGGTCATCAGTCCGTAGCTTACAAACTACTTAAACCAAGGTAAACTAACCTAAGGACAACACACACCCATGCCCCAGGGAGGACTCGAACCCCCACGGCGAGCAACCGCGCGCTCCGCAGCGAGACGCTTTAGACCGGCCGTTATTTTCACCGCTGACCTGAACATATAGTTGTTCAACGGTGATGCTTGGTGCTTGCTGTCATTATTTCTGTCCTGATACTGTTTCGCATCGAACCATCACAACACATTTCGCACACTTTTCATCTTTTCGCAGCACTCGTGGCGGGATTTTTTTCACTTGTTCAACAAACAATTTCATATCCTTACTGGCAACATCCATGGCCCCTGATAACTATTGTTGCTACGGTTGGGAATACTTTCGCACTGACCAGTTCTTCAGCAACTGCTGCCGCTTCATGGCGACCAGCGGCATTTCTGCGAATTAGTATTGGATGGTGAGCCACGCCGGCCGCGGTGGCCGAGGGGACTGAGGCGCTCCAGTCGCGGTCTGCACGGCCACTACGGTCGGGGGTTCGAATCCCCCCTCGGGCATGGATATTTGTGCCGTCCTTAGTCTTAGCTAGTTCATAAGTAGTTTGTAAGTTTAGGGAGTGATGACCCCGTAGTTAAGTCCCATAAGCTGTACAAACATTTGAACATTTTTTGGTGAGCCACAATATTATATCGCGGTGCCTGACTGCGAATTCGTAGCTCCACCGCTGCAGTGCGTGACACTCCACTGTTTCACATACACTGCTGAAACGTGCGAGGAAATGACACTGCGAATAGTAAACCGCGTGTGCGTCGAGCGTTAGCGCGGCGCGTTCGCGAGAGACTGGGGGCGGACGTGGAGTTGTGTGCGCTAAATAGTGTGGGCCAAGACGCGAGGTCGCAACCGGGGTGCACGCTGCCACAAAGAAATCGCTACGCAACCTGATCCGTCGCTCATTCTGCCTAGGGAAACCGAGTGAAAGTGCCCTCTCAATGGCCCAGAGCTAACTCACAGACCTGTTCGCTGAATTTCTCCGCTTCCTGTGGAATAATTAATATACTATAAGCGTAATAAATTTGAGGATACTTTTGCACAAATATTTGTGCGAGTGTTGGAGTATTCGAACATGCACAAGGGAAATACCACATGCAATCTCAGAGACCAGCACATCATTGGACTTAATACTGGGGAGTAAAAGGATTTCTGTTGTGAAGCAGTCTTACGTCTGTCTCACGAATCGGTGCTGAGAATGTTACTAGTTTTCAAATGAGTTACATATTTACCAAAACATGCTCGCGTTATCCGATTATCAAGTGCTATTAAACAAGAAAACTACCCGATACTACACATAGTGACAACCATATTAGTACTGGAGGTGTTCAAATGAAATGTATGTAACGTCTTAACAATCAAACCGGTTGAAATTTGAATAAGCTGGTTTGGTATAACGTAGTGCGAAATCTAGGGGCGCAAAGAATGCGTCGTCACCTCCCCCTAAAAAATTCAAGGCTGAGCCTTCACCAGGCAAGGTGATGATACTCACCATCTTTTTCGACTAACTAGGTCCGATACTCATCGAATTCTCGAGTACGGATAAACCATTAACCCATTAACAGTCACAAGTCCATCAAGCTCAAACTGCCTGGGCTGCTCACGGAGGGAGTGATTCTGCTCCATGGTGACGCGCGTCCACACGTCTCCAGAGTGTACTGGCCAACTTCAGATGGGAACAGCTTGCTTGCCTACTCGAGGGGGGGGGGGGGCGGGAGTGACAGAATTTTTCATCGTCAGCGGAACTGTGGCTCAGTAGAAAGACTCTAGTACCGGCCACACCTTTTCATCCCACTCCCAGTCAAACAAAAGTCTCGCAGTTTTGAAGACTAGGTGCAATGACAGACCCACTTTGTTGTAACACATTTCATGATGTAGTTAAGCGCACCCACCACCCCCCCCCCCCCCCCCCACGGCAATGCTCACAATTAATGTATCGCGGTGCAATCGGCTCCGTCGGACCATCGTTCCCTCCTGCATCGAACGATTACAGGGCCGCATCACAGTTGGTTGACTACGTCCGATACGATCACCGATTTCTCTGAAAGATAATCCGCAATTCTTACTGGCAACTATTCTTCCAAAGTCGAACTCCTAAACGTGCTAGAAAGGCGCTGACTGTCTTCCACACCGACGAGGTGGCTCAGTGGCAACGCACTGGAATCGCATTCGGGAGGACGGCGGTTCAAATCCACCTCCGGCCATCCAGATTTAGGTTTTCCATGATTTCCCTACACCACGCCAGGCAAATGCCTTGATGGTTTCTTTGAAAGGAAACGGTCGAATTCCTTCCCCACCCTTACCCAAATAATCTGAGCAAGAGTCCGTCTCTAATGACCATGCTGTCGACGGGACGTTAAAATCTAAGCTTCCTACTTGTCTTCCACAAGGTATACTAAAGCTGTTTACTCAAAACAACCACACGAAGAAACATTTCCAGTAAACGTAACTGGCGATTATCACTGGAATGTCAAGAAAAAAAAAAATAAACATTAGACGTTCAGATCAGACTGCAAGAAAAACGAGGACAGCATACGCTGCGCTGTAAAGTAAATGGAAAAGAAAGCTAATCTAGATGTGGTACTACGTCAGCTGAGGCAGAGAGATTTTCAAAGTACAGGTGAAGTAGTCGCCAACGGATGGCTAGTAGTAACCATTCGGGACGTGGCTGGCTGTTCATGAGCGAACGGCTCAGTACCATTCTCAGGTGCTCCCTCCCGGACAGCATGAAACGTGCCATTCTACAATTTAACACTATAAAAACACGACCCTATTCCGTTACCAGATGGAAGGAAAAATACGATCTATCTTAATCACTAGGTTACAGGTCAAATGTAAATGACAGCAAGAAAAAAATTCGAGCACATAGTTCACTTGACGCAAATTCGTCGTTTGTTGCACTTCGCCTGCATAGCACTGTAGTTACGTTGTCAGCACTGTAAGCCTCCCAACCGCCCTCCAGACTAGTGATTTCCCTCCTGCAACAAATCCTTGGATGTACCTGTCGGAATACGCGCAATCTTTCCCAGATCAGGGGAGACGCGGCGGAAACGGAGCGAATCACTCTGGCGGATTAAGGACGAGGGCCGCTATGCCGACCTGGATGGGGACTTTAGGCGGTTTTTCACATCTATGTGAATACCGAACAGGCAACCACCGGTCGCCTGAATTACACAATTCACAAACACTCAAACACATTTTCAAATAAGGAGATTTTCACTCTGCAGCGGTGTGTCATATGTTTGTAGAGCTTATGGGACTTAACTATGGAGTCATCAGTCCCTAAACTTACAAACTACTTATGAACTAGCTTATACTAAAGACGGTACAGATATCCATACCCAAGGGTGGATTCGAACCCCGACCGTGTGATCTGATACGAAACTTCATGGCAGATTAGAACCATATCCTTTTTCCAGGAGTGCCAGTCCTGTAAGGTTCTCAGGAGAACTTCTGTGAAGTCTGGAAAGCAAGAGGCGAGGTATTGTCGGAATTACAGCTGTGAAGACGGACCGTGAGGGGTGCTCGCGAAACGCAAAGATCCGAGGTTCGAATCCCTGTCTAGCGCACAGTTTTAATCTGCCAGGAAGTTTCACCTTCTCACACTTTCACATAGCGTGTTAGTAGACGCTGACAAATGGGATATGTTTGTTTGTTAAGCTTAAGGGACTTAACTACGGGGTCATCAGTCCCTAAACTTACAAACTACTTATGAACTACCTACAACTAAGGACGGCACAAATATCCATGCCCGTGGGGGGATTCGAACCCCCGACCGTAGTGGCCGTGCAGACCGTGACTGAAGCGCCTCAATCCCCTCGGCCACCGCGGCCGGCGACAAATGGGATACACAAAGACACGAGTCGGGGGACGAGGTAGCGATAGGAGGCGTCGGACCACCCATACTGCCAAATCAAGACTGACATGCCAACACAGCCACATGCCAGAAGAAGGCAAATCTCTGGCATTCGCGATGTTTCCACAGCTGGGGGAAGCCGTGGAGAGACAGGGACTAAAGCTACATACACTGGGCTTCAGCGCCAAACCCTGCTGGCAGCAAGCAGTCCCCAGAATGTTTGTTTATCTGTCGCTGCCTCCCAGCTCGTTGCTTTCGGGACGCGACGCTGTCCTTGCACCTCGTAGCTGTTATATGCACCCACTTTTCCGGTTTACGTGCGTGGACCACGCTACTAATCAAGATTCGTAGTGTCCATCCTTGGTATACAGCCTCTATCAGGTAACTTGTTTGGAAACCGAGCCTTCAGCAAACACTGAGCAAAGCTCAAATCTGCAGACAGGAAGAGGCAAACTGAAACACGCTCAGCTACAACATGGGGAATGCGCGAAGCCTTCAGTATCACCCGAAACAAAATAGGGTAAGGTGGTACAATTGCCACCATTTCGGACAACTGTTATTGTAACTGGAAATATATTGAGAAAAGAAATTATTTTTACTATAGCACTTGTTCATGGATGTTTAATTAATATGTAACACAAATATTAGACAATTACAAATGTTGGTATAAACACAAAAAAGTTGCAGAATTGAGAAAAATCGAACGAAAATGTACCACAGTAGGTACAATTGAGATCACTTCCTTGTAAATTTTGATCGCTGGTATATTCCACAATTTAACTTGCGTCTAGATAATCCTGCGGTTTCGACTAACGCAGGTCGGGGGCACTGAAATAGCAGACCATCATACAAAACACACCAACTCTTGAAACGGCTCGTCCAACCACAGGATCAATTAGGAAATTTAAAAAAAATAAACAAAAGGATTTTACAAGTAAATTAAAATATTTTCTGTTTTCTTTTTGCAGGAAAACCATCTGGGGGTGAACTAGTGAATATTCCGAAGTGGGTAAGTACATTTTATGAGGGTACTGAATTCAAATAACAACGTGTAAATTATTCAGTTTGTTTACACAAAAGTTGTAATTGGACTTATAAATAATTAAAGTAAGCGCTAACGTTTCACATCTGAAGAAAAGTGTTTCAAATAAGCACAAATATATAAACCAAGAAGATTTTATTCAGGCATCCCGCCACGAAACAATTTCGAAGACGCAACTTATAATATATTTATTGATTTAAAATTTTGAATATAATTGGTCTAAACTCAATATATATTGCTTTTACCTTTTTGCAATATTTAGCTCTGTTGCGGCAATTTCCATGTGCTCAAACTTCACAAATATATAGTTTTATCCGGTCTTCTTCGAAGATTTCATTAACAATACTGTGTTATTTTCAACACCGAATGTCCCGGAAAAAAATAATAAATCACTTGTTACTTCTAAAAACAAGTTTCATGAACATATCTTTCATTTCCCGTACAGCCTGAAACGAAGTCTACCATTAAATGTTCTCCTTGAAACAATATTTTGCCCTCGCTTTCCTTATTGCCATCTGAGGAAGGCTTTATGTACTATTTAGTCCTCTTATTATCATCCCATTTATGTCCTGATTTCTCCGCCTTTGCAAAACCAGTAAAAATGTAAGTTTTTCTGCTGTTTATTTTGTCCAGTACAGCCGGGCATTACTTTGTCCGATACAATTCGAACGTACCATTATGGCAGTTCAGTGTTCCTCTTTTCATTACTTGGTTTACACAGAGAGAGCAATATCAGTTGTATATAAAAGACAATAAAGTATAATATTACTTACTTGCAAACAAAACAAAAAATCTCCAAAGCGAAAAATTCAGCGGTATCACATGACTTGCTGCCACTACGAAGCGCACTGCTTTTTATTCAGATTCGCGTAAGCTATAACGTTTCTCTCCAGTTCACAAGTCAGTGTCGCGACGGATACTTTCACTAGCCCTCGAGTTCATAAACAGGTCTTTTCCGATACAGTCCGTGGCCCGATACCACACGACACTCCCGCAAACAAAACAAGCGGACGTAGAATGAGATAATCGCACGTAATGCGTAAAATTACTTATAATTGCTGACTTTAGCAGTTACTGCCAGGTAAATAATAATCTCTGATTATAGTACAGAACACTTGAAAAACTTTGTGCCATACGTAGACACTCTGGAGCCAGACGTCTGTTTTCACAAGGAGCAAAAACCGTCAAGAATCTTTAATTTTTAATTACATTTTGCGTGGTATACTACACAATTTGGTAAAAAAAACGTATGTATGAGTTAGTAATAAGCTACAATTTTCGAAAACATACGCAGATTTAAAGAGAAATTTTTAAGAATTCTATTTAAATAATTAGTGACTCGTGAATACCATTATTTTCCGTGTTAAATAATTAAAAAAATCTGCATGGTTCGAGGGTTACACGTGAAACCTCTGACATTACAATGTAAGCCACCCAACCAGTCGTATATTAAGTGAAGTTTCTGCTTGGTCATATGTTTAAAACACTGTCTGCGATTGGAACGTCTTTTCCCAAAACCATGTTTTTGATCTGCATTTCGAAGAAAGGAAGGAAGATAAGTGTATCGGTGGCCCCATGAGGCATTTACTACAGCGCACTGAATCTTCAAGATGTAGTTCAGGCAGTAGATAATTCTGTGAGGTTTTGAAGGATGTATCTTACCATGATGTGGGTGTTTACCGAGAAAATGAACCAGGATTACCCTACCTCGCCATAATGCAGGTTCGCGGAACGAGTAATTATACAAGTTTACGATCCACCCACATGGAAATATAGTCCTCAGTTTCTGGATGGCGTAGTAACACTGCATAATGCGAACGAGTAATTATACAAGTTTACGATCCACCCACATGGAAATATATTCCTCAGTTTCTGGATGGCGTAGTAACACTGCATAATGCACAATTTTTACACTTTTCTCCAACTTAAATAAAATTTTGAGAATGTATACGTTATTGACCTTATTAAGTCACAGTTTTTATCATCTACGGAAATAAATAGGTTTACAGCCTTCTCAGAAACCAAAGAAAAATTATTTCTTTGTTCAGTCAGTCAGTCCTCGACGCCCTCTCTTTCCTTGGTTTAACGAGATCTCAGCATCTTCGCCTTACATTATTCTATCCTAAATAACTTCAACGAAAATGAAATTCTTGCAATTTTATGCAGGAATGCTATGTTAGTATGTTAGACTGGCGCATGTCATTCAGCTCATTTCTTGTGTGTTTAGTTTCAGTATGACTATTTCTCAACCCACAGTATGTGCTGCATTAGATTCCGCTCTACAGAACAATAATAACCTAACTTCCGAAACACAAGTTTCTCCTCAGTTAACACAGTTCATTATCGCCGCGGCGGATTAGCCGTGCGCACTGGGGCGCCGTGCTGCGGTGCGCGCGGCCGACCGCCGTCGTGTGTTCGAGACTCCCCCCCCCCCCCCCACCCCCGGGCATGGGTGTTTAGGATAGTTCACCTTGATTGATTGATTGATTTTTTTCCAGGGAAGCCAAAACAGTCTTGGTCCAACCCGCCACTGCCCGCACCGAAACTAAGTTTATTGTGCGGTATCGCTCCCTGTATATCTAGTAAAGCCAACCAATGCCCTTGAACAGTGCAAGGAGTCCCTTTACCAGTTCTTTATTAGACACAATTTCTTCGGGTCTGATTGTCCCAAATATTCTGTGCCTTTTATTCTCCAATGCAATGCATTCGAAGATTAGATGTGATGCAGTTCCATCACCGTCATCACAGATCCTACATTTACGGTCCTCTTCTGTTATTCCCATTGTACGTAGGTGTTTTTTGAAATGCCCATGGCCTGTCAGCAATCCAACCATGAATCTAATCTCTCTCCTGTTCAGACCTAGGATTGTGCTGTCTTCTGAGCCAGTTACGTAGGTCCAATTTGATCATTGCCTTGGTGATTGTCAGGACAGGTTCCGGTCCAATAAATGGAGTCTCTGCCCCCATCCTGGCTAATCTGTCGGCATGTTCGTTGCCACTGATCCCCGTGTTGCCAGGGACCCACAATAGGTTTACTCTATTGCTTTCCCCTAGCTCCACCAGAACCCTGTGACATTCTGCAACAATTTTAGACCTTTTTGCAGGAGCTGCCAGTGATCTCAGGGCTGCCTGGCTGTCTGAATAGATATAGATGCTACGATCTTTGTAGCACCTACGCAAATTCTCCTCCACACACGCCCTGATGGCAGTGATTTCGGCCTGGAATACTGAGGCCAGTTTTCCTAGAGAGATGACGCCCTCCAGTCTTGGCTGCACCCCATATATCCCGGCTCCAACACCTTGGTCTGATTTTGACCCGTCAGTGAACCAGACAATATCCCCCGTACTGTGTCGAACTATTTTCTCCCACTGCTCTCTACTTCCAATTGTTATAATGAAAGGCTTGTTGAAGCAGTATGGGGTTATAATATAGTCGGCTGGCATTTCCCCAACCTTTCCTATATTTACCTCACTCACTATTTTAGTGTGTGATTCTGGATATCCCAAAGAGTTCCAGTTGTTGCCAGATTTGAGTCTGTATGCACCAGCCGCTGCCTCCATCTTGACCCAAAGCTGTAATGGGGCATATCCAGCATGGTTTCCATCCCAGCAGTTGGTGTGCTGCTAATTCCGCCTGTTATGGCTAAGCAGGCTAGTCTCTGCACCTTACCAAGCTCCTTAGCAGCAACCTGCTGTTCTACCTTCTTCCACCACACGACCGCCCCATAGGTGATCCTGGGTCTAAACACTGTGGTGTATATTCAGTACATACCCTTGGGGCTCAGGCCCCAATTTTTGCCACAAGCTCTCCTGGTACTCACAAGAGTACCTTTTGCCTTGGAGCAAATATTCCTGATGTGAGGGGTCCATGTCAGTTTCTCATCTACGGTAACCCCTAGATATTTCACTGTCCCCTTCACAGGTAGCGCTTCATTGAAAAGCTTTAGATTCCAACTTGAATGTTGTATATGCTTCTTTGTGAATGGTACAACAAGTCTTCTTAGGACTAACCCCCAGATCCTGTTTTCTGCACAAGTCTTGCACAATGTCCAACGCACCTTGTGCCATATTCTTTACTGTGTCAGCAAATTTGCCAAGTATTACTATGACAAGATCATCTGCGTATCCTTGGCAAAAGTACTGCCTAGAGTTTAATTCTCCACTGAGATCATTCACCACTAGATTCCACAATAAAGTGGAAAGAACTCCTCCTTGCGGGCAACCCCCAGTGGTGTTGATTACCATTTTAAGTAGTTTGTAAGCTACGGACTAATAACCCAGCAGCTGAGTCCGATAGATTTACAAACATTTGAACACATTTTGAGTTAATTATCAGGGTTTCTACTACAGAACGGTTTCAGCTACCAAGTTAGACCACCAGCCTCACTTGTGTATATTTATATAGTCTCGGCTGACGCTGCATTGCTTCTGATAGTACATCTAACCTCTTGAAGTAAACATGAAAAAGAAAATCATCTTCTTTTTTTAATTTTAACTGTCATTCCAGGCAAATATCAGGGCAGTTGCTAAAGAACATACTGAGGCTACTTTATCTAATCCTCGTGTTGATGGTTGAGTAACAAGCTAATGAGCACCTAATGATACCTGAGACTAACGAAACAAGAAGGACGTGATCTGTGGCAGCTGGCGCGTTCTTCCCCGTGACGCATTCAGCTCGTCTGTGGCAGCTATCGCATGACGCGACGGCACGTGGCACAACACTAGTCCGAGTAAATAGTGACACTCATTCCCGGAATGAAATATTCACTGTGCATACGAGTGTGCGCTGATTTGAAACTTCCCGGCAGATTATATCTGTAGTGTGACCAACTGTTGAATGAGGGAAAAGACAGTCAAAAAAGGGGAACATTCAACAATTTTGGGGGACATCTACTTCTATAGCCATAATTTTAAAACAAAAAAATAGGTGCCATTTTCTACTTTTTTGCCAAGAGTACCGTTACTGAAATAATTGCACAGTCAAACATGTTTCCCTCGTCTTCATTGTGTAATTTCCTTCCCAGTCTGTGAACTGAAGATCCTGCATCTAAATGAAAACATACGAAAGTCAAACAATTCTCAAATACAAAATAAAACACACTCTTCCCTACTAGTTCTTTGATTTGTTCTTTCTCAGAAAGTGGCGAAAGTACATTTCTAACCATTTCTGTTGCTTCGGTACGCCCAAGAGATATATTTTTCCCTATTTCTGCATCTGAAGCTGGGACTAGTTTAGAGTCGCAATCGTAAGGATAAGGCATATTGTGAATGGTATTGTGAAATACCTTTGTCGCTTGTGAAGCAGTCACTTTTTCCTGATGAATGGTACTAGAACTCGATAAAATGATATCGTATTATGCTGGAGGGATAAGCTTTCTGATGTTCTTTGACTTTGTAGTGTCTCGTCACGGCACATAATCTTTCATGGGAAACGCTGAATGACTTCTTGTAAAGTATTCAAAACGCCTTGTGAAAGTTACTTCGATCAGAAGATGAGCTAGTGTATTGATTTCCCACTTTGCATTATATGCAAAACCGATCAATGTGGCGCAGTGGTAACACAGTGGACTCCCATTCGGAAGGACGGTGGTTCAAATCCACCTCCGGCCATCGAGATTTAGGTTTTCCTTGATTTCCCTAAATCACTCCAGGCAAACACTAAGTTAGTGTTATACTGGACTCCAAGTAGTATTGTACTTAGACTTTGAAGTACCTCACTTCAAAACCGTTAGAAGATGGTATATATTTTTTACTTGTGACTATTAATTTTATATTTAACGATGCCTCAACCTGGATGTACTCTTTTAGCATATAAAAAAAAATGTCGTGAAATTATGTAAATTACGACAGGTCAGAAGATGGCGTCGAGTACGCCGAAACCGGTCACATAATAAATGAAAAATGCGATCTTGGCTGCATAATCATTATTAAACAATTATAGATCGCCCCACTTAACTATGAGTTCCTTATATTACGTAATAATATACTTCAGAATATTTTTTATTTTATTTTATTTATTTTTTCACTGTGTATCACAAATAAGACAGTTGTAAACAGATAAGAAACTTAATTGAATATTTATAACACCGATGCTCTACTTAAAAATAGTGCAAGAAAAGTTATCATACATATTTTTTTGTCCCTTGGGTTCATCTGTTTCTTGCGGCCGCCGTATCGTCTTTGTTCCGTTTTGATCGTTTATTCTTGGCTCAGTATTTTTTTTTTTCCTTTCCTTTTTACAGGGCGCTAAACACTCTGACCAAGCGCGCTGAGCCATCACGCCCCATTCGACTGGCTACGGCGCACGAAAAGTCTCTCGTGTTTACGAGTACCCAAGCTACAGCAAGAAAACACAAAAACGTTAATTACTCCAACGTCATTAAATTTCGACCCCATATATATTAGTAAAAGATGCTCATCTTCAGACGATCTTTCGATGTATAGCATTTAAACGGGATTTTTCGTCATCAACTTTCTACATCTACATGGGATACTCTGCAAATCACATTTAAGTGCCTGGCAGAAGGTTCATCGAACCACCATTATACTATTTATCTCCCATTCCATTCTCGAATAGCGCGCGGGAAGAAAGAACACCCGGATCTCTCCGTTCGAGCTCTGATTTCTCGTATTTTATTCTGATGATCATTTCTACCTATGTAAGTGGCAGTCAAAAATATATTTTCGCATTCGGAGAAGAATCTTGGCGATTGGAGTTTCGTAAGTAGCCCACGCTGCAGCTATAACAGCCGTTGCTGTAATGATTCCCATCCCAGATCCTCTATCATTTCCGTAACGCTGTCTCCCCTGTATCGTGACAACACGAAACGAGCTGTCCTTCTTTGGACTGTTTCGATGTCCTCAGTCAAACCCACCTGATAAGGATCCCATAATTGGTAGCAATACTCCAAAAATGGACGGACAAGCGTAGTGTATGCAGTTTATTTTCTAGTTCTGTTGCATGTTTCTTAAGGGTTCTGCCAATAAAACGCAGTCTCTGGTTCGCCTTTCCCACGACATTATCTTCCTGTTCTTTCCAGTTTAAGTGTGAAGTAATAGTAATTCTTAGGTATTTTGTGGAGTTTACGGCCTTCACTTTTGATTGATTTATTTTGTAAACAAAGTTCAACGGATTTCTTTTAGTAATCATGTGAACGACTTTACACTACTCATTATTTAGTCAACTGTCAATTTTTACATCATACTGATATCTTATTCAGATTGTTCTGCAGTTGGTTTTGATTTTCAGATGATTTTACTAGACGGTAAATGACGGCGTTATCTGAAAACAACCTAAGAGAGCTACTTAGATTTTCCCCTAAATTGTTTATGTAAATAAGGAACAGCAGAGGACCAATAACACTACCCTGTGGAACGCCCGATATCACTTCTGTTTTAGTCGATGCCTTACCATCGATTAGTACGAACTGTGTCCTCTCTGACAGGAAATCCCATATCCAATCGTAAATTTCGGGCGATATACCATAACCACGCAATTTGATTAAAAGCCGTTTGTGAGGTACGGTGTCAAAAGCCTTCTGGAAATCAAGAAATACGGAATCGATTTGCGAACCCTTGTCGATAGCACCCATCACTTCGTATGAATAAAGAGCTAGTTGTATTTCGCATGAACGATATTTTCTAAATCCGTGTTGACCTTGGGTCAATAGATCGTTCTGTTCGAGATAATTCATAATATTTGAATACAGGATATGTTCCAAACCCATGCTGCAAATTGACGTCAATGAAATAGGCCTGTAGTTTAGTGAGTTACTCCTACTGCGTTTCTTGAAAATGGGTGTGACCTGTGCAACTTTCCAATCTTTTGGTACAGATCCTTCTATGAGAGAGCGGTTGTATATGGGTGTTAAGTAAGGAGCTATCGCTTCAGCATAATCAGATAGAAATCTAATGGGTATACAATCCGGACCAGAAGACTTGTTCTTGTTTTAGTTGCTGCACTACTCCGATGACATCTACTTCTACGTTACTCTTTACGGCCTCTGACATTGATTGTTTTCTAAAACTACTGTCTAGCAAAAAGCCGAAATACATTTCTCTTTATATTCAACATAGAACGTCCATGCAACATTTGATTGAAATCGATGAGCCACATGTGAGACGGTCTCCGTGAAGTGTGAAAGTAACTGGTTTGCAAGCTCCGAATAAACCTGGTGGGCTGCAGGCGTTCGTTAAGTGTGCGCGCCATATGACGGTGGCGTGTTTAGGGCTTTCTCTGGTATTCGTCATTCCCAGTAGCGCGCCGAATGCGCGTGGCTTGCTGCAGACACCTGGTGAGAACCGCTGACCTGGTCTCCAGCGGCCCCCTGCCTTGATAAGGAACTACGCTTCGTTGGCTGCTGTCGTCGCCGGCATAGCGCCACTTACACCTTTACCAGGCCAACAGTGCACCTACGAGCGAATGTCTACTGTGCTGCTGACTGATATGACACAATTTTCACCCAGTTCCCTTAAAATAGGCGTACTTCGCAAATGGCAAATACCATAATAGTATCGAGCGCAATCACGGCCGGCCGCGGTGGCCGAGGGACTGAGGCGCTCCAGTCACGGTCAGCACGGTCACTACGGTCGGGGGTTCGAATCCCCCCTCGGGCATGGATATTTGTGCCGTCCTTAGGATTAGCTATTTCATATGTAGTTTGTAAGTTTAGGGACTGATGACCCCGTAGTTAAGTCTCATAAGCTATACAAACATTTGAACATTTTTTTCGCAAATCACGGCTGCAATTAAATGAAACTGAAACGTTATGTAGACCAAGCAGGGCAATTATTTTTTGTGAAGCTAGCCTACAACTGTCTCTTGAATCAGTAAGGCGAATGTTACGTACCAGTTGTACAACGTGTGTTGATTTATCACAACATGTTTCGGGACTACGTCATCCCATTATTACGTGTTCCAGAACGGGGAAAGCAAATCAGTTTAACGCGAACGACACTAAGACACACACTGCCTTGAACTATAAATGATGGTACTCGTCTGTAAATCCTATTCACTTGTAACAACGATACTACCGCCTCTCGTAAAATCTTTGAGCCACGTTTGGCACGTCCTTGCAGCTACTAAAATGAAAATTTCGTATATGTTACAATGTGTCTATGTACATCTAATGAGGCTGCGGTGGAGTAGCCGAGCGGTCTAAAGCGTCTCGCTGCGGAGCGCGCGGTTTCTCGCCGTGGAGGATCGAGTCCTCCCTGGGGCATGAGTGTGTGTGTTGTCCTTAGGTTAGTTTACCTAGGTTTAAGTAGTTTGTAAGCTACGGACTGATGACCACGCAGTTTGGTCCGATAGATTTACAAACATTTGAACATTTTTACATCTAATGACTAGCAAAACCAAACCTATTTTGCCAATCAGACTAAATTTGTAACTGTTTCTCCAATAGGACATCATTAGAATTGGCCTAAAATGCCGCTTGTGCTTCTCATTTAACGTCGTGACGCCTTACCTCGTTAAGGCACAAAAAACTCAGCTTCCTTCAGATTAGACGCCAACTACCATTTATCTCTTATATGCTGCCTAACGAGTGCTGCCCATTCTTGAGGTACATTTTCACCACCTATGTGCCATTCTCTTTATTATTACACTGTTTAAAACTCACTTTAAAGATCCTTCCCCGCGCGGAAGTAGCCAAGCGGTTGAAGGTGCCTTTTTGAGGAACTGCGAGGCTGCTCCCGCCGGAGGTTTGAGAACTCCCTTGGTCATGGGTGTGTGTGTGTGTGCGTGCGTGTGTGTGTGTGTGTGTGTGTGTGTGTGTGTGTGTGTGTGTGTGTGTTTTGTCCTTAGGTTTAAGTAGTTTGTAAGCCTGGGGACTGACGACGACAGTAGTTTGATCCCATTGATTTTAAAATCAAATAAAGTTCATGATACTCTTCACGGGTTTCCTGCCGGATAATGACGTCATCTTGACACAATATTTCGGCGGTCCATCTGGCCTTCATCTTCAGGTGAGTTTGCTGCTTGACTCGCCGGAACTGTCCGGCGAGTTGGTCAGGCAGCAAACTCACCTGAAGATGAAGGCCAGATGGACCGCCGAAATATTGTGTCAAGATGACGTCATTATCCGACAGGAAACCCATGAAGGGCTGCGGAAGCCACCACAAAAGAGTCCAGAGTAAGGGAAATACTCCTTAAAAAGTCTGCAGACGATAAAGAAACAGCTGGCCAGTAAGATTATGCCACTGAAATGTTCTGAAAGAGGCGTACGTGATTCAAAACACTGTGAATATACTTTTCTCATTTTCTCGAAACTAATTTTTCAGAACACTAGGTACATACGTCTTCATAATGGTTTTAGCTATGTTCACCAAATTTCTCCCAGTTGAAGAATGGGACAGTATCTTTATATTACGCCCAATACATCGCAGAAATGATCTATGTTTTGTCATTCTACAAAGACTATTCTGCGGCATTGGCTCCCTACTTAGCTTGCATTTATAGCGAATCTTTAATTCAGCGCAAAGTTCCTAGTGATTGGAAAAAGGCGCAGGTGACTCCCGCGTATAAGAAAGGAAAGAGAACTGACCCATACAATTACAGGCCAATATCGTTGACATCGGTTTCATGTAGAATTTTTGAGCATATTCTCAGTTCGAATATAGTAAATTTCCTTGAAATGGAAAAGCTTCTTTCCATGAATCAGCACGGGTTTAGGAAACATCGTTCATGTGAAACTCAGCTTGCCCTTTTCTCACATGACATCTTGCGAGCCATGGACGAAGGGCAACAGGCGGATTGTGTTTTTCTCGACTTCAAAAAGGCGTTCGACGTGGTGCCACACTGCAGACTGCTAACGAAGATACGACCTTATGGAATAGGTTCACAGATTTGTGACTGGCTGGAAGACTTCCTAAGTAATAGAACGCAGTACGTTGTTCTCGACGGCGAGTGTTCATCAGAGACGAGTGTATCGTCAGGCGTGCCCCAGGGGAGTGTGATAGGACTGCTATTATTTTCTATCTATATAAATGATCTGATGGACAGAGTAAGTTGTAATTTGCGGCTGTTTGCTGATGGTGCTGTGGCGTATGGGAGGGTGTCGTCTGTAACTGACTGTAATAGCATACAGGTTGACTTAGACAAAATTTCTAGTTGGTGCGAAGAATGGCAGCTAGCTCTCAATGTAGAAAAATGTAAGGTGATGCGCATGAGTAGAAAAAACAATCCTATAATGTTCGAATACAGCATTAGTAGTGAGCTTCTTGATGCTGTCGCGTCGTTCAAATATCTAGGCGTAACATTGCAGAGCGATATGAAATGGAACGAGCATGTAAGGACAGTTGTGAGTAAGGCAGACAGCCGACTTCGATTTATTGGGAGAATTTTGGGAAGATGTACTTCAACTGTAAAGGAGACCGCGTATAAAACGCTTGTACGAACACGTCTTGAGTATTGCTCAAGTATTTGGGACCCGCAGCAGATCGGTTTGAAGGAAGACATAGAGGCGGTTCAGAGGCGAGCAGCTAGATTTGTTACCGGTAGGTTCGACCAATGCGCGAGTGTCACGGAAATGCTCCGGCAACTCAATTGGGGATCGCTGGAAGAAAGACGACGTTATTTTCGTGAATTTCTGTTAAGCAAATTTAGAGGGCCGGAATTTGAAGCTGAGTGTAGTACGATCTTGCTGCCGCCTACATACATTTCGCGTAAAGATCACAAAGACAAGATAATAGAAATTAGGACTCGTACGGAGCCATATAGGCATTCTTTCTTTCCTCGTTCAATTTAGGAGTGGAATAGGAAGGGAAATGCCTAGTAGTGGTACAGTGTACCCTCCGCCACGCACCTTACGGTGAATTGCGGAGTATGTATGTAGATGTAGATGTAAATGTAGATTCTGTATATAAATTTAACGGAATTTTTAGACAAAATAGTAATGATGTGTTAAGGGTTTTTCTATTTCCTAATATATATACTACACACAAAAGAGGCATAATGTGTTCCTGCGAGTGTTTACAGCAGCCTGCCACAGTCTAATTCTTATTAGAATGACGATGCACCAGAAAATGTTTCCAGAATGCGAACGTGTCTGTGTAAGACGCATTTGTTGTCTGTCTGTCTGTTCTCTTATAACTCAAGAACCAGACAATCAAATAACGTGAAATTTGTAACATGTACAGAAAATTACATGGGGAAGGTACTTAAACAGTTTTTCTTCCATTTTTCTGGAAAAACAACCGGAAAATTTGAAAAAAGTGAAAGTGCGTTTTCAATGTGTCCGTGTAAATTATATCTTTGCATTGATCTTGATGACATTTTGTACAATTGACCTTCAAAACAAGAGGAAGGACTCTGTCTACATAAAATGTCGTGCAGTGCATGGTGGAGGGGACTTACGGATTTCGCCGAAATCCACAGTTTTGCTCCAATCTTGATGAAATTTTCGACACTTAACCTTGAAAACAAATTCAAAAATGTTCGTAGATCTATCGGACCAAACTGCGTGGTCATCAGTCCATAGCTTACAAACTACTTAAACTATGGTAAATTAAGCTAAGGACAACACACACACCCATGCCCCAGGGAGGACTCGAACCTCCACGGCGAGCCACCGCGAGCTCCGCAGCGAGACGCTTTAGACCGCTCGGCTACTCCACCGCGCCAATCGCTAATTCCTCCGCATTGTAGATCAAGAGTAATGTGCACACCGAAAGCCCGTTCATGTGCAGGTCCCCGTATGTGTGACATTGTGAATGGCGTGCTCCAGCAGCGACTATGTCGGCGGTAGGCGCGGTGGTCGCGCGCCGTGGCGACACAGTTGGCAGCGCGGGCCGCCTTCGCTTTCGCGCTGCTCCCCTGAATGACAATGGCCCGGGGACCAATTATGTAACAGCCGCTGACCACCGTCCGCGGCCGCCTTTGTTCCGACGGGGAACACGCACGGAAATGGAATTCGCGTGATAGCGCGCCTTCTTGTCGGCTCCTGCTGCAACTTAAGGGGGAGGGGTACCAGTGACATTTCAACCCGGTCGTAAAAAAAGAAAAAAAAATAGAAAAAACAACGGAAGAGGTTGAACATTTGTTTGGTGACATATCTCGTCATACTGAATTCAGCGGGTATTTGCTAAATTTTTTCACCACTTCTATTTCTTTTAAACATACATTATTTTATAATATATATATATATATATATATATATATATGCAGGAGTAAAATATAGGGAACGTAAGGTTATTTATAACTTGTTCAAAAACCAGACAGCGGTTATTAGAGTTGAAGGGCATGAAAGGGATGCAGTGGTTGGAAAGGGAGTACGACAGGGATGTAGTCTTTCTCCATTGTTATTCAATTTGTACATTGAGCAAGCTATAAAGGAAAGCAAGGAGAAATTTGGAGAAGGAATTAAAGTTCAGGGTGAAGAATTAAAGCCGGCCGCGGTGGCCGAGGTGACTGAGGCGTTCCAGTCACGGTCAGCACCGCCACTACGGTCGGGGGTTCGAATCCCCCCTCGGGCATGGATATTTGTGCCGTCCTAGTTCGTAAGTAGTTCATAAGTAGTTTGTAAGTTTAGGGACTAATGACCCCGTAGTTAAGTCCCATAAGCTTAACAAACATTTGAACATTTTTTGAAGAATTAAAAACATTGCGTTTTGCCGACGACATTGTAATAATCTCAGAGACAGCAAAAGACCTGGAAGAGCAGTTGAAAGGAATGGACAGTGTGCTGAAAGGTGCATATAAGATGAACATTAACAAGAGCAAAACTAGGATAATGGAGTGCAATGTACGGAAATCAGGTGATGCTGAAGGAATTAGATTGGGAAACGAAGCAATAAAGGAGGTAGATGAGTTTTGTTATTTGGGCAGTAAAATAACAAATGATTGTCGCAGTACAGAGGATATAAAATGCAGAATGGCAATGGGTAGAAAAGCGTTCTTGAAAAAGAGAAATTTGTTAACATCGTATATTGATTTAAGCCTAAGGAAGTCTTTTTTGAAGGCATTTGAATGGAGTGTTGCCTTGTATGGGAGTGAGACATGGACGATAAACAGTGCGGACAGGAAGAGGATTGAGGCTTTTGAAATATGGTGCTACAGAAGAATGCTGAAGATTAGGTGGGTGGATCGCGTAACTAATGAGGAGGTATTGAACAGAATTGGAGAGAAAAGAAATTTCTGGCATACCTTGACTAAAAGAAGGGATAGGTTGGTAGGACACATTCTTAGACATCAAGGAATTGTGAATTTAGCATTGGAGGGAAGTGTGTGGGGTAAAAATCGCAGAGGAAGACCAAGAGATGGATACAGTAAGCAGATTCAGACAGATGTAGGTTGCCGTTCTTATGTGGAGATGAAGAGGCTTGCTCAGGATAGGGTATTGTGGAGAGCTGGATCAAACCAGTCTCCGGACTGAAGACCACAACAACATATATATATATATATATATATATATATATATATATATATATATATATATATATATATGTGTGTGTGTGTGTGTGTGTGTGTGTGTGTGTGTGTGTGTGTGTGTGCGTGTGTGTCTGTTCTTACTGACATCTCCGAAAGAACAGACACTACATATACCGGGTGTTCAAAAAGTCAGTATAAATTTGAAAACTTAATAAATCACGGAATAATCTAGGTAGAGAGGTAAAAATTGATACACATGCTTGGAATGACATGGAGTTTTATTACAACCAAATAAATAAATAAATAAATAAATAATAAAAGGTTCAAATATGTCAGACAGATGGCGGTTCATCTGATCACATGTTCAAATGTTTGTAGAGCTTATGGAACTTAACTACGGGGTCATCAGTCCCTAAACTTACAAGCTAATTATGAACTACCTTATACTAAATACGACACAAACATCCATGCCCGAGGAGGCATTCGAACCCCCGACCGCAGCGGCCGTGCAGACCGTTACTGGCACGCCGCAGACCGCTCGGCCACCGCGGCCGGGCCATCTGATCAGAAAAGCAATAATTACCATAGCAAATTAAGACAAAGCAAAGATGATGTTCTATACAGGAAATGCTCAACATGTTCACCATCATTCCTCAACAATAGCTGTAGCCGATGAATAATGTTGTGAACAGCACTGTAAAGCATGTCCGGAGTTATGGTGAGGCATTGGCGTCGGATGTTGTCTTTCAACATCCCTAGAGATGTCGGTCGATCACGATACACTTGCGACTTCAGGTAACCCCAAAGCCAATAATCGCACGGACTGACGTCTGGGGACCTGGGAGCCCACGCATGACGGAAATGGCGGCTGAGCACACGATCATCACAAAACGACGCGCGCAAGAGATCTTTCACGCGTCTAGAAATATGGGGTGGAGCTCCATCCTGTATAAAAATCGTACGTTCCAGCAGGTGTTTATCAGCCAGGCTGAGGATGATGCGATTCTGTAACATATAGGCGTACCTCTCACCCGTCACGGTAACAGTTACAAGGCTTTTCTGATCAGATGAAGCGCCATCTCTCGGACATTTTTTGAACTTTTTTTTTCTAATGAAACCCCATGTCATTCCAAGCATTTGTGTCAATTTTTACCTCTCTATCTACATTTTCCGTGATTTATTAAGTTTTAAAATTTATACTGACTTTTTGATCACCCGGTATATAACTTATACAATATGCCGATGACGGGCAATGATACTTTCTTCAGTTCGGAGGCACTCCTAGCCCCGTACTCTTACGGGAATCAGATTACAACAACTACGAGTTCGAGTTCTAGTGGGCAGGGCAAAGTTGAGAATTTGTATCAGACGGGAGGCGTGTTTGACTAAATCCATGCAGGTGTGCTGCTCGTGTTGTCCCCAGTGGTGTAGGGATTAGCACAACTGCCTAGAAAGCAGGAGATCCTGGTTCGAATCCCGGTTGGGTTAGAATTTTCAACTTTACCCATTCGCAGTTAATGTAATACATTCTGTGAATATAGACATTATTTGGTCAAATCCGGAAGAGGCATTGTTGATTAGCGTGGAATGTATTCACATAAAAATTTGGAGCAAAAAAAAAAAAAAAAAAACAAAAACAAAAAAAAAACTTTAAAATTAATGGAGGAGTAGCATTTGCTTATGTCGGCGATTTTGGTTATTCGTTTGTTTGTTTTTTTTCCTCAAAATTATAGAAATATAATGATGTTTTTAACATTAATACACATTAAAACTGTATATAAATCATAAAAATTTACATGTTATAACAATCGACAAAAACACATTCGTCGAAAAAATTGATATGGCAGACATTAAAAAGAAGAAACTATACTCGAATGAAATGCTGCAAGCTACGGTTTTGGTTTGTTTTGGTGTAATTACATATTTACCAATGTGTAAATAGTGCTTATGTGATAAAAAATTTAAACTGAAATGGAACACAATTTCCAAACTTAACATGTCTTCATTTATTTATTTTTCTATCATACTAGCCCAGATATTGTGTAATGTCGTAATAATTCCAATAATGTCTGCAAAATGTCTCGCGATTACAATTATTAGTGAAGAAAAATGTTCAAATGTTTATAGAGCTTATGGGAGTTAACTACGGGGTCATCAGTCCCTAAACTTACAAACTACATATGAACTACCTTACACTAAAGACGCCGCGGCGGAGTAGCCGAGCGGTCTAAGGCGCCTCGCTGCAGAGCGCGCGGTTGCTCGCCGTCGGAGGTTCGAGTCCTCCCTAGGGCATGGGTGTGTGTGTGTGTGTGTGTGTGTGTGTGTGTGTGTGTGTGTTGTCCGTAGGTTAGTTTACCTTAGTTTAGGTAGTTTGTAAGCTACGGACTGATGACCATGCAGTTTGGTCCGATAGATCTACAAACAAACACTAAAGACAACACAAACATCCATGCCCGAAGGGGTGATTCGAATCCCCGACCGTAGCGGCCATGCAGACTGTGACTGGCGCGCCGCAGACAGCTTGGCCACTGCGGCTGGCTAGATGGATATGCTGAACATTGTCATATGATGGGGCATTTATTTTTGCGAATTTTATTGTCTATGACGTTATATCTGCGGAACTATCTGTTGTAGGTTTTTCTTACCTCCACACTGATTGTTGTCTGATAGTAACGGCTATGTATACGAAGTGTGATTAAAATTGGTCCAGTAGCTCAGGAGAGATGTGGGGCACAAAGGCACCTACACATACATAGATACATACATTTTTATGTGTATAGATTCGCTTACCTCTCACCATCTTCTGTAAACGGAAAAAATTATATTTCGGGATTATATTTCTGATTATTACCATAATTTATAGCGCCAAAATAAGCTCAGAAATACAGCTCCTTATGAAGTGCTTTCCATTCCATGTACACATCACAGTGGTTTCTCAGTATGTTTGTACAGGCTAGTCGCTTGGCACCACTGACCGCCGCATTTACAAAATGCCTTGTAGCGCTGTATCGAGTAGCAAGTTTCCATCTTAAAAGGAGCACGGAAGCGCTCGCCACTACAAGATAGGCCTACGTAATGCAACAGATGTGTCGTCGAATTCGCCCTGCGGTGCACTTTGTGTGCCAATCCCAGATTATCATCGATAGCGTCGTCAGAAATTAAACACGGCAGTCGTACTTTAAATTTAAAAGTGCTTTGGTTACCAATCCGGGTTACGGAAACTTAATAAAAGGGATGAAAAGTACTGAATCAACATCTTCAACTTTCACTGAAGAACCGAGCGAAGTGGTGTAGTGTTTAGAGCATTGGACTTGCATTCGGGTGGATGGCGGTTCAAACAGGCCACCAAGTAGAAAAATTAAAAAAGTAAGTTAATTTCCGTGTTTCGTTGTTGATTGTATTTACTTACGCTGCGGCCTGTTAAGTTCATGGGATTCCTATACGTTTTCATTTTATTTTTTACTATCATTTTGTTATAGTTTCATATATTGACTCTTTTCATGACCATAGTCCTCAATTTGGTCATGCAAAACATGATCAATATAAATAAAAATAAGAATATAAATAAGAAATACACTGGACAATAGAACAGACACGTCCTGAAGAAAATGCGCTAATACTGTGTAACAACGCCTCTAAGCTTGATAACGTTAAAGTTTCTTCATGTACGTCACATACAGCTGAAGTTACTGATGATTAGAGGCCGGTTGTGGGGATGTTGATTACTTCTGTTATTCCAAACCGCTCCAGGCATCGTAGATGATAAGATTACATGATTTAGCGGAGAAGATCAGGTTTGATATGTTCCTGAGTGTTCGTCGAATCAGGAACGTACGCTTGCTTCCCTATGAACACAGCATACTCTTCATCAAGACGTAGAAAAACTGTTCAAACGCTTATGAATCTATGGGACCAAAATACCGTATTCATCAGTGCCCGAGGGAAGATTTGAAGCTCCTGTGAGAACGGCCTCGCAATCCCTGACATGGTACCCACGCTCAGCCGTTCCCTCGCCGCAAGACGTAGAAGGTAATCCAACGCTTGTTCATAGGTCATGTCGAAATAAACTTCTTCGTACATGTCCATCGTAACCTGAATGAATGAGCCCAAGTCATAGCACGGAAACATACCCAAAACCTCACACAACCAACTCAGTACTGAAGTGCAGCCTCCAATTAGGGTTAAATTCCTGACTGTGCATTGCATCATTTGAAAAGAAGTAAAATCGTGTATCGTAGGAGCGGAGGTGCCACCCCCCCCCCCCTTGGGCAATTACCCATCCCCTCTAACTGCGACCATCCCCCCCCCCCCTCCGACACCCGAGATATTAGGTCCTGGATTCCTAGTTTATTACATAATAAAAAAGTTTTGCCATTTAATATTAAAATTAAATATCTTTTATTTCACGTTTTATGAATTCTTTAATAAAGCCATCCCAGGCTAGCTAACCCCCCCCCCCACCCCCGCCCCGTGGCCACCTCTGCGTAGGAGAGAGCATCCCAGATGCAGTCCCGTTCCTTCAAAAAAATGTTCAAATGTTTGTATAGCTTATGGGACGTGACTACGGGGTCATCAGTCCCTAAACTTACAAACTACTTACGAACTAGTTAACACTAAGGACGGCACAAATATCCATGCCCGAGGGGGGATTCGAACCCCCGACCGTAGTGGCCGCGCAGACCGTGACTGGAGCGTCTCAGTCCCCTCGGCTGCAATGTTCCTGCAATGTTCGTCCCGTAGAAGACAGGTGTTTTTATGCACCGCTATGAGAAATGGATTTTTGCGGGGTAGCCGAGTCATATCTCCTACGCTCGGAACATGGTTAAGATGGAACTGCGTTCACTAACAGCGGAAATTCGTGCCAGGTTTCAAATGAATTGTCCTTGATGACAAAGTTCGGGACCCGTTTCCTATCCCTGTATACGAGCTTTTTTTTTTTTTTTTTTTTTTTTTTTTTTTTTTTTTTTTTTTTTTTTTTTTTTTTACGGTCGCTGTTATTACACTTGTTGGTATGGTTCTGTGTGGTGGAGCATTCCTTATATACACGTTAGACAGTGCTAGTTGGTATACCAACAAATCGGGCACATTCATTCACGGTGCGTTAGTAGGCACGTTCAAACACGATACTTCATTGATACCAATCAATCCCATTTCGAAGTTAGTGGTTTGATGGGGGGGGGGGGGGCAGTAGGATGGGGGAACACATGACGTGTATGGTTTTCTTAAGGGGTCACTAATATATTTTCCAATAAGCTTGTAGTTAAATAATTGTACTGAGTTATCCACATCTATTATTAATTGTATAATAAGTTCATAAATTGTCTTGATCTATATACGAGGCGCGTCCAGAAAGTAAGTTCCGTTTCAATTTATCTCCGCTGCAGCGCTGCGATTGCAGTTCCGCACATGCGCTGTAGACGATGTGTATCAAGGAGAAGAACGTGCGCCATTTGGAGATCGCTGTCAGTTACGTACGCTTTGTTGTGCTTGTTTGAAATGTCGGCATTGATTGAAAATCCCGCCGCCTTTGAAATCAGGTCGGTGATTCGGTTTCTGAATGCGAGGAAAGTGAAACCAAAATTTATCGGCAAATTTGCGATGTTTACGGACCAAATTCGATGGTGAGAAGATGGGTCCGACAGTTCATTGGCGGGCGTAGTGATGTGCACGATGAAGAACGAAGTGGGCGTGCACCTTTGGTTACAGAAGAACTGGTTCACGCAATTGATGACAAGATCCAGGCTCTCGCTATGGACAACGTGCTGAAAGAAACTGTTTCCAACCGGTTGAAGACACAGGCGGCAGATTTCTATGAAGAAGGTACACAAAACCTGGTGCCACGCCATGACAAATGCCTGCAAAATTTCGGCAGTTATGTGAAAAAGTAGTTTAAGAGTTGTAGAATTTTGTGCAATAAAAATTTCTTCTGTATCTGTGTACAATTTCATTTTATTACCAAACGGTATTTACATTCTGGACGCGCCTCGTATAAAGATGTGCATCTTGAGCCAAGTGGTTAAGGCAACGTCTGGAACAAAGCGGAAATTTCGGGTTCAAATACGGATCAGGCATAATTTTTCACTTGTCCCCATTGAAATATTTCAAATCCCTAGTGCACCTAAAGATTATCGTTTCCATCCTTTCCCTGTTCCTTACCTCCACAGAAGTAATTTATAATAGGTTAGGTTGCGAAAACAAGTTCAAATGTTTGTTAAGCTTATGAGACTTAACTGCGGGTCATCAGTCTCTAAACTTACAAAGTACTTATGAACTAACTTATATTTTACAGCACAAACATCCATGCCCGAGGGAGGATTCGAACCCCCGACGGGGAGCGTCGCTTGGCCACTCCGCCGCGGCGCGAAAACAAGTGTGATTATTTCTTCGCATACGAACTTGGATTTGAATTATGATATTTTGGCACGTGACGGGACAATCATATTTTAAATATCTTCATTCTGTTCACTGATCAAACTTCAGTTGCGCCGACAGCAGTATAAATAACACATTAACGTACCTTTTCAGAAATGTGAGAGGAATTAAAGATCGTAATTACATGTGACACGTTTGCTGGTCGCGGAGTGTCCTAAATGCATTGTGTGACACAATAATCCCGGAATATGTGTGACGTTATGCTTGCAGTATATTTAACATCCATTGCAACTGCAAGTGTGTGACGTTTCCACTTAACCTGTAGTTTTCCTGCCACACCTTTAGACTGTAATTATCAGTATAACTTTCCTCATAAATACGTATCACTTGCTTTTTTTACACTTATAATGCAGTCACCTGCAGACTGCAGATTGAATTACAAATTAAGAGTCGTTTTTTTGGAGTTAGGCTACTGCGGTCAAGAGTACTGCTAATAAAAAAGTAACAATGAAGGATAAGAAAAACCTGAATATACTGCAGACGCAAATTATCTCATTACTTTCACATATTTCATACATAATGCAGTTTGTTCTAGAAGACTAGCCTACCAAGACCCTGACCATAAGTGATGCCTATGTATCAATGAGCCAATTTAATAGTGCTCAACTTCCCAGACAAAAGAAAAAAAATGTTCTGACAAGCCGTCCAATATAAAACCAAAGAGCAGACCTAAAACTTTATTAACTTTGTTTGTTTTGCAAGTTATTCGGTGATAGAGAGTTAGCGTACAAATTTAAATAGTGCTCGTTGTAGTCGTCTTCAACATGCATCAGAATTAGCACTTTCTTTTACACCAGTGTATCCTGGTTCGTAAATTACACCAAGTGAAAGTGCAAAAACACGCATTCTTTCTTACTTGTGGTGGTTGTAGGTAATTGTCTGTTATTTCGTATGTTTATATTATCCAAATACCACGGTCCTGCGGATGACTTTATTAACCCGCGGTAGTGTTGTGGCGACCTTAGCCAAGACTGTCGTCAAAACTCGTTGACGATCATAAAGCTCACACTTTGTTTTGTATTTTCCATGTTTTCCCTCTGTTTTTATTGTACTATGGAGTTGCTCTGCCGAAAGTCCACCACTGCAGTGTAATCCAAAACGGTATGAGTACTGGAAACTCTAGAGTATTTTAACTAACCACGAATGCTTGTGTACACTACATTTGCACCATCCGTCGATTGGACCATATCAGTGCATCACCACGATCCTTTTCACACCAGTAGTTAACATAGGCAATTAGTCAGTCTTTTCAATAGGTTCGATTACTAGTAAATTAAGCAAGCGTGCAAAGCACGATATGTGATTTAATCTAAATGCTATTTTCACTCTATTTAGATTATCCATTATAGATGTTTTTAGAAACCGTGACTGTTAATTCCAATATAATTTGAAAAAAATCCAACCAGTCGTTTCATTTTGAAATGTGAAGTGTGCCAACGACTGGACCACCTCGCTCTGTGGAACATAACAAAGTTCTCAAGAGCAGTTGGAGTGATTCTTTAATGAGGACGATAATGGCGGAATGTGCACATCCTCCAAATATGGATACGCCAACAAATTGTATTAGCTTATCCGGATACACCTAGCTATAGAAGACCTTCCACTGACGAACCACACACAGACCTCTAGTAAGAGACGTAAAATGCCAGTTGTTACTACATACTGACGCAACCATCGACTAGGAAGTAATATGGTATCAGTTTTTTTATAATGTAATGTTTTGAAGTATGTTTATGTATTTTAAGGAAGGCAGGAAGATTAGGTCCCGTCGACAGAGTAGTCATTAGTGAAAGAGATCACGCTCGTATTTTTGGGTAAGGACGGGGAAGGAAATCGGTCGTCCCCTTTCAAAGGAAACATTCAGGAATTTTCCTGGAGTGATTTAGGGAAATCACGGAAATACTAAATTGGATGGCCGTAGGTGGATTTGAACTATCGTCCTCCCGAATTCGAGTCGCATGTGTTACCACCGTTTCACAATTTATAGTGATATTGAGAATGACATACCGCGTGATCAAAAAGTCAGTATAAATTTGAAAACTTAATAAATCACGGAATAATGTAGATAGAGATATAAAAATTGACACACGTGCTTGTAAAGACATGGGGTTTGACGGTAATTTTTTTTCATGTGTTAAAAAACATCAGTGCCCAATGCAAATGTTTGTAAATCTATCGGACCAAACTGCGTGGTCATCAGTCCGTAGCTTACAAACTACTTAAACCTAGGTAAACTAACCTAAGGACAAACACACACACCCATGCCCCAGGGAGGACTCGAACCTCCACGGCGAGCAACCGCGCGCTCCGCAGCGAGACGCCTTAGACCGCTCGGCTACTCCACCTCGGCTGCCCAATGCATAACTTGGTTACATGTACACCTCAATAAGAACACAGTAAGTACATAAAATTACAATACGTTTAATTCCGGTTTATTCTGTTCTCGCTAACTAAAGTTCAGTTATGTTACCAGAACCAACATGACATCATAACCTACACTCAGCGGAAGATAAATGTACCTGTAAATTATCTACTGAAGATGAGCCTGCAGTGGCTCGAAAACTAGTTCTGGATTAAATAAAAAACATCCAAAAAGGCAGCTGGTTGCAGTTATTTTCACGAAAATAAACCGTCAATTTACGCTACAGCTGCAGTTTGTGTTCAACATGGATATATATTAAAAAAGACATGGGGTTTTATTAGAACAAAAAAAAATATTGCTAGATGCGTGAAAGATATCTTGCACGCGTCGTTTGATGATGATCGTGTGCTCAGCCGCCACTTTCGTCATGCTTGGCCTCCCAGGTCCCCAGACCTCAGTCCGTGCGATTATTGGCTTTGGGGTTACCTGAAGTTGCAAGTGTATCGTGATCGACCGACATCTCTAGGAAAGCCGAAAGACAACATCCGACGCCAATGCCTCACCATAACTCCGGACATGCTTTACAGTGCTGTTCACATCATTCCTCTACTACAGCTATTGTTGAGGAATGATGGTGAACATATTGTGCATTTCCTGTAAAGAACATCATCTTTGCTTTTTCTTAATTTGTTATGCTAATTGTTGCTTTTCTGATCAGATGAAGCGGCATACGTCGGACATTTGTTTGGAATTTTATTTCTATTTTATTTTTATTTATTTATTTATTTATTTATTTGCTTCTAATACAACCCCATGTCCTTTCCAAGCATGTGTGTCATTTTTTACCTCTCTATCTACATTATTCCGTGATTTATTAAGTTTCCAAATTTATACTGACTTTTTGATCACCCGGTATGTGTCGAAATTAGTTTAGCCAGTTGACACTAACTGTTCTCCTCTGTCGTCGTGTCTAATCAGGCACTGGTAATTAAAAACTACCTTTTGCTCATTAGGAGTATTATTTTCGTTAGTAAGCATTTAACTGCTAGTTAGCCAAATCTTAAAACTTTTTCTTCAAATTGTTATGTTTGCACGACATTCTCCACTATTACGTTTTTGAGTTATTCATGTGAACTTGTCTGTCTCCGGCGAGTGTGTGAGTTGCGACAGCTGACCACAGGCTAGGCCGTTTCTTAAAAACTCGCCAGGGTGGCCTTCCTCCTGCCCGCTGTCGGCCAGCTTCGCGGGTGTCGTAGGTGGGGGAGGGGAGTACTTGTGCTGCGCTTTTAGGACGGACGGGCGCGGTGCCGCCTACGCCAGCGAAAGTCGCCTCTGCTGCCAGCGTCGCTTTCCCTGTCACCAAGATACCATTCTGCGCCAGCATTTCCGCATTATTACTGCCTATTCCCCTCAAACTGCTCTACAGGTGGGGCGAGTGTGGTAACCGCTCAAGACCTTGACACTGACTGTCTTACACGCCGTCTTTCACATCGGCTATAGTTTGTCTGCAAACTGGAACTCGAACAGCCGAATCCCCACTCCCTCTGCCCACTTATACGAGGCGCGTCCAGAAAGTAAGTTCCGTTTCAATTTATTTCCGCTGCAACGCTGCGATTGCAGTTCCGCATATGCGCTGTAGACGATGTGTATCAAGAAGAAGAACGTGCGCCATTTGGAGATCGCTGTCAGTTATGTACGCTTTGTTGTGCTTGTTTGAAATGTCGGCGTTGATTGAAACTCCCGCAGCCTGTGAAATCAAGTCGGTAATTCGGTTTCTGAATGCGAGGAAAGTGAAACCAAGTGAAATTTATCGGCAAATTTGTGATGTTTACGGACCAAATGCGATGAGTGATTCGATGGTGAGAAGATGGGTCCGACAGTTCAATGGCGGGCGTCGTGATGTTCACGATGAAGAACGAACCTTTGGTTACAGAAGAACTGGTTCACGCGATTAATAACAAGATCCAGGAAAACCGTAGGTTTACAATTAGTGCTCTCGCTATGGACTTTCCCCAAATCACTTCACCAATGACGACGAGCTGAAAGAAACTGTTTCCAACTGGTTGAAGCCACAGGGCCGGCCGCGGTGGCCGAGGAGACTGGGGCGCTGCAGTCACGGTCTGCACGGCCACTACGGTCGGGGGTTCGAATCCCCCCTCGGGCATGGATATTTGTGCCGTCCTTAGTATAAGGTAGTTGATAAGTAGTTTGTAAGTTTAGGGACTGATGACCTCGTAGTTAAGTCCCATAAGCTATATAAACATTTGAACTTTTTTTTTTTTTTTTTTTTTTTTTTTTTTTTTTAAAGCCATAGGCGGCAGATTTTTATGAAGAAGGTATACGAAACCTGGTGCCACGCTATGACTAATGACTGCAAAATTTCGGCAGTTTCGTGGAAAAGTAGTTTAAGAGTTGTAGAATTTTGTGCAATAAAAATTTCTTCTGTATCTGTTTACAATTTCATTTTATTACCAAACGGAACTAACTTTCTGGACGCGCCTCGTATAACAAGGAACAACTATAAGCTGTTTACCAGAGTTATATCGGTCCCTCTGCCGCGTGTCTTTTAACCCTTTAATGCATAGTCTAGCTGATCAGCTACATACCTTTTTTAGATTATGTTCCAAACTGATCAACATTTTACCACAAATTCATGTGTAGCTGCTTCTACACGTAGTGTTACACATTAAAGTAGCTCGTTCTAAATATTATAAATTGCAGAATGCTACTGAATCAGATTGACAGTTAGCTGCATAGAGTTACTCCTAACATGTGCGTTTGTTTATTTTAGTATTCCTCCTTTGCCATGTAAAAGTAGTCAATCACATACTACTGTTGCATTATGAGTTACTTTTTGGAAAGACGAGAGGCATAATAGGGACATTTACTGCATTGGGTACATCATGGAAGCACTGTACAGCTGACCAGCTATGGACTTTTTGTTGATTGTAGTGCATAATAATTTTAAGGAATTTTTTCATTATTTTTCTTAGTATAACGCACTATACAACAGAATTGGGGATAAAAGAAATTTCTGGCATACTTTGACTACAAGAAGGGACCAATTGGTAGGACACATTCTTAGACATCAAGGAATTGTGAATTCAGCGTTGGGGGGAAGTGAGTGGGGCAAAAATCACAGAGGGAGACCAAGAGACGCATATAGTAAGCAGATTCAAATGGATGTGGGTTGCCATTCTTATAAGGAGATGAAAATGCTTCTCAGGATAGAGTAGGGTGGTGAGCTGCATCAAACCAGTCTCCGGACTGAAGACCATAACAACTCAACGCACTATACATTTACCGTGGTAGTTTATATAGCTTTAAATAAAAAGTCATGCATTAAAGGGTAAAATCAGTCGTGATAGAGGGCTCAGACACGACTGTGGACCATTGACCATTTGTTTTCACTAAACGAGTGGGTTTAAGATTACAACTATACAGGGTGTTTCAGTAGGTACAGTAAATACGAGAGTTGGAACTGAAATAGTGGCAACTATTTATTCGCTGCCGATACAAAAGCGTTACATGTTTACACCTGTTACTGTCCTTCAAAGTAGTCACGAGCATTGTATAGAACCCTTTTCCAGCGATGTGGAAGGCGTAGTATACCATTAGCAGAGCCTGTTCTGTTGATGGCGCGAATAGAGCGGTCTACTGCCTGTCGAATCTCTAGAACAGTTCTGCTGCGCTTGCTACGAAGTGGTTCCTTCATCTTCGGAATCAAATCAAAGTCACAACGACTAAGTGCGGGGAGTATGGGGGATGGTGCAGTACTTCCCAGTCCCATCGACCTAACAGAGCAGCCACGGCTTGCGCTGTATGCGCCCGCGAATTGTCGTGCAAAATGATGGGTGGGTTGCGCAGAGATGTTGCCGCTTGTTTCGCAAAGTTGGTCTCAGTTGATGCTCCAAAAACGAACGGTCTGCCGCAATGCGTTAGGATAACACCATCACAGTCATACGCTTTTACCCAACGTGCCACTGTTCTGTACGGCAATGCCGATTCCCCGCACGCCTCTTGGAGACCTTGGTGACACAGTCGTGTTTTACGACCTCCGGCACATTCAATCTTCATCCAACTCCGTTGTTCCTGTTTAGAAAGCATATTGACACCGTTACGTTAGACTTGTTGCTCATACGTAACTGTGTTTCCCTCGATTGTGTGCACGCCAGTGACGTGGAACGGGCGAGTTCATTTGCTTGGAGGTAAGGTAGGCGACGTTCCAAAGGAGTAATGTCTGGAGTCCTTGTCGGCCAAGACACGTGCCCATATCTACCGATCCATCTTCCGGAGAATGATAGGATTAGATTATGTACCACCTGACGTATAGAATGTCCAAGAGTCCCGTCATGCTGGAAGAACATATGTATTCTGGTATACAAAGGATACGCTTCCAATAATTCTGGAAGCTCATTTTCAAAATGTTTGTTAAGCTTAAGGGACTTAACTACGGGGTCATCAGTCCCTAAACTTACAAACTATTTATGAACTACCTACAACTAAGGACGGCACAAATATCCATGCCCGATGGGGGATTCGAACCCCCGACCGTAGCTCATTTTCAAGAAAGCGAAGATAACGGGGTCGTGTAAGACGATGCTGCAAGACAACAGGTTCAGATGTTCAAATGTTTGGAAATTTAAGGGTCTTAACTACGTTGGGCATCAGTTCCTAAGCTTACAAACTACGCAAACTAAGTTATACTAAGGACAACACAAACACCCATACCCGAGGGAGGACTCGAACCCCCGACGGCAAGCAGCCGCGCGCTCCGCAGCACGACACAACAGGGTCAATTAACTGATTGTCTATAAGTGAGAAGTGTTTTTATTAATGGGTCTCCACAATGGCATGTGGGTTTTCTTCGGACCACTGATTTGAATTACGAGTGTTATTGACGTCGTGACTACTCAAAGGCCGCGGTGGAATTGCCGAGCGCTCTAAGGTTGCTGTGGAACGCGTGGTAGTTCCCCGTCGGATGTTTGAGTCCTCCCTCGGGCATGGTTGTGTGTGTTGTCCTTAGGTTAGTTTAATTAGTTTGTAAGCCTATGGACTGATAAACGCTGTAGTTAAGTCCTATAGATTTACAGCTATTTGAACTAGTGAAAGTGGCTACATCAGCGAAGAGAAAAAATGGGATTACTTGGCGATTTTCAAGTATCCACCGAAAAAATTCCAATCGTTTATTTACATCTCCTGCTCAAAGGTGCCGAATGAGTCTTAAATGGAAATTTGGAAGAAGCGTTGCATATCGCTGTCGTGGTCTACTATCGATATATATAGAACACGCAAAATTTTCTCCATTAAGAAACAACTGCGAAAAGTACATCGAAAACCCGTCACTACATGGGTGCAACAGATTCTTAATTTCCCATCCATTTTTTCCCAAAAATTGTACCCAATTAAAGAAAAAACGAAAAGAGACTGTTACACCCATGTAGTGACTGTTTCAGTGCACTTTTCTGAAAAGTACATCGAAAATCAGTCACTACGTGAGAGTAACAGTTTTTTGTATTACAGGAAATTTACCCCATACAATGACAGCTTCTCGATATACTATTCTGAACATCTCTTGCTGAAGCAAATTCCACACAAAAATTGTAGTCTTTACTTCCGTATATTTATATGGAAACGATGCGCGCGTGTTCGATATATATCATTAGTAGGCCGCGACTGCGATATCCAACGCTTGTTCCAAACTACCCTGATCTCGCGACTAATAGATTATGTCCCATAAATGTTTGATACGATTGCAGTAGGACGAACTGCGTGGCCAAATCATTCGCTGGAATTGTTCAAGATGTTTTGAAACGCGGTCTCAAGCAGCTGTGCCCGGGTGACATGGCGCATTGTCATCCGTACGAATTCCAACGTTATTTTTTAATGTGAAGTACAAGAACGGTTTCAAATGGTTTCGCCGTCCGCGGTGGCCGAGGGGACTGAGGCGCTTCAGTCACGGTCTGCACGGCCACTACGGTCGGGGGTTCGAATCCCCCCTCAGGCATGGATATTTGTGCCGTCCTAGTTCGTAAGTAGTTCATAAGTAGTTTGTAAGTTTAGGGACTGATGACCCCGTAGTTAAGTCCCATAAGCTTTACAAACATTTGAACATTTTTTTTCAAATGGTTTCCCCAGTGAACATAACCATTTTTCAAAAAATGTTCAAATGTTTGTATAGTGTATGGGACTTAACTACGGGGTCATCAGTCCCTAAACTTACAAACTACTTATGAACTACTTACGAACTAGGACGGCACAAATATCCATGCCCGAGGGGGGATTCGAACCCCCGACCGTAGTGGCCGTGCAGACCTTGAGTGGAGCGCCTTAGTCCCCTCGGCCACCGCGGCCGGCATAACCATTTTTAGTCAGTGATCGGTTCAGAGGGAAATTGCGACTCAATGCGCCCTCACTGTACACCTCCTGGATGATTTCAAACAATTGGGCAGCCGTTTTACCTACTTTCTGGCAGAACTTGTTGCTTACACGTTGCTGAAACTGTGACATGTCAAGGTCCGACTGGCGCAATCAACTCCCCGTCAGCCGGCCGCGGTGGCCGAGGGGACTGAGGCGCTCCAGTCACGGTCTGCACGGCCACTACGGTCGGGGGCTCGAATCCCCCCTCGGGCATGGATATTTGTGCCGTCCTTAGTCTTAACTAGTTCATAAGTAGTTTGTAAGCTTAGGGACTGATGACCCCGTAGTTAAGTCCCATAAGTTCTACAAACATTTGAACATTTGAACTCCCCGTCACAACAACGAACGCTCGTCTGCTTCCAATGCATGCCTCCTGCAAGGACGAGAGGCTAACTGATATTGTACCAACCACGGCGCCACATATGCGCTGTAGTACACCGCAGCGTCGTCATGCGGCTACTCTCGGAAATTATTGACTACATCACGTATATGATCCCACTGTCCGACAGATGCCATTTCTCGTCACGACTATTTCCTGAGAGGGCCTTCAGTGTCTCCTTCTTGCCGCGGCGGAGTGGCCAAGCGCATTGAGGCACTATGCTACGATGCGCTTGGCCGCTCCCCGTCGGGGGTTCGAATCCCCCCTCGGGCATGAATGTTCTGCCGACTTTAGTATAAGGTAGTTCATAAGTAGTTTGTAAGCTTAGGGACCCATGACCCCGCAGTTAAGTCCCTTAAGCTTAACAAACATTTGAACATTTTTTGTCTCCTTCTTAATCTGTTGAGAGAAAACAAACGATCTGTTGCAGAGTCGACCGTATCTGTGAGCCAGTCGTTCTGGAGTCATTGCCTTGCAATCACTTCTCCGAAATGTTACATAATGGGCTATTCCATTCACTTAGCCTGCCGAGACGAAAACACTGCTGTTTTTGTTCGTCTTAATGACTTCATTTTTCCCCTCTTCTTTAACAATTCATCAGTCCCAACTCTGAAAAATTTGCCTCGTAAAATAATCATTATAAGACAGGGAAGTTCGGAACGTATCGTTTCGTGTAAACGACCGTTACTGAAAAAGAACTGTGTGTATGTTCTCTCGCGAGGGTAGTCATTAATGATTTTATTGTTGAGCTCTTCACTCCTAAGACTGATTTATGCAGCTCCACACATGTACACGCCCGTTCCATGTACTGAAGACTGCATACATTTGAACCAAATTGTTTTATTCGTCACTAGGTGTTAACAGTTTTACACCATTCCCCGGGGATCGATGTTCCTTCACGTCAGTGGGTGTAGACCTGAAATTTGCACCACACGTGAACTATGGGTGGTACTAAGAGAGCAACAAAACTTGCTGCCAGACCATCTTTTTAGACCTCCTGCCTATTCGAGAAGTACATAACAAACTGAGAAGACAAGACTCAGCATCATTTCAGAAGCCCTTCTCGAGGCCAAGCATCTAGAAAACTTGCAACATGTATCAAACTATATCACCCGAACCTTAAGGTAATTAGTTCTTGTGGGGGTGTTTTATGGTAGTAGGTGCGTAGTGTGCTTAAGTATACTTTAACAGAAAAATCCCACAGCCTTAGTATCACACGAGAAACGTATCATAATAAATGAATATTCAGCTTGGTATTGTAGAAGTACAATGATGACTGAAGAAGTTAGTCCACGCTTCTCGAGTTAAATTTCGAAGTTCTTATGCCGTCCGCAATAACCGCTAAGATTCAATACAGAGATAAGTATTGAGGCACTATTCCGCTTTGTCCTAAATCGGAGAAGTCTATCAGATGGGTCGTAGCACTGCTAGCTTGAGGCTCACACTTGATGAACACGTTGCAGTCCGGATATTAGACCTTTATCCAAGAAAGGGGATAAAGAGGTACCATAAAACTACAGACCAATTTCACTTTTGTCAGCATTCTCTAAAATTCCAGAAAAGGTAATGTACGGATGTTTTCTTAACCACCTGACCACGAATAATATACTGTCCAGAACACAGTTTGCATTTCTAAAGAAATCCAATATCGAGAAGGCTTTTTTACATCTACAGTGTGAATGTACTTTATTCATTAGATAATAAATTACAAGAAGTAGGTATTTTCTGTGATTTGTCAAAGGTATTTGATTGTGTGAACCACAACAGCTTTTTAAGTACATTAAAATTCGTTGGTGTCATGGGCAATGCTACAGGATGGTTCAAGTCATACCTCGCTAACAAGAAAGAAGGGTGTTATTGCAAAGGACTAGTGGATTAAGCCCATAAGGCGTCATCAGATTTGGAAGAAATTATGTGTAGTGACCCACAAGGATCCATCTTAGGGCCATTGCTTTTTCTTGTGTACGTAATGCCTTCTCATCAGTTATACTGCTACAAGCAGAGTCCGTTTTGTTTACAGGTAATCAAGTATTGCAATAAATAGCATGTCGAGCATAGTTCTAAAAAGGGCTTCTAATGCTATTTTCATGAACATTAATAAATGGTTTAAAGCAAACTCATTGACATTAATCTTTGAAAAGACTCACTACATGCAGTTCAAAACATGTAAGAGGTTTCAATCCAAACCCACACAGATAAAGTGTGATCAGTGACGCCGGGGACGGCTAATGGGCTGAAGACACTCCACCCCCCCCCCCCCTTCCCCACATCCCAAGGATTTTTTTTAACAAGCCGGAACCAAAATTTGCCAAGCACAAGTTAACGTGACAGTGGGTCGCCAACTTGATGCCGCCACTGAGAACGTGTGCTGCTGTCACTGTGAGCGGTTTTGATGTTGCCGCTATTGATACTGCTATGCTGAAGTTACGAGCCGATTGTTCATTTGCTGATCAGCGGCGCCACCGAGTGGAATTTTATGAAGGCCGCCAAAAACTACGAACAATAATAGTGTTATTTTAGTTCAGTTTTTACACATAGAGTCACATGTTAATTAAACAATTATAGCATCGGCGTGCTTCTCATATTTCTGATAGCGAATGATAAGAACCCTTTACTGTTAATAAATTCAGTAGGCCAGAGGGGGGGGGGTCATGACGCAAACTGTGTCATCGAAATTTCTGGGAGGGAGGGTGAAAAATGAGTACTTTTGGGCATTTTATTAGGTAATAAACTGGGAATCCAGGACCTAATATCTCGGGTGTCGGGGGGGAGGGTCATTGACCAAGTGGGCATGGCACCTCTGCATTCGGCTTTATTTTTAAAAAATGAGTACCCCCCCCCCCCCCCCAAGAACCAAATCCTGGCTGTGCCACTGAGTATGATTCACCCTACATGTCAGAATTTTTATTTGAAACACCAGGATATGACATCACTGGCGTAAAGTAACACCGTGCCTATGGAGTAGCCATACGAATATACGCCAAGAACGAAATAGAGAACGCTCACCTGCTATACACTTCGAACAATGACAATATCCACTCAGTGACAATCAAATTAGCGAAATGATGATAAGTAACATTTACGAACCACGAGGTATTTGGGCTGTCCTCTATTTTGTGTAGGACTTACTAACAGAAGTCTAGAGCCTCTCTGTGTTATGGGCTGTTTACTTACGAGGTAACTGCATGACTCGTATTTATGGGAAATTCGTGTATCGGACTCACTGCGAGTCGGTGAATACAGTGGTGGATGTCCTCTGTTAAGGAAATGCCTGTTTTCGAGCAATAAGGCCATTCATTCCTCACATTTCATTTTTGCAGGTAAACGGCACAGTTATTTGCTATAGAACGGAAAATACTGTTTAAACACTAATGGATACAATCGGGAAACTTCGGTAAAAACAATACCGTTCGATTTCCGAATCTGCCTGCACCCCCACGGTCCTTGGTTTCGAGTATGGAGGCACTGTGGTGAAATACTGTTAAACTCTTCTCATATTCAGCAGCATACTGCTCATTCACTCGCTGTTACTTTTTGGGTTGGTACCGGAGCCGCGGCGGAGTGGCCGAGCGGATTGAGGCGCTGTGCTCCGATGCGCGAGGCCGCTCCCGTCGGGGGTTTAAATCCCCCCTCGGGCATGGATGTTTGTGCTGTCTTTAGTGTACTTTAGTTCATAAGTTGTTTGTAACTTTAGGGGCTGATGACCCTGCAGTTAAGTCCCATAAGCTTAACAAACATTTGAACATTTTTTGGTACCCGATTCAACTCCCGCACGAATTGCCGATACACTAACCAGCCAGCGTTACACCTCTGCTCTGAAGTGGTGAGACCTGTTGCCCTTCCGTACCTTCGCAGCTTGTGGACTGCGACATGGCAACAGGATAATGCGACTTCTCCGTCGCCCATCGTGTTCTTTTGCTTCCTTAGCCTGTTTTCTTGATCTCTCGCCTATCGAAAATGTCTGGTCGATAATGGCGGACGATTGTTCCGGTATACACTACCTGCTACTACTCCAGATCAATGTTAGCAATATGTGAAGCAGCATAGACTGCTAAATCCCAGCAACAAATCCAGAGCTTCTCCGATTAAATGGCAGGACATGTAGCAGCGGTTATAGCCAGCAGTGGCGGCAAAATTCATTACTGATTCCATCGTCTTCCACGCTTCATACGCGGTTGTCTATTCAGTGATGTGATCTCCGCACAACTTGTTATGTCTCAAATAAATTTGTCTGTGATATCTCCAGTATTTGTTGGTGTTGTATTTTGGATGGCTAGGAATGTAGTTTATTTTTCCGACACTATCATTTACACGTTATCAGTGATATACATTTTATTGGCCAAGTCTGATAAGTATCTCGTTTGTGCGTTCGCTTAATGCGATGGAAGAACCACTTAAACAGGGGAACGTTTAGCTATTCCCAAATCGATAGCAACATGCCGTATTTCTTCATCTTCTCGTGGTAGTGACGTTACTATTTTTGGTATTGTACATTCTGGTGGTGGCATTTTACTGCTTTGAAGTTTTTTCACAGTAAGGAAGGTAAAAGGTCGTCGAGCAACAGTGTATTAAATGTTCAAATGTTTGTAAATCTATCGGACCAAACTGCGTGGTCATCAGTCCGTAGCTTACAAACTACTTAAACCTAGGTAAACTAACCTACGGATAAACACACACACCCATGCCCCAGGGAGGACTCGAACCTCCACGGTGAGCAACCGCGCGCTCCGAACCGAGGTGCTTTAGACCGCTCGGCTACTCAACCGCGGCTGTATTAAATGATCAGTCGATTTACTACCATCAGTTTACTAGGTCTTTGAGTTTCTCCACAACTCTGTGCCAGGTGTTCTGAAACACTGTCTGAATATCTAAATGTTTCAAACAATTTGCTGGGCTCTTTTCTGAGGGAGTTACTGACTCGTTTAGTTCGCCTGTAGCTGATACTCCACCTGTCAAAGTTAGAGGAACGGCCCAGTACAACTACTGTCTTTTGTCCTTTTTCTTGCGTGTTCGGGTATCTCTTCTCAATGACTCTACAGGACGAGAAGTTCAAAAAGTTTTGCACAGTCGTCTTCAGTTTTTCTAATTTTTTTGCAGGAGGAGAATGACATTTTTGTTAACATACTTTGAACATTTAGCTATACATTGAGCTTACACACTGTAGCCTCTATCAGCTGTGATGCATCTGGCCCAATGTTCTTTTCATTATGTAAATGCACTTTTCTCTCAGGTTCGGACAAAAACAACCATTTCATCCTGGGTAATGACGCCGTCAAAACAGTTTCCACTCTTCAGTAAAGGTCTTCATGAGACCCTGGCACACACTTTTTCTCATCGTTTTCATTCCTCTTGTTAATAATCTAGGTACCCAAAGTGCACAGATTTTTCTGTACCAGTGATACCACACTACCCAATGACAAACGAGTCATTTCAGCAAGCTGTCCACATCCACATGTGTCGTTTTGGATGATTTGATCAGTGGTCTCCTTATTCACATCACTCACTGCCGTCGATGGCGTGGATTGTCCAGCAGAGAAAGATCACCGTCTTTAAACCTCTGCAACCACCCCTGGATACTGCTGCGATCCACTGTGCCCTTCTCATAAACAGGGAGCAACTTCCTCGATGTGGCAGAGGCATCGTCGGCCTTGAAGAGGAACTCCATCACCGACCGTTGTCGCAACCTAACATCTACTTCACGGCCCATTATGGCTCACCTGCATATAAAAGAAAATACTTTTATATACCAACTTATAGCTAAATATTCCAAGTATATTCACAAAAAATGTCATTCTCTTCCTGTAAAAAATAAAAATATTGGAGACTATTGTGCAAAACTTTTTGAACGCCCTATGTAATTTAATTTATGACGGGCAGCCAAACTAAAACATAACACCCACCATAACTGAGTAAAGCGCTCGACTGGAAACCGAAGGGTCGCGGGTTCGAAAGCCGATCGGACCTCGGATTTTTTCACTCTGCGTTTTAACCCATCCTTCACCTCTGAACGATGTGAAGAATCGCCAGAAACGACACGTGGTTCGGTTTCCACGTTAAGCTGTTGGTCCCCTTTTCCTGGTTGGATAACTGGGGTAGGCTAGGGACACGCAAGTCGCCGAAGGGGCGTCCAATTGAAAGGCTTCCACCAGGCCAGTGAGCCACACGAAATTATTATTATTATTATTACAGCACCATTCAATGTTTTAATATAATTATCCATAACAGGACAAACACTGGCAGCAGTTACTTTCATAAAATATCTGGCAGGAGACACAAAAAGCGATTTGTAATATAAAGACCAAATAAAATTAATCGTGGGTAAGGCAGATGCCACACCGAGATACTGATCGAGCCAGCGCTGCAGGAGTAAGGAACTTGGTTTTAATTTGGTGACTGTGTGTAAATTTTATCCCTCTCCTTCGTCTACCGTCGCCTCTATCGAGTTCCGGCACTGAACGCAGTGAACCCCATTAGCTTCTTGGAAAGCACCTAGCAGCTATGGAGATGACTTTCCAAAAACAGTGTCGTAGCTCTTCACAAACTGAACAATCAAAGACTACCATCGTCAACTAATAGTGAAGCCAGTACTCTAAAAAATGTAACTTACGTTTCTTTGATTGAAACTATCATTATTATCAACCTTCTATAAAATTTAGAACATTACGAATAAACAAATATACGTGCACTTTTCATAAAAATTATCATCAGATATTAACGTCGTGTGAGTATTTGAACACAACAGAAAAAAAAACTGTCACAACAGGATTCGAACCACCGACCCTAGGGTTGTAAGGCCAGAACGGTAACAACCTTTTTTTAATTACTTTTATTTATTTATTTTTACGGACCTCCTCTCCACCCCTTCACCCCGGCCTTGCGCACACCAGTGTTCGCCTTCTTCGGCGTCGACTTCAAATGCCATAAACAAAACATTCCTCTGCTGTAGGTAATAGTGTTGTATTGCAGATCAAATCAATTGCGTCTTCCCTGCAAAATCATAATACAAAAATAAAGCCTCGGTGGAGTAGCCGAGCGGTCTGAAGCACCTCTCTGCGGAGCGCGCGGTTGCTCGCCGTGGAGGTTCGAGTCCTCCCTGGGGCATGGGTGTGTGTGTTTGTCCGTAGGTCAGTTTACCTAGGTTTAAGTAGTTTGTAAGCTACGGACTGATGACCACGCAGTTTGGTCCGATAGATTTACAGACATTTGAATTTGAACAAAAATAGAACGGCCGCTACGGTCGGGTATTCGAATCCCCCCTCGGGTATGGATGTTTGTGTCGTCTTTAGTATAAGGTAGTTCATAAGTAGTTTGTAAGTTTAGGGGCTGATGACCCCGCAGTTAAGTCCCTTAAGCTTAACAACATTTGAACAAAAATAAATGATGCGCTATGGAAGTAATATGAACTACCTACTCTTCGTGTAGCATATAGGAAAACATGAGCTTGTAATTCGAACAAATGAAAATGGTATCAATACGTAAGTGAACCGCCGCGGCCGAGCGGCCGAGTGCATTGAAGCGCTATGCTACGATGCACGAGGCCGTTCCCCGTCGGGGGTTTGAATCCCCCTTTGGGCATGGATGTTTGTGCCGTCTTTAGTATAAGCTAGTTCATAAGTAGTTTATAAGTTTAGGGACTGATGACCCCGTAGTTAAAATCCTTAAGTTCTACAAACATTTGAACATTTTTAAGTAAAACATTTCAAAAGTTTTGGAACAAATTCTTGTATTTGGAATGCTTTTGTAGATCGTAATGCTGGTCGGTAATATAGAGTAGGAAATCTTGTAAGGTAGGAGCTTTCCGGTTAATCGCATAATAAATAAACTGTCCAAGAAGCCAAGTGTAACTATTATGCTTGGCTTCAGGGTAATATTTCCAATTAGGGCGCAGTATGCCGTGTACAGTAATGTCCAATGTGGTGGTGCGAGTCAAAAGAGCTAGTTTTCTTCTAGTCCACGTCCAGATTTCAGTCCGATCTCGACAGACAAATGCGTACCCTAACGTGTCCAGCAGTTGGCACCGAGTGCAGTACGGCGTGACACTTAATTTTATATTGTACATCTTTTCGCCAGTAGGGATGACTTCGTTTACAACGTGGTACCAGGTCGATCTAACTTTCGTGCTAAGTATTGGATTATAGGTATTTTTCCATATAGCAGTCCAATTATAAAGCGGATGTTTCACCTCTATTATATTCTGTGGTACCATGTCAGTGAATGTGCGATATAGTGATGCAATATCGTAAGTCCGTCGATGGGCTCTTATATAGCCAACGTTCTAAGTAAAATTTTCATACGTGTTCCAGTTCCAGATTGATACGGGCGAGGTTGACTGGAACAGCCTTGTCCGCAGGTTCTAAGCGGACAAACAAATTTTTGGTGATCGTATTGTAATCGGCCTGCAAAATTTTGATGCTTCTGCTGACAAATAGTGCCGTACACTGCGCTTCCAAACCTGAGCTACACCTGCACGATGCTGTAATTCGTTTAATAATTGATACTTACGCTTATTTGCAAATCTTCAAAGTCGAGTTTCTCGATATTTTTTTAGAATTGCGTCGGACTGCTTTGGATGATTGTTATTTGCGTTCTGAACTTCACGTACCGTAAATATCAACAACTTCTAAAATCCGATACCCGTGTGGTCTCCTTGTCAGGCCAGCAATAAAAAAGAAACATCCTCCATGGATATCTACGCCTCTGATAAGCAGACGAGAGACGAATGGAAAGTCGCTCTAGTGACGGTACGGCCCGCAAATGGAGAAATCCATTAACATAAACGACACTTTGACAATGTGCAGATTGTTGGGACGAAGATCCTGAAAACGAGCAACTCGAAAACAGCGAAGCTGATGATCGGCTGTTTGTGTGCTACTGTGGACAGTATCTTTCGATAGTGGACAGATGGTGAAATCACAAATAGGTGGAGAAGCGTTGGACGTCGTGTCTCACCGGAGGCTTGCCTGCTTTGTTTAACTGTTCAAATGTTTGTAAATCTATCGGACCAAACTGCGTGGTCATCAGTCCGTAGCTTACAAACTACTTAAACCTATGTAAACTAACCTAAGAACAAACACAGACACCCATGCCCCAGGGAGGACCCGAACCTCCACGGCGAGCAACCGCGCGCTCCGCAGCGAGACGCTTTAGACCGCTCGGCTACTCCACCGCGGCGCCTGCTTTGTAAAATACGATAGACGGCAGACTTGACAATTGACTACAATTCTGGCGTACGAACGTGTGTTTCTGAGCAGAGTGTCTAATGCATATTGTTGAATGCTGGTTTCCGCAGTAGACGGCCCGAATGAGTACCAACATTGATCCTATGACTTTGTCGTCTCTATTGTTGCGGCAACGGAATCCTCGAAATTTTCGTGTGAACTGTGGAAACGCGTCACCTGGTCGATATGTTTTCAAATTAGAAGTATATAACAGATTTTCTTTTTGCTGGCCTGATCCTCGATTCTTTGTGGGGGGTTAGTATGGTATTCTTTTTTTTGGGGGGGGGGGTGGAGGGGGAAATCTTACAAGTAGACTACATGGGTATCGGATTTTAGAATTTATTTTTATTTATGGTACGTGAAGTTCAGAAATTAAATAACAATCTGCCAAAGCCATTCGACGCAACTCTCGAAAATTCTCGCCAAATAGACGTTGAAATTTTTCAAGTAAACGTAAGTTCCACTAATTAAAACAGTTACAGCATCTATCTGTGTAGCTTAGGTGGTAGCATTCTGGCCTCACAGCCATGGAGTCGGTGGTTCGAATTCCGCTGTGAAGGTTGTTTTTCGTTGTTTTCGAATTTAGTTATATAAAACATTTTGGGATCTCTAATTCCACGTGTTGTGTCAGTTTTTGTGTATGTGTATGCAGACGAGCTGAACATCTTGTCACCTAAAACGATGGTTGAGTGGGTTAACTGCGTGGAAAGCCATTAGTAGGTATGCAGATGACTTTGGTTGGTTGGGTTGCTTGGTTGGGGATAGGGGAACTAGACTACTGAGGTTATCAGTCCCCCGGTGGGGAGGGGAAGGAGTAAGGATAGGAAAGGAGGGGAGGGGGAAAGGAAATGCAGTCCGGGAAGTAAAGAAGGAAGGAAGACTGCATTAGCTCGGGGCCCCGTGCTCGCCACGCACGTACTCACCAAAGAACCGTGAGCCCCCTGGGGGGAGTTTGTGACACTTGCGGGGAGTGACACTTGCGCGGAAAGGGAATGTGTAGACACTTGCGCGGAGACTCGGACGCTGCAGGTAGTGAACAGGGTGTTCCAGAAGTAGGGATACACCACCCCTACTCCACGCCCTCCAGCCGCTACCTGTGCCGTATTCAGGGAAAGGCCCACCGAGCGAGGTGGAGCTGTAGTAACGGCCCGGAGATATCACAGCCTCATTCAACAGGGAGATAACACGTCATACAAATATCACTCGATTTACAATACAGCACCATGTGAAGAGGAATGTGATGAAATCGGAATTGAGCGGAACCGTTGCTAACTACAATTTCGGATTTACTGAATTTTGAGTCAGAATTCGCATCTATATTCGCATTTATCGCAAATGCAAATTTTTCCTGTCCATAGTAATACCTCTAAAAATAAACAGCTGATCAAGGCACTAAAAGCAAGGGCAGATCTTTGGGTGTATTACTACAAATAACTAAAACACAATTTGCTCGTGGAATTATATACAATCTCATTATAAAGGTTTTTTTGTAGGTAGTTTTGAGCAACTTTTAAATGTGTTAGGAATAGCATTATGAAATATAGACAGCTACACCTTATGTTTATTATGAGATATCGATTTCGGCTAATTTCAGGTCATCAAATGTTCAAATGTTTGTTAGGCTTATGGGACTTAACTACGCGGTCATCAGTCCCTAAACTTACAAACTACTTATGAACTACCTTATACTAAAGACGGCACAAATATCCATGCCCGAGGGGGGATTCGAACCCCCGACCGTAGTGGCCGTGCAGACCGTGACTGAAGCGCCTCAGTCTCCTCGGCCACCGCGGCCGGCAATTTCAGGTCATCTTCAAGTCTCAAACAACAGGTGTTATTTATGCATTTTTCCAATGGCACTCATAACCTTTAAGTGTTTACACACACCGGCCGCGGTGGCCGAGGAGACTAAGGCGCTCTAGTCACGGTCTGCACGGCCACTACGGTCGGGGGTTCGAATCCCCCCTCGGGCATGGATATTTGTGCCGTCCTAGTTCGTAAGTAGTTTGTAAGTTTAGGGACTGATGACCCCGTAGTTAAGTCCCATAGACTATACAAACATTTGAACATTTTGTTTACACACGAGGTCTGACGTTGTTAATCGCGTTAGCGATGAAAACAGAACCCAGAATCTTTGCGTCTAAATGATACATATATTGGTGTGATGTCTTATTTCGAAAGAACAGACATCACACCAATACATATATAGCTCTCGGTAAAGTGGAACGGTACGATGTCGTTACGTAGCACAGCACAGCCGACTGGAAACGCAGGAGAAGTGCAAACAACGTTCTCTCCTCAGAGGTATGATTAGGTTCGACGTAGACTTCTACAACATACAGTCTACACGGCGAAGATTACACCAATCAATTTAACGTTTCCTCTACTTTGACGATAGCAACCAAATTTTAAAATCGTATCTACTGTGTAAAGATGTAGCAACACAAAACGCTTCAAGTCCAAAACTTCACTGATTTTCGACTTCTGAATTTTTAATATGTTTTTAATGTTATTACAGAAAACACATATTTGGGACTCACACTACAATTTTCATATGGCAGAATTTGTAGGCACATTCACAAGACATAAGTCAACGGTAAGTTAACGGTTGTGTGCATTCATCTTATGAGAAATATCAATCATTTGTTTTCAGTGTTTACTTCAAATTTCTCTTTTAAGTTTCTTTAATTATTAGTACCTAAATGTGGTTATGAAATAAATAAATTACGTGTATATGTGTAGTCTTATGCGGCCAAACTACTTAGATCATTGGTTTCTAGACTTACACACTACTTAATCTTACTTAAAATAACTTAGGCGAAGTACAAACAAACATACCTATGTCCGAGGAAGGACTCGAACCTCCGACCGGACCGGACGCGCAATTTGTGACACAAACTACATGTTTGATAATATTAATGCATAGAAGTATGAAATCACGTCAAGACTACTTCCTGCAAAAATTTCGACAAAAAAAAAGTTGGCACTGAATTTAGAAAAACAAAATTCTAGTATATTGGATTTTAACATTTTATCAAAAATTAAATGTTACTACAAGAGATACAGCCATTCAAATTTACGGGCACCATAACGTTTTCCCTTCCTGAGTAAATGAGCTGCTTCTTATAGTTTCAACACCTTTTTCTTGAATGTTCTGAATATAAATCTTCACACAGACTTCTTGAGGAGGAGAGTGATACGGATATCTGATTGTAAACCACTGCCTATTACCTTAGACCTTTTTGACTGTACTGAACAGTAGTCCCGCGTATTCCGTAATTTATATTTATACAGTTAACAGGCAATGTAATTTATAACCAACTATCGGCTGCCAATTTCGCTTCATTTTTCCTGGAAGTCTTGCAACTTGTTTCTCCCTGTTGGTTTATGCCAAGTTCGGAGTAAAAATGGTTCTATATGACGGTGACGGAAAATAGAATTTATCTTTAGCAGTTTTCGGTGTGTGACATTCCCTTACACATTCCGTATTTCATATATTTCTTAGATCTATTTGTAATTCGAATACAGCCAAATGGTTTTGGGGTCTACGAATAAACGCTTCAAGTATGTTAAATACTCATTGACTTATTATTAACGTTTTTTAATTGAAGGTTTAAGGTTGCATCTCCTATTAAAAAGCATAGCAGCTATTTTTAAAGAGATGGAAATTGCGTGATAGTGGGGTTAACTACATAGCGGTCAATTACATCAACGTATCTGTGCAGGATGCCTAATATATTTATTGCTTGCGCAGGTGTCTTGATATGCTTAGTGTTCTGAATAATATGCTTTTAGGAGGTATGACTGTGGAAAGGCATAGTCTTGTAGTAGCAGAGACTAACTCTCCAAACATTATCACTATTAAAATACCTTTTTGTTTACAGGAGGAACACTCAACGGATTAATATGTAGTTAGAACAAGTTACTATATTGCTCTTCAGCTTGCAAAAGGGTTGTGCAATTTCACCGATTTTCGTGTTATGTTGACAGTGTGGAAACTTGACAACAGCAGTGCTAGACTTCTTGGTGTGCCTGTACCCAGGAAAAGGCATTAGCCGCCCCAAGGGCCCCGGGTTCCGCGCAAGTGTCACTCCGCGCAAGTGTCACTCCGCGCAAGTGTTCCAACCCCCCCTGGGGGGTAGATGACTTTCTAAAGCAGTGTCGTATCTCTTCAAATGTTTGTTAAGCTTAAGGGACGTAACTGCGGGTCATCAGTCCTTAAACTTACGAACTACTTATGAACTACCTTACACTAAAGACGACACAAACATTCATGCCCGAGGGGGAATTCGAACCCCCGACGGGGAACGGCCTCGCGCATCGGAGCATAGCGCCTCAATGAGCTCGGCCCCTCCACCGCGGCATATCTCTTCACAAACTGTAGAATCAGACTACCGTCGTCAACTAATAGTGAAGCCAATATTGTAAAATATGTAACTTATGTTCTTTAATTGAAGCCATCATTACTAACAACCTTTAATAAAATGTAGAAAATTTCAAATAAACGAAAATACGTTCATTTTCGTAAAAATTACCATTATACATTAATATTGTGTAAGTATTAGAACACAAAGCAGAAAATAACAAAAAAAAAGCCTGTCACGTCATGATTCGAGTCACGGACGCCAAGGCTGCAAGGCCAGAACGCTACTACCTGAACTAAACCGACAATTGCTACAACTGATTTAATTATCGGTACTTATGTGTACTTACAAAACTCCAAAGTCGATTATCTCGATAATTTTTGAGAGTTGCGTCGATTGGCTCTGGCTGATTGTTATTTGAGTTCTGAACTTCACGTACCACAAATATGAAAAAATTCTAAAATCCGATACCCATGTGGCCTTCTTGTTAGAAAGAGAAGGAGACCGGGTGCCCTTCCCGTTACATTTGCGTGCCGTCAGCTGCGCTGCCTCAAGCGAACACAGCTTCTGATTGTGTTTAACTTTTGATATGAGATTATATCACTTAATAAGTAGATTATGATAGCGTTTAAATTTTTTTAAATTCGACAAATAATCACGCGAAGTGCTGGAAATGAAATTTTTGTTACCCCTGAAAGCCAGTAGATAGGCAACTTACAAACTGGTATTGGTTTCGGAATAGCGTTTAATTCAGATACGGTAAGGGGGAGTGAAATGAGAAGCGGCCACGCGCAATAACACGGAGGCCGCACTACAGGTAGCCCCAGTGTTGTTACGTTCCGATACCGCCACCGCTGTGGTTCGCCAACGACGTATAGTCACACCGCAGGTGGACGCTGTCGTTGCATTACTATCTTGGTTGCTGTTGCACTGGTCTACTGCATTGTCCAGCTGTTTACTTGGAGCCAAACAAAGAAGAGTAGATAGGCGTTAATCGTTCCTGGTTGACGAGCGTGCTAGAGTACGCAAAATTCCCCACCGCATGTCCACTGTGTAAGATGCATGTCCCTGACGAGTGGCAGGGCAGTCTGGGAAGGGCGCACACCACTGCAAGGCGACCCGTCAGGCCTTTACACGTGACGTGGTGGGCGGTTTAATGGCCTTACACGGGGAGACAGACGAATGGAATTAAATGTTTCTAAATCTATGGGACTTAAAAAAAAAAGTTCAAATGTATCTAAATCTATCGGACTCAGCTGCGAGGTCATTAGTCCGTAGCTTACAAACTACTTAAACTAAGGTAAACTAAACTAAGGACGACACCAACACCCATGTCCAAAGGGGACTCGAACCCCCGACGGCGATCGGCCGCGCGCACCGCAGCACCGCGCCTCAGCACGCACAGCTAATTGACCACGACTGTGGGACTTACCTACTCTGTATATCAGTGTTGAAAAAATGTTTTTTAAGCTTAAGGGACTTAACTGCGGGGTCATTAGTCCCTAAACTTACAAACTACTTATGAACTACCTTATAATAAAGACGACACAAACATCCATGCCCGAGGGGGGATTCGAACCCCCGACCGTAGCGGTCGTGCAGACTGTGACAAGCTCGCCGAAGACCGCTCAGCCACTGCGGCCGAGTGTATATCACTCCCTGGTTGTCAGTCCGAAGGTTGTAGGTGATGTGACATATATAGAGAGGAACGATTAAGATACAAAATACATATAGTAATTCATTACAAAATGAAAATAAAATAAATTTATTTTCAAAAATTCTGCACCCACACAATAGTCTGTTTAGGATATTCAAATGTTTGTAGAGCTTATGGTACTTAACTACGGGGTCATCAGTCCCTAAACTTACAAACTACTTATGAACTAGCTAATACTAAGGACGGCACAAATATCAAAGCCCGAGGGGGGATTCGAACCCCCGACCATAGTGGCCGTGCAGACCGTGACTGGCGCGCCTCAGTCCCCCCGGCCGTGCAGACCGAGACTGGCCCTAGCGCGCCGCAGACCGCTCGGGCACCGCGGCCGGCTGTCTGTTTAGGGCCTTCAATACATTTTTTTATTATCTTACAGTTCATGCCTTTAAAAGAAATGACATACTAACATCACAGGATCATATAAAATCAACTGGCTGTCAGATATGATAGCTTCACATGTCAAAACAAGGACATCAACACCTTCTCGCCGCGGTGGAGTGGTCGAGGGCATTGAGGCGCTATGCTCCGATGCGCGAGGCCGTTCCCTATCGGGGGTTCGAATCCTCGAATGTTCGAATGTTTGTATAGCTTATGGGACTTAACTACGGGGTCATCAGTCCCTAAACTTACAAACTACTTATGAACTAGCTAACAATAAGGACGGCACAAATATCCATGCCCGAGGGGGGATTCGAACCCCCGACCGTAGTGGCCGTGCAGACCGTGGCTGGCGCGCCTGTTCCCTCGGCCACCGCGGCCGGCGATTCGAATCCTCCCTTGGGCATGGATTTTTGTGATGTGTTTAGTATAAGGTAGTTTATAAGTAGTTTGTAAGTTTAGGGACCGATGACCCCGCAGTTAAGTTCCATAAGTTTAACAAACAATTGAACATTTTGAACACCTTATCAACAAGTCTTTCATGCCACCATTAATAAGTGTACTGGAAGTTTCCCGACTTTGCTGAGTGCTGGAGTCATCCAGTGTAGAAATATGTAACTAAAACACGTCGCTCACATCCATCCACGATTGTGTAATGCAGGCCCGAATTTCCTAGCGTGAATCACAAAGAAATAAAGCGAGTAAAACCAGAACCGCACAATTATGCGTGCAGGGCCTGAAAGGGTTAAACTAACCAAAGGACAAACACATACACCCATGCGCGAGGGAGGACTCGAATCTCCGACAGCGGGCAACCGACCGCTCCGCAGCAGTGCGCCTTAGAACGCTCGGCCACACAGACGGATGTTCAGGTCAGCACCACCCATGACTCCGTGCATGCCGTCCACTTGAATTACCTCAATATTTTCGCGTAGTGGGTACCGCGTCACTAGATGGAGGGACAAAATATGGATAGAATGGCATCTGCTGCGGTACGACGAGGAAGAGCATGTGTTTCTGCACCGTATCGTCACAGGGGATTTAACGTAGTGCCACCAACTCGAACATGAGGGCAAATGCAAAAGTCACCCACATTTGCCCCGCAAAGTAAATCCGAAGCAGTCCACACCAGTTCCGGTAACGTCATGGGAACCTTCTTCTTCGACTGCTGGGGCCCTCTGTTCGTCGAGTTACTCGAGCGTGGAACAACAATCTATTTCCAGCGCTACGAACAGATTTCGCATAAACTGCGATGCGCCATGAAGTCAAAACGCTGTCGGACGGAATCTGTGGTTTGCACGTTAACGCCCGCCTGCACACTGCCCATCGGACGAAGGCGACGTTTCTCAATGTTTTGGCTGGGAAATACTGCACTCTCCTCCGCACAGGCCTGGCGGCTCATACGTTTTTAAGAGTGAGTAGTTGTTCAAAAGTTGCCCCCCCCCCCCTCTCTAATCCCCCCGCCCGCTGTTAGTAATCTCTGTACATAAAAATGTTCCGGTGGTTTGTGTATAGCCGTTGTTCTCCTAAAGTTATTGACCGATTAGTTTGAAATTTTGTCTCAACGTTCCATTGTAAAACAGGAAGGTACATATTTCTAGAATATATTATGTAAAACCTATATGTATATTACTTTGGCGATTTTTCTTATCAACGTTTGCCTATTGTACAAATGTTCAAATGTTTGTATAGCTTACGGGACTAACTACGGGGTTATCAGTCCCTAAACTTACAAACTACTTACGAACTACCTAATACTAAGAACGGCACAAATATCCATGCCCGAGGGGGGATTCGAACCCCCGACCGTAGTGGCCGTGCAGACCGTGACTGAAGCGCCTCAGTACCCTCGGCCACCGCGGCCGGCTTGCCTATTGTAAAATTTATATATATTCATAAATGACATATACTGAAAAATTATGTATATATAACATGCGCATTTTCCAGTAGAACGTTGTGTTAAAATTTCTAAACATTCGGTCAAGAACTTTCAAATGTTCAAATGTTTGTAGAGAATTATGGGACTTAACTACGGGATCATCAGTCCCTAAACCTACAAACTACTTATGAACTAGCTTTGAGTTAAAGACTTTTTCTTTATTGTTTGATTATGACTACATTTGTTCTCCATTTGGAGAAAAAAGTTAAAAACACGCTATTTCAAAATATACGGGACGTTTAGTACAAAACGGGACAATATACGTCCCGTATTTATTTTGTAGGGACAAAAGGACACTGAGGCTAAATAAGAGACGATCCCGTAAAATACGGGACGTCTAGTCACCCTAGTTATCCCTATGTATTGAAACGGTACTGTCGTTCCGCTTCACGATTTTAAAAAGTTTTTAAATCAAATTTGTTCACTTGCCATTGCAAGTGGCGCCTATTTAGGTGATCATTCACCCATGGATATGAGAATGGAATTTGCTTTATTTATTCCTCCATCATATTTTCTGACTTGCATCATGCCTTCCTTATCTTTCCGACCTTTCCTAGGACGAGAGGAGGGCATGCTGATTGTATTGTGGTGGTGTTGGTAAGTGTCAAAGAATTGGAATTGAACAGCTGAGAGATAGGTTAGTTTGACAACTGGAACAGCTAATGCCTGTTGCAGACGATAGCTAGTTAGTTGGGTGCGCCTTGGGCGCTGAGCTTTGGCGGGAAGGCCTTCAGAAATTAGGAACACTGGGCGCGAAAACCAGATTCGGTTTCACGTGCGGACAAGGGTGCCAGGAGAGACCATGCTGGGACCTTGGAGGACACGGGAGAGTGCGGCAGATGCTGGTTACACTATGGTGAAGTACGGGGGTTTTAATCGTAACTAGCCCCGTCAGTTCAAACTCTGTTATAACGGTTTAAGAAATTCAAGTTCCTGCAAATTTATCAGTATTTTTGTTGACGAAATTAATTAGTTTAAGCTGTTTGCTACTGAACAAAGGTGTAACGGTTTTGCCGCGGTGGAGTAGCCGAGCGGTCTAAAGCGTCTCACTGCGGAGCGCGCGGTTGCTCGCCGTGGAGGTTCGAGTCCTCCCTGGGGCACGGGTGTGTGTGTTTGTCCTTAGGTTAGTTTACCTAGGTTTAAGTAGTTTGTAAGCTACGGACTGATGACCACGCAGTTTGGTCCGATAGATTTACGAACATTTGAACATTTTGTAACGGTTTTCTTGGAGACTAATAGTCGTTTGATCTCGAATGAGTGTCTTCATTGCAATACCATTCGCTATTTCTACTTTGTGGCCAGAAAGCCTGTTGATTTTGTTAATATTTCTGTTCGCGGTTTAACACTGGCAGTGGATATTGCCACTCGAGTGTCAAGAAAATCACATGGATATTGCCATTGCGCGTGTCTGCGGCTGCGGACGCGGGTTTATTACATTTAACAATTCTGAAATAATTATGGAGAAACCAGACCGTTTAGTGTATTCAAAAGCACTCGGTATTATATAGGATATATATAATACGATGATCTTAAAAAATCTTTTAGAAACGATAATTTTAAAACTATGAAAATGTAATGTTTGCTTGTTTCTCGCAGTAAGTTTTAGTAGAAAACTTTTAAGTGGCAACGGCACGAATTTGGACACTTTTTCCGACATCCAGATGACCATTTTGAGGAGAACGAAAATCTTAATTTTAAATCCAAATGCGATTTTCGCCGTTGTGTTTATATGTTAGACAAAATGAACCGGCATCCGTAGCCGCGGATGCGCACAGAGTGGCAATAACCACGTGATTTTATTGACACTCGAGTGGCAATATCCACTGCCTTTAACACTTTCGCTGACGTTGTTAGTAGTTCAGATTAGTTTAGTTTATATCACACTGGGGTACACGGGGTTCACAGTTGGTATATTAGATCAACTGAAGGAACCAAAATTGACTGTGATGGATTATTAGTCTGTTCAATAATTAGCACCCCTCAGCATTAAAATTAAAAGTAACATGTCTTTGTTGCAGAAAGTTTGACGTGAGACCATGGCTGCCATCCTCAGTTTGATAGACGATTTCCAGGACTTGATGGACAGACAAGGAGGTAATTATACAACATGTATATAATATTATCTTAATTTTCACCCTTGACAAAAGCTGCAAAATGTGAATAGACAATAAGCATTTTAATATGTAGAGCGGACAGACTTCACTTCCATATTTTACGATTTGCAGATTGTTCTTATTGCCTTAACAATACTTCGTTTATTTAAGATCATATAATAATGCTGGGGACCTTCTTCCCGACAAGACCCACTTATCTCCAGCTTTAACAAAAGACTGTTACAAGCTTGGCTGATGTACTGATGTAACGCCATCTGTTACTGCAAGACTGTAGTGCAGCCAGGGGTGGAAGGGGGGGAGGCTAAGGGGAAGCAGTCCATCATCCACCTCCTCCCCCACCACAGGACTACACCTGCTTCTTCCCTTAACCCCTTAAAAAGTTTCTGTTGACAAGGTCGCTTCACGGGAAGTGTTGCATGTTACTTATTCTGTATTACTGATGTAAGCACCTTCTAGATCTAGCGCCATCATTCGAGGAAACTATTTTTGAAACTAAGCTGACTCAGAAGAATGGAATTCTAAACACTCCATGGAAGAAAGCTCGATTCATGTTCTTAAGAAAACCAAAAATCTTGAACTAAAATGCCAACTGCTAAAATTATTTGATTATTTGTTTTGTATTCTTACACACGGCGCTATTCAGGGCGTAACTAGGACTTGGCTTGGGGGGGGGGGGGGAATAGGTCTGCTTGACGAGCAAAATTTTAGTTCAAATGTTTGTAGAGCTTATGGGACTTAACTACGGGGTCATCAGTCCCTAAGCTTACAAACTACCTATGAACTAGCTAAGACTAAGGACGGCACAAATATCCATGCCCGAGGGGGGATTCGAACCCCCGACCGTAATGGCCGTGCAGACCGTGACTGGAGCGCCTCAGTCCCCTCGGCCACCGCGGCCGGCAAAATTTTAGTCAGTTTCCAGACAGACTACCATCTTCCACTCCCGTTGAAGAAACTAATTCACTCCCATCCAATGAAAGATTATGGTAAAACACTCCAAGTTTTCAATCTTTACCTTTACCAGATTGCTGTTATATGATTTTTTTTCGGTTTCGGGGAGGGGGGGGGGAGTGTTCTATTCCCTTCATCCCCCCCCCCAATAGTTACGTCACTGTCGCTATTGTAAAAGGAGTATTTCCACTGATGTTGGCCCAGTGAACTGATTATTGAAATCAGCTGCTGCCATGGTCTATGGCATCAGTCTCACAGTAACATTTTAACAAGTTGCCTTTCATTGGGTTTTAGATGTAAGTGGAAGGGAAAACAGTGGCTTGCTGAAAAAGGTGAAATCTTTTGAAAAATATGGTGTGCTCAGTTCAAATGCTTGTAAAGTTATGGGACCAAAGTGCAGTGGTCATCAGTTTCTTGACTTACAAAGTACTTAAACTAAATTATGTTAAGGACAACGGCCGCGTGGGAGTAGCCGAGCAGTCTGGAGCATCACGTTGTGGATCGCGCGGCTTCCCGCATCGGAGGTTCGAATCCTCAAACTGGCATGGATGTGTGTGTTGTCCTTAGGTTAGTTTAACTTAGTTTAAGTAATTTGTAAGTCTAGGGACTGATGACCAACGTAGTTTGGTCCCATAGAATTACAAACATTTGAACTTTTTTTTTTTAAGGACAACACACACATACCCATTCACAAGGGACGACTCGAACCTCTGATGTGGAACAGGTGTGCCAAGTATTTCTGCCACAACAAGTTCCATGTAATTGTTTACCGAGTAAAAGTAATTATGTTACATAAAATTTTACTTCATTTCTACACCCGCATCTCAGAGTGTTTGAATAAGGTTCCACCAAGGTCTGACAACCCTACCCATGACACCTCAGAAAAGCCTTGCTAATCGCAGAGGAGGATGCTGATCGGAGGGTGTGAATCTGTAATCTTCCATGGGAACATCTCGTTGAAACCTGTACTTTAGGATGGAGACAAGTTTGCAGCTGTCCAGTTAAGCCCTGGGGAACAATCATGTGGGCATCAATGGACCAAGTGGAGCCCGTACAAGGCACCATGACAGTCAAGAAGTATCAAACACTGATTGCAGACTATGTACACTCCTTCATGACAATCATTTTTCACAATGGCAGTGACACTTTTCTACAAGATAATGTGCTTCGCCACAAGGCTATGAGTGTAATGGAGTGTTTTGAGGAACACAGTGGGATCTGAAATTGATGTGCTGGCCCCACAACATGCCACATCTGAACCCATTTGAACACATCTGGGATGCAATTGAATGTTGTGTCAGAGCTTGTTGCCCCCATCCCCTGGAATTCGTGGTAATTTGGTAATTTGTTTGTGTAGATGTAGATTAGTTGTATCAATGGATTATATTCTAATGAGACTGGGGGGTAATTGATTTGATGAGTTTATGTGAGTCCAAGTTGTTACCACTATGAAATGTAAGTAGTTTCTATAAATGGAAAACTAAATAACAGCATTTATCTCAAAGTACTCATTTTTTATATGTGTAGCTTTGATGCTAAATTTTTGGCTCACCCAATATTGAATGTTTTCAGAAATATCTACAAGCTGTTAGCTCAAGTAACTCACATGTTTTAATTAATTAAAAGGAAAGTCTCACATGGAAATTTGAAAAAATTATCAGAGAGCTAGAATGGCTGCTCAGTATTTGCATTATCTCAGTACAGTCACACGAAAAACACTTATAAATACTGAATAAAGTTTTCAGAAGTTTTTTTTCCCTCATCAGAGAGGAGAGAGAGGTAAAAACGGTATAATGGATGTCGGTTACTTACAATCTAGGTTATAAAGTAATAAGGGGAAGGTAAGTACTTTGATCACGTTCCTCATGTTACCTCACAAACTAGGTTATGAGTAACCCACATCCACTTTCCCTCTTTTTTCCCCTCTCCCAGATCTTGCCTCCCTGGTAAAGAAAAAACTCCAAAAGGTGGGTTTAATATTTGTTTAGAAGATTTTTTGTGTGACTATGATCTCTACTGAAGTAAAGTGACAAAGAGACTTTATGACTGCAGTATCTTCTTAATATCTTTTTTTGGAGATCGTATACTTTGAATCAGCAACCCCAAGGGCAGATGTTCATGTTTTAATTTTTGGTGAAGCTGATTTGAGAAACTGGGTTTGTAGATACTGACTGTGTTCCTCACTTGTTTGAAATTACCTGTACATTGCTTTGTGATATTGTTTTACAGTTGTTGTCTGCCACTGGAAGCTATGCTTCATGCATAATTACTCTATAATTAATTGACTTTTCAGCTGGTACTTGACAGAAGATGATTAAATAAACTGAAGAGCCAAAGAAACTGGTATAGGCATGCATATATATATATATATATAGAAATGGGTAAAGACTCAGAGGACAGCACTGTGGTCAGCAAAGCCTACTAAGACAACAGTTATATGGTGCAGGCATTAGATCAGTTACTGCTGCTATAATGGCATGTTATCACAATTAAGCGAATTTGAATATGGTGTTATTATTGGCACATGAGAGATGGGACACAGCATCTATTAGGTATTGATAACGTGAGGATTTACCTGTATGACCATTTCATAAGTATGCCATGAATATTGGGAATCCAGTAAAACATAAAATCTCCAGTATTGCTGTGACCAGAAAAAGATCCTGCAAGAATGGGACCAATGATGACTCTAAAGAATAGTTTAATGTGATAGAAGTACAGCCCATCCACATATTTCTGCAGGTATGAATGCTGAGCCATCAACAAGTGTCAGCATGTGAACCATTCAATGAAACATCATCAATACGGGCCTTCAGAGCCGAAGGCCCACTCACGTAACCTTACTGATTGCACGGCACAAAGCTTTACACTTTGCCTGGGCCCATCAACATTGACATTGGACTGATGATGACTGAGTCTCATTTCCAGCTTTATTTGGAAGATGCACAAATATGGGTATGGAGACAATTTCAAGAATCCATGGACCCTGTATGTCAGCAGGGGACTGTTCAAATTGGTGGAGGCTCTCTAATGGTGTAGGCTGTGTGTAACTGGAGTGAAATGGGACCCCTGATACAGCTAGACATGACTCTGACAGGTGACAAGTGTGTATGCAACCTGGCTGATCACGTGCTTCCATTGAGTCCACTGAGCAGTCTGACGGACTTGGGCAATTCCAGCAGGCAGTGCAACACCCCACATGTCCAGAATTGCTAAGAGTGGCTCCAGTAACCCTCTCCTGAGTTTAAACATCTCCACTGGACATCAAACTCCTCATACATGAACATTATTGAGCATATCTGGGATGCCTTGCAACATGCTGTTTAGAAAGATCTCCACCCCCTGGTACTCTTACAGATTTATGAACAGCCCTGCAGGATGCATGGTTTCAGTTTTCTGAACCACTACTTTAGATATTAGTCAAGGCCATACCATGTCAGGTTGTGACTCCTCTGTGCACTCATGGAGGCCTTACATGATATTAGGTATATGTAGCAGTTTCTTTGGCTCTTCAGCATGTGACACAAGAAAAACACTTTCAAATGCTCTGTAAGTAATGCAGATAATATGTATTTATTTATTGGGTCACTAAACAGTTTATGGCTTCACAGGCCATCTTCATGTGAATGACAACTGAATGTCAGTTATCAGTCACTTGAAGATGGTCTGTGAAGCCAAAAACCAGTCAGTGACCCACTAAATAAATAAAAATTCATTGTAAAACATTTGAAGGTCTTTTAACATTTGTAATACATAAATACTCTCTTCAGGTGATGTCCCCAAACAATGTACACTATCATCATCTATGACTCACTGTTCTTTTTACACATACTTTTGTAAATAGTGTTCAACTACAAGATCTTTTAAAGTTTTACCTTACTGGGAATCTAAATAATCATTTATATTGCTCATGTACTTCTGGGCACATATATAGACAAACATGTACTATACTGACTAGGGTATTGCAGTCAGATGCATTCACTGGAATGAGAAATGAAAGTTGTCTTGCACATATGATCAGTGTTTGCACATAACTTCAGAGACTGTCTTCTCATACTTCAGTAACCATATGCAGCTACATTAACAAGTAAAACTTCATCTTTCAGTTTATTAATTTCCTTTCTTCACAAAAATAGAGTTCCATTCTTTCTCATTGCCATACTTATTATTCTTCACACTCAAGAAACTGCAGGATATTGTGACTGAATGCTTTTATCTCATTAAAATATACTCTTCTTGTCAGAATTTAAAATGTAATTGATTTAGTGATGATAATGGGTTATCATAAAATGCTCTTGACTTAGTAGGTTAAATATTTTGTACTATAATTTGTTAGAATCTGTTTATGACTTTGATATTTCTAAAATGTTTGCAGATCCGAGGACTAGCAAATGGTTCCTAATGTCAAGCCCATTTCCTACCGCAGCAATCTGTCTCTCGTATGTTTATATTGTTAAAGTACTTGGCCCAAAACTTATGGAAAATCGTAAGCCATTTGAGCTAAAAAATGTACTGATTGCATATAACTTCTTCCAAGTCATATTCAGTGCATGGCTTTTTTATGAGGTAAGTGACTGTCAAACATTACAGCATACTTTATGTTCTCTTGATTAGTACAGTTTAAATGGAAAAACCACACACACACACACACACACACACACACACACACACACACACAAACACAAACACACACACATGCACACAAACAAACACACAAACAACAACATAGAAAGAAAGAGAGAGAGAGAGAGATATACATGAAGGTCAAAGTTTTACAATAGTAAGTTGTGCCATGTTCCTCTTCATAAAGAAACAAAAGCACCTGACATATATACAAATTAAGTGTACAGTAACTGTTTGCAAATTGTATAATAATCAGAACAGCAGCATTCAACATGATGATGTGAAAATCATTTTGAACAGCACAAACAATAGATAAAGACTGGAGAATTTTAACTGACAACATGTAGGATATTAAAAAGTATAGTGGCTTACCTTTTTTAATATTTTGCCCATGTGCCAAATTTTGGCAAAGCTGATGAGTAAAGTAAATTGTATAACAATTTCCTCTTCCATCAGGAATCAATTGATGTAACTCTAGCAGTAGAGCCAATTGCACAGCTAATCATTACACAGTAGATGATGATTTCTGACACAGAAATCCATTAATGGGTAACAGCTGAATACTTTTGAAAAGTTTGAAATATTACATAAGTGAACCTTCAAAGAATTTGAATGTAGGTGGATGCACCTATCAGTTAAATTCACCAACAAATTCATTGAAGGGTATGGAGATATAGGAGGAAGTCTACTCGAGGTGTCATAGGTTACCAGAAGTTTATCTGAAGTTCACATGTACATTACTCCTTTTTAGTGCAAATAAATTATCAGAATTCATTAATATAAAATGTGCATTATTCTAAAGGAAAAAGGCATCACTACTTAACTTTTGTAAACATGTTACTACAGATTGGGAGACTATTGTGTCATGGGAACATGACTTCATTTTTAACTGAGATGAAAGACAAATGTATTAAAATACTTGCAAAAATGTATTATGACATCTGGGTCAAGTTTGCAAAAAATCACTTACTTATACATAAAGGATTCTGTACAAGCACTGTAAATAAATACGCACAGAAGAATTGAAATCTCTTTCTTCAGTATGGTGGTCTGTCTTTCAAGGATGAACTTAAGCTATGTAATAATCTTTCTTTCTTTTAACTGTTTCTGCAGGTTGCTGGTGCCTAGCTTTTAATCCATTTTCCAATACAATTTCTATGTTATGTGACAGTGTTTGGTGATCTGTGCAACTGCTTTTAAAGTGTTGACAGACTCCATTAGTGTACATATAAAACTTTGAGAAACTGGTTTTAATTGTTTTAGTTACAGATCAGTAATTTATTCAAGATCACAGTTTCTCTCATTATTTATGAAATCAGACTTCTGGAATTTAAAGAAAATCAATCAATTTACATTAACAGAAAGATGTGTTGATTTGTAATAATGCATTCTGGCAATGCAAAGAATCCTTGTATAGCTCAAACCTTAACATATAACTATTCAAATTCCATATATCTGAAATAATTCTTCCGTCTTATGTTTTGTTCTTTATTGTTTTGAGTGTAACATGTCTTTTTCTGCATTTCATATTTGAGTATATGTTATCAATACAGTTTGATTTTCAGTTTAGCTGTTTGTGCCCTTTTAAGTTTTTCATTGATTGTGGAAATAATTCACCAACTGCTTATACATGTTTTTGATTTACATTAAAATTTCACAACCGAGAAGAAAAAATTAATGGACACTGTTGCCATTGTTTCTAAAGCTTTGTGTTTCATTGTATGTTACAAGCTTAGTTTATTTTTCAGTAGACCTATTTACCTGGCTATCTCAAACATCTAGTAATGATACAGAATTCTCTAAATTACTTGCTCTAAAAGGACTTTCCTAACTACTGCGTAACACTGTAGATACTCAAGTTACACGGATCCATCTTGTACATAGGACAATTGATTTCATAAATAGAAGTGCAAGAGACAATTTTCACAGATTTTATAAGTACTAATGTCATTAAAGTTTTGTTTTTAGTTTACTACTTTGTGTGTTAACATCTGTAATAATTTGAATACATAAAGGACTCCAGGAAAATGATAAAGGATTCAGTCCCTATATGATATTCTCACACAGTAATAAACCACATTTTTTTAAAGAATAGAATAGTATATCAATGAAGTACAAGGTGTGTCTGAAAAGTTCGGTGAGTGGTCTCAGGAAATATATGTTCAAATGTTTGTAAAGCATATGGGACTTAACTACGGGGTCATCAGTCCCCAAACTTACAAACTACTCATGAACTACTTATGAACTAGGACGGCACAAATATCCATGCCCGAGGGGGGATTCGAACCCCCGACCGTAGTGACCGTGCAGACCGTGACTGAAGCGCCTCAGTCCCCTCGGCCACCGCGGCCGGCAGGAAATATAGACAACAAGAGTTACAATCAAAGTACTTTTACTGACCTTCAAACTAATTGTCATTGGCTACAATACACTTCTGACATTGGTTGTACAGCTATTGGAAACTGTCAGCAAAAGGTTCTTGTGCGATCGGTCGAATCACTGAGGTCACACATTGTTAGAGCTTTGCAACCATTGTGAATCATAAGCCTTTTAGGGCTAATTTAAGGTCGAGAAACAGAAGGAAGTCTCCCAGCACCAAATCTGGGGAATAAGGAGGGTGTTGAACACAGTGACCTTGTGTCTAGCAAGAAAATTGAGCACATGGATTACAGTGTACGGATAGGCATTGTTGTGAAGGAAATTCCACTGTCCACTCCAGTACAGCTGACCACACACTTTTTACTCACCACTTCAATACCATACACTTGCACTAACATCCCATGGGTCTCCACCACAATTTATCCTAATTTGAAACAGAACTTAATGTTAATGGGTTGCTCCATTTTTCACTCCATGTTCCAATGACACGAGTTCTCATAGACACTGTTAGCTGGGTCGGAGCATGTACCACTGTTTTACTGCAGTGCTTTTCACAATAGGGAGTGTGTCTCAATGTGTATGTGTGGACACCCCATCCTCGCCAGCATGGCTTGTAAAATATGGGACTCTTCACTGAACTTTTCAGATGCAGCTTGTATACTCACTTATGAGAGCATAAGTGATATGATGATAACAGTCTGGACATATATTACTTCACATTTATCATAGGAGTAGCAGTGAAAAAAAAAACATATTTTATTTTATGTGTACACCAATCCCACAGTGGATACCGATGACTTCAAAGTCAAATGTCCATTAAAAAACTACTGCAGCTATTCAGTTCCTGCCAGTATAGCATTTCTTGAGCTAGAAATTAATATGGCAGGCTGAATAAAAAATAGTTCAGGAGATTGTAGACAACAGTAGACACCATTATATCATTTCAGAAAATCATTCTTGGAAAATTGGGCAGATGGGCAGAGAACCATGTGTGACACTATAGTAGTGAAACCACATTTTTGTTAACAGTGGAAATTAAGAATGAGAGAATAAATAAATACCCACTTACAGACATATGTATTGCAATCATCATAGATGCACTCATCAAACAACTACTAACAATGAAAAGTTCAGGTTTTAATTCAGTAATACAATGTGAACAGGTTGCAACTTGTCGAAAAGATGATAACAGAGCTGCAAACAAGCACATAGAACACTCATGTGCACGCAACTTATCTTTTGGCCACAGACTTGTCAGAAAAGAACACACACACACACATATATATGCAGTGACACAGTCATAACTCACTCACAACTGACATCTTTGGCTGTTGCAACCAAAATGTTGTCCCTGTTGAAAGAGCAACTCAGATTTCGGAGGGGTGATAAGGGAAAAGGGGAAGGATGTTGGGCAAGGTTGTGGACAGAGAGATTAATGCTGCCTGACAGAGCAGGAGTAACTAGATTAGTGGAAAGAGATGCAGTGATAGAGAAAGGGGGAGATGGAGGGGAGCAAAAGGGGTATGTGGAAATAATGGGAAAACTGCACATGGTGTGGAACATGACATGAATTGGGAGAAGGTTTATGAGATAGGGAGTAGACACTATTAGATGTGATGTGTGTGGGGAAATATGGTTACTGTAGGTTGAGGCACAGATAATTTCAAGCCCATAGAATGTACTGTAAGGATAATTATCATTTCCACAGTTTAGAAAAGCTGGTGGTGGAGGGAAGGATCCAGAAACCAGGGTTCTGAAGCAGCCATTGAAATTCAGCATGTTATGCACTGTTGCATGTTGTTCCACAGGGTAGTCTATCTTGCTCTTGGCCACAGTTTTGTGGTGGCCATCCATTCTGGTGGACAGCTGGTTGGTAGTTTTATCAATATCAAAAGTTGTGCAGTGATTGCAGAGTTTTCACACTATTTTGGGAGGATTAGGAAGGATGACAGATTGCATGTTGCTCATTTCAAGGGTATGATGAAAGATAATAAAAAAACTATACAAAATATGTTGTTCAGTTATTCCAGTCAAATTTGGTATTGGGCGAGTGCTCTTTTGTAGCTAGTTGTTGTATGTAGAGGGATGATGGAGGTGTATGGGAATATGTCACAGAAAATCTGTTTTTGGACAAGATCTTGGGTTTGTGCCTGTCTACAAAGGCCTTTTTAAGACCTAAGGATATTGAGCAAAGAAATTCTCTTCACTGCATCCTTTCTAGCCAAGATCCTTCTCACACCTCCTAGAGTGGTGTTCCATCACCCACCCAACCTCCACAAGATCCTAGTCCAACCCTATGACAACCTCAATCCCAAACCCTTGCCACAGCAATTATATCCCTGTGCAATGCCCCATAGTCAGTGCAGACTCTGAGATTTCCCAATTGGTGCACAAACCGATGATGCCCCCACCCTGCCCACTTAATTGGTGTCCCCCCTCTCACCCCACTTATCATGGGCATGTCACTTTGTCTTGGAGAACATTTGGTGCCCCTCTGCAAGTGCAGCCCAGGGCAGACACCCTGCTTTGTCCCCCACTGCAAGACCTGCCCAACCCACCTGCACAGCAGTTACTATTCCAGTCCCATCACTTATCATATAAGAGCAGAGGCTGGTCCACCTATGGAAATGGCCATGTAATTTATGAACTCTGCTGCAATCACTGCAAAACAGCTATCCATCAGAATGGTTGATTTCAAGAGAAAGGTAGACCACCCTGTGACAAAAGATACATTTGACCATGACATTCTTTCTTTCAATGGTGACTTCACAACTCAGGCCATCCTTCCCTCCACCTCCATATTTTCCGAACTGCACAGATGGGAGTTATCATCATTGTACATTCTCCAGTCTCAAAATCATTGGCTGCTCAACCTACAGTCACCCACTGTCCTGACACACCCCCATCCAATAGTTCCCACTCCCTTTATGCTAGAACTTCTCCCAAGAGTTGTTTCATTTCCCAACAACCATTCTGCTCTCCCTTTTGTCATCCCCCTTCCTACACACACACACACACACACACACACACACACACACACACATACACACATACACACATACACATACAACCTACCTTCCCCATCTCCAAATATGTTTGTAAATCTGTGGGACCAAACTACTGGGGTTATCAGTCCCTTGGCATACAAACTACTTAAACTAACTTAAAGGCATCACACGCAACCATACACAAGGGAGGACTCAAACCTCCAACAGGGAGCAGCTGCATGCTCCATAGCATGGTGCCTTAGAGCCCATGGCCATTCCACTGGGCCTCCCCAACTCCATCCCCTCACATGTCAGTCAGTTGTTTCTGTAAGAATATGTGCATCTTCTTTTCTGACAAAGGCTGTTGCCAGAAATTTAAGTTGTGCGAGTGTCACTACCTTTTCTACAGGCCTTTCTGTGGATGAGCAATCATCTACGCAGTGAGTTGCAGCCTATCCAAATTTCTGGCAAAATTATAATTTTTGTTTCATATTTGACACTTAGAGTGTAACTTTTTTTGAAGAAAACTCTGAAATACTTAGCTTTATGAAGGAAAATCTGACGTTTATGGACTAAATTGTCTAATCGTGGTTAAAGTATAAAAATAGTTTTGGGAGAAGAAATAGCTAAAATATTGAATATTTGGTTTCCTTCGCCCAAACGTATGACTATTTCATAAACAAAACACATCATTTCATTTAAATCTCTGAAAGAAATATTATTCAGTGAGTTACTGCCATATGCTTTCTGAAGTAGGTCTATGTTGAAGGTATTCTTGCTCTTTTGGATACAGAGTTAGTTTTGTGAAAAACTTCATTAATTAATTAAAACTGTGAAATTTCATCCATGCTGTTGTTAAACAACAGGCATTTTGACCATCTTTCTGTACTGTAAGGCTGAAACATGTAAAGATAATAGAGTGGCTAATGACATACAATTATTTTCTCTATCTAATTTACATACTTATAATATATATCACTGTACATATTTGCTACAGTTTGGTCAAAAGATCAAACAAACATCTGTACAAATTGCCTGAATATTATATTTATGAGCAAAATTCAAATGGGTAACTTTTGGTGTCAATATGCATATGTACATAAAGAACATTAAACTCTACTTAACTGAATATATCAGTAATAGCAGAAGTGCAGTACATGGTGTCAGTGTACATATCTAGAAATACACATACTATGAAATTCTATCAAAATTAATATATCAGTAATGAAACTCTCCAGGAGAAGGCACTTCTTCATTCTATGGGGAAAAAGTGCACATAAATTAGCTTTTGGTGAATGGAATTTAACAGCTTGTTTCTCTCAGTGTCTCATGAGTGGATGGCTGACTGAATACAGCTTCCGGTGCCAGCCTATCGACTACTCCGACAACCCTTTAGCCATCAGGGTGAGTCTTGTGCCCACTCTGTAAACTTATGATACTGCCTGGAATTTCAGTCTAGGAAGTGTAGGTACATACAACTATGTACCTTATTCTTCTTTGGAGATTGCAACAGTATTCAGATTTTAAGTAAGCCTAACTTTAACTCATTTAAAGAAAAATCTGAAACTGCATACTCAAAATAAATATAACATGTGCTGGTATAATTCTTCTGTACAAAACTTAGTATACATTTTCTCTAACTTAAAATTAAGAAAGTAGCCTGTGTTTCCTCCAAGTGATGGTATTTTAGCACAATTTGGATGAAAAACTCTGTACCCTATCTTTGAGAGATGTAGATAAGTGTTCTCCAAATGGAATATATATTCCAGGTTTGATTAATGCAATGAAATGCTACTAAAGACTATAAAATAATCATCACATGGTGGATCAATCACATGGCACTTTGGTTATTTTTAAGAGCCCTGATTTGTACATATAAACACTGTAGATAAATGATGAACTTTTACCTTCCCACTTAAGTTTATGAATATAAAATACTTAATAATTATTTTTTTCTTTTTTAATGCTAAAATATTGTCTCCTGTAAAGCTGTTGGGCAGAAAACAGTATTCTATAAGTCTGCAAATCTGAAAATGCTAAATTATTTTCCCCTATGATATCATTTTTTTTCATTGACCAATAAGCAAGTCATTACTTTTATTACCACTTTGTGTAAACTGTGTTGGACTAACTGTAAATGCTTGACTTGCATGGTGTGTTGTGCTGTGACGAAATTTGATGGGTTGAGATGTCTTGTATTAACTCTGTTTCAACATTAACACTGAAATTTTGCACAGTAGAACTTGATATTAATGGCTTCATTAACATATGTTGGTGGTGTTTGTCTGTCTAGATGTTTCTCCTTGATGCTTAATTATCAGTGACCAAATGTAAGATTTTAGATGAATTTATTACCCAGTCCTACTGCTGTATGACCTGTTTTGAGGAAATTGCAATTGGTATTCACTTTCAGTAGATTGTGCTGTTGGGTGCAGGTACTGGAACAATTGCATCACTCATTTTATTTTCATAGGTAGACCATCATATGTATTACTTGTGCTTCATTTTGAAAATCATTGAACCAGTATGAGAAAACAAAACAAAATTCTCATACATTGTGTCCAGTGGTCAGTTCATCGATTTTCCTAGAGATATTCATAATATCCAGAGCCTTGGGATGCAACAACTAGAGATTGAAGTTATGTGTGTGTGACTTGTGCCTGTGTGAACCTATTAATGTACGTGTGTTATTTTTGAGAAAAAGGCTGTAGCTGAAAGCTAAATTATGTGATGTGATTGTCTTTTCCACACCTATATAGGGAGTTTTATTACTAGGTATTTTTGAAATTTCTTTTACCCTTTCTTTTCCTTATGTGAATATATTTTTTAGCATCCACCTACTACATATGGAGACAAAATCATCAGAATACGATACAATAAAATAAGATAAATGAGATGTAAAATGGAAAGATTTAGGTGTTCGTTTTTCCCACATGCTATTTGAGAGTGGAACATTAGAGAAATAGTCTGAAAATCGTTTAATGAAACATTAAACAATTTTCATTAAATGATAGTTAATTTTATTCAAACTGCATGTAATAATGCATTTGGTGAAATATATATATATATATATATATATATATATATATATATATATATATATATATGAGATGTAGATGTATAGAAAACAGATGACTTACCAAAAGGACCGGCTCGTCGATAGAAACAAATAAAATCACACACAAACACACATACAAGCTTTCGCAGCCTAGCTGCTTCGTCAGGCAGAAGGGAAGGAGAGGGAAAAGGAAATGATGAGGGTCTCAAGGGAGTGGATAAGGAGTCATTCCAATCCCGGGACAGGAAAGACTTACCTTGGGGGGAAAAAAGAGGGTAAACAAAAACACACACACCCACACATTTACACAGACGCAAGTACACTTAGGCAGACACACTGTGTGTATATATATATATATATATATATATATATATATATATATATATATATATATATATATATATATATGTGTGTGTGTGTGTGTGTGTGTGTGTGTAAAAATAAAGATTGTTTGACTTACCAAAAGTACAAGCTCGCCGATAGAAACAAAAAACACAAATAAAAACACACAAAAATTCAAGCTTTCACCACCGCTGGCAGCTTCTTCAGGAAAAAGAGGAAGGAAGGAGAGGAGAAAGGGAAGGATACAGGTTTTAAGGAAGTGGAAAAGGAGTCATTTCAATCCCAGAAGTGGAAGGACTTACCTTAGGGGAAAAAAAGGAAGGTAAACAAATACACTCACACTCACACATATCCACACGCAAACACTCCTTCCACTCCTGGGATTGGAATGACTCCTTTTCCACTTCCTTAAAACCCGTATCCTTCCCTTTCTCCTCTCCTTCCTTCCTCTTTTTCCTGAAGAAGCTGCCAGCGGTGGCAAAAGCTTGAATGTTTGTGTGTTTTTTGTTTCTATCAGCGAGCCTGTACTTTGGGTAAGTCAAACAATCTTTATTTTTATACATCTCCTAGAAGGAAACTTTCCTGGTGGGATAAACAAATAAAAAATAGAAAACAGATGACTTACCCAAAGAACAGGCTTGTCGACAGACACAAATAAAATCATAAGCAAACACACATACAAGCTTTCGCAACCATTGGTCACTTCTTCAGGAAAAGAGGAAGAAAGCAGAGGAGAAAGGGAAGGTTATGGGTTTTAAGGAAGTGGAAAAGGTGTCATTCCAATCCCAGGAGTGGATGGACTTACCTTAGCGGAAAAAAAGGAAGGTAAACAAATACACACACATATCCAAACGCAAACACACGTAGACAGCTTTTTACATATGTACTACTATAGTACTGTTGGCTTCGTGGTGGTGGTAGAGGAAATTTTCTTGTGAAGAATGTGATCAATGAGAAACGGAAATATATGCAATGTGGAGTTTTAAACTACAGATTATTTCCCCTCATCTAAAATTAAATTCCAAATCCCTCAAAATTATCATATTGAATAAGAACATTTTGGAAATGAAGACAGTACATGATGACATAGAGGAACAGTCTTTCTTTGTGCATCCCATCCATGCATGAAATAAAGCAAATGCTTAATATATGGAAAAATAATAAACACCAACTACCATTGATATTATAGAAATGTTAAAGGAGAAGATGAAGACATAAACACATAAACTTAGTGACCACTGTATTTTTGGATGAGATACTACAGCTAGGTATGATATTGTATTACTCTCTCTCTTTCTTTTCTACATTCATTTTTGTGAACATAAGCAGTACACTTCTTTTCACAAGTACCAATATTCTTTAATACTGTCTGAAGTATACAGTCACACATTTGACATATCTTACACACAAGCAGAAGAAGATGTAAAATATAAAAACACTAAAAGGGCTTACTCTCATGTCAGGACATTACATAAACTGTTAATATTCCTGGACTGTTGTAAAATGTCACTATCATCTGATCTGAGAAATTCTGCCAAAACTAGTGACATTTTTTTTTACCACATGTAATACTGATGCACAATAATTTTTCCATGTGGTTCTTTTGCATTTTAATCTATGTACAATTAGAGGGATTCCTAATAGCTGAAATTTTTCATGTGTGACTCTTGAAAGCTGTAAGTTTTCTAAATAATATTTCAAAATGAATATTTTGGTGATAGATACAGCTTTAAATATGAATGTGGGCTTTTCTGGCATGTACTGCTGATGAAATCTTCTCCAGCTTCCATCTGGGTGGCTGGATTCAAATTCTGCAATGTTTTGATGAATGACATTCTCATCATCTTCTGTCAAAGATCATCTTCACTTTGCCAGAAGATGATGAAACTGGCACTCAGAATGGCATCTCGGAATTTGAATGCGGCCACCCGGATAGAAGCCCAAGAAAATTTCATCAGCAAGTACAGCCTTGATTATCTGAAGTATACAGTTACACAACAGACACATTTACACACAAGCCATGGCTTTACAATACTGCAGCTACATAAAGTATCTGTTTATAGATGAGTGTCTCATTCAGTTGAAGGCAATGAATGATTTTTACCACAAAAAACAACTTTCTGTTAGTGAAATATGACAGTTTATAGGTCAATATGTTTAAGCCTTTGTGGAGAACATGACAAATCAGTGAAAGTTAGTACTATACACTTTAATGCTTCATCCCTACATACCATAGGGAATATAATAAGTATTCATAAGTATAGCAACTCACTGTAAAGAGGCTCGCTGAGCTGCTGACGGGCACGAAAATAGATAATCACATTCACACAACTTAAATTTTCGGCCATGACCTTCATCAGAAAAAGAAACACATACATTCACACAATTACTCAGACAACTGTACACACATAACCACCATGTCAAGCCACTCAAGTGCCACAAGCTTCTACACTGTGAGTGAGGAGGGAGTGGAGGGGGAAGTATGCCAGGTAAAGGTGAGGATGGGACATCCTTCCCCCATGGTGGTTATGTGTGTACAGTAGTCTGAGTAATTGCGTGAATGTGTTTCTTTTTCTGATGAAGGCCATGGCCAAATATTTAAGTTGTGTGAATGTGATTATCTATTTTCATGTCTGTCAGCAACTCAGTGAGACTCTTTACGATGAGTTGTTATCTAGCCTCCATTATTGACATTCCAATCAGATTTTCCATTGTCAAAATATTCATAAGTTTGTGTTCACAACAAAATGCATGTATGTGTGGTTGAAGATATGAATTTGCAGTCCACTGTCAATTTTTGTTAATTTATAATCATATCTAACATGGTGAAAGAAAAGTGTTAAAATCTTTGCTTTACCAAATTTCATCCAGAAAATTGTAGAGCAACTAAAATGAATAAAGGTAGATAAAGGGACCATGCTCATCAGAAGTTAAAATATTTGTGGATAACATGTAAAGATAGTCCTAAATATTAAATTTTTGGAACCATTAATTCATTCTTCACAAATGCACAAATGTAAAACTTTAACCAAGTGATGAAAAGTATAGGGATTCCATATATTTGCTTCTTCAAATACCCAAGTCTTTATTTGCCTCCTATGGCAAAAAAAGTGTTTTAAATGCTCTGTCATATCTCACAGACAAACATGTTCTTGTTCCTTTCTCCCTTATTTTTTACTAAATTATCTATAATATAGTCTTAACTTGTTTTCCTACAGTTATCGTACTTATTGCTTCTTTTTCTGAAATTCTTATTTCCTAAATTAATTACTTCCATACTGAAGTACATTAACTTTTTTTCACTTTTCCCTTTCATTACTTTTTTGACAGTTTCTACTTGAGTTTCTTAAGCTGTCCTTGACTGTGACTGTAACCTCTGATAAAGAAACTGGCCATTAAGTAAAGTTGCAAGTAGGAAAAATTTAAGTCAAACTGATTTATTCACTGAACAAATACAAATAACAAAATTTGTAGACACATGCAACAGCAACATATATATATGAACATTCTGTAAGAAGACAAAGACTCTCCACAACCAAAAAGTAACAGATGTCAAAGAGATCATAAGCAGTGTAATTTAGAATTTCTATTGCTTCAACCTCCAGGACAGTCAATCACCTTGTTCATTTATTTTTTATTCCTGTTAACATTTCATTTCTGTATTGTTTGTTTGTTCATTTATGGACAAATAGCACTACATTTACCTTGACCTTCATCAAAAGAACTGCTTCTGCCTTTTGAAGAAGAAAAATTATAAATTCAGTTTTCAGCTCACATCTGTTAAAAATAGAGATAATTCATCACTTTTGGAGCATGGTTTTTTATGTATCTTGATTCTCTTTAATACTTTAATTTTTCTCTTCAGATATTCATTAAAATTTTATCACAAAAGTACTGAATGCTGACAGTTTCAGTCATATTTCTACAGAAACATTTCCAACATTCATCCTCTGGAAAGAAATCAGGAGAAAACTGCAATGCTTTTTGTGTCTGCTTTTATTTAGATTCCATTCAAGTATATGATGGTACTTGTTTTACAGATAAGCATGTCAGGTTGGTTAACAGGCCTGTATAGTTTCCGTTGTCAACCTGTCGACTATTCAAATAATCCCAAGACATTAAGGGTGAGTTCACTGTGTCTTGAAAGGAGCTTTCTACGTTCATTTTGGAAAAAAATATGTTGCCCACTACTCAGCATTTATTAATAATCAGAGAATATTTGAAGTAACTGTAAGATGAAATGGGTTACATATGTTTCTCACTGGCTTGATAAGAATGCAACTAACTACCGGTATTTCAAAAATTCTAAATGACAAAAGCTAGTAAATAACAATAACATTTTAAAAACGTTTAGTGGGCTGTACATTTTTTTCCCGCTATGCATTATTATAATAATTATCATTCACATTTGGCTTGTGTTGCTGCATGAAATACATCCAACATAATTTATTCCTCTGTTTATTGTTAAAATTAACTCTCCCATTATTTAATTATCACCCAAGAAAATTTATTAACTTCTTGTTTGTTTTACATATATATGTCCACATCCCTGGTACACTTTGAAAACCTCACAGCAAAGTACTTCAACATGCCCAAGGAGCTACACAAAATAGTACAGTCCATTCGCAAAGTGGGGTATTTGCAGTAATTTGTTTTCAACAGTAATGAAAATATTTCAGTTGCAGCAAGTCAAACTTGATGGCTAACAAAGCAATATGGATAGGTCTGACACAGCTACATCATCTCCATTACTACTGAAAACTAATTACTACATGATACTCTGCTTTAAACAATGCACTGCTCCATTTTGTTCTGCTTCCTTTGGTTTCAGTGTGTGCCGAGGTGGTAGACATGTACCTACAAGCAAACAAAAATATAATTACATAGATTTCTTGTTTTGAGGTGATAATTAAAACATTATGACTCCTCCTCATATGTGTGAAGTGTTTTGCAGGCCATGTATGTCATGTAATTGTTACAACCATTGCATGCACACTGTCAGAGAGCAGCAAATGGGTAATCATGTCATGCATAATGCTTAATGAAAAGCTTTATGGGGAACAGATAAGGTGCAATATCACCTATAATTTTATGAATATGTCCATCTCATTATCTCAATAAAACATTTAATTTTTCAATGGGGAAGATAATGAAGCCTTTGTTTCATTTTAGTCACGCCAGAGCTACACTCCCTTTAATGTGCCAGCACATGTGAGTATGTGGAATGTAATTTAATCATGAGTTCTCTTACAGGCTACCAGATAACAATGAATATGGATTTTTGTAAGTTTTGTTGCATGTAGCAAGTGTTTTTACTGCTATCATTTTAAAATTTTAGTAAAGTAGTGCAGAAGAACATTTACTTTTTTGTTTTTGGAAGAAGACATGCATGAATGTGAGTTCTTAGAATATTAATATGAGGGGGAGTTGAAAAATAAGCTTCCCCTGTTGTCTGTGAGCAGAGTTGTATATGAAAGGAAAAAAGTAGAATGAGACATTAAAGATAAGACATAATTTCCAAGTTTGTCAAACTGCTTTGTAAGCTTCAAAAAGCCATCCAGGAAAAAAATCTGGGCATTGCATATGGAAAAAGCGTTGAACAGGTATAGGCAAAAGATAACACATCAGGTGAGCGTGCACGTGCAAGACACCGATATACCATTGGGAAAAGGTTGACCATGATCAAGCAGATGATGTTCTGTTTCGGATTGTGATGGTGGATGAAACATGGGTCCACCATTACATGCCTGAATCAAAGGCCACATCCATGGAGTGGAAACATCCATCATCATCTCTCTGAAAAAAGTTCAAAAGCACCCTGTCTGCAAGTAAAGTGCTACTCATCGTTTTCTGGGACACCCAAAGATGTTTTGTCACTGGACTTTTTGGATAATGCAATCATCAATGCTGTGCGGTACTGTGCCACTCTGTCAAAATTGAAAGAGGTGATTCGGATAAAGTGGCCTGACCTTCTCAGATCAGGCATTCTGCTGTTGGATGACAATGCGAGACCACACTCGGCGACGGCAACACAAAACCATATTCCAACTCTTGGCTGGGAGCACCTACACCAGGGGTGGGCACGAGAGCTGCTCGCGCGGCTGCCCGCGAGCAGCGAGAGCCGCGAGGGCAGCGCTGAGCGGCCTTGAGAGCCAGCAGTGCGGGTAGCAGGGCTGTGCGGTGCGGCTGATGCACAGTGCACGGTGGCGACTGTGCAGCTGTGAGGGCGCTGAGTAAGGACAAGCTGAAATACTTACTGCACGTACAAAACACACGAGGTCGTTTCAAGCTGATGCAGCTTTCGTGAAAACGGCACCGGTACAGTCATATCTGCCACAGCACGTTTGAGTGGGAAGTAAGTGTTAATAGTGCTTACCCAAAAATTGTGTATCCTTTATCATGCAACGGTTGCTCATGTAAGGATGAAGCACAGTTTCGAACCACTGTGAAATCTACTTTCGTGGCCACAAATAGGACATAGACGTAAAGAATTAAGAAAAGACTCTTTTATTCTAAATTTTACGTCATATTTTCACAGAATTCTGTAGATTTTTTAAAGCAAAATGTAACAAAACTGAACTTCCTGCAACTAAAATCCTGCTTCATTACAATGACGAGAAACTGGGTGGTTGGTCAGAAGGTAACAATTATTAAGGTTAAATGTAAACGAAGGCTTCCATGGCCGTTGTCATTGTTTTAAAACTCTTCTGGGTGTTGGACCGCATCGTCAAAATATCAAATACTTCACCGACGTAACGTAAATGTAACACCCAGAAGATGGCCACTTGCAATAGTGGCCGAAACGTCGGTGAAGTATTTGATATTTTGACGATGCGGTCCAACACCCAGAAGAGTTTTATAAACAATTATTAAGGTTCATTACATCCTTAGGAAAGGATGAAAACTGACACCATTCTGAAGGGGAAAAATATTCCAGAACTCAAGATCTGAGAGCAATGGAAAAAGTTCCCTGCCTATGTCAGTGGTACCACAACGAAATTGTCGTGGTACGATAAAGAACTTCTCAAAAATAACCAAATAAGTACATTGGAAAATTTGTAAGCTAAAGGAAAATAATATATCCCTGCTGCGGGAAGCAAAAACCTAGGAACTATTAAGATAAGTATAATTTATCAAGTGTAAAACAAAACCCTTCTCCCTGGAGGAAGTAAAAGGGATAACTAAACTTAACTCCTATGATATATAGAAAACATAAAGGGGAAGAAACTCTATGATAACAAAGCCTATCAGTTTCCTGTCCAGATAAACAACAAGGTGACATACACATAAAAGAATTGTCACTCCAGAGGAGAGGTACTACGTACAAAAAAGAAGTAAGCATTAATTTACATCATTCTGGATTTATTTAAAATGATTTTGAACCAACATCTCGAAGTTATCGAGAACGAGTGGTTCCGCGTGTTGTAGTGACGTGCGCGGCTAGTCGAGTATGAGTGGGGGGCACTGCTGGCTGGCGGAGTGGGGGGGGAGCCGCGAGCCGGCTGTGTGAGCCGCTGAGAGCGCTCGCGCTCGCGAAACGGCATTTGCCCAGCCCTGACCTACACCATCCACCATACAGTCCTGATGTCACACTAAGTGATTTCCAGCTTTGAAGAAGACTCTCACTGGAAAGCACTTTGGAAGCAATGCTGATGTCAAACAAGTGGTTCAACACTTCTTACATATGCAACACCCGATTTTTTCCTGGAAGGCTTTTTGAAGCTTACAGTGGTTTGACAAATGTCTCAATGTACTTGGAAACTGTATACAAATAAAGATATGTCTTATCTGTAATTTCTCATTCTATTTTTTTCCTCTGATGACAGTCGATAGGGGAAACTTAGTTTCCACCTCCCACTCATAAATAAGCACTCTTTAGTTCATAGTGATAACTAGTAACTCTACATATTAGGGAAGGAAATAACAAAAACTATTTTATGATGAATGTTATCTACCCTTAGCATAAAAGATATTGATTCACCATTACTTTGGTTTATTCACAGTGTTTTCACACTATGTGAATGTTCTCTTTTTCCACCAACTAATATCATTCTCTGCAGGGTGGCTTTTCATGCATACAGAAACATTACAAACAGGTGCTCATAATTTACAAATGAAAATTCCTTTGCCATGTTTTGTGAACATGTAGCCTTTAATTAACACCACAGTGTACTGTTAACGAGAATGGCTGAAGAGGCAGCAGTTCGAGAGATTCCTGGTTTGCACTGACAATATGTGTCAACTTGTACAAGAAAATGTATAGCACATTTGGCAAGCCCATTCATCAAGTACCACTGCCAACCAAGCCTAGATGAAGTACAGTTTTCCCTCTTTCACTGAATTAATTACTGTAACATTTTGTGCTTTTCTCAGCTGAAGCAGATCCATGAAATCTTTGTAATATGACCATGTTATGGATGAGTTAATTTTATGTGCTTCTAACTCATCATTTATAAGTTACAAAACAATTGTGAAAAATACATATACTGGTTTATATGAGAACAATATAACTTTTTGTTTCCTTCCAGCATTATAAGCATACCATTTAATTTTCTGTACACATTGAAAAGCCACCCTGTATATACTGAAACTTATTAGATTATGTTCCTTATATTATTGGTCCTATATCATATCATCCATGTTACTGCTTCCTTCTATTACATGATTCCTAATGTTCTCTTAAGGATCAACAATTTCTCAGTGCAGCTTCACTGACTGCCTCAAATTTACATAGTAAAATGTGCAATGGATTACATATTTGAATAACTATTTTTGTGATTATTTGAGAAAATGTGAATATTCTTCAGGACAATGATGACTGACAAAAGACATACCATATGTTGAGAACTATGCAATAGAAAACAAGTTGTAAATAATGAAGGCTAAAAAGGCCACCACTGGTAGAGTGGAAGTACAAGAAATAAACCCAATAATAAATAATAATACTTCACATTTCAGTGAAATACGTATGAACAATATATGAAATATAGCAACCTAATGGTTCCCTGTACCTAAAGTCTTAAATGTCTGAAACTTACAAATAATGAGGTAAATATGATAACTATTGGATGTTCAAACTGACACTTCATGCTAGGAACTCACCAAACAGAATAATATACAGAAGAATGGTAAAAACATGAAGATATATTCTGTGAATATCATTCCAACTTTAGAACAGATAAGAACACAAGAGACAAATCTGTAGCTTTTTTCATAGCCATGGAAAGCAGACTAGAAAAAAAAGTCAGAGCAAGATTATAGTATCACTGCAGCTATAGGAAATGCTCAGCAATGTAAGATATTGAAAATCATAAATGGTGATAAATTACCAAAGTAGAAGCGAGCAATAAAAAAATCTTCAAAGTAAAGTGGGTACAATAGAAGTGGAAGACAAAAACATAATAGTTCATGTTACATAACACTTAATTTCCACAATTAAGTCTATAAGTCCAAAAAATTGTAAAGCATAAAAAATTCAAAAAGAAACTCAAAGTGCAACATGAACACAAGTACTGTGATATATAGATGACATAACCCTCCTGTGCAAAAAAAGGAATAAGTGTTAAACAGGTACTGAATTGTTTGTCTCCATAATTGTGATCGGTACAGCTGACTGTCAGGTTGAGGACACAGTTTCAATTCATGGCACCATGAGGGATTTTTAACCACTCAGCACCACGGTGACTGAAACCAACACCACCTAGAAGACAAGGCCTTACAACAGGCCGTGCCTACGTCACACTTAGAGGCCCCGGCCGCCACCTCACTGGCTGGCTGCTGGGGCACGCCTACCGCCGCGCAGCGGCCGGCCGGTCAGATGGCGCCCGGGGCCTTTAAGTGTGACGTAGGCACGGCCTGTTGTAAGGTCTTGTCCTCTAGGTGGTGTTGCGGAAACCCAATAACAGCTCCCTCTACATTAAATCTGTATGACACCAAATACTAGTGGATCATATGGTACACTTTCAACATTCAGCCAGTTATAATGTGAGCCAAAATTAAACATCATGCAACTTGGCATCTGTTATATAAAAAAATCATAGTCACAGGTAACAGAGGTAATATGTGATATCCAAAATTCCAGAACCACCTGAGAATTTAACCCTAGAACTTTGGATTTGTAAACTGGCACTTTTCCACATAGCCACCTAGCTACATATATTTATTGAGGATAAATGGAGCTAAAATAAGAGTAGCAGAACATTCAAAAAGGTGCAGTAACAGCAACCAGGTGATATGGCAGAACAATGAAAAGAATTCTCAATTAAGTAAAATTGTAGATAATGGCCATTGCAGGGAAGATGTCCAAAGTAGAGTGAGTAAAAATGAATGTTTTATTCATCACAAAGAACTCTTTTGGTGTTAACTGTTAATGTGAAACTAATAGAAAAGAAAAAAGATCTTGTTACTGGACACTTATTGTAGAACACTAGATGAAAATGAAATATGAACTAAGATAAAATCAGAGAATAAATGAAATTAGTTAAAATGTGGGTCTACAATTTGTTGTTTAATATTGGTTACACCCACAATATCCAAATGTAGAGGAATTTGGAAACACATGACAGAAGAAAAGATTACATTTTTTTCAAAACTCTTGAGTATCCATGGCGTAAATGGTCAGCTGAGTGCAGTAAACTCAGAGCTAGCCACATAAACATTCCCCAAACTATGAGGCTCCCCTTCCAGCCTCGATCCTTCTGACAGTTTTAGTCTTACATCTGAAAAAGCATCCTGTTGCCACTAAGTGGATGTTCAGTTGTGGTAATGGCAAGCTTATGTTATCCTTCATTGCCAAGTGATAGTAGTCTGTAAGGTTGCATGAATCAAGTGCCTGTTGTGGGGTTCAACACAGCTACATTCACTTAATGATCATTGAGGAGACAATTTTGGTAGCTTCCTGATTTATCTGGTCAGTCAGTTGCTCAACATTTACACATCTATTCACTCATACACATCTCTACAGCTGTTGTTCACTCTTGTCACCTATGACACATGGCATGGAACACGAGTAGGTTTAGACAAATCAATGATATTTTTATTACAGTACTTCCAAATTGGATTCTATTCTCCTCATTCTGACATTTTCTACCTAAACAAATTAAAGTAACTTAGACAAGAAGTAAACTGAACTCAATACAGTGGAGACTTGATATTTTGAGTATTAGAATTATGAGTTTCACATAAATCCAAGTATCATAAAACAAAACATGAACTTTGGGTACATTCTGTCTTTACCAAAAAGGCACTCCATCATTATATTGCAAAGTAAATAGTTAAAAGACTTTAAAACCTTCAGGCTGTCAATATAAATGCCTATTTAAACACTTTGTTTAAAAGATGTTCATTATTTGACACATGTTGATTTACTTCATTTTAGCACATAAATTTCAATATTTTGAGGTGTTACCAGTCCCATTCACTTTGAATTAACAAGACTATACTGTATAGTATCACAAAAAAATCCACAGTCCTGAATATCTTCTTGTAGACACTCTTTAGGTACACAACAGACATGGCAAGTAGATACTATGAAATGCTAGAGCCTGGACATGATGACCACAATACAAAATATGAAGAAAGTAATAATTTGTTTGCTTCATAAGCAGCCTCATTACTATTCTTAGGAGCACTAGCTTTCTATTGCCATCTTAATTTCCATTTTTTCAATTGACAAACAACTTTACATATCTCCTTTTTGGAATTCCTAAATACATAATGCATATAAGTTACAGTCAGTAAATCAGCTTCAATCTGTACTGCACAAAGAATTTCAAAAAATATGGTAACAGTTCCAACTAACAGTATAATTGTTGTCAGTATAAATTTATGCAAACTGAACAGGGAAAATTGTGTACCACATGATCAGTGTTTCCTAAATACTTATTAGTTATTAAAAAACTTCTCATTTTCAAGGAAACACATTAATAAAAGTTTTCAGCATAACAATATGATAACCCATTCCGTTGTGTACAATACTGAATGAGTTAAATTGTAACTAACTAGGTAAAGCACTATTGTTGACTGAATCCATCCTGAATGCGACCTGACTTCATCAGTAAGTTCAAGAAAGCTAGTTTTTGCAAAGCTGAAGAGTCTACCGTTTTTTGGCCAAAATCAAAAATGTGGCTGAAACCAATATTTGGGCCAAAACTTTCTGAAACCAAATATTCGGTCGGTCCTTAATTTTTGGCATGCCCCTACATGCTCTATATATCCTCAACTTCTAGTTCTGTCACCAGCTGTTGGCAAGTGGTTGTTGCATTTTGACATCAAACATATGTGGTGGTCATATTAATGTGGTTTGACCTTGCATGTCTGCAGCACAAAGAATATTCAGAAAGAAGTATTAAATGGTGGAACTTTTTCTTTTTTTGCTGAATGTCTCATACGTACAATTTTCTTTCCCTGTGGAATGATGCAAATTACTGAAAGGAGATGGGCTCTGAAGTTCAGCAGAAAAAAATTAAAAGTTCTAAATATTCTTTGGCTATTGTCTTAATGGAATCGTTGTATAACAATAATTCAGAAAGAAATGAAGATTAGTGTTTCATGTTGTATTGATAGTGAGGTCAATAGAGGTGGAGCACAAGATTGGACTAAGGAATGGCTGCAAAGGAAATCAGCCATGCCATTCCAAATAAACCACACCATCATTTAGCTTCAGCGACACTGAAAACTTAAATCAGAATGTTGTTGTAACCTTCATTGCAGAGACTGGTTTGAAGCAAGTCTCCACACTACACTATCCTGTGCAAGCCTCTTCATCTCTGAATAATTATGGTAACCTACATCCATCTGAATGTGTTTCCTATATTCATCTCTTGGTCTTCCACTGCAATTTTTCCCCACACACTATGCTCCAGACAACAAATGGCTTCAGAGAGCACTTCCTGACATTCAAATTAATATTTAAGGTCAACAAATCTCTGTTCTGTAGAAATGCCTTTCTTTCCATAGCCTTTCTGCATTTTATATCTTCTCTATTTTGGCCATCATAAGTAATGTTACTATCCAAATAACAAAATTCATCCACAACTATTATTGCCTCATTTCCTTCAGCATTGCTGATTTTCTTAGACTACACTACATTGTCCCTTATTTTGTTCTTAGGGTTCATCTTATACCCTCCTTTCAAGACACTGTCCATTCCATTCAATTGCTCTTCCAGGTCCTTTGCTGTCACCAGATGCAAATATCATCCTCCTAAAACAAAAGCTGTGCTACCTCACTAAGCAACAGTTCTTGAATCATGCTTTCAATGATCAGTCCTGTAGAAATGGTCCATTGAAATGGGTGGGGCACTAGACTTTTGAATTAAATTAATTTGAGGTATCAGTTAGAAACTACTAACTGCAACTGAGCATAAACAAGTACATTATTTGTAACACTTGTAGTTTGTTTGTCTGCTATTATTTAAAGCCAATTTGGTTGATTCCACAAGATGAATATGTGCAGTTAGTAAGCACTACTGTTTTAGTTGTTCTGTGTAAAATGTCTGAAACCACCAATTTCAGAGGACCATGATATTAAAGATTATTGTAATTTTATATTTCAAGAGATCAGTATTTTCATATTTGCTTACAGTTAGATGTTAATGCATAATTTATTTAAAGTATGGAATTTTGGCTTTTTGTTAGTTTCAAATGTTCCAATATGTAGTTTGTAATATTTAATAATTGATATGTAATTAATGGCTTATTTGACATATTACTAACACTACTTTTGAAAACAGTTAATATAACTCTATATATTATAGATATATAACCAAATATTGTTATGTACTGTCATAGATAATTTTTTAAGAATAGAATTTCTACATAAGACACCATGAAATTTTTTTCACATATGTGATACACCTTTGTATTTCAAAAGTTATGAATTTGATTGCAGATGGTCCATGCATGTTGGTGGTATTATTTCTCCAAATTCACAGAATTTTTTGATACAGTAAGTGTCTTTTTATGAGTCATTGTATGATCTTCATTCTTATTTTGAAACATATATTTTTATTTTGTTAGGCTACTTGAATAATAAATTTCAAATAACTTTTTTATCTTTTTGCAGTTCTTTTTTGTGCTTCGGAAAAAGAACAGTCATGTGTCAACACTGCATGTAATTCACCATGGAATAATGCCAATGAGTGTATGGTTCGGAGTAAAATTCACACCAGGTAAATGAGCATGTGAAAAAGAAATACAAGAAAACCCTAGTATATGTGCTTTTGTTACCTGTGTTTTCACTGTCAGATGATTCATGTCTAAAACATGTGCTGAGCACAAAATTTGATTCATTAGTTGCCAATAAATTGAAAATAATACTGTGTCCAGAACTCACTTTCTCTCTGTAACAGAGTATGCACTGATTTGGAACTTCCTATCAGATTAAAACTGTGTACCAGGCCAGGACTCAAACCTAGGGCATTGCATTTCTTAGGCTCACATTCTACTGACTGAACTATGGATTCATGATGCACAGCCAGCCCACACAGCTTAACCAGTACCTCAGTTCCTACCTTCCAAAATTCACAGAAGTTCTCCTACATAGAAGCTGCAGCACTGGAGGAAGTAAGCTATGAGGGTAGAATGTGAAACATGCTTACCCATGAAATGCATAGGTCCTGGGTTTGAGTCCTAGTCTGCCATAGGACTACAGTTTTAATTTGCCAAGAACTTTCAAATCAATGCATCATCCACTGTAGAGTAAAAATTCATTTTGGAAACGATCTTCTAAACTGTTCAAATCCACCTTGTGCAATGTCTCTGATGACCATGCTGTCTATGTGATGTTAAAATCTACTCTTCCTTTCTTATTTTCTTAAATACTTTCTAATGAACTGAAGAATCAATTGAACAAATATTCCGAGAACTAAATAATATATCATTGAAAATATTTACAGCTTTATGTTACTAAGTCAAAGAGAAATTATGTTTATATCTTCAAAGGCCCATAATAATGGTACCATTCCTGCTATATTGAATTTCTCTCAGCTCACTTTAAAATCCAGTTCAGTTGATTAGTATACCATCAGGTTATGTTGCACAAACATACATGCCCGAGGGAGGATTCAAACCCCCGACAGGGAGAGACCTCGTGCATTGGAGCATGGCACCTCAATGCTTGATAAAGTCCTTCCAAACGAAGATACTGATTCAACAGTTTTTTAAGATGTTTTCCTTATACGAGTAGGAACTCTACTGTGAACAGAGGATTAGAATGTATCCTAAAATACTATAAGACTTGTATGACCACTTGATTAAGAAAATCTAGTCAACAATCAGGACTTTTTTTCCATAAAAGTTTGACAGTCAAAAATGCAAATGTCCATTTCAGTTCTAAATTGTATGTCTTTTGCAAATTAATGTATCATGTAAATCATTTAGTGTAGATGTCTTGAAAGTATTTCATATGTGAAACAGTAATTTTTACAGGCTATTAAGACTGCCCTGTTGCATATGGCTGGCAGTTTTCTTAAAATTTCATCTAAGAAACTTTGTATATTCCTTTTTTTAAATATAGGCCACAATTTGAACAAATTTTGTGTAAAACAGTTAACCCTACATTTAACATATGACTTACCAGTACCCACGTTTCATGCAGTTTTGTAACATACAATGTTTTCTCAGTTTGTATCTCTCATTTATGCTTGGATCTACTAGTACCTAGCAAACTCAAAAATTCTGCACATATGAGACCTATTAAAGAGACATTCACTCATTTTCAATATATTAATGAAGGAGACCATAGCAATATTTTGATTTTTACTTTACAAATTTTGTATACAGCAAAATGTAATGACATTTTTTGTTGTTTATTTTTCCATTCTAGGAGGCCACAGCACTTTCTTTGGGCTCATTAACACATTTGTCCACATTATTATGTACACTTATTATCTGTTGGCTGCAATGGGCCCACAGTATCAAAAATATCTTTGGTGGAAGAAATATCTAACTGCCTTCCAGATGGTAAGTGAAAACTTTTTCCAGGGCTTATTCAGTTCATAATGAAAGTTTTCTTGGTCGGCAGTACTCTTTTTTATGCCTCTGCCCTAATTTTATTATTTAATGCTAAATGCTACCCTCTTTCAAAAACAGATTAGTTTTGTGTGTCCATGTGACATATTACATTTTCTATGGAAGAACCTGGGTGTATGCTGACTCTATAATAGGCAAAAAACATTCCAGTTCTGACTCTGCTAAAAATGTAGTCGTGTTTCAAAAATAATGACTTTTAAATTAGTAATCACTTTATTAAATGCTACTCACTTGTAAACTACATATTTTTTCCATGAGAAATGGTGAGGGGAGGGTGGGGGGGAGCATGCCGCACCCACTGAGAAAACTGTAAATATTTGAGGATCTCTCACATTATAAATCTTCTCTTTAAATAAGTCAGGTTTAGTGACAAGTATTTATGAGTACCTAAGTGTTTGTTTTGTAGATTAATTAAATGCATTATATATTCATTTGAAGAATGCTCAGGAAGTGTAGTCCATCAACAAATATGTTGTTGTTGTTATGGTCTTCAGTCCGGAGACTGGTTTGATGCAGCTCTCCACCCTACTCTATCCTGAGCAAGCCTCTTCATCTCCTCATAAGAACGACAACCCACATCCAATTGAATCTGCTTATATATGCATCTCTTGGTATCCCTCTGCGATTTTTACCCACACACTTCCCTCCAATGCTAAATTTACGATTCCTCGATGTCAGGGTATGCCAAAAATTCCTTTTCTCACCAATTCTGTTCAGTACCTCTTCATTAGTTATGCGATCTACCCACCTAATCTTCAGCATTCTTCTGTAGCACCACATTTCAAAAGCCTCTATCCTCTTCCTGTCCGCACAGCTTATCGTCCATGTTTCACTCCTGTACAAGGCAACACTCCACACAAATGCCTTCAGAAAAGACTTTCTTACACTTAAATTAATATTTGATTTTAGCAAATTTCTCTTTTTCAAAAATGCTTTTCTTCCCATTGCCATACTGCATTTTATATCCTCTGTACTGCGACCATCGCGTGTTATTTTACTTCCCAAGTAACAAAACTCATCTACCACCTTCATTGTTTCGTTACCCAATCTAATTCCTTCAGCATCACCCGATTTTCTTAGATCGCATTCCATTATTTTTGTTTTGTTAGTGTTAATGTTCATTTTATACGCTCTCTTCAACACACTGTCTATTCCATTCAACTGCTCTTCCAGGTCCTTTGCTGTCTCTGACAGAATTACAATGTCATCAGCAAAACGCAATGTTTTTATTTCTTGCCCCTGAACTTTAATCCCTATTCCAAATTTTTCCTTGCTTTCCTTCACCGCCTGCTCAATGTACAAATTGAATAACATCAGAGAAAGGCTACAACCCTGTCTTACTCCCTTCCCAACTGATGCTTCCCTTTCATGCCCTTCGAGTCTAATAACTGCGGTCTGGCTTTTGTACAAGTTGTAAATAACTCTCCTTTCCCTGTATTTCACCCCTGCTGACTTCAGAATTTGAAAGAGTGTATTCCAGTCAACATTGTCAAAAGCTTTCTCCAAATCTACAAAAGCTAAAAATGTAGGTTTGCCTTTCCTTAATCTATCTTCTAAGATAAGACGTAAAGTGAGTATTGCCTCCCGGGTTCCTACGTTCCTCCTGAATCCAAACTGATCTTCCCCAAGGTCAGCTTCTACCAGCTTTTCCATTCTCCTGTAGATAATTCGTGTTAAAATTTTGCAACCATGACTTATCAAACTGATGGTTCTGTAATTTTCACACCTGTCTGCGCCTGATTTCTTTGGAATGGGGATTATTACATTTTTCTTAAAGTCTGAGGGTATTTCGCCTGTCTCATACATCCTACACACCAGGTGAAATAGTTTTGTCATGGCTGGCTCTCCCAGAGACTTTAGTAGCTCTGAGGGTATGTCATCTACTCCTGGGGCCTTGTTCCGACCTAGGTCTTTCAAGGCCCTGTCAAATTCATCTCTCAGTATAGTATCTCCTTTTTCATCCTGATGTACTTCCTCTTCCCTTCCTACAAGTAGAGCTGCTCTATGTACACTTTCCACCTTTCGGCTTTCCCTTCTTTGCTGAGAACTGGTTTCCCATCTGAGTTCTTGATATTTGTAGAGTTGCTTTTCTTGTCCCCAAATGTCTCTTTTATTTTCCTGTAGGCGGTATCTACTTTTCCCCTTCTTATACATTCTTCTACAGATTTGCATTTGGCTTCTAGCCACTCCTGCTTAGCCATTTTGCACTTCCTGTCAATCTCATTTCTTAGTCCTTTGTACTCCATTTTGCCTATTTCATTTACTGCATTTTTATATTTTCTCCTTTCATCAATTAAATTTGGTATTTCCTGTGATATCCAAGGATTTTTTGTAGGTCTTGCCTTTCTACCTATTTTGTCCTCTGCTGCCTTCAGTATTTCATCTCTCAATGCTACCCATTCCTCTTCTACTGTTTTATTTCCCCCTGTTTCTGTCAGTTGATGCCTAAATCTCCCTCTAAATTTCTCCAGAACTTCCTTTAATTTATCTAAGTCCCATCTCCTTATTTTCCTACCTTTCTGCAGTTTTTTCAGTTTCAGCCTACAGTTCATGACTAACAAGTTATGGTCAGAGTCTATATCTGCCCCTGTATGTCTTACACTTTATCACCTGATTCCGGAATCTATGTTTTACCATTATAAAATCTATCTGATACCTTCCGGTGTCTCCTGGTCTCTTCCACATATACAACCTTCTTTTGTGATTCTTAAACCACGTGTTTGTTACGATTAAATCATGTTCCGTGCAAAATTCTACCAGGCGACTTCCTCTTTCATTCCTTCTGCCCAGTCCATATTCACCTACTATCTTCCCTTCTCTTCCTTTTCCTACTACCGGATTCCAGTCTCCCATCACAATTAAGTTTTCCTCTCCCTTAACTGTCTGAATAATTTCCTTTAACTCCTCATATCTTTCTTCGATCTCTTCATCATCGGCTGAGCTAGTTGGCATATAAACCTGTACTATTGTTGTCAGTGTTGGCTTCGTATCTATCTTGACAAAGATAATGCGATCACTGTGCTAGTCATAGTAGTTTACCCGCATTCCTATCTTCTTATTCATTATCAGTCCTACTCCTGTGATTCCCCCAACTGATTTTGTATTTATAATCCTGTACTCACCTGACCAGAAATCCTGTTCATCCTGCCACCGAACTTCACTAATCCCCACTATATCTAACTTCAACCTATCCATTTACCTTTTTAAATTTTCTAATTTTCCTACCCGATTAAAGGATCTAACATTCCACGCTCCGATCCGTAGAATGCCAGTATTGTCTTTCCTGATGACAACATCCTCCTGAGTAGTCCCCACCCGGAGATCCGAATGGGGGACTATTTTACCTCCAGAATATTTTACCCAAGAGGAGGCCATCATCATATTTTCATACAGTAGAGCTGCATGTCCTCAAGAAAAGTAACGGCCGTAGTTTCCCCTTGCTTTCAGCCGTTCGCAGTAACTGCATGGCAAAACCAAATTAGCTGATGTTACAAGGCCAGCTCAGTCAATCATCCAGGCTGTTCCCCTGTAACTACTGAAAAGGCTGCTGCCCCTCTTCAGGAACCACACGTTTGTCTGGCCTCTCCACAGATACCCCACCGCTGTGGTTGCACCTATGGTACGGCTATCTGCATCGTTGAGGCACGCAAGCCACCCCACCTCGGCAATGTCTGTGGTTCATGGGGGTGGCAACAAATATGTACTATATACTTTATTGGATCAAAGCATTCTTAATTATTGGAAAAGTGCTGTTCATTCCAGTTTTTAAATTTTTTTTTTTTTTTTTTTTTTACAGATGTGCAAAACTAAATGCCTACAACTCTGACATTGGCTGATGTAGAGAATTGGAGTACATGTTATGCTCATGTTTTATGACATTTCTGGAAACTGACCAAGTTGGCATAGTGGTAACACACTGGACTCGCATTTGGGAGGATGCTCGTTCAAATCCACCTCCTGCCATCCAGATTTAGGTTTTCTGTGGTTTCCCTAAATCACTCCAGCCAAATGTCAGGATGGTTCCTTTCAAAAGTGCAAAGCCAATTTTCTTCTCCATCCTTACCAAAAACTCTAAGTGCTAGCTCTGTCTCTAATGATCAAGCTGTCGATGGGACATTAAACCCTAAGCTTTCTTCCCACTTCCATTTTGAGAAACTGAAAAGTTCCTCTGTAGGAATCAACATGGGTTCCAAAAACAATGATCATGTGAAATGCAGCTCATCAACCATGAGACTAAGAAAACAGTACATACAGGCTTGCAAGTAGATGTCATTTTTCTTGAAGGCATTCAATATGGTTGCACACTGTTGCCTAATGAATAAAATACAAGAATACTGACTCTCAGGCCAACTTTGTAATTGGATGGAGGAGGGCTTGTAGCAAGCAGAATGCAGCTTGTCAGTCTTAATGGATAGAGGTCTTAGAATGAGTAATTTCTGGTACACCACAAGAAAGTGTGAAAGGGCATTATTTTTCACAAATGTTGGAAGTTCCATGAGGCATCTCTTCAATGATGCTGTAATATATTGAGAAGTCCCAATCCTGGAAAACTGTGGTGAAATGCAGGAGGATCTGTAGTGTATTGAAACTTGATGAAAGAATTGGCAATGTCAGTCAGATAAAGAAATGTGTTGTGAATACATAGAAGGAAAGAGCCTTCATTATGTGATTACACAACATTGGAAGCAGTTATTTCCATAAAATATCTGACAGTATGTATATGGAATGATTTGAAGATGATAAGCCACATCAAATTAATAATGAATAAGGCAGATGACAGATTCATTGGAAGAATATTCAGGATGTGTAATCTTATCAACAAAAAAGTAGCTTACAAAACAATAGTTCTACCAGCACATATACATGAATCATCAGTATAGGACTCATACCATGTGGGAATGCTGGAACAGTTAGATAAGATCCAGCGAAGAGAAGTGCACTTAATTACTGGTTAATTTAGCAAGTGCAAGAGTATCATGAAATTGATTGGCCAACTGCAGTGGCAACACTGCAATAGGGACATCCTGTATCATGGTAAGGCTATTGTTCAGAGAGAATATGATTCCCAAACGGTCATCCAATATATTGCTTCCTCCTACATATATCTCACAAAGAGAGCATAAGGGTAAAATTAGAATGATTAAAACCCATATGGAGGCATGCATCTATCTGCATCTACATAAATACTCTGCAAGTCACACTTAAGTACATAGCAGAGGATTCATCGAACAATTTTTATGATGTTTCTCTACAGTTCCATTCTCTAATAGCTCACAGAGAAAATTAACACATAAATCTTTCCATTTTTGATCTGATTTTTCTTATTTTATTTTGATGATCACATCTTCCTATGTAGGTGGATGCTAACAAAATATGTTCACATTCAGAAGAGAAAGTTGGCGAAAGAAATTTTGCAATTAGATCTTGTCACAATGAGTAACACCTTTCTTTTAATGATTTCCACCATAATTCTTGCATCATTTCTGGGACACTCTCTCCCCTATATTGTGATAATACAAAACGAGCTGCCCTTCTCTGTACCTTCTCTAAATCATCCGTCAATCCCAATTGGTGGGAATTCCACAATGTGCAACAATACTCCAAAATAGAATGCACAAGTGTGGTGTAGGCAGTTTCTTTAGTAGAAACTTCTGCCAAGAAAACAAAGTCTTTGGTTCGCTTTCCCTACAAATACCCTTGATCTCCTAGCAACAAATAATCCTGAGCTAGTAAAGAGCATCAAAACAGATACAGGGATTAGCGAACATCGAGTTGTAGTAGCGAGACTGAATGTCGAAATTCCCAATGCACCAAAAATAAACGCAAAATATATCTATCAATAAAGCAGATAAAAATTCGCTTCACGCTTTCCTGAGTGATAATCTCCAGTCTTTCAAAACTAAAAATGGGAGTGTAGATCAGTTGTGGCTTACTTTCAAAGACATAATATCAGTATCAATCAAGATGTTTATACCAAATAAATGAATAAAAGAGGGGCTGATCCTCCATGGTGCACAAAACAGGTCAGATCACTGTTGCAGAAGCAAAGAAAAATGCATGCAAAATTAAAAAAGACACAGAATCCACAAGACTGGCAATTTTTTACTGAAACTCGCAACCTAGCGTGGACTTCAATGCGAGAAGCCTATAGCAGTTACCACAACGAAATCCTGTCTCGTAATCTTGCAGAAAATCCAAAGAAATTCTGGTCATATGTGAAGTACACTAGTGGTAAAACACAAACAATATCTTCACTACATGATAGCAATGGTAATACTACCGATGACAGTACTGCTAAGGCAGAATTACTAAACACAGTTTTCTGAAATTCATTCATCAAAGAAGATGAAGAGAACACTCCAGAATTCAATCCAAGAACAGCTGCCAGCATGCGAAACTTAGAAGTAGATGTTCCTGGAGTAGTTAAACCACTTAAGTCACTAAACAAAAACAAATCTTCCGGGCCAGATTGTATACTAACTAGATTCCTCTCAGAGTATGCTGATGCAATAGTTCCATACTTAGCTATCATTTACAACGGATCACTCAGCGAAAGATCTGTACCCAAAGACTGGAAAGTTGCCCAAGTTACTCCAATATTCAAGAAAGGCAATAGGAGTTATCCCCAAAATTACAGGCCAATCTCATTGACGTCAATTTGCAGTAGGATTTTGGAACATATACTTTGTTTGAACATTATGAACTACCTCAAAGAGAACGACCTATTAACCAACAGTCAACACGGATTCAGAAAGTATCGCTCTTGCAAAACACAGCTTGCCCTTTATTCACATGAAGTGATAAGTGCCATCAACAAGAAATCTCAAATGGATTCCATATTTCTGGATTTCCGGAAGGCTTTTGACACTGTATCCCACAAGTGGCTTCTAATGAAATTGTGTGCTTATGGAATATCTCTCCAATTGTGTGATTGGATTCATGATTTCCTATCAAAAAGGACACAGTTCGTTGTAATTGATGGTAAGTCATTGAGTAAAACGGAAGTGATATCTGGTGTTCCCCAGGAAAGTGTTATAGGTCCCCTACTCTTCCTTGTGTTTATAAACGATTTAGGAGACAATCTGAATAGCTCCCTTAGACTGTTCACGGATGATGCTGTCATTTAGCGGTTAGTGAAGTCAACAGAGGATCAAAAGCAATTGCAATGCGATTTCTACATGGTGCGAAAATTGGCAGTTGACACTAAATAAAGTGTGAAGTAATACACATGATCACTAAAAGAAATCCGCTGAACTTCAATTACGCGATAAATCAGTCAAACCTTAAGGTCGTAAATTCTACTAAATACCTAGGAGTTACAATTACGAACAGCTTAGACTGGAGAGAACACATAGAAAATATTGTGGGGAAGGCAAATCAAAGGTTACGTTTCATTGGCAGAACGCTTCGAAGATACACCAGCTCCACCAAAGAGACTGCCTACATCACATTTGTGCGTCCTCTCCTGGAGTACTTTTGCCCATTGTGGGACCCTCACCAGGTGGGACTGACAGAAGATATTGAGAAGTTTCAGAAAAGGGCAGCTTGTTTTGTTTTATTATGTTACGGGGGGGCGGGGGGGGGGGAGCATCACGGAAATGTTGCATGAATTGGGGTGGAAATCATTAAAAGAAAGACATTATTCATTGTAATGTGATCTGTTTGTGAAGTTTCAATCACCGACTTTTACTTCTGAATGTGAAAATATTTTGCTAGCACCCACCTACTTAGGGAGACATGGCCATCCCAATAAAATAAGAGAAATCAGATCAAAAATGGAATGATTTAGGTGTTCTTTCTTTCCACGCGGTATTAGAGAATGGAATGGTAGAGAAACGTTATGAAAGTGGTTAATGAACCCTCTGCCAGGCACTTAAATTTGATTTGCAGAGTATCTATGTAGATGAATATTTTGTATGTGTTCTTTTTAATTTAAATTGTTTGTGATTGTTACTCCTAGATATTTGGTTGAACTGGATACAACTGGAAGTGAAAAAAAGGACTTGGCACTGATGCACAAAGTACCCTCTGTCACATACCATGAGGTGGTCTGTGGGATATACATACAGTGGTCAAAACAGTTAGGGGATTAGCTGAGCTATCTTGGTTCCTAAGTATTGTCATTGACAGAATGAACTAAAATGTTTCGACATCTTGCCGTTGGTTCTATGGCGTGAAGGCAACAACATTACGGCAACCGAGATAGTGGTAATAACGTAAGGTTGCTGCAGAGGAAGTTGTGTTGATTTCTGTTTACTCTACCAAATGAATTAGACAAGCAGTTGGCTTCAGATGGTGTTGTTAGCAGGTAGTGCAATGCAACAACAACAACAACATGACTTACCCAAATATACTCATGGAGAGGCATAGGAATGTTGGAAGTGGACTGACACAGAGGGAGGTAGTTGCAGCTGTTGGAGTGTCCCAAAGTGTACTTTCAGGACCTGGATGCAATTTCAGACAACAGAAACCATTAAAATAAGACAAGCTCAAGGTCATACATGGAAAACATCAGCAAGAGATGACCGTTATCTCCGGTTAACAGCCTGTTGAGACAGGAGGCTGAATGTGACTCGCCTGCAACACACCCTCCTCGCAGCATCAGGACATGCAATATCAACACAAACAGTCTGAAATTGCCTTCAGGAATGTGGCCTCTATTCACAGAGGCCTGTGGTGTGTGTCCCAATAAAACATTGCCATGTTTTAACCCACAGAAACTGGGCAGAGGAACTTCAGGATTGGAGACGTAGTGAATGGCTTCAGGTTCTGTTCACAGATGAGTCAGAGTGTTGTGTTCATCCAGACAATCATTGTTCCCTCATCTGGAGAGAACATGGAACTCACAAAAATCCTGCTTATGTGCAGGAAACATCACTATATGATGGTGATGGACAAGTGGTGTAGGTAGAAGTCAGTATTGGTGACCTTATGGACCTCTACAATATTCTAAATGGTGCTTTGACTGCTCAAAGGTTTAGAGACAAGATCCTTTGACTTTTTGTTGTGCCTTTCACTGGTGCCATAGGAGATGGGTTCCTTCTGGTGCATGATAACTCTTATCCCCACAGGGCTTCACTGGTGGATAACATGTTTGAAGCTGAGGAAACTGAACGAATGGAATGGCCAGCTTGTTCACTGGACTTAAGCCCAAATGAGCATATCTGGTATGCACTTGGCAGACACATTGCAGTCAGACCAGCACCTCCCACAATGTTTGCAGAGCTGGAGATTGTGCTCATGGAAGAATCACCAAATATCCCTTGAAAGCTAACTGATATCCTCATTTTGTCCATGCCATGCAGGTGACCATCCGAGATGATTACATACCACACTAGAGGGCAACAAGAATCACTTTTCACTATTATGGTAGCCCCATTGTGCCTCATTCAAAATAACTGCCACATAAACCTGAAGTAAAGAGTTGAGACAGCAAAATATTGTACTGTATCATAAACAAATTATAATTGTAACCAATATCTGAATAAAACACGTTACCATATGTATATTGTATATGATATCTCACCTGATAGACCTAACTGTTTCAAACAGTGTACATCATTTACAACAAATTTATTTCATTAATGTATCTATTGTGAAATTCCAGTTGAATTATCTAATTATTTAAGGAATATCTAAAGTGATCAGCCGGGACATTATGACCGCATACCTAATAGCTAGTATCTACAACTTTTGCACAAATAACAGCAGTGACATAACTTTGCATGGAAGCAATAAGGCCTTACTGGGTCACTGGAGGAAGCTGGCACCACACCTGGACACACCAGTCACCTAATTCCCATAAATTCTGGGTATAGGGGCCGATAAACTCTGCTGCCACATTCAGTCACATCCCAGATATGTTCAATCGAGTTCATATCTGGTGAATTGGAGGAGGGGGAGGGGGGCACATAAGTTGAAAATTGACACTGTGTTCTTTGAACCACTCCATCAAACTCCTGGTCTTGTGCCTTGACACATTATCTTGAAAAATTCCACTGCTCTTGGGAAATGTGATCATCATGAAGGAGTGTACGTGGTCTGCAACCAGTGACTATACTTCTTGGCTGTCATGGTGGCTTGTATGAGCTCCACTTGACCCAAGGATGCCCATGTGAATGTTCCTCAGAACGTAACTGAGCCTCCACCAGCTTGTCTCCGTTATGTAGTATAGGTGTCAAGGAACTGTTCCTCTGGAAAATGATGGATTCACACTTTCCCACTGGCATGATGAAGAATGTATCAATTTGCCAGTCCAAGGAATTCTCTGCTATTTCCCCAATGTGATGATGGTCACATACCCATTTCAGTCATAGATACCAATGCCATGGTGTCAACATTGGCACATGAATTGGGTCAACAGCTGTGGAAGCCCATAATAAGAGGTGTTTGGTGAATTATGTGTTCAGACACACTTGTACTCTGCCCCATATTAAAGTCTGATGTTACTTCTGACACAGTTTGCTTTCTGCCCTGTTTTATGAGTGTGCCCAGCCTGTAAAGAAAGAGGGCCACCCAAACTTGTGAAGTATGGACATGGTTTCACCTTGGTTTCGTCAGTTGTGGAAGACATCCATCACAGCACTCTGAAAACACTTGACACACCATAGTTTCCAAAATGCTCATGCTGAGCCTCTGGCCATCACAATCTGCTCTTGGTGAAACTCAGAAAAATTGCATGCCACCCTCTCCACATTCTACACACAGACAGCAAGCTCAGTGACATTATATGCATCATGCACGTGTTTGACTAGCAGCCACACCTCGTGGTGATATTGCCTGGACAGGTTTATTATATCAGTAGTAGGTGGGTATTCACAATATTCTAGCTGATCAGTGTATAATAAAATTATTGTTAGCACAAGATGATTATAACTCTTATATGTATTTGTGGGGGCTAATAAGTTCCTTGTTTTCTTGGGTCTCTAAAATATTATTCTAAAATGTACCAGTCAATGGAAACTATCATCATTGTTAAGTAATTGAATTTATTATCCTTGAGGTTTGCAATGATATGAGGTGCCCAAGTTGTTTCATGTGTCTTAGAAGCTCTATTGTGTTGGCAGGCATTATCTTGGAACATAATTGTGCCTTTTTGACTACATTGCTGAAGATTCACAGGAAAGCACTTAGATATCCTCCACATAGTTCTAATCTGTTTAATGTGTAATGTATACATTACAAACTATAAATGAATATTTATGTTTGCAGGTGCAATTTATAGCAATAATGGTGCATGCCTTCCAGCTGTTGTTCATAGACTGCAACTATCCCAAGGCATTTGTGTGGTGGATTGGAATGCATGCAGTTATGTTTTATTTCCTGTTCTCAAACTTTTATAATCAAGCTTACAAGAGCAACTCAGAAAAAGGAAGGAAATCTGAACTAAAGGTATGCATGACTCACTAGTAAAGAACAATAAATCTGGAACAAAGGCCATGGGCAAAATTTATTATACCTGTAAAATAGTTAGCATATGCAGCCCTTTAACAGAACTTCTGCATTTTATTCATTATTTTTTTTAATTTGAGAAACATATAAAGCTAGACATAAGATTTTTGTGTTGCATTAATTAAAACTACCATGTTGATGTTTTGAAACTCATAATTTTTTCATAGTATTCAAGTAAATGTAGACATATATTTATTAGTTGGCAGCAGTTTTAAGCTACTTAATTTTAACATTAATGTTCTGAGAGTCCAGTATCCCTAGTAATGGTTCTTGAAAGTGACACTGTGATGCTCTACAGTGTTGCCAGTATATAACTTCAAAGTGTGTAGAAGAAAAGTCTATTTTATTGGAAATACTGCACATTTTACCACCAGAAACTAAGTACAGGGCAACAATTGTCTAATATTTTTTAAATATGAATTGTAGGTGTGGATCCTGCTTAAGGGCCAGGAAATTCTGTAATGTAATTTTACATCAATTATTTGTCAGCATTATATCAAACAGTTTTTAGTATAACACAATTTTGGTTCAGTATGACTAACAGATCAGAGTCATTCAGGCCAAGTACAGTTTCCACAGTTCCATCACAAAGACACAAAATATTTTCTGAGCTTAAGTACACGGGTGAGGTATTGCCGTGGCCCCACCCTCCATCAATGCATCCTGTCACAGTGAGCAACCTTCTGTCCCACCTGCCATCCAGTGCAGAGGCCCAGTGGCAAATGAGCTATTATCCCTCTACCATGTCTCCCTCCCAGACTGTAAAAACTGCAGTAATAGTGACATCTCCTGTTTTCCTTGCCTAAACATATGATGAAGCTATCTCAGATGAGAAGGGCCTGTGTCACGCATACCCTCCCCCCTGCGCTACAGCAAATGCAGCTGTCTCTAACACCTCCTTGCCCACCTTTCTGCATATGAACACAAAGTCTGGAGCCAGCCAACTTGGGCCCAAAGCCTGACTTTGTAATTATTTGAGTGCATCTTCATGAGTGGATGTTCCCTGCTGTACATTTTAACCTTCGAGCGGATGGGCCAATTTTTGTTGCATGAGAAGGCACGTGGGATGTTCAGCCCCCACCTTCTTTTGTAAGTTATAATTTCTTTAGGAATCACATAAATATTTATATTCTGCAGTAATATTATTACATAGTTGTTTCCAAAGCTTTATTCAGCACCTGAATAAAGAAATTTACAATACAAATAGAACAAATGAAAGAAGCATTTTTAACTTGAAATTTATATAAAATGACTAGAAAATTTAACTGTAATTATTTTATGGTAACTCTTTTCAAATATAATGTTCCTACAATAAATCAGTTGCACAAATATAACAAGGGAAGTTTCAGTCAGTCTCCTGTTGATGACATGTAAAACACATAGGCTCTGTTATAAGATGTTTGACGTGTAAAGTTATTGCATTTCTCACAAACTTTCATTGTGATCTATTTTTTCTTCCACACAAGTGGCAACAGTTTTTCTTACTCTTCTCTGACTGTCCTGCTGTGTCAATGATGGGAACTTCCTATTCAGAAATTCCAATATATCAGCCAGCAGCGATATGATTCTTGATCTCCTTTTCAAGTGTTTGTTCATCAATACCCACTGAATTCTTTCTTCCTTGTAATAAATGCCATTGTGAAAAGATTCTTTTACAAACTTACATAAAGTGAAAATGGCACACACTCTCAAAATTGTCAGGAAGAAACTAGTATAATGCAAAAAGGTTTGGCATATGGAGTAGCCCACTACCATCTTCCTTGAGAAAGAATGCAATACTGAGGGCTCTGATTCGTGCTGGGAAAGGGAGAGGGGGGAGGAAGATAAAGAGAGACAGATTAACATATATCTATAGTGGCAAGGCCGCAAGTCTCTGCACTGTGCTACAGCAATATAACATTCACAGATGGAGTACTGAATACCCCAGCCCACCTGCTCCAAGGTTAATAGCAGCAATTCAGACATTTATAGTTGTGAGTTTCTTTGACATAATAACTTTCAAAATGAAGGCACAAAGAAGTCCACACTGTCTTTAGTACAGTATTTAACTGGTCAGTAATGTAATGTTTTCCCTATAAACTTATACAATTGGTTATACATGTATATTCCTCCAGAAAAAGTAGCCTACTGAATGACTAAGGAAGAAAGAACCTTCATTAGTAAGAATTTCATCCAGTCTTTGATACCAAAACAGAAGAGAGGAAAACCAGCAGGAGCAGTTTAGATAGGAAATAGATGTTTTGAAAAACCAACCAATCCAAGTATGTTGGTAAAATGTTATCAATGATTTAGTATCTTTTCAATTTATTTCCCACATCATGATAGTCTCTAATGACAACCAGTGATCAGTAATAAATAAAAGTCTATTGAAGCAATAATTTTGCCATTAATTATTTAAATACTGTTGATAGTTTCCTGGAGAAGACATTTTTTAAAAATAGTTTTGGTCAATATTTGTATTATTTAGGCCACTAGCAACAGTTCTGATACACAGTACCATCCTCAGGCCTTCATCTGGTTTGAAGTCATCATGATCCCTTCCAAAGCAGGTGTGTCACATACTTAGGAAGCAAGCATGTTACTGCTCACAGGTGATGGCCTGAGGATTGTGCTGTGCACTGTAACCAGTGGTCAATAGACTAAATAAAAATAACTTATGACTATAGAGTAAAGCATTATATTTTTATGATTGAATTGCTCGCAGTACCAACTGACAGTATAACAAAAACTACTTTGCATTTTAGCAAGTGACTTAGACATTTGGAGCTAGGTAGGTTGTAACTGTAGGTCACCAGCTGTCCTTCAACTATTCAACCTGATTCAATTTGCTATTTTTCTCTTATCTATTTTCATTATGCTGTTGGACATTTCCCTTTCATTTTGATTCTCTCTTTGTTTAATTCACTCATTAGTTCATTTTGATGAACTACAGCCATAAGTTTTATGAAACAAATCTTTTACAATTTGAGCTGTCGTTTGATGTAGATGTTTGATCATTTCATTTACATCAAATCACAGTTTTGTTTTAGCTCACTCAGTTTTTGCAGTTTCCCCCTTCATTTCTGAGTATCTCAATTAGTAGGTATAATGCTAGGTTTATTTCTTTTTACTTTTATGGGTTTACTTCTTACTTAATATGCTACACACATTTTCAGGTGGAATTAATTCAATATTTTGTTTTAGATTCCAATTTATACTTTGTAATTAACATAAAATTATCCTGATTTCACAGAATAATGTTGACTCTTTGTATTTTTTCTTTTACTTCAGTCTCTGTGCTTATATGTAATGACTGCTAAATTATCATCCAGATGGGAAAAAGTTGTTATCTTGATCTCTGTATAGCTGTAGTGTAGCTTTGTTGCCCCTGACAGTACATTTATGACTTCTACTTTAACAAGTATCCCCTTTGCCTTTATTTCCTCTAAATCAGGATTATTTGTCAAAACTGGCCTGACTATTATACTTCAATGTCTTTAGGACATCTCAGTCTCAATATGACTAAAGTGACATCAACAATTTCATAACCTTGTTTTCATTTGTATGTCAGTGATCAGGTGTATAGTTTCAGTAAACATTCGACACATTTCAAAAACTACTGGTAAAGGACAGTTGACTTTTAGAAAATGTATTATAACTTCTTGTTTCAAATTTATTTATTTGCTATATTAATATGGACAATTCTGAGAATCCTGTATGAATTTCAATGTAAACTACAATACATATTGTTACACTCAAGAGTATTATAAGATCTTGTCCACTCCTGACCTTCCTGTCCTGCAAAACCTTCCACCACAGGTAAGCTGGTTGAATTCACGTAAACAACCTCTTAAAACAGCTGTGTAACTACATGAGAGTAGTGCCTCGCCTAAATCAAACTGGGAAAGAACTTGGGATTTGTTTAATGGACAAAACCGCATCTGGATAGATGATCCCTCGAAGGAGCTCCAAGGAATGGACCTTCACAGGAGAGAATGGTCTTTGACCAACCGATTCCGAACTGGAGTTGGTCACTGAAATTATTGGAAATTCAAATGGGGAGAGGCAGATGACCAATCATGTGACTGTGGAGCAGACATACAAACAATGACCCAAATACTTATTTACTGCCCATTACGGTCATTCTCAGGAGGGATGACCGAACTCCATCTAGTCAGTCAGGAAGCTGTCCAATGGTTAGACGAGTTGGACTCGGCTCTGTGACAGAGATATGTTTTATCTTATTAATTAGGCATGAGTATATTTTACTAAAGTATTATATGTAGCTGACATTATACCATGAAAAATTCCTAACAGGAAAAATATATGTAAAAAATAGATGAAGTCTACTTACCAGGCGGAAGGAGCACAGGCAGTGATAGTAACAAACACACAGACACACACACACACACACACACACACACACACAAACGCTAGTTTTCGCAGCCTAGCTGCTTCGTCAGGCAGAAGGGAAGGAGAGGGAAAAGGAAATGATGAGGGTTTTAAGGGAGTGGGTAAGGAGTCATTCCAATCCCGGGACAGGAAAGACTTACCTTGGGGGGAAAAAAGGAGGGTAAACAAATACACACACACCCACACATTTACACAGACGCAAGTACACTTAGGCAGACATACTGTAGAAAGCAATGGGTGTGTGTGTATTTGTTTACCCTCCTTTTGTGTGTGTGTGTGTGTGTGTGTGTGTGTGTGTGTGTGTGTTTGTTACTATGACTGCCTGTGCTCCTTCGCCTGATAAGTAGACTTCATCTATTTTATAGGTGTGTTTGTGTCTGTGTAAATGTGTGGGTGTGTGAATATTTGTTTACCTTCCTTTTCATCCCCCAAGGTAAGTCTTTGGTCTCCCAGGATTGGAATGGCTCCTTACCCCCTTCCTTAAAACCCTCATCATTTCCTTTTCCCTCTCCTTCCCTTCTACCTGAAGAAGCAACTGGGTTGCGAAAGCTTGCGTTTGTGTGTGTGTGTGTGTGTGTGTGTGTGTGTGTGTGTGTGTGTGTTCTATTTATTTGTCATACTATCACACCTGTGCTCCTTCGCCTGGTGAGTAATCTTCATCTCATACTCAAGGTTTCACAACAATATCATGGTACTGTTGCTACTTAAATATATGGTATTACAAAATAATAAATTAAATTCGTACTTTAGAGTTTATTTAGGGAATCTATTTGTGAAACAGGCAGTAAGAAATGTTCCATAGAGTGTTCAAAGAATGCTTTATGAATAATTTCCGTAATAATTAAAAAAAACTCAGACAAGTGCAATAATTCTGAGTTTCAATGTGCTTCAGTTTTCAATATTTATAAGGTCTAGTATCACAACTACCTATTCCAGTTTACTTTGAAATAAACTAGTGGTTTTCACTGACTGGAAGAATGACTCAGTATAGTAGAAAGTACATTTTCATTTTCTGATGATATGATATATTTTATTTAACAATATAAATAAGGCTGAAAATTGGATCAAAACAAATTCCAATTAAACAAAGGCATTTGTTAAGTATTGCATTATTGAGAGAGTGCTTTTTTCTATTCTGTTAGACATTTATAACATCTGAGCATTTCCCTCTTCATTTCATTATAGCACCATTTTGTAGTTAGTAAGATTATTCATAGAAATTCTGCAGATCTTCCACAAGTTCTGCTTTTGCAGTATGATATATTTTAAACTGATCACAGAATATTTTTTTGGTTACAGAATGAAACCAACACCAATCACTCACCTGTCAGCAATGGACATGCTGTAACAAATGGCTACTCGAAGAATCAAGCATCTGACTACTACATCAATGCATCAACAGATATTCACTTACGTACAGCTGCCAGTAAGCCTTTTGCAAATGGCACAAACTGATGAAGCACTACATTATTTCTGTTTTCATTTTAGGAAAACAGGCATATAAATGCTCATTATCAACTTTAAGTGACAATGAGCAGAAGACAGTGAACAAATGAAGTGTTCCTTTATACTGCTGTGGATATAAACGAAAGAAACAGTGTTTTATCTACAACAATCTGTGGGCATTAAATCAAATACATATATTCTGAACACAGTCCCTCTTTATTAACCCACAAAATGGCAGACAATAAGGGTGTAAAGGGAATAAAGCTATTTTTACAGTTTTTGAAAGCCCATGGTATTTGTAACATGATTTTATGTGACTGCATGTATTCTCATATCAAGTTAATACCATACATGAGTTGCAGATTTGTTACAAACAATAGCCATTTAAAAAAAAAAGCTCGTTTGAGTTTATGTCAACCTGTCAGTTCATAATTATATTTGTTTTTATCATTGTATGTTTTTTATGATAAGTTACAGTCTAGTCAGATCTAAATTATAATGTGATGTACAGTCGAACATTGAAAATTTGTACCAGTCACAGACACATGGCAGCTATCAAATTTTGTTTGTCATATGCTGTCAGAAATGTTTAATTGCCATAATTAAGTATTGGTGCATTTTCTTATTAATACCATTATTGCCATAAATGTTTCAGATCAATAAACTTTGCTGACTATTCTACAATATTTTTCTTGTGCTCATACATATTATTCACTCTTTAGATGACTGAATTGAAATCTCTTTGTTCATATTAAAATAGAAAAAGAATTTGAGACATAGAAAATGTCTATTGGCCAAATCCCAGAAAGATATATGTGCATTGTGTATTGTTCTGAAACAAGTTCCACCTAAATTGTGGTGTAGTTTAACCAAACATGATGTGTACCTGGAGAGATAATGGCATCTTTTTAATCTAAGTGTTGCTAGAGTGGGCTGTGTCACCTGTTAAGTTCATTGTGTTTAACAGTTAGACTGTATACACATAACATAACAATGGATGAAGCAACAATTAAGTTTAATATTGCTGCACAAAAGTACTTGCCATTTCTTGTCAATATGCTGTTTTATTCACTGGTTTCAGTAACCCCAGGACACTTTTATGTCATACACATTGGTATCCATTTTCCGTAGATGGGAATAATACCAACTTCTGTTTCCTTTTGTGAAGAGTACCATAGCCAAATGGTTTCCCTTCTTATGCCACAGTATAACATGGCCATGAGTAGTCAGGTAGGCATACTCTTCACTTAGTTCTTTCTCGTTTATATACTTTGAAAGGTTTACTTTATTGGTAAATGTATTATGTAAATGGCCATATCTGCAACAGTTTCTGAAAGCGACAGTGACAGCAAAAAATTGCAAGTAGCTATCAGAAGATTCCTTAACAACATTGACAAATGACATTTGTCAGCAGAAATGACAGTTTCTGTATTCTCTACTATATTCAGTATATAGTTCAGTCATTTTAAAAAAATCCTCTAATGCAGTGTCATTATGTGTGAGAACAGCAATCTGCTAAGCATTTCCTTTAATTTAGTTGATCATTTGTTTTATTCAGGGAAAAAAGTCATCTAAAGCAGATACAGATGTAAAATATTAAATTTTGTGTAAGGTATGTATGTTACATTGGTGATACAAGTCTGTAACGTCTAAAGATCGTATAAGGTAGGGTGTGGAAGGGACCATCTTTCATATTTCTGTTCCAGACTTACTGTGAGCATCCTGATGCTGAATGGTTGTTATATATCCTACAGGATAATGTATATTTATTGTAAGAAGCTGTTGTACAATATCTGTGAACTATTTATGGGTACATGTGTTTATACCCATATGTGTATATTGTGTTTCTTTGTAAAATATTATTTTTGCTCATTAAATAGATTTTATATGTATTTGTTTATATTGTTTCCTTTTATTTTCAATTCCAGTGCCACATTTCAGTGAAGGACAAAAATTATATACTATGAAAATTGCACATAGACAGTTTTGCAGTTGTTTTACAAGACATTTTCAATATGAAAGTTCATACTTTTGCTAAAGTCAGATGTGGGAGTCTGGAAAAAGAGGGCCCATTGTTGGAGGCAATAACCTGTCTTCCTTGGAAGTCAATTCTTTGAACCAAACAAGGAAATAGAAAGTCTGTCATCAGTGATTAAATGAAACTCAGAACCATAAAACAGATATAATATTTTTGAATGCCTACTACTCTGTCTGATTAAAAGTATTCAAACACATATTAGAATTATATAGGGTGTGTAAAGATTTCACCTTTGTGATGGGTCTGTTGTGGACACTTTCAATGAGGTGCCTAAATTTTTATAGAGGATTTGCAGCCCATTATTCCTCAAGTACTTTAACCAGAGGAGGTTGTGATGTTGGACCCAGGAACCTGGAGCACATACAACATTCAAACTCATCCTAAAGCCATTCCACTAGGTATAGCTTGCAGTCTGGGTAAGACAGTCCATTTAAAAAGTGTTATTTTACTCTTGAAATTTGGCAGCTGTTCACTTATGTAAAGGTTTTCTACTCACCTTTCACTGTGTTCTTCTTCAGCAGATAGCCCCTCTCTGCATCACTATCTACAATACCTACAGCTACATCTATACTCCATACGCCACCTCATGTTGTGTGTACTGATGTTACCTCCTCCTTTTCCTGTTCTAGTTGCAATTGCTGCTCATTAGCCTCTGCATAGACTTGCATCTCTATAATTTTATATTCATTGTATTTTTGTACGATCAACATAGAAGAAATCAATATATTGGTAGACTCATCTACAATCATACACTCCCACAACTTTAACAGTAGCCCATACCATGATGCAAACTACCTCTTGCAGTTTCTGATACAGGAGTTCGCCAATCATCTCCATGACATTTTCACACTTACAAAATGAACCTGATGTCTCTGATTCCTTACTCTTAAATTAGGTAGTTCTGCAAGCATGAAGTTAGTACTGTCAAGGATGTATAGATTAATAACTATCAGTGTAATAAGTCATGGTTGCAAGATACTAACACAAATTATTTACGGACGAATGGAAAAACTTGTGGAATCCAACCTTGGGGAAGATCAATTTGGGTATAGGAGAAATATAGGAACACAGGAGGCAATACTCACATTACAACTTCAATTAGAAGATAGACTAAGGAAAGGCAAACCTACATTTTTAGCCTTTGTATATTTGGAGAAAGCTTTTGTCAATGTTGATTAGAATAAACTCTTTCAAATTCTAAAGGTAACAGGGGTCAAATATAGGGAGTAAAGAGCTGTACTCAACTTGTACAAAAACAAGACATCAGTTGTTACAGTCAAAGGGTATGAAAGGGAAGTAGAGGTTGGAAAGGGAGTAAGACAGGGTTGTAGCCTTTCCCCAATATTGTTCAATCTGTACATTGAGCAAGCAGTGAAGAAATGCAAGGAAGAATTTGTAGAGGCAGTTCAAGTTCAGGGAGAAGAAATAAGAACTTTGAGGTTTGCCAATGACATAGTAATTCTTTCAGAGACCGCAAAGGATCTGGAAGAGCACCTGAATGGAATGGACAGCATTTTGAAACGAGAGTATAAGATGAACATCAACAAGAGTAAAACAAGGTTAATGGAATGTAGTATCAGAAAGTCAGGTAATGCTGAAGGAATTAGATTAGGTAATGAGACAATAAAAGTAGTAGATGAGGTTTGTTATTTGGGTAGCAAAATAACTTCTGATGGCCGAAGTAAGGAAGATATAAAATGCAGAATGGCTATGAGAAAAAAAGCATTTCTGAAGAAGAGAAATTTGTTGACATCCAATATTAATGTACATGTTAGGAAGCCCTTTCTGAAAACATTTGTCTGGAGTGTAGTATTGCATGGGAATGAAACGTGGACAATAAGAAGTTCAGACAAAAAGATGCTAGAAGCTTTTGAAATGTGGTGTTACAGATTAATGATGAAAATTTGATGGGTAGATCACATAACTAATGAGGAGGTGCTTAACCGAACTGGGGAGAAAAGGAGTTTCTGGCATATCCTGACTAAGAGAAGGGATAGATTAGTGGGACACATTCTGGGATGTCAAGGAATTGTCAACTTAGCATTAGAGGGAAGTGTGTGGGGTAAAAATTGTAGAGGGAGAATGAGGGACGAATACAGTAAGCAGATTCAAAAGGATGTAGGTTGTCGAACTTATTCTCAGATGAAGAGACTTGCACAGGATAGGATAGCGTGGAGAGCTGCAGCAAACCAGTCTGCGGAATGGAGACCACAACACAACCACAACTATTATAATTCTCTATTTAATGAACAATGGTTTACAAAGTGTCATATTATCTAACTTTGTTATTACTCTGATTGCTTCTTCTGGATCACCAGATTTTCACTTATTTATTTGTTGTTTACCCAGAGTACTAACCCATCTCTTACAACAGATTGATAAACAGCAAAGTACACAGTCCTTACATATTTAAATGTCACATGGCATATCAGTCTCTGCAGCAGATATATAATTCTTGACAGCCTAATTGCTATATGTTCAATGTGAGAGTTCCATGTTAGTTTGTTGTCTAGGATGATACCTAAAACTTTTGCAGTTTTTTTTCAGTTTTTGTAGTCTTTGATAGACTGAATAACATATCTGTGTTTTTGTCTCATTTAATAGTAGACCATTTGCATTAAACCGTGATGGATTTTCTTTTGCTGAACAGGGTTATCAAATATATGGGTTACAGACAGAAAAGTTGTATCATCTGCATACATACAAAACTGGCCATTAAAATTGCTACACCAAGAAGCAATGCAGATGATAAATGGGTATTCATTGGACAAATATATTATACTAGAACTGACATGTAAATACATTTTCATGCAATTTGGGTGCATAGAACCTGAGAAATCAGTACCTAGAACAACCACCTATGGCCATAATAATGGCCTTGATATGCCTGGGAATTGAGTCAAACAAAGTTTGGATGGCATGTACAGATACCCATGAAGCTTCAACACGATACCACAGTTCATCAAGAGTAGTGACTGGCGTATTGTGACGAGCCAGTTGCTTGGCCACCATTGACCAGAAGTTTTCAATTGGTGAGAGATCTGGAGAATGTGCTGGCCAGGGCAGCAGTCGAACATTTTCCATATCTAGAAAGGCCCGTACAGGACCTGCAACATGCGGTCATGCATTATCCTCCTGAAATGTAGGGTTATGCAGGGATCAAATGAAGGGTAGAGCTACAGGTCGTAACACATCTGAAATGTAACTGCCACTGTTCAAAATGCCGTTGATGTGCACAAGAGGTGACTGAGACGTGTAACCAATGGCACCCCATTTCATCATGCCGGATGATATGCCAGTATGGCGATGACGAATACACGCTTTCAATGTTCGTTCACCACGATGTCGCCAAACACGGATTCGACCATCATGATGCTGTAAACAGAACCTGGATTCATCCGAAAAAATGACGTTTTGCCATTTGTGCACCCAGGTTCATAGTTGTGTACACCATCACAGGTGCTCCTGTCTGTGATGCAATGTCAAGTGTGACCACAGCCATGGTCCCCTAGCTGATAGTCCATGCCGCTGCAAATGTCATCGAACTGTTTGTGCAGATGGTTGTTGTCTTGTAAACGTCCCCATCTGTTGACTCAGGGATTTAGACGTGGCTGCATCATACATTACAGCCATTCGGATAAGATGCCTGTCATCTCGACTGCTAGTGATACGAGGCTGATGGGATGCAGCATGGCATTCCGTATTGTCCTCTTGAACCCACCAATTCCATATTCTGTCAACAGTCATTGGATCGTGATCAACGTGAGCAGCAATATCGCTATACAATAAACCGCAATCGTGATAGGCTATAATCTGACATTTGCCAAAATCGTAAACGTGATGGCATGTATTTTTCCTCGTTACACAAGGCATCACAACGTTTCACCAGGCCACGCCGGTCAACTGCTGTTTGTGTATGAGAAATCAGTTGAAAACTTTCCTCATGTCAGCATGTTGTAGGTGTCACCACTGGCACCAACCTTGTGTGAATGCTCTGAAAAGCTAATCATTTGCATATCACAACATCTTCTTCCTGTCGGTTAAATTTTGCATCTGTAGCACATCATCTTCATGGTGTAACAATTTTAATGGCCAAGAGTGCATATGTCTTTACATTGATATTTGCTGATAAGTGATATATATGTAGAAGGAATAGAAGTGCTCCTAATATGGATCCTGACAGCAGCACCTGCTGCTAAACATCCCCTCCAGCAACTTCGGCACTCTGTAGCATCATTGGATGACGTTTCCAGGAATGGATTTCTATGCTCATTTTGTTCTTTGTGTAATTCTCACACACACTGATATATGCAACACACATCCTTCTTTGACATCCATTTACTGCCAGAAATATGCATGTTCAGATGTGCTGACAAAACTAATGGGGTTCCATTTAAAAAAATGTAGGTTTGTGTTAAAAAACATACTTCTGTGCATTTTTTATGGTTTTGTATTAACCAATTACACTAGCCCCTCTCCTCATGTTCGGTCTGTGGAATAGGTTCGTCAGTATCTGATGTGGTTTACGAAGTTAGGTGACTCACTCTGTATATGAAAAGATGTATGTATATGAAAAGATGTATGTATGTTTAAGATAATTTCTCAAATTCTGAAGCCAAAAACATTAAGAGGTTGAATCATTCCAGTCATTTCTGCAGTAATTGTTTATATATATATATATATATATATATATATATATATATATATATTGTCCATTGTCTCAAATGTTCTCAGATTTTGGCCACTTCACAAGTCTAACAGGAAATCTGAATCGTGTTTGCAAATAGGAAGATAAAAATGTGACAATCATGTTTTTAGAATTTTCATCATCATCTTACCAGATTGTGAAGGAAATACAAGAACATTCTCTGGCATCAAAAGATTTATCTTTACTCAACACCTGAATTTCCCATCTTTTTTCTGTAAAATAATTAATAGCAGTGGCTAAAAAGAACCACTTGCTGATAAGCTGAAATGTGTAGCTCAAAATTGTCAAGTTTGCTGATTGGGTTATTGTTTTAAATTTTTTATTTCCTTTGTAAGGTAAAGTACGTCCTGTCTAAATTTATAAATCAAACACTGACTGATCAGAGTTAAGAATAATTTCTTCTCCAACTAGTACAATTTCCTATTTTACTCTTTCAGTGAATTTAAATGCTTCTATCTTTAGCATAGAGGGAGAACGAGGGAGGAATATAGTAAGCAGATTCAAAAGGATGTAGGTTGCTGAACGCATCAAACCAGTCTGCGGACTGAAGACCGCAACAACTATCTTTAGTTTACTTCTGTCTGTTGGGGTTTCCTGCATTATAAATTTAATTAGTTTCTGCTTGAAATTATATACCCATTTGTGAGATGCTTTAAAAATATTTGCCTGTCTGATCAAAGGCAGGGCAACTTGAGAAAGCAGTCATGTCATATACCGATACAAACTGAGGTGTAAAGACTGTACAGCTTTCTATGAGAACATGACCGCCAACAAGCTGTCTATCCACATGAATCGCCATCATCAAACTGTGCCTAAGAGACAGCTGGATCACACAGTTGCTGAAAATGCTCACCCCATCACCCCTCTACTTGATTGCTGCCTGCATGAGGACATAGGCAAATGCAGTCTTGCCACAACGGCCAGAGACAGTAGTCATGTGTGTCAATGATGCTTGTGTGAGTGATAACTTGGTGTGTTTTGCTTTCTTTCTGAAGAAGGCTCTTTGGGCTGAAAGCTTAAAATCATGTAGCCTTTTATGTGTGCCTGTCAGCTATTTACCATGACATCTTTGTGGTGAGTAACAATCTGTCCATTTTAAAAGTGAAAGTGTACTATAGTAATATACTAATTGTTTGCTTTATCTACAAATGGTCTTGCAATACTTGTAGTAGTAGATGTTTCACTGTATTGTTTGAAGTCTCTGATGTTATACACAAACAGTCATCTAATAAGAATGCTCTTAAGGTCAAAAAAGGTGAGAATAATGAAATAATTGTTATCCCATATGGAAGACCTTTAAAATATTGTAACACACTGTGTTCAGAATATTACATAATAAAGCATATCACTTAACAAAACTATAGGTTAAAGATCACACGTGACAAATACATTATTTTTTCATAAGACATATTTTGTAAATAATGACATAAAAATGACTTAACTCAGTCCTTAAATCTTCCATGTACAGAACAACATATGAAAATGCACTACCGCCATATACATATTACTTAACCCTAGAACATATAGGTGGAGTGTAGGACACCCCATTATGCATTTCAAATGAAAGCACATAATTTCAATTTTGTAAATATTACTGCCTTGAAACTAGGTAACTTGGTAGTCAGATCAATAGCCCAAGATATCAAGTGTGTTGAGGGTTAACTACTCAATGTGGCAACTTCTGACCTCATTGTGGAATTTATCAAAATTACTATTAGTAACAAAAATTGATGGAAAATAAGTCCCTTGATGTATGAATGTCATAACTCCTATACAATAATGGAAAGTCCAGGTTGGAATAAATAATATAGTGAGGACAGTTACAACTCACCGCAAAGACGTGGCGACGAGATGCGACAGGCACATACAAAAGACACACACATACAACACATTCAGCTATCGGCCATGGCCTTCTTCAGAAATAGAGCACTCACGCAATCACACAGGCACACAACACAGTCATACAACCATCACCTCCGACTGCCACACTTCGAATCACGCTCTGCAGCGAATCGGGGACGGGAGGGGAGGGGAGGGGGAGGGGATAGAAAGGTTACGTCACGGTGGTGGGGATGGGTTAGATGGGAATAACGAGATGCAGCTTAGGAATGGAGTGGGGAGGCGGGTGAGGGGAGAAAATAAAATAAAATAAAGTAAAATAAAATAATATATATATAGAAAATTCATGCACACTGCAAGTGCACAAGACCACATACACACACATACGCACGCACGCACGCACACACACACACACACACATACATACATACATATACACACACACGATCACACATTCACACACCACTCAAATCAGGTGAGGTTTGGGATACAGAGGTAGGAACTGTAAGGTATGGAAAAATATATATATAGGGAAATTATCGTAGGTTGAGGCCTGGTTGATTTCGGGATCGGAGAATGTATTGTAGGGATAACTCCCATCTGTGCAGTTCAGAAAAGCTGGTGGTGGATGGGAGGATCCAGATGGCCCGGGTTGTGAAGCAGCCATTGAAATCAAGCATGTGCTCCGCTGCATGCTGTGCCACAGGGTGGTCCACCTTGTTTTTGGCCACAGTTTGGCGGTGGCCATTCATCCTAATGGACAGCTGGTTGGTGGTCATGCCAATATAGAAAGCTGTACAGTGCTTGCAGCACAGTTGGTAAATTACATGGCTGCTTTCACAAGTGGCCCGGCCTCTGATAGGGTAGGATAAGCCTGTGACAGGACTGGAATAGGAAGTGCTGGGTGGGTGGATTGGACAGGTCTTGCAGCGGGGTCTTCCACAAGGATATGATCCCTGTGGCAGTGAGCTGGGTTTCGGGGTGGCATAAGGATGAACTAGGATGTTGTGAAGGTTGGGAGGGCGACGGAACACCACTTTAGGAGGGGTGGGAAGGATCTTGGGCAGGATGTCTCTCATTTCAGGGCATGAGGATAGAAAATCAAAACCTTGGCGAAGGATGGAATTTAGTTGTTCGAGACCAGGGTAGTACTGGGTGACAAGGGGAGCGCTCTTTTGTGGATGGTTACTAGTGTTAGGAAGAGGATTTGGGGTGTGTGAGGATATGGCACGGGAGATTTGTTTGCGGACTAGGTCTGTGGGGTAGTTTCTGTTTGTGAAGGCCTTTGTGAGACCTTCAGCATATTCAGAAAGGGAATTCTTGTCACTGCAGATATGCCGTCCACGGGTGGCCAGGCTGTAAGGGAGGGATTTTTTGACGTGGAAGGGATGGCAACTGTCAAAATGTAGGTACTGTTGGTGGTTGGTAGGTTTAATATGGACGGAAGTGTGGATGGAGCCATCAGTGAGGTGGAGGTTGACATCCAGGAATGTGGCATGGTTGGTTGAGGAAGACCAGGTGAAGTGGATGGGAGAGAAGGAATTGAGGTTCTGAAGAAAGGAGGATAGGGTGTCCTGGCCGTGAGTCCAGATCATGAAAATATCATCAATGAACCGGAACCAGGCCAGAGGCTTGAGGTTTTGGGATGCTAGGAAGGATTCCTCCAGACGGCCCATGAACAGGTTGGCATAGGAGGGTGCCATGCGGGTGCCCATGGCTGTGCCTTGGATTTGATGGTAAACTTTCCCCTCAAAGGAAAAGTAGTTGTTAAGTAGGATGAAATTGGTAAGGGTTATGAGGAATGAGGTATCAGGCTTGCGTTCAGAGGGACGTTGGGAGAGGTAGTGTTCCAGAGTGGCAAGGCCATGGGCATGTGGGATGTTGGTGTATAGGGAGGTGGCATCCACTGTGACAAGTAAAGATCCAGGAGGCAAAGGGGTGGGAATGGTGGAGAGTCGGTGAAGGAAGTGGTTGGTATCCTTGATGTGGGAAGGTAGATTTTGGACAATAGGTTGGAGGTGTTGGTCAACTAGGGCTGAAATTCGTTCGGTAGGCGCACAGTAACCAGCCACAATAGGGCGTCCAGGATTATTAGGTTTGTGGATTTTGGGGAGCATGTAAAAGGTGGGTGTGCGGGGTGCTGCTGGGGTGAGGAGGGAGATGGATTCAGGGGAGAGTTTCTGGGAGGGGCCATAGGATTTTAGTAGGGATTGGAGATCTTGTTGGACTTTGGGGATGGGGTCAATCTGGCACAACTTGTAGGTGGAGGAGTCAGATAGTTGGCGGAGCCCTTCTGCCAGGTAGTCACTGTGATCCATAACTACAGTGGTGGAACCTTTATCAGCAGGGAGGATGATTATGTCAGGATTAGTTTTAAGGTTTTGGATGGCTCTTCTTTCTTCTGCTGAAAGGTTTGAGTTCTTGGGAAGGGACTTGGGAAAGGATGGTGAGGACAAGTTGGAGGTGAGAAACTCTTGGAGGGTAACCAGAGGGTGGTTAGGTGGGAGTGCAGGGGGATCTTTGTTGGATGGTGGTATGAATTGGGACAGGCAGGGTTCAATATTGGGATTAGGTAGATTGCGGTCAGAGGGATTGGTGGCAAAGTAGTGTTTCCATCGTAGGGATCGGGAAAAGGAGAGTAGGTCTTTGACAAGAGCAACATGATTAAACTGGGGTGTAGGACTAAAGGTAAGACCTTTGGATAGAACGGAAACTTCAGTGGGGTTTAGGTTTTTTGTGGATAGGTTGACCACAGTGTTCTGGGGTTGTTTTGGTATTGGATGTTGTGGAGTGGTGGTAGGGAGTTTGGAGGGATGAGGTAGGTTCAAGAGGTCAGCTAAACATGGTCTGGGACCTATGAGGGGCTCACGAGGAGGAACACTGTGGTTCGGATAGGGATTGGATATGGGTGCTCCAAGGCGGCAATATGATGTCAGCAGGCTGGATAGTTTGTGGAGGTGGTGTTTGGAATGCTCCTCCAGTTGCTGGAGAGCAAAGGATTCGATCTGGGAGATGGGATGTAGGTAGTTTTGGTTACACAATAGTAATATCTTACGGAGGGAGAGAAGGTAGCTAAGGGATTTATGAGCCATGGAGAGGTGATTTTGTAGGACTAGGTTCGTGAGGGATAAGGATTGGTGGAATCTGAAAAGGTGCAGGTCATTGTGGAAGGAGGGGTGGGATCCAGACAATGGAATTTTTAATGTTAGACCGTTGGGAGGGATACCATGACTTAGACAGCATTTTAGGAATAGGATGTGGGATTGGGTTTTGGCCAGGGAAAGGGATACTTTCCTGAACTGGTACAGATAGAAGGAGCAGGGGTCCATTGGGACAGGGATGGTGCCGGGAAAGTGGAAAGTGAGGAATGATGGGAGAGACAGTGGATTATGATGAACCTGGGAAGAGGTTCCTCAACAAGCAAAATACGCACCAGACACGCAAAAGTTCGTAAATTCGCGCACACAACTACACAGATACACACCCAAGCACGCAGATTCACGCCCAAGCGCACTAAATGACGGAAAAAATGCAAAATCACGAATAAAATCATGCACCAGAACGCAATATCACGCACTAAAACGGGAGATCTCACACAGGAGCAAGCAGCCCACCGCAAAAATGCGTATAAAAACCCAAACACGGAAATTCGTGGAAGAAAGACTGTAATGGAGCTTCTAGAACAGAAAACTCAAGACACAGGAACGTAAATTTACGTAATTCTAATATATAGTGCCAGAGGAGAAGAATATACGTGGCTGGGGATAAAAGATTACATGTACATATCTGTGGGCGGGCCTGTTAGTTCAAACGAAAGTGGTTCTGGCATAGTTGGGTCGTAATAAATAACTAAGGTGATAAAAAATATAAAATAAATGTATATACAGTTGACCAAAACTACGAGAAAATACACGAGGGAAAGTAAGGAAAAGTGTATTAGAATAACTGGAAGGAGGAAGAATAAGCTGCATCAACAATCGGCGTGGTTATAAAGCTCTCTGTTGAAAGCTGGCGGGATTGTTGGCTGGGAAGTCGGAATGTGAAAGTTACAAAGGATTGAGAAGAAGGAAAATAGGAAAATACAAGAGTGAAGGAAATATTGATAGAGGGATGTTATAGAAAGTAGTAACAAAGGAAAAGGTTATGGGATGGAAGGAGGACCGTTAGGCAAAATATAATAATGGAAAGTCCAGGTTGGAATAAATAATATAGTGAGGACAGTTACAACTCACCGCAAAGACGTGGCGACGAGATGCGACAGGCACATACAAAAGACACACACATACAACACATTCAGCTATCGGCCATGGCCTTCTTCAGAAATAGAGCACTCACGCAATCACACAGGCACACAACACAGTCATACAACCATCACCTCCGACTGCCACACTTCGAATCACGCTCTGCAGCGAATCGGGGACGGGAGGGGAGGGGAGGGGGAGGGGATAGAAAGGTTACGTCACGGTGGTGGGGATGGGTTAGATGGGAATAACGAGATGCAGCTTAGGAATGGAGTGGGGAGGCGGGTGAGGGGAGAAAATAAAATAAAATAAAGTAAAATAAAATAATATATATATAGAAAATTCATGCACACTGCAAGTGCACAAGACCACATACACACACATACGCACGCACGCACGCACACACACACACACACACATACATACATACATATACACACACACGATCACACATTCACACACCACTCAAATCAGGTGAGGTTTGGGATACAGAGGTAGGAACTGTAAGGTATGGAAAAATATATATATAGGGAAATTATCGTAGGTTGAGGCCTGGTTGATTTCGGGATCGGAGAATGTATTGTAGGGATAACTCCCATCTGTGCAGTTCAGAAAAGCTGGTGGTGGATGGGAGGATCCAGATGGCCCGGGTTGTGAAGCAGCCATTGAAATCAAGCATGTGCTCCGCTGCATGCTGTGCCACAGGGTGGTCCACCTTGTTTTTGGCCACAGTTTGGCGGTGGCCATTCATCCTAATGGACAGCTGGTTGGTGGTCATGCCAATATAGAAAGCTGTACAGTGCTTGCAGCACAGTTGGTAAATTACATGGCTGCTTTCACAAGTGGCCCGGCCTCTGATAGGGTAGGATAAGCCTGTGACAGGACTGGAATAGGAAGTGCTGGGTGGGTGGATTGGACAGGTCTTGCAGCGGGGTCTTCCACAAGGATATGATCCCTGTGGCAGTGAGCTGGGTTTCGGGGTGGCATAAGGATGAACTAGGATGTTGTGAAGGTTGGGAGGGCGACGGAACACCACTTTAGGAGGGGTGGGAAGGATCTTGGGCAGGATGTCTCTCATTTCAGGGCATGAGGATAGAAAATCAAAACCTTGGCGAAGGATGGAATTTAGTTGTTCGAGACCAGGGTAGTACTGGGTGACAAGGGGAGCGCTCTTTTGTGGATGGTTACTAGTGTTAGGAAGAGGATTTGGGGTGTGTGAGGATATGGCACGGGAGATTTGTTTGCGGACTAGGTCTGTGGGGTAGTTTCTGTTTGTGAAGGCCTTTGTGAGACCTTCAGCATATTCAGAAAGGGAATTCTTGTCACTGCAGATATGCCGTCCACGGGTGGCCAGGCTGTAAGGGAGGGATTTTTTGACGTGGAAGGGATGGCAACTGTCAAAATGTAGGTACTGTTGGTGGTTGGTAGGTTTAATATGGACGGAAGTGTGGATGGAGCCATCAGTGAGGTGGAGGTTGACATCCAGGAATGTGGCATGGTTGGTTGAGGAAGACCAGGTGAAGTGGATGGGAGAGAAGGAATTGAGGTTCTGAAGAAAGGAGGATAGGGTGTCCTGGCCGTGAGTCCAGATCATGAAAATATCATCAATGAACCGGAACCAGGCCAGAGGCTTGAGGTTTTGGGATGCTAGGAAGGATTCCTCCAGACGGCCCATGAACAGGTTGGCATAGGAGGGTGCCATGCGGGTGCCCATGGCTGTGCCTTGGATTTGATGGTAAACTTTCCCCTCAAAGGAAAAGTAGTTGTTAAGTAGGATGAAATTGGTAAGGGTTATGAGGAATGAGGTATCAGGCTTGCGTTCAGAGGGACGTTGGGAGAGGTAGTGTTCCAGAGCGGCAAGGCCATGGGCATGTGGGATGTTGGTGTATAGGGAGGTGGCATCCACTGTGACAAGTAAAGATCCAGGAGGCAAAGGGGTGGGAATGGTGGAGAGTCGGTGAAGGAAGTGGTTGGTATCCTTGATGTGGGAAGGTAGATTTTGGACAATAGGTTGGAGGTGTTGGTCAACTAGGGCTGAAATTCGTTCGGTAGGCGCACAGTAACCAGCCACAATAGGGCGTCCAGGATTATTAGGTTTGTGGATTTTGGGGAGCATGTAAAAGGTGGGTGTGCGGGGTGCTGCTGGGGTGAGGAGGGAGATGGATTCAGGGGAGAGTTTCTGGGAGGGGCCATAGGATTTTAGTAGGGATTGGAGATCTTGTTGGACTTTGGGGATGGGGTCAATCTGGCACAACTTGTAGGTGGAGGAGTCAGATAGTTGGCGGAGCCCTTCTGCCAGGTAGTCACTGTGATCCATAACTACAGTGGTGGAACCTTTATCAGCAGGGAGGATGATTATGTCAGGATTAGTTTTAAGGTTTTGGATGGCTCTTCTTTCTTCTGCTGAAAGGTTTGAGTTCTTGGGAAGGGACTTGGGAAAGGATGGTGAGGACAAGTTGGAGGTGAGAAACTCTTGGAGGGTAACCAGAGGGTGGTTAGGTGGGAGTGCAGGGGGATCTTTGTTGGATGGTGGTATGAATTGGGACAGGCAGGGTTCAATATTGGGATTAGGTAGATTGCGGTCAGAGGGATTGGTGGCAAAGTAGTGTTTCCATCGTAGGGATCGGGAAAAGGAGAGTAGGTCTTTGACAAGAGCAACATGATTAAACTGGGGTGTAGGACTAAAGGTAAGACCTTTGGATAGAACGGAAACTTCAGTGGGGTTTAGGTTTTTTGTGGATAGGTTGACCACAGTGTTCTGGGGTTGTTTTGGTATTGGATGTTGTGGAGTGGTGGTAGGGAGTTTGGAGGGATGAGGTAGGTTCAAGAGGTCAGCTAAACATGGTCTGGGACCTATGAGGGGCTCACGAGGAGGAACACTGTGGTTCGGATAGGGATTGGATATGGGTGCTCCAAGGCGGCAATATGATGTCAGCAGGCTGGATAGTTTGTGGAGGTGGTGTTTGGAATGCTCCTCCAGTTGCTGGAGAGCAAAGGATTCGATCTGGGAGATGGGATGTAGGTAGTTTTGGTTACACAATAGTAATATCTTACGGAGGGAGAGAAGGTAGCTAAGGGATTTATGAGCCATGGAGAGGTGATTTTGTAGGACTAGGTTCGTGAGGGATAAGGATTGGTGGAATCTGAAAAGGTGCAGGTCATTGTGGAAGGAGGGGTGGGATCCAGACAATGGAATTTTTAATGTTAGACCGTTGGGAGGGATACCATGACTTAGACAGCATTTTAGGAATAGGATGTGGGATTGGGTTTTGGCCAGGGAAAGGGATACTTTCCTGAACTGGTACAGATAGAAGGAGCAGGGGTCCATTGGGACAGGGATGGTGCCGGGAAAGTGGAAAGTGAGGAATGATGGGAGAGACAGTGGATTATGATGAACCTGGGAAGAGGTTCCTCAACAAGCAAAATACGCACCAGACACGCAAAAGTTCGTAAATTCGCGCACACAACTACACAGATACACACCCAAGCACGCAGATTCACGCCCAAGCGCACTAAATGACGGAAAAAATGCAAAATCACGAATAAAATCATGCACCAGAACGCAATATCACGCACTAAAACGGGAGATCTCACACAGGAGCAAGCAGCCCACCGCAAAAATGCGTATAAAAACCCAAACACGGAAATTCGTGGAAGAAAGACTGTAATGGAGCTTCTAGAACAGAAAACTCAAGACACAGGAACGTAAATTTACGTAATTCTAATATATAGTGCCAGAGGAGAAGAATATACGTGGCTGGGGATAAAAGATTACATGTACATATCTGTGGGCGGGCCTGTTAGTTCAAACGAAAGTGGTTCTGGCATAGTTGGGTCGTAATAAATAACTAAGGTGATAAAAAATATAAAATAAATGTATATACAGTTGACCAAAACTACGAGAAAATACACGAGGGAAAGTAAGGAAAAGTGTATTAGAATAACTGGAAGGAGGAAGAATAAGCTGCATCAACAATCGGCGTGGTTATAAAGCTCTCTGTTGAAAGCTGGCGGGATTGTTGGCTGGGAAGTCGGAATGTGAAAGTTACAAAGGATTGAGAAGAAGGAAAATAGGAAAATACAAGAGTGAAGGAAATATTGATAGAGGGATGTTATAGAAAGTAGTAACAAAGGAAAAGGTTATGGGATGGAAGGAGGACCGTTAGGCAAAATATAATAATGGAAAGTCCAGGTTGGAATAAATAATATAGTGAGGACAGTTACAACTCACCGCAAAGACGTGGCGACGAGATGCGACAGGCACATACAAAAGACACACACATACAACACATTCAGCTATCGGCCATGGCCTTCTTCAGAAATAGAGCACTCACGCAATCACACAGGCACACAACACAGTCATACAACCATCACCTCCGACTGCCACACTTCGAATCACGCTCTGCAGCGAATCGGGGACGGGAGGGGAGGGGAGGGGGAGGGGATAGAAAGGTTACGTCACGGTGGTGGGGATGGGTTAGATGGGAATAACGAGATGCAGCTTAGGAATGGAGTGGGGAGGCGGGTGAGGGGAGAAAATAAAATAAAATAAAGTAAAATAAAATAATATATATATAGAAAATTCATGCACACTGCAAGTGCACAAGACCACATACACACACATACGCACGCACGCACGCACACACACACACACACACATACATACATACATATACACACACACGATCACACATTCACACACCACTCAAATCAGGTGAGGTTTGGGATACAGAGGTAGGAACTGTAAGGTATGGAAAAATATATATATAGGGAAATTATCGTAGGTTGAGGCCTGGTTGATTTCGGGATCGGAGAATGTATTGTAGGGATAACTCCCATCTGTGCAGTTCAGAAAAGCTGGTGGTGGATGGGAGGATCCAGATGGCCCGGGTTGTGAAGCAGCCATTGAAATCAAGCATGTGCTCCGCTGCATGCTGTGCCACAGGGTGGTCCACCTTGTTTTTGGCCACAGTTTGGCGGTGGCCATTCATCCTAATGGACAGCTGGTTGGTGGTCATGCCAATATAGAAAGCTGTACAGTGCTTGCAGCACAGTTGGTAAATTACATGGCTGCTTTCACAAGTGGCCCGGCCTCTGATAGGGTAGGATAAGCCTGTGACAGGACTGGAATAGGAAGTGCTGGGTGGGTGGATTGGACAGGTCTTGCAGCGGGGTCTTCCACAAGGATATGATCCCTGTGGCAGTGAGCTGGGTTTCGGGGTGGCATAAGGATGAACTAGGATGTTGTGAAGGTTGGGAGGGCGACGGAACACCACTTTAGGAGGGGTGGGAAGGATCTTGGGCAGGATGTCTCTCATTTCAGGGCATGAGGATAGAAAATCAAAACCTTGGCGAAGGATGGAATTTAGTTGTTCGAGACCAGGGTAGTACTGGGTGACAAGGGGAGCGCTCTTTTGTGGATGGTTACTAGTGTTAGGAAGAGGATTTGGGGTGTGTGAGGATATGGCACGGGAGATTTGTTTGCGGACTAGGTCTGTGGGGTAGTTTCTGTTTGTGAAGGCCTTTGTGAGACCTTCAGCATATTCAGAAAGGGAATTCTTGTCACTGCAGATATGCCGTCCACGGGTGGCCAGGCTGTAAGGGAGGGATTTTTTGACGTGGAAGGGATGGCAACTGTCAAAATGTAGGTACTGTTGGTGGTTGGTAGGTTTAATATGGACGGAAGTGTGGATGGAGCCATCAGTGAGGTGGAGGTTGACATCCAGGAATGTGGCATGGTTGGTTGAGGAAGACCAGGTGAAGTGGATGGGAGAGAAGGAATTGAGGTTCTGAAGAAAGGAGGATAGGGTGTCCTGGCCGTGAGTCCAGATCATGAAAATATCATCAATGAACCGGAACCAGGCCAGAGGCTTGAGGTTTTGGGATGCTAGGAAGGATTCCTCCAGACGGCCCATGAACAGGTTGGCATAGGAGGGTGCCATGCGGGTGCCCATGGCTGTGCCTTGGATTTGATGGTAAACTTTCCCCTCAAAGGAAAAGTAGTTGTTAAGTAGGATGAAATTGGTAAGGGTTATGAGGAATGAGGTATCAGGCTTGCGTTCAGAGGGACGTTGGGAGAGGTAGTGTTCCAGAGCGGCAAGGCCATGGGCATGTGGGATGTTGGTGTATAGGGAGGTGGCATCCACTGTGACAAGTAAAGATCCAGGAGGCAAAGGGGTGGGAATGGTGGAGAGTCGGTGAAGGAAGTGGTTGGTATCCTTGATGTGGGAAGGTAGATTTTGGACAATAGGTTGGAGGTGTTGGTCAACTAGGGCTGAAATTCGTTCGGTAGGCGCACAGTAACCAGCCACAATAGGGCGTCCAGGATTATTAGGTTTGTGGATTTTGGGGAGCATGTAAAAGGTGGGTGTGCGGGGTGCTGCTGGGGTGAGGAGGGAGATGGATTCAGGGGAGAGTTTCTGGGAGGGGCCATAGGATTTTAGTAGGGATTGGAGATCTTGTTGGACTTTGGGGATGGGGTCAATCTGGCACAACTTGTAGGTGGAGGAGTCAGATAGTTGGCGGAGCCCTTCTGCCAGGTAGTCACTGTGATCCATAACTACAGTGGTGGAACCTTTATCAGCAGGGAGGATGATTATGTCAGGATTAGTTTTAAGGTTTTGGATGGCTCTTCTTTCTTCTGCTGAAAGGTTTGAGTTCTTGGGAAGGGACTTGGGAAAGGATGGTGAGGACAAGTTGGAGGTGAGAAACTCTTGGAGGGTAACCAGAGGGTGGTTAGGTGGGAGTGCAGGGGGATCTTTGTTGGATGGTGGTATGAATTGGGACAGGCAGGGTTCAATATTGGGATTAGGTAGATTGCGGTCAGAGGGATTGGTGGCAAAGTAGTGTTTCCATCGTAGGGATCGGGAAAAGGAGAGTAGGTCTTTGACAAGAGCAACATGATTAAACTGGGGTGTAGGACTAAAGGTAAGACCTTTGGATAGAACGGAAACTTCAGTGGGGTTTAGGTTTTTTGTGGATAGGTTGACCACAGTGTTCTGGCGTTGTTTTGGTATTGGATGTTGTGGAGTGGTGGTAGGGAGTTTGGAGGGATGAGGTAGGTTCAAGAGGTCAGCTAAACATGGTCTGGGACCTATGAGGGGCTCACGAGGAGGAACACTGTGGTTCGGATAGGGATTGGATATGGGTGCTCCAAGGCGGCAATATGATGTCAGCAGGCTGGATAGTTTGTGGAGGTGGTGTTTGGAATGCTCCTCCAGTTGCTGGAGAGCAAAGGATTCGATCTGGGAGATGGGATGTAGGTAGTTTTGGTTACACAATAGTAATATCTTACGGAGGGAGAGAAGGTAGCTAAGGGATTTATGAGCCATGGAGAGGTGATTTTGTAGGACTAGGTTCGTGAGGGATAAGGATTGGTGGAATCTGAAAAGGTGCAGGTCATTGTGGAAGGAGGGGTGGGATCCAGACAATGGAATTTTTAATGTTAGACCGTTGGGAGGGATACCATGACTTAGACAGCATTTTAGGAATAGGATGTGGGATTGGGTTTTGGCCAGGGAAAGGGATACTTTCCTGAACTGGTACAGATAGAAGGAGCAGGGGTCCATTGGGACAGGGATGGTGCCGGGAAAGTGGAAAGTGAGGAATGATGGGAGAGACAGTGGATTATGATGAACCTGGGAAGAGGTTCCTCAACAAGCAAAATACGCACCAGACACGCAAAAGTTCGTAAATTCGCGCACACAACTACACAGATACACACCCAAGCACGCAGATTCACGCCCAAGCGCACTAAATGACGGAAAAAATGCAAAATCACGAATAAAATCATGCACCAGAACGCAATATCACGCACTAAAACGGGAGATCTCACACAGGAGCAAGCAGCCCACCGCAAAAATGCGTATAAAAACCCAAACACGGAAATTCGTGGAAGAAAGACTGTAATGGAGCTTCTAGAACAGAAAACTCAAGACACAGGAACGTAAATTTACGTAATTCTAATATATAGTGCCAGAGGAGAAGAATATACGTGGCTGGGGATAAAAGATTACATGTACATATCTGTGGGCGGGCCTGTTAGTTCAAACGAAAGTGGTTCTGGCATAGTTGGGTCGTAATAAATAACTAAGGTGATAAAAAATATAAAATAAATGTATATACAGTTGACCAAAACTACGAGAAAATACACGAGGGAAAGTAAGGAAAAGTGTATTAGAATAACTGGAAGGAGGAAGAATAAGCTGCATCAACAATCGGCGTGGTTATAAAGCTCTCTGTTGAAAGCTGGCGGGATTGTTGGCTGGGAAGTCGGAATGTGAAAGTTACAAAGGATTGAGAAGAAGGAAAATAGGAAAATACAAGAGTGAAGGAAATATTGATAGAGGGATGTTATAGAAAGTAGTAACAAAGGAAAAGGTTATGGGATGGAAGGAGGACCGTTAGGCAAAATATAATAATGGAAAGTCCAGGTTGGAATAAATAATATAGTGAGGACAGTTACAACTCACCGCAAAGACGTGGCGACGAGATGCGACAGGCACATACAAAAGACACACACATACAACACATTCAGCTATCGGCCATGGCCTTCTTCAGAAATAGAGCACTCACGCAATCACACAGGCACACAACACAGTCATACAACCATCACCTCCGACTGCCACACTTCGAATCACGCTCTGCAGCGAATCGGGGACGGGAGGGGAGGGGAGGGGGAGGGGATAGAAAGGTTACGTCACGGTGGTGGGGATGGGTTAGATGGGAATAACGAGATGCAGCTTAGGAATGGAGTGGGGAGGCGGGTGAGGGGAGAAAATAAAATAAAATAAAGTAAAATAAAATAATATATATATAGAAAATTCATGCACACTGCAAGTGCACAAGACCACATACACACACATACGCACGCACGCACGCACACACACACACACACACATACATACATACATATACACACACACGATCACACATTCACACACCACTCAAATCAGGTGAGGTTTGGGATACAGAGGTAGGAACTGTAAGGTATGGAAAAATATATATATAGGGAAATTATCGTAGGTTGAGGCCTGGTTGATTTCGGGATCGGAGAATGTATTGTAGGGATAACTCCCATCTGTGCAGTTCAGAAAAGCTGGTGGTGGATGGGAGGATCCAGATGGCCCGGGTTGTGAAGCAGCCATTGAAATCAAGCATGTGCTCCGCTGCATGCTGTGCCACAGGGTGGTCCACCTTGTTTTTGGCCACAGTTTGGCGGTGGCCATTCATCCTAATGGACAGCTGGTTGGTGGTCATGCCAATATAGAAAGCTGTACAGTGCTTGCAGCACAGTTGGTAAATTACATGGCTGCTTTCACAAGTGGCCCGGCCTCTGATAGGGTAGGATAAGCCTGTGACAGGACTGGAATAGGAAGTGCTGGGTGGGTGGATTGGACAGGTCTTGCAGCGGGGTCTTCCACAAGGATATGATCCCTGTGGCAGTGAGCTGGGTTTCGGGGTGGCATAAGGATGAACTAGGATGTTGTGAAGGTTGGGAGGGCGACGGAACACCACTTTAGGAGGGGTGGGAAGGATCTTGGGCAGGATGTCTCTCATTTCAGGGCATGAGGATAGAAAATCAAAACCTTGGCGAAGGATGGAATTTAGTTGTTCGAGACCAGGGTAGTACTGGGTGACAAGGGGAGCGCTCTTTTGTGGATGGTTACTAGTGTTAGGAAGAGGATTTGGGGTGTGTGAGGATATGGCACGGGAGATTTGTTTGCGGACTAGGTCTGTGGGGTAGTTTCTGTTTGTGAAGGCCTTTGTGAGACCTTCAGCATATTCAGAAAGGGAATTCTTGTCACTGCAGATATGCCGTCCACGGGTGGCCAGGCTGTAAGGGAGGGATTTTTTGACGTGGAAGGGATGGCAACTGTCAAAATGTAGGTACTGTTGGTGGTTGGTAGGTTTAATATGGACGGAAGTGTGGATGGAGCCATCAGTGAGGTGGAGGTTGACATCCAGGAATGTGGCATGGTTGGTTGAGGAAGACCAGGTGAAGTGGATGGGAGAGAAGGAATTGAGGTTCTGAAGAAAGGAGGATAGGGTGTCCTGGCCGTGAGTCCAGATCATGAAAATATCATCAATGAACCGGAACCAGGCCAGAGGCTTGAGGTTTTGGGATGCTAGGAAGGATTCCTCCAGACGGCCCATGAACAGGTTGGCATAGGAGGGTGCCATGCGGGTGCCCATGGCTGTGCCTTGGATTTGATGGTAAACTTTCCCCTCAAAGGAAAAGTAGTTGTTAAGTAGGATGAAATTGGTAAGGGTTATGAGGAATGAGGTATCAGGCTTGCGTTCAGAGGGACGTTGGGAGAGGTAGTGTTCCAGAGCGGCAAGGCCATGGGCATGTGGGATGTTGGTGTATAGGGAGGTGGCATCCACTGTGACAAGTAAAGATCCAGGAGGCAAAGGGGTGGGAATGGTGGAGAGTCGGTGAAGGAAGTGGTTGGTATCCTTGATGTGGGAAGGTAGATTTTGGACAATAGGTTGGAGGTGTTGGTCAACTAGGGCTGAAATTCGTTCGGTAGGCGCACAGTAACCAGCCACAATAGGGCGTCCAGGATTATTAGGTTTGTGGATTTTGGGGAGCATGTAAAAGGTGGGTGTGCGGGGTGCTGCTGGGGTGAGGAGGGAGATGGATTCAGGGGAGAGTTTCTGGGAGGGGCCATAGGATTTTAGTAGGGATTGGAGATCTTGTTGGACTTTGGGGATGGGGTCAATCTGGCACAACTTGTAGGTGGAGGAGTCAGATAGTTGGCGGAGCCCTTCTGCCAGGTAGTCACTGTGATCCATAACTACAGTGGTGGAACCTTTATCAGCAGGGAGGATGATTATGTCAGGATTAGTTTTAAGGTTTTGGATGGCTCTTCTTTCTTCTGCTGAAAGGTTTGAGTTCTTGGGAAGGGACTTGGGAAAGGATGGTGAGGACAAGTTGGAGGTGAGAAACTCTTGGAGGGTAACCAGAGGGTGGTTAGGTGGGAGTGCAGGGGGATCTTTGTTGGATGGTGGTATGAATTGGGACAGGCAGGGTTCAATATTGGGATTAGGTAGATTGCGGTCAGAGGGATTGGTGGCAAAGTAGTGTTTCCATCGTAGGGATCGGGAAAAGGAGAGTAGGTCTTTGACAAGAGCAACATGATTAAACTGGGGTGTAGGACTAAAGGTAAGACCTTTGGATAGAACGGAAACTTCAGTGGGGTTTAGGTTTTTTGTGGATAGGTTGACCACAGTGTTCTGGGGTTGTTTTGGTATTGGATGTTGTGGAGTGGTGGTAGGGAGTTTGGAGGGATGAGGTAGGTTCAAGAGGTCAGCTAAACATGGTCTGGGACCTATGAGGGGCTCACGAGGAGGAACACTGTGGTTCGGATAGGGATTGGATATGGGTGCTCCAAGGCGGCAATATGATGTCAGCAGGCTGGATAGTTTGTGGAGGTGGTGTTTGGAATGCTCCTCCAGTTGCTGGAGAGCAAAGGATTCGATCTGGGAGATGGGATGTAGGTAGTTTTGGTTACACAATAGTAATATCTTACGGAGGGAGAGAAGGTAGCTAAGGGATTTATGAGCCATGGAGAGGTGATTTTGTAGGACTAGGTTCGTGAGGGATAAGGATTGGTGGAATCTGAAAAGGTGCAGGTCATTGTGGAAGGAGGGGTGGGATCCAGACAATGGAATTTTTAATGTTAGACCGTTGGGAGGGATACCATGACTTAGACAGCATTTTAGGAATAGGATGTGGGATTGGGTTTTGGCCAGGGAAAGGGATACTTTCCTGAACTGGTACAGATAGAAGGAGCAGGGGTCCATTGGGACAGGGATGGTGCCGGGAAAGTGGAAAGTGAGGAATGATGGGAGAGACAGTGGATTATGATGAACCTGGGAAGAGGTTCCTCAACAAGCAAAATACGCACCAGACACGCAAAAGTTCGTAAATTCGCGCACACAACTACACAGATACACACCCAAGCACGCAGATTCACGCCCAAGCGCACTAAATGACGGAAAAAATGCAAAATCACGAATAAAATCATGCACCAGAACGCAATATCACGCACTAAAACGGGAGATCTCACACAGGAGCAAGCAGCCCACCGCAAAAATGCGTATAAAAACCCAAACACGGAAATTCGTGGAAGAAAGACTGTAATGGAGCTTCTAGAACAGAAAACTCAAGACACAGGAACGTAAATTTACGTAATTCTAATATATAGTGCCAGAGGAGAAGAATATACGTGGCTGGGGATAAAAGATTACATGTACATATCTGTGGGCGGGCCTGTTAGTTCAAACGAAAGTGGTTCTGGCATAGTTGGGTCGTAATAAATAACTAAGGTGATAAAAAATATAAAATAAATGTATATACAGTTGACCAAAACTACGAGAAAATACACGAGGGAAAGTAAGGAAAAGTGTATTAGAATAACTGGAAGGAGGAAGAATAAGCTGCATCAACAATCGGCGTGGTTATAAAGCTCTCTGTTGAAAGCTGGCGGGATTGTTGGCTGGGAAGTCGGAATGTGAAAGTTACAAAGGATTGAGAAGAAGGAAAATAGGAAAATACAAGAGTGAAGGAAATATTGATAGAGGGATGTTATAGAAAGTAGTAACAAAGGAAAAGGTTATGGGATGGAAGGAGGACCGTTAGGCAAAATATAATAATGGAAAGTCCAGGTTGGAATAAATAATATAGTGAGGACAGTTACAACTCACCGCAAAGACGTGGCGACGAGATGCGACAGGCACATACAAAAGACACACACATACAACACATTCAGCTATCGGCCATGGCCTTCTTCAGAAATAGAGCACTCACGCAATCACACAGGCACACAACACAGTCATACAACCATCACCTCCGACTGCCACACTTCGAATCACGCTCTGCAGCGAATCGGGGACGGGAGGGGAGGGGAGGGGGAGGGGATAGAAAGGTTACGTCACGGTGGTGGGGATGGGTTAGATGGGAATAACGAGATGCAGCTTAGGAATGGAGTGGGGAGGCGGGTGAGGGGAGAAAATAAAATAAAATAAAGTAAAATAAAATAATATATATATATAGAAAATTCATGCACACTGCAAGTGCACAAGACCACATACACACACATACGCACGCACGCACGCACACACACACACACACACATACATACATACATATACACACACACGATCACACATTCACACACCACTCAAATCAGGTGAGGTTTGGGATACAGAGGTAGGAACTGTAAGGTATGGAAAAATATATATATAGGGAAATTATCGTAGGTTGAGGCCTGGTTGATTTCGGGATCGGAGAATGTATTGTAGGGATAACTCCCATCTGTGCAGTTCAGAAAAGCTGGTGGTGGATGGGAGGATCCAGATGGCCCGGGTTGTGAAGCAGCCATTGAAATCAAGCATGTGCTCCGCTGCATGCTGTGCCACAGGGTGGTCCACCTTGTTTTTGGCCACAGTTTGGCGGTGGCCATTCATCCTAATGGACAGCTGGTTGGTGGTCATGCCAATATAGAAAGCTGTACAGTGCTTGCAGCACAGTTGGTAAATTACATGGCTGCTTTCACAAGTGGCCCGGCCTCTGATAGGGTAGGATAAGCCTGTGACAGGACTGGAATAGGAAGTGCTGGGTGGGTGGATTGGACAGGTCTTGCAGCGGGGTCTTCCACAAGGATATGATCCCTGTGGCAGTGAGCTGGGTTTCGGGGTGGCATAAGGATGAACTAGGATGTTGTGAAGGTTGGGAGGGCGACGGAACACCACTTTAGGAGGGGTGGGAAGGATCTTGGGCAGGATGTCTCTCATTTCAGGGCATGAGGATAGAAAATCAAAACCTTGGCGAAGGATGGAATTTAGTTGTTCGAGACCAGGGTAGTACTGGGTGACAAGGGGAGCGCTCTTTTGTGGATGGTTACTAGTGTTAGGAAGAGGATTTGGGGTGTGTGAGGATATGGCACGGGAGATTTGTTTGCGGACTAGGTCTGTGGGGTAGTTTCTGTTTGTGAAGGCCTTTGTGAGACCTTCAGCATATTCAGAAAGGGAATTCTTGTCACTGCAGATATGCCGTCCACGGGTGGCCAGGCTGTAAGGGAGGGATTTTTTGACGTGGAAGGGATGGCAACTGTCAAAATGTAGGTACTATTGGTGGTTGGTAGGTTTAATATGGACGGAAGTGTGGATGGAGCCATCAGTGAGGTGGAGGTTGACATCCAGGAATGTGGCATGGTTGGTTGAGGAAGACCAGGTGAAGTGGATGGGAGAGAAGGAATTGAGGTTCTGAAGAAAGGAGGATAGGGTGTCCTGGCCGTGAGTCCAGATCATGAAAATATCATCAATGAACCGGAACCAGGCCAGAGGCTTGAGGTTTTGGGATGCTAGGAAGGATTCCTCCAGACGGCCCATGAACAGGTTGGCATAGGAGGGTGCCATGCGGGTGCCCATGGCTGTGCCTTGGATTTGATGGTAAACTTTCCCCTCAAAGGAAAAGTAGTTGTTAAGTAGGATGAAATTGGTAAGGGTTATGAGGAATGAGGTATCAGGCTTGCGTTCAGAGGGACGTTGGGAGAGGTAGTGTTCCAGAGCGGCAAGGCCATGGGCATGTGGGATGTTGGTGTATAGGGAGGTGGCATCCACTGTGACAAGTAAAGATCCAGGAGGCAAAGGGGTGGGAATGGTGGAGAGTCGGTGAAGGAAGTGGTTGGTATCCTTGATGTGGGAAGGTAGATTTTGGACAATAGGTTGGAGGTGTTGGTCAACTAGGGCTGAAATTCGTTCGGTAGGCGCACAGTAACCAGCCACAATAGGGCGTCCAGGATTATTAGGTTTGTGGATTTTGGGGAGCATGTAAAAGGTGGGTGTGCGGGGTGCTGCTGGGGTGAGGAGGGAGATGGATTCAGGGGAGAGTTTCTGGGAGGGGCCATAGGATTTTAGTAGGGATTGGAGATCTTGTTGGACTTTGGGGATGGGGTCAATCTGGCACAACTTGTAGGTGGAGGAGTCAGATAGTTGGCGGAGCCCTTCTGCCAGGTAGTCACTGTGATCCATAACTACAGTGGTGGAACCTTTATCAGCAGGGAGGATGATTATGTCAGGATTAGTTTTAAGGTTTTGGATGGCTCTTCTTTCTTCTGCTGAAAGGTTTGAGTTCTTGGGAAGGGACTTGGGAAAGGATGGTGAGGACAAGTTGGAGGTGAGAAACTCTTGGAGGGTAACCAGAGGGTGGTTAGGTGGGAGTGCAGGGGGATCTTTGTTGGATGGTGGTATGAATTGGGACAGGCAGGGTTCAATATTGGGATTAGGTAGATTGCGGTCAGAGGGATTGGTGGCAAAGTAGTGTTTCCATCGTAGGGATCGGGAAAAGGAGAGTAGGTCTTTGACAAGAGCAACATGATTAAACTGGGGTGTAGGACTAAAGGTAAGACCTTTGGATAGAACGGAAACTTCAGTGGGGTTTAGGTTTTTTGTGGATAGGTTGACCACAGTGTTCTGGGGTTGTTTTGGTATTGGATGTTGTGGAGTGGTGGTAGGGAGTTTGGAGGGATGAGGTAGGTTCAAGAGGTCAGCTAAACATGGTCTGGGACCTATGAGGGGCTCACGAGGAGGAACACTGTGGTTCGGATAGGGATTGGATATGGGTGCTCCAAGGCGGCAATATGATGTCAGCAGGCTGGATAGTTTGTGGAGGTGGTGTTTGGAATGCTCCTCCAGTTGCTGGAGAGCAAAGGATTCGATCTGGGAGATGGGATGTAGGTAGTTTTGGTTACACAATAGTAATATCTTACGGAGGGAGAGAAGGTAGCTAAGGGATTTATGAGCCATGGAGAGGTGATTTTGTAGGACTAGGTTCGTGAGGGATAAGGATTGGTGGAATCTGAAAAGGTGCAGGTCATTGTGGAAGGAGGGGTGGGATCCAGACAATGGAATTTTTAATGTTAGACCGTAGGGAGGGATACCATGACTTAGACAGCATTTTAGGAATAGGATGTGGGATTGGGTTTTGGCCAGGGAAAGGGAAAGGTGGACCACCCTGTGGCACAGCATGCAGCGGAGCACATGCTTGATTTCAATGGCTGCTTCACAACCCGGGCCATCTGGATCCTCCCATCCACCACCAGCTTTTCTGAACTGCACAGATGGGAGTTATCCCTACAATACATTCTCCGATCCCGAAATCAACCAGGCCTCAACCTACGATAATTTCCCTATATATATATTTTTCCATACCTTACAGTTCCTACCTCTGTATCCCAAACCTCACCTGATTTGAGTGGTGTGTGAATGTGTGATCGTGTGTGTGTATATGTATGTATGTATGTGTGTGTGTGTGTGTGTGCGTGCGTGCGTGCGTATGTGTGTGTATGTGGTCTTGTGCACTTGCAGTGTGCATGAATTTTCTATATATATATTATTTTATTTTACTTTATTTTATTTTATTTTCTCCCCTCACCCGCCTCCCCACTCCATTCCTAAGCTGCATCTCGTTATTCCCATCTAACCCATCCCCACCACCGTGACGTAACCTTTCTATCCCCTCCCCCTCCCCTCCCCTCCCGTCCCCGATTCGCTGCAGAGCGTGATTCGAAGTGTGGCAGTCGGAGGTGATGGTTGTATGACTGTGTTGTGTGCCTGTGTGATTGCGTGAGTGCTCTATTTCTGAAGAAGGCCATGGCCGATAGCTGAATGTGTTGTATGTGTGTGTCTTTTGTATGTGCCTGTCGCATCTCGTCGCCACGTCTTTGCGGTGAGTTGTAACTGTCCTCACTATATTATTTATTCCAACCTGGACTTTCCATTATTATATTTTGCCTAACGGTCCTCCTTCCATCCCATAACCTTTTCCTTTGTTACTACTTTCTATAACATCCCTCTATCAATATTTCCTTCACTCTTGTATTTTCCTATTTTCCTTCTTCTCAATCCTTTGTAACTTTCACATTCCGACTTCCCAGCCAACAATCCCGCCAGCTTTCAACAGAGAGCTTTATAACCACGCCGATTGTTGATGCAGCTTATTCTTCCTCCTTCCAGTTATTCTAATACACTTTTCCTTACTTTCCCTCGTGTATTTTCTCGTAGTTTTGGTCAACTGTATATACATTTATTTTATATTTTTTATCACCTTAGTTATTTATTACGACCCAACTATGCCAGAACCACTTTCGTTTGAACTAACAGGCCCGCCCACAGATATGTACATGTAATCTTTTATCCCCAGCCACGTATATTCTTCTCCTCTGGCACTATATATTAGAATTACGTAAATTTACGTTCCTGTGTCTTGAGTTTTCTGTTCTAGAAGCTCCATTACAGTCTTTCTTCCACGAATTTCCGTGTTTGGGTTTTTATACGCATTTTTGCGGTGGGCTGCTTGCTCCTGTGTGAGATCTCCCGTTTTAGTGCGTGATATTGCGTTCTGGTGCATGATTTTATTCGTGATTTTGCATTTTTTCCGTCATTTAGTGCGCTTGGGCGTGAATCTGCGTGCTTGGGTGTGTATCTGTGTAGTTGTGTGCGCGAATTTACGAACTTTTGCGTGTCTGGTGCGTATTTTGCTTGTTGAGGAACCTCTTCCCAGGTTCATCATAATCCACTGTCTCTCCCATCATTCCTCACTTTCCACTTTCCCGGCACCATCCCTGTCCCAATGGACCCCTGCTCCTTCTATCTGTACCAGTTCAGGAAAGTATCCCTTTCCCTGGCCAAAACCCAATCCCACATCCTATTCCTAAAATGCTGTCTAAGTCATGGTATCCCTCCCAACGGTCTAACATTAAAAATTCCATTGTCTGGATCCCACCCCTCCTTCCACAATGACCTGCACCTTTTCAGATTCCACCAATCCTTATCCCTCACGAACCTAGTCCTACAAAATCACCTCTCCATGGCTCATAAATCCCTTAGCTACCTTCTCTCCCTCCGTAAGATATTACTATTGTGTAACCAAAACTACCTACATCCCATCTCCCAGATCGAATCCTTTGCTCTCCAGCAACTGGAGGAGCATTCCAAACACCACCTCCACAAACTATCCAGCCTGCTGACATCATATTGCCGCCTTGGAGCACCCATATCCAATCCCTATCCGAACCACAGTGTTCCTCCTCGTGAGCCCCTCATAGGTCCCAGACCATGTTTAGCTGACCTCTTGAACCTACCTCATCCCTCCAAACTCCCTACCACCACTCCACAACATCCAATACCAAAACAACCCCAGAACACTGTGGTCAACCTATCCACAAAAAACCTAAACCCCACTGAAGTTTCCGTTCTATCCAAAGGTCTTACCTTTAGTCCTACACCCCAGTTTAATCATGTTGCTCTTGTCAAAGACCTACTCTCCTTTTCCCGATCCCTACGATGGAAACACTACTTTGCCACCAATCCCTCTGACCGCAATCTACCTAATCCCAATATTGAACCCTGCCTGTCCCAATTCATACCACCATCCAACAAAGATCCCCCTGCACTCCCACCTAACCACCCTCTGGTTACCCTCCAAGAGTTTCTCACCTCCAACTTGTCCTCACCATCCTTTCCCAAGTCCCTTCCCAAGAACTCAAACCTTTCAGCAGAAGAAAGAAGAGCCATCCAAAACCTTAAAACTAATCCTGACATAATCATCCTCCCTGCTGATAAAGGTTCCACCACTGTAGTTATGGATCACAGTGACTACCTGGCAGAAGGGCTCCGCCAACTATCTGACTCCTCCACCTACAAGTTGTGCCAGATTGACCCCATCCCCAAAGTCCAACAAGATCTCCAATCCCTACTAAAATCCTATGGCCCCTCCCAGAAACTCTCCCCTGAATCCATCTCCCTCCTCACCCCAGCAGCACCCCGCACACCCACCTTTTACATGCTCCCCAAAATCCACAAACCTAATAATCCTGGACGCCCTATTGTGGCTGGTTACTGTGCGCCTACCGAACGAATTTCAGCCCTAGTTGACCAACACCTCCAACCTATTGTCCAAAATCTACCTTCCCACATCAAGGATACCAACCACTTCCTTCACCGACTCTCCACCATTCCCACCCCTTTGCCTCCTGGATCTTTACTTGTCACAGTGGATGCCACCTCCCTATACACCAACATCCCACATGCCCATGGCCTTGCCGCTCTGGAACACTACCTCTCCCAACGTCCCTCTGAACGCAAGCCTGATACCTCATTCCTCATAACCCTTACCAATTTCATCCTACTTAACAACTACTTTTCCTTTGAGGGGAAAGTTTACCATCAAATCCAAGGCACAGCCATGGGCACCCGCATGGCACCCTCCTATGCCAACCTGTTCATGGGCCGTCTGGAGGAATCCTTCCTAGCATCCCAAAACCTCAAGCCTCTGGCCTGGTTCCGGTTCATTGATGATATTTTCATGATCTGGACTCACGGCCAGGACACCCTATCCTCCTTTCTTCAGAACCTCAATTCCTTCTCTCCCATCCACTTCACCTGGTCTTCCTCAACCAACCATGCCACATTCCTGGATGTCAACCTCCACCTCACTGATGGCTCCATCCACACTTCCGTCCATATTAAACCTACCAACCACCAACAGTACCTACATTTTGACAGTTGCCATCCCTTCCACGTCAAAAAATCCCTCCCTTACAGCCTGGCCACCCGTGGACGGCATATCTGCAGTGACAAGAATTCCCTTTCTGAATATGCTGAAGGTCTCACAAAGGCCTTCACAAACAGAAACTACCCCACAGACCTAGTCCGCAAACAAATCTCCCGTGCCATATCCTCACACACCCCAAATCCTCTTCCTAACACTAGTAACCATCCACAAAAGAGCGCTCCCCTTGTCACCCAGTACTACCCTGGTCTCGAACAACTAAATTCCATCCTTCGCCAAGGTTTTGATTTTCTATCCTCATGCCCTGAAATGAGAGACATCCTGCCCAAGATCCTTCCCACCCCTCCTAAAGTGGTGTTCCGTCGCCCTCCCAACCTTCACAACATCCTAGTTCATCCTTATGCCACCCCGAAACCCAGCTCACTGCCACAGGGATCATATCCTTGTGGAAGACCCCGCTGCAAGACCTGTCCAATCCACCCACCCAGCACTTCCTATTCCAGTCCTGTCACAGGCTTATCCTACCCTATCAGAGGCCGGGCCACTTGTGAAAGCAGCCATGTAATTTACCAACTGTGCTGCAAGCACTGTACAGCTTTCTATATTGGCATGACCACCAACCAGCTGTCCATTAGGATGAATGGCCACCGCCAAACTGTGGCCAAAAACAAGGTGGACCACCCTGTGGCACAGCATGCAGCGGAGCACATGCTTGATTTCAATGGCTGCTTCACAACCCGGGCCATCTGGATCCTCCCATCCACCACCAGCTTTTCTGAACTGCACAGATGGGAGTTATCCCTACAATACATTCTCCGATCCCGAAATCAACCAGGCCTCAACCTACGATAATTTCCCTATATATATATTTTTCCATACCTTACAGTTCCTACCTCTGTATCCCAAACCTCACCTGATTTGAGTGGTGTGTGAATGTGTGATCGTGTGTGTGTATATGTATGTATGTATGTGTGTGTGTGTGTGTGTGCGTGCGTGCGTGCGTATGTGTGTGTATGTGGTCTTGTGCACTTGCAGTGTGCATGAATTTTCTATATATATATTATTTTATTTTACTTTATTTTATTTTATTTTCTCCCCTCACCCGCCTCCCCACTCCATTCCTAAGCTGCATCTCGTTATTCCCATCTAACCCATCCCCACCACCGTGACGTAACCTTTCTATCCCCTCCCCCTCCCCTCCCCTCCCGTCCCCGATTCGCTGCAGAGCGTGATTCGAAGTGTGGCAGTCGGAGGTGATGGTTGTATGACTGTGTTGTGTGCCTGTGTGATTGCGTGAGTGCTCTATTTCTGAAGAAGGCCATGGCCGATAGCTGAATGTGTTGTATGTGTGTGTCTTTTGTATGTGCCTGTCGCATCTCGTCGCCACGTCTTTGCGGTGAGTTGTAACTGTCCTCACTATATTATTTATTCCAACCTGGACTTTCCATTATTATATTTTGCCTAACGGTCCTCCTTCCATCCCATAACCTTTTCCTTTGTTACTACTTTCTATAACATCCCTCTATCAATATTTCCTTCACTCTTGTATTTTCCTATTTTCCTTCTTCTCAATCCTTTGTAACTTTCACATTCCGACTTCCCAGCCAACAATCCCGCCAGCTTTCAACAGAGAGCTTTATAACCACGCCGATTGTTGATGCAGCTTATTCTTCCTCCTTCCAGTTATTCTAATACACTTTTCCTTACTTTCCCTCGTGTATTTTCTCGTAGTTTTGGTCAACTGTATATACATTTATTTTATATTTTTTATCACCTTAGTTATTTATTACGACCCAACTATGCCAGAACCACTTTCGTTTGAACTAACAGGCCCGCCCACAGATATGTACATGTAATCTTTTATCCCCAGCCACGTATATTCTTCTCCTCTGGCACTATATATTAGAATTACGTAAATTTACGTTCCTGTGTCTTGAGTTTTCTGTTCTAGAAGCTCCATTACAGTCTTTCTTCCACGAATTTCCGTGTTTGGGTTTTTATACGCATTTTTGCGGTGGGCTGCTTGCTCCTGTGTGAGATCTCCCGTTTTAGTGCGTGATATTGCGTTCTGGTGCATGATTTTATTCGTGATTTTGCATTTTTTCCGTCATTTAGTGCGCTTGGGCGTGAATCTGCGTGCTTGGGTGTGTATCTGTGTAGTTGTGTGCGCGAATTTACGAACTTTTGCGTGTCTGGTGCGTATTTTGCTTGTTGAGGAACCTCTTCCCAGGTTCATCATAATCCACTGTCTCTCCCATCATTCCTCACTTTCCACTTTCCCGGCACCATCCCTGTCCCAATGGACCCCTGCTCCTTCTATCTGTACCAGTTCAGGAAAGTATCCCTTTCCCTGGCCAAAACCCAATCCCACATCCTATTCCTAAAATGCTGTCTAAGTCATGGTATCCCTCCCAACGGTCTAACATTAAAAATTCCATTGTCTGGATCCCACCCCTCCTTCCACAATGACCTGCACCTTTTCAGATTCCACCAATCCTTATCCCTCACGAACCTAGTCCTACAAAATCACCTCTCCATGGCTCATAAATCCCTTAGCTACCTTCTCTCCCTCCGTAAGATATTACTATTGTGTAACCAAAACTACCTACATCCCATCTCCCAGATCGAATCCTTTGCTCTCCAGCAACTGGAGGAGCATTCCAAACACCACCTCCACAAACTATCCAGCCTGCTGACATCATATTGCCGCCTTGGAGCACCCATATCCAATCCCTATCCGAACCACAGTGTTCCTCCTCGTGAGCCCCTCATAGGTCCCAGACCATGTTTAGCTGACCTCTTGAACCTACCTCATCCCTCCAAACTCCCTACCACCACTCCACAACATCCAATACCAAAACAACCCCAGAACACTGTGGTCAACCTATCCACAAAAAACCTAAACCCCACTGAAGTTTCCGTTCTATCCAAAGGTCTTACCTTTAGTCCTACACCCCAGTTTAATCATGTTGCTCTTGTCAAAGACCTACTCTCCTTTTCCCGATCCCTACGATGGAAACACTACTTTGCCACCAATCCCTCTGACCGCAATCTACCTAATCCCAATATTGAACCCTGCCTGTCCCAATTCATACCACCATCCAACAAAGATCCCCCTGCACTCCCACCTAACCACCCTCTGGTTACCCTCCAAGAGTTTCTCACCTCCAACTTGTCCTCACCATCCTTTCCCAAGTCCCTTCCCAAGAACTCAAACCTTTCAGCAGAAGAAAGAAGAGCCATCCAAAACCTTAAAACTAATCCTGACATAATCATCCTCCCTGCTGATAAAGGTTCCACCACTGTAGTTATGGATCACAGTGACTACCTGGCAGAAGGGCTCCGCCAACTATCTGACTCCTCCACCTACAAGTTGTGCCAGATTGACCCCATCCCCAAAGTCCAACAAGATCTCCAATCCCTACTAAAATCCTATGGCCCCTCCCAGAAACTCTCCCCTGAATCCATCTCCCTCCTCACCCCAGCAGCACCCCGCACACCCACCTTTTACATGCTCCCCAAAATCCACAAACCTAATAATCCTGGACGCCCTATTGTGGCTGGTTACTGTGCGCCTACCGAACGAATTTCAGCCCTAGTTGACCAACACCTCCAACCTATTGTCCAAAATCTACCTTCCCACATCAAGGATACCAACCACTTCCTTCACCGACTCTCCACCATTCCCACCCCTTTGCCTCCTGGATCTTTACTTGTCACAGTGGATGCCACCTCCCTATACACCAACATCCCACATGCCCATGGCCTTGCCGCTCTGGAACACTACCTCTCCCAACGTCCCTCTGAACGCAAGCCTGATACCTCATTCCTCATAACCCTTACCAATTTCATCCTACTTAACAACTACTTTTCCTTTGAGGGGAAAGTTTACCATCAAATCCAAGGCACAGCCATGGGCACCCGCATGGCACCCTCCTATGCCAACCTGTTCATGGGCCGTCTGGAGGAATCCTTCCTAGCATCCCAAAACCTCAAGCCTCTGGCCTGGTTCCGGTTCATTGATGATATTTTCATGATCTGGACTCACGGCCAGGACACCCTATCCTCCTTTCTTCAGAACCTCAATTCCTTCTCTCCCATCCACTTCACCTGGTCTTCCTCAACCAACCATGCCACATTCCTGGATGTCAACCTCCACCTCACTGATGGCTCCATCCACACTTCCGTCCATATTAAACCTACCAACCACCAACAGTACCTACATTTTGACAGTTGCCATCCCTTCCACGTCAAAAAATCCCTCCCTTACAGCCTGGCCACCCGTGGACGGCATATCTGCAGTGACAAGAATTCCCTTTCTGAATATGCTGAAGGTCTCACAAAGGCCTTCACAAACAGAAACTACCCCACAGACCTAGTCCGCAAACAAATCTCCCGTGCCATATCCTCACACACCCCAAATCCTCTTCCTAACACTAGTAACCATCCACAAAAGAGCGCTCCCCTTGTCACCCAGTACTACCCTGGTCTCGAACAACTAAATTCCATCCTTCGCCAAGGTTTTGATTTTCTATCCTCATGCCCTGAAATGAGAGACATCCTGCCCAAGATCCTTCCCACCCCTCCTAAAGTGGTGTTCCGTCGCCCTCCCAACCTTCACAACATCCTAGTTCATCCTTATGCCACCCCGAAACCCAGCTCACTGCCACAGGGATCATATCCTTGTGGAAGACCCCGCTGCAAGACCTGTCCAATCCACCCACCCAGCACTTCCTATTCCAGTCCTGTCACAGGCTTATCCTACCCTATCAGAGGCCGGGCCACTTGTGAAAGCAGCCATGTAATTTACCAACTGTGCTGCAAGCACTGTACAGCTTTCTATATTGGCATGACCACCAACCAGCTGTCCATTAGGATGAATGGCCACCGCCAAACTGTGGCCAAAAACAAGGTGGACCACCCTGTGGCACAGCATGCAGCGGAGCACATGCTTGATTTCAATGGCTGCTTCACAACCCGGGCCATCTGGATCCTCCCATCCACCACCAGCTTTTCTGAACTGCACAGATGGGAGTTATCCCTACAATACATTCTCCGATCCCGAAATCAACCAGGCCTCAACCTACGATAATTTCCCTATATATATATTTTTCCATACCTTACAGTTCCTACCTCTGTATCCCAAACCTCACCTGATTTGAGTGGTGTGTGAATGTGTGATCGTGTGTGTGTATATGTATGTATGTATGTGTGTGTGTGTGTGTGTGCGTGCGTGCGTGCGTATGTGTGTGTATGTGGTCTTGTGCACTTGCAGTGTGCATGAATTTTCTATATATATATTATTTTATTTTACTTTATTTTATTTTATTTTCTCCCCTCACCCGCCTCCCCACTCCATTCCTAAGCTGCATCTCGTTATTCCCATCTAACCCATCCCCACCACCGTGACGTAACCTTTCTATCCCCTCCCCCTCCCCTCCCCTCCCGTCCCCGATTCGCTGCAGAGCGTGATTCGAAGTGTGGCAGTCGGAGGTGATGGTTGTATGACTGTGTTGTGTGCCTGTGTGATTGCGTGAGTGCTCTATTTCTGAAGAAGGCCATGGCCGAGAGCTGAATGTGTTGTATGTGTGTGTCTTTTGTATGTGCCTGTCGCATCTCGTCGCCACGTCTTTGCGGTGAGTTGTAACTGTCCTCACTATATTATTTATTCCAACCTGGACTTTCCATTATTATATTTTGCCTAACGGTCCTCCTTCCATCCCATAACCTTTTCCTTTGTTACTACTTTCTATAACATCCCTCTATCAATATTTCCTTCACTCTTGTATTTTCCTATTTTCCTTCTTCTCAATCCTTTGTAACTTTCACATTCCGACTTCCCAGCCAACAATCCCGCCAGCTTTCAACAGAGAGCTTTATAACCACGCCGATTGTTGATGCAGCTTATTCTTCCTCCTTCCAGTTATTCTAATACACTTTTCCTTACTTTCCCTCGTGTATTTTCTCGTAGTTTTGGTCAACTGTATATACATTTATTTTATATTTTTTATCACCTTAGTTATTTATTACGACCCAACTATGCCAGAACCACTTTCGTTTGAACTAACAGGCCCGCCCACAGATATGTACATGTAATCTTTTATCCCCAGCCACGTATATTCTTCTCCTCTGGCACTATATATTAGAATTACGTAAATTTACGTTCCTGTGTCTTGAGTTTTCTGTTCTAGAAGCTCCATTACAGTCTTTCTTCCACGAATTTCCGTGTTTGGGTTTTTATACGCATTTTTGCGGTGGGCTGCTTGCTCCTGTGTGAGATCTCCCGTTTTAGTGCGTGATATTGCGTTCTGGTGCATGATTTTATTCGTGATTTTGCATTTTTTCCGTCATTTAGTGCGCTTGGGCGTGAATCTGCGTGCTTGGGTGTGTATCTGTGTAGTTGTGTGCGCGAATTTACGAACTTTTGCGTGTCTGGTGCGTATTTTGCTTGTTGAGGAACCTCTTCCCAGGTTCATCATAATCCACTGTCTCTCCCATCATTCCTCACTTTCCACTTTCCCGGCACCATCCCTGTCCCAATGGACCCCTGCTCCTTCTATCTGTACCAGTTCAGGAAAGTATCCCTTTCCCTGGCCAAAACCCAATCCCACATCCTATTCCTAAAATGCTGTCTAAGTCATGGTATCCCTCCCAACGGTCTAACATTAAAAATTCCATTGTCTGGATCCCACCCCTCCTTCCACAATGACCTGCACCTTTTCAGATTCCACCAATCCTTATCCCTCACGAACCTAGTCCTACAAAATCACCTCTCCATGGCTCATAAATCCCTTAGCTACCTTCTCTCCCTCCGTAAGATATTACTATTGTGTAACCAAAACTACCTACATCCCATCTCCCAGATCGAATCCTTTGCTCTCCAGCAACTGGAGGAGCATTCCAAACACCACCTCCACAAACTATCCAGCCTGCTGACATCATATTGCCGCCTTGGAGCACCCATATCCAATCCCTATCCGAACCACAGTGTTCCTCCTCGTGAGCCCCTCATAGGTCCCAGACCATGTTTAGCTGACCTCTTGAACCTACCTCATCCCTCCAAACTCCCTACCACCACTCCACAACATCCAATACCAAAACAACCCCAGAACACTGTGGTCAACCTATCCACAAAAAACCTAAACCCCACTGAAGTTTCCGTTCTATCCAAAGGTCTTACCTTTAGTCCTACACCCCAGTTTAATCATGTTGCTCTTGTCAAAGACCTACTCTCCTTTTCCCGATCCCTACGATGGAAACACTACTTTGCCACCAATCCCTCTGACCGCAATCTACCTAATCCCAATATTGAACCCTGCCTGTCCCAATTCATACCACCATCCAACAAAGATCCCCCTGCACTCCCACCTAACCACCCTCTGGTTACCCTCCAAGAGTTTCTCACCTCCAACTTGTCCTCACCATCCTTTCCCAAGTCCCTTCCCAAGAACTCAAACCTTTCAGCAGAAGAAAGAAGAGCCATCCAAAACCTTAAAACTAATCCTGACATAATCATCCTCCCTGCTGATAAAGGTTCCACCACTGTAGTTATGGATCACAGTGACTACCTGGCAGAAGGGCTCCGCCAACTATCTGACTCCTCCACCTACAAGTTGTGCCAGATTGACCCCATCCCCAAAGTCCAACAAGATCTCCAATCCCTACTAAAATCCTATGGCCCCTCCCAGAAACTCTCCCCTGAATCCATCTCCCTCCTCACCCCAGCAGCACCCCGCACACCCACCTTTTACATGCTCCCCAAAATCCACAAACCTAATAATCCTGGACGCCCTATTGTGGCTGGTTACTGTGCGCCTACCGAACGAATTTCAGCCCTAGTTGACCAACACCTCCAACCTATTGTCCAAAATCTACCTTCCCACATCAAGGATACCAACCACTTCCTTCACCGACTCTCCACCATTCCCACCCCTTTGCCTCCTGGATCTTTACTTGTCACAGTGGATGCCACCTCCCTATACACCAACATCCCACATGCCCATGGCCTTGCCGCTCTGGAACACTACCTCTCCCAACGTCCCTCTGAACGCAAGCCTGATACCTCATTCCTCATAACCCTTACCAATTTCATCCTACTTAACAACTACTTTTCCTTTGAGGGGAAAGTTTACCATCAAATCCAAGGCACAGCCATGGGCACCCGCATGGCACCCTCCTATGCCAACCTGTTCATGGGCCGTCTGGAGGAATCCTTCCTAGCATCCCAAAACCTCAAGCCTCTGGCCTGGTTCCGGTTCATTGATGATATTTTCATGATCTGGACTCACGGCCAGGACACCCTATCCTCCTTTCTTCAGAACCTCAATTCCTTCTCTCCCATCCACTTCACCTGGTCTTCCTCAACCAACCATGCCACATTCCTGGATGTCAACCTCCACCTCACTGATGGCTCCATCCACACTTCCGTCCATATTAAACCTACCAACCACCAACAGTACCTACATTTTGACAGTTGCCATCCCTTCCACGTCAAAAAATCCCTCCCTTACAGCCTGGCCACCCGTGGACGGCATATCTGCAGTGACAAGAATTCCCTTTCTGAATATGCTGAAGGTCTCACAAAGGCCTTCACAAACAGAAACTACCCCACAGACCTAGTCCGCAAACAAATCTCCCGTGCCATATCCTCACACACCCCAAATCCTCTTCCTAACACTAGTAACCATCCACAAAAGAGCGCTCCCCTTGTCACCCAGTACTACCCTGGTCTCGAACAACTAAATTCCATCCTTCGCCAAGGTTTTGATTTTCTATCCTCATGCCCTGAAATGAGAGACATCCTGCCCAAGATCCTTCCCACCCCTCCTAAAGTGGTGTTCCGTCGCCCTCCCAACCTTCACAACATCCTAGTTCATCCTTATGCCACCCCGAAACCCAGCTCACTGCCACAGGGATCATATCCTTGTGGAAGACCCCGCTGCAAGACCTGTCCAATCCACCCACCCAGCACTTCCTATTCCAGTCCTGTCACAGGCTTATCCTACCCTATCAGAGGCCGGGCCACTTGTGAAAGCAGCCATGTAATTTACCAACTGTGCTGCAAGCACTGTACAGCTTTCTATATTGGCATGACCACCAACCAGCTGTCCATTAGGATGAATGGCCACCGCCAAACTGTGGCCAAAAACAAGGTGGACCACCCTGTGGCACAGCATGCAGCGGAGCACATGCTTGATTTCAATGGCTGCTTCACAACCCGGGCCATCTGGATCCTCCCATCCACCACCAGCTTTTCTGAACTGCACAGATGGGAGTTATCCCTACAATACATTCTCCGATCCCGAAATCAACCAGGCCTCAACCTACGATAATTTCCCTATATATATATTTTTCCATACCTTACAGTTCCTACCTCTGTATCCCAAACCTCACCTGATTTGAGTGGTGTGTGAATGTGTGATCGTGTGTGTGTATATGTATGTATGTATGTGTGTGTGTGTGTGTGTGCGTGCGTGCGTGCGTATGTGTGTGTATGTGGTCTTGTGCACTTGCAGTGTGCATGAATTTTCTATATATATATTATTTTATTTTACTTTATTTTATTTTATTTTCTCCCCTCACCCGCCTCCCCACTCCATTCCTAAGCTGCATCTCGTTATTCCCATCTAACCCATCCCCACCACCGTGACGTAACCTTTCTATCCCCTCCCCCTCCCCTCCCCTCCCGTCCCCGATTCGCTGCAGAGCGTGATTCGAAGTGTGGCAGTCGGAGGTGATGGTTGTATGACTGTGTTGTGTGCCTGTGTGATTGCGTGAGTGCTCTATTTCTGAAGAAGGCCATGGCCGAGAGCTGAATGTGTTGTATGTGTGTGTCTTTTGTATGTGCCTGTCGCATCTCGTCGCCACGTCTTTGCGGTGAGTTGTAACTGTCCTCACTATATTATTTATTCCAACCTGGACTTTCCATTATTATATTTTGCCTAACGGTCCTCCTTCCATCCCATAACCTTTTCCTTTGTTACTACTTTCTATAACATCCCTCTATCAATATTTCCTTCACTCTTGTATTTTCCTATTTTCCTTCTTCTCAATCCTTTGTAACTTTCACATTCCGACTTCCCAGCCAACAATCCCGCCAGCTTTCAACAGAGAGCTTTATAACCACGCCGATTGTTGATGCAGCTTATTCTTCCTCCTTCCAGTTATTCTAATACACTTTTCCTTACTTTCCCTCGTGTATTTTCTCGTAGTTTTGGTCAACTGTATATACATTTATTTTATATTTTTTATCACCTTAGTTATTTATTACGACCCAACTATGCCAGAACCACTTTCGTTTGAACTAACAGGCCCGCCCACAGATATGTACATGTAATCTTTTATCCCCAGCCACGTATATTCTTCTCCTCTGGCACTATATATTAGAATTACGTAAATTTACGTTCCTGTGTCTTGAGTTTTCTGTTCTAGAAGCTCCATTACAGTCTTTCTTCCACGAATTTCCGTGTTTGGGTTTTTATACGCATTTTTGCGGTGGGCTGCTTGCTCCTGTGTGAGATCTCCCGTTTTAGTGCGTGATATTGCGTTCTGGTGCATGATTTTATTCGTGATTTTGCATTTTTTCCGTCATTTAGTGCGCTTGGGCGTGAATCTGCGTGCTTGGGTGTGTATCTGTGTAGTTGTGTGCGCGAATTTACGAACTTTTGCGTGTCTGGTGCGTATTTTGCTTGTTGAGGAACCTCTTCCCAGGTTCATCATAATCCACTGTCTCTCCCATCATTCCTCACTTTCCACTTTCCCGGCACCATCCCTGTCCCAATGGACCCCTGCTCCTTCTATCTGTACCAGTTCAGGAAAGTATCCCTTTCCCTGGCCAAAACCCAATCCCACATCCTATTCCTAAAATGCTGTCTAAGTCATGGTATCCCTCCCAACGGTCTAACATTAAAAATTCCATTGTCTGGATCCCACCCCTCCTTCCACAATGACCTGCACCTTTTCAGATTCCACCAATCCTTATCCCTCACGAACCTAGTCCTACAAAATCACCTCTCCATGGCTCATAAATCCCTTAGCTACCTTCTCTCCCTCCGTAAGATATTACTATTGTGTAACCAAAACTACCTACATCCCATCTCCCAGATCGAATCCTTTGCTCTCCAGCAACTGGAGGAGCATTCCAAACACCACCTCCACAAACTATCCAGCCTGCTGACATCATATTGCCGCCTTGGAGCACCCATATCCAATCCCTATCCGAACCACAGTGTTCCTCCTCGTGAGCCCCTCATAGGTCCCAGACCATGTTTAGCTGACCTCTTGAACCTACCTCATCCCTCCAAACTCCCTACCACCACTCCACAACATCCAATACCAAAACAACCCCAGAACACTGTGGTCAACCTATCCACAAAAAACCTAAACCCCACTGAAGTTTCCGTTCTATCCAAAGGTCTTACCTTTAGTCCTACACCCCAGTTTAATCATGTTGCTCTTGTCAAAGACCTACTCTCCTTTTCCCGATCCCTACGATGGAAACACTACTTTGCCACCAATCCCTCTGACCGCAATCTACCTAATCCCAATATTGAACCCTGCCTGTCCCAATTCATACCACCATCCAACAAAGATCCCCCTGCACTCCCACCTAACCACCCTCTGGTTACCCTCCAAGAGTTTCTCACCTCCAACTTGTCCTCACCATCCTTTCCCAAGTCCCTTCCCAAGAACTCAAACCTTTCAGCAGAAGAAAGAAGAGCCATCCAAAACCTTAAAACTAATCCTGACATAATCATCCTCCCTGCTGATAAAGGTTCCACCACTGTAGTTATGGATCACAGTGACTACCTGGCAGAAGGGCTCCGCCAACTATCTGACTCCTCCACCTACAAGTTGTGCCAGATTGACCCCATCCCCAAAGTCCAACAAGATCTCCAATCCCTACTAAAATCCTATGGCCCCTCCCAGAAACTCTCCCCTGAATCCATCTCCCTCCTCACCCCAGCAGCACCCCGCACACCCACCTTTTACATGCTCCCCAAAATCCACAAACCTAATAATCCTGGACGCCCTATTGTGGCTGGTTACTGTGCGCCTACCGAACGAATTTCAGCCCTAGTTGACCAACACCTCCAACCTATTGTCCAAAATCTACCTTCCCACATCAAGGATACCAACCACTTCCTTCACCGACTCTCCACCATTCCCACCCCTTTGCCTCCTGGATCTTTACTTGTCACAGTGGATGCCACCTCCCTATACACCAACATCCCACATGCCCATGGCCTTGCCGCTCTGGAACACTACCTCTCCCAACGTCCCTCTGAACGCAAGCCTGATACCTCATTCCTCATAACCCTTACCAATTTCATCCTACTTAACAACTACTTTTCCTTTGAGGGGAAAGTTTACCATCAAATCCAAGGCACAGCCATGGGCACCCGCATGGCACCCTCCTATGCCAACCTGTTCATGGGCCGTCTGGAGGAATCCTTCCTAGCATCCCAAAACCTCAAGCCTCTGGCCTGGTTCCGGTTCATTGATGATATTTTCATGATCTGGACTCACGGCCAGGACACCCTATCCTCCTTTCTTCAGAACCTCAATTCCTTCTCTCCCATCCACTTCACCTGGTCTTCCTCAACCAACCATGCCACATTCCTGGATGTCAACCTCCACCTCACTGATGGCTCCATCCACACTTCCGTCCATATTAAACCTACCAACCACCAACAGTACCTACATTTTGACAGTTGCCATCCCTTCCACGTCAAAAAATCCCTCCCTTACAGCCTGGCCACCCGTGGACGGCATATCTGCAGTGACAAGAATTCCCTTTCTGAATATGCTGAAGGTCTCACAAAGGCCTTCACAAACAGAAACTACCCCACAGACCTAGTCCGCAAACAAATCTCCCGTGCCATATCCTCACACACCCCAAATCCTCTTCCTAACACTAGTAACCATCCACAAAAGAGCGCTCCCCTTGTCACCCAGTACTACCCTGGTCTCGAACAACTAAATTCCATCCTTCGCCAAGGTTTTGATTTTCTATCCTCATGCCCTGAAATGAGAGACATCCTGCCCAAGATCCTTCCCACCCCTCCTAAAGTGGTGTTCCGTCGCCCTCCCAACCTTCACAACATCCTAGTTCATCCTTATGCCACCCCGAAACCCAGCTCACTGCCACAGGGATCATATCCTTGTGGAAGACCCCGCTGCAAGACCTGTCCAATCCACCCACCCAGCACTTCCTATTCCAGTCCTGTCACAGGCTTATCCTACCCTATCAGAGGCCGGGCCACTTGTGAAAGCAGCCATGTAATTTACCAACTGTGCTGCAAGCACTGTACAGCTTTCTATATTGGCATGACCACCAACCAGCTGTCCATTAGGATGAATGGCCACCGCCAAACTGTGGCCAAAAACAAGGTGGACCACCCTGTGGCACAGCATGCAGCGGAGCACATGCTTGATTTCAATGGCTGCTTCACAACCCGGGCCATCTGGATCCTCCCATCCACCACCAGCTTTTCTGAACTGCACAGATGGGAGTTATCCCTACAATACATTCTCCGATCCCGAAATCAACCAGGCCTCAACCTACGATAATTTCCCTATATATATATTTTTCCATACCTTACAGTTCCTACCTCTGTATCCCAAACCTCACCTGATTTGAGTGGTGTGTGAATGTGTGATCGTGTGTGTGTATATGTATGTATGTATGTGTGTGTGTGTGTGTGTGTGCGTGCGTGCGTGCGTATGTGTGTGTATGTGGTCTTGTGCACTTGCAGTGTGCATGAATTTTCTATATATATATTATTTTATTTTACTTTATTTTATTTTATTTTCTCCCCTCACCCGCCTCCCCACTCCATTCCTAAGCTGCATCTCGTTATTCCCATCTAACCCATCCCCACCACCGTGACGTAACCTTTCTATCCCCTCCCCCTCCCCTCCCCTCCCGTCCCCGATTCGCTGCAGAGCGTGATTCGAAGTGTGGCAGTCGGAGGTGATGGTTGTATGACTGTGTTGTGTGCCTGTGTGATTGCGTGAGTGCTCTATTTCTGAAGAAGGCCATGGCCGATAGCTGAATGTGTTGTATGTGTGTGTCTTTTGTATGTGCCTGTCGCATCTCGTCGCCACGTCTTTGCGGTGAGTTGTAACTGTCCTCACTATATTATTTATATAACTCCTATACATGTACTTAAAAATGACAAACCAGCCAAAGAAGCTTACAGTGAATATAAAAAATTAATAAAACAGCAGCTATTTGGTGAAAAATACATAAATAAGTCTTATTATAAAATAAATAAATCTATCAGTCAATAAAAAATTTAAAAAACAAGGAAATTAGTGAAATACAGCCTGAACGAAGCTGTTTCCGCCATTGGTTGTGACCCCGTGCTATTTGTCAGGATACATAGTCATTTGATGTCCTGTCCTGCCACAGAGTCAAGTGTCATCACCTCGGGGTCACTACTTGCCGCCATTATTGGGGCTTACACCATCTTGCGATAGCACCAGTATAATGCCATGAATTCCACCACTAACAAGCTGCAACCACAGACATGGGTCATGACAGAAAAGTGAACTGGAATTAACAGACAGTTTTTTAACTAATTGTAACTACTCCTATGGATGGTTCCCCCTGGCTCTGACTGGCTACAGCAGCAGGCCGACTCCTCACCATTCCTTGTTAACTGTGGGCATCAAACATTGACATCTAACATTAAATTCATTGTTGCTTGGGATGAGCTGATCGTGTGAAATTAGAACTTTTTCAACATGATAGTATGACAGCAACTGTAGAAATGAAGTTTACAATTGCAATGACAACAATGATTTATTGAAATACTCTTGATCAGAAAAAGAAAGGTTACACTATCCCATTGTAATGTATTTGGCACAAGAAAGCAGTTAGATGTATTTTAGGTCTAGCATGAAGACAAAGTTGCAAAAATCACTTCAAAGAACTAAAGATAATAACACTGCCTAGTATGTACATCTACAATTGCTTAATAATACATAAAAGAATTTTAATTTAAGATCCCAAGTGCATATCCGCACTTGAAATAATAGTAACCTAGATCTTTCATACTCAAGGCTGACATTAACGCATAAGTACCTAAGTTTAAAACCACCAGTTGTAATACCCAGTGCACTACACACATAGACATTGAAAAAAAATGGTTATTCCATCAAGCACTAAGGGCACATCCACCACCACAACCATAATGATGCAACCACCTGTAACTGCAACTGCATCATTATGGTTGTGACAGTGGACACTTCAAAGACAACACTCATCTGCCCATGCAGACCACCTCCTTGTGACTACTACTCACAGACTCCGATTACTCCAATCGAGATGCTGGTGTTGCTGTCAGGTGCGACGAGGGTAATGATATGCCACCTTCATCCAACATTAATGCCAATTACTTTGACTATGATGTTAGTATATTGGTATTGATGTTGGCAGAAGCCAGCAGATCATGGTGCCTGACTCCTTCTAATGACAACCTAAAAAGATGTCATATTTCTGCTATGGCGAATGAAATAAAAGTTTTCATGTCACACAACACTGATTGGTTCTCCATAAACAGTCACATCAGTAATGTAGAAAAGATTGTAGCTATGGATTTCCATACTGCCTATCCCAATGCTATCCAGTAAAGAACTAGATACTGTAAAAAGTGGAATATGGATCTAAGAAAACCTACAACAGGAGAAGCATGCAAGCTTCATAAATAAGAAACTATGCACCATATGCTATTGCATACAAATTCTTACTGGCTGTATGACACAACAAATGATAAAAATATATATTATGCACAAGTAGAATCACTGTTGAGATACCAGCAGTGTACAATTTTTGGGGGTAACTCACCTGCCAGTAGAAGTTGTTTCACTGTCCACGTAACTGCCAGAAACCCATGCAAGGGACAATTTAATAGCTTGCAAATTCTACACTATCTTATTTATATATTCTGGATGTTAAATAAATTCCTTTATACATAAAGCATATAAAGTATGTATAAAGGAAAAAAATGGAAATGAGCGTATGGCTTTCTTGGCCGAGAGATCCCTTGTGGGATTGTTCGGCCACCTTAGTGTAAGTCTTTTTAGTTGACACCGCGGGGCGACTTACGTGCCAATGATGATGATAAAGTGTACATCTAGATGTACACTTTAAAATGGCAAACCTGCTGAAACAAGGCTACAGTGAAAAACAAGAATTAATAAAACAGCAACTATTTGGTGAAAAATACAGAAATAAGTCTCATTATGTCACGATGAAATAAATAAATTAATCAGCCAATCAAAAAAATAGTAAATTAGTTATGTATAGTCTGAACATAGCTTTCTTGTGGCAGTGGGTGTAACCCCCTGCTATTTGTCAGGGTACATAGCCATTTGGTGTTCTGTCCTGCCACAGAGTTGGGTGTCATCACCATGGGGTTATGAATTGCCCCCACTACTGGGGCTGCCACCATCTTGTGATAGCACCAGCACAACACCACAAATACCACCAATAACAACAACACCAATGGCAGCTGCAACCACAGACATCAATCATGACAGAAAAGTGATTTGCAATCAACAGACAGTTTTTAACCCTTTGTAACTACTAATGGTGACTGAAAGAATTGCCATATGGATGGCTCCACCTGACTCCATCTAGCTCTGACTGGCTCCAGTGACAGGCACACTGACTCATCCCCATTCCTTGTTACCTGTTTGCATCAAACAATGACATCCAACATGAAATTCACTGTTGCTTGTCATGAACTGATCATGTGAAATTAGCACTTTTTTAATGTGATTGCAGGACAGCAACTGCAGAAATGAAGTTTACAGTGAAAAGTAAGTACAGCCAATCAGTTACAGTGACAACAAAGATAGATTGAAACACTCTTTACCAGAGAATCAAAAGACTTACACTATCCTCTGCTTACATTATTTGGGACAAGAAAGCAGTTAGATGTATTTTAGGTCCAGCACCAAGACAAAGCTGCAAAACTTACTGTAAAGAACTAAAGATATGACACTGCCTACTATGTATATCTACAAATTCTTAAAATGTGCTAAAGAAAACATAAAAAAAATTAATTTAAGATGCCAAGTGCATTTCACAACACCTGAAATAAGCGTAACCTTGACCTTCCACACTGAAGGCTGACATTAACACATAATAAACATAAGTATGTAACTTTGAAGCAAGCAGTCTTAACACCCAGTGCACATAGACTTTTAAGAGAACTGGTGATTCCACCAAGGAAACTGAACAAACGCTAAGGGCACAACCATCGTCACAACCATAACAATGCAGCCACTGATAACTGCAACTGCATCATTTTGGTTGTGACTGTGGACACCTCAAACACATCACTCACCTGCCCATACAGATCACTTCCTTAGCGATCAATCTTCAGAGACTCCAATTACTCCAATCATGATGCTGCTGCTGTTGTCAGGTGCAAATGAAGTCATGACTTGCCAGCTACCTCCAACATGAACACTAATTACCCAAATTATGATGCTGGTACATTGGTGTTGATGTTGGAAGCAGCCAACAGATAATGGTGCCTGAGTCCTTCTGATGACAAGGTACAAAAAAGTCAAATTTCTGGAACTGCATGTGGAATAAAAATGTACTTATGATAAAAACACACAAAAGCTTGCTTATACTCTTTTCTGCTACACAAGTTAAAACATGTTATTAGTAAAAAATTATTTATCTCTGCAACCAATACTTTTCTTTCTTTTATTTAAAACTCCAGTATAGAGTACTACTTTGGGTCAGGATAAGCAGTATGAATCCTGAGGGTGCAGAATATTAAACAACAGCAAAAGTGAGCAGTTGACACATGAACTGAAGATTGTAGGTTGGTTGAAAACGCTGCAGATTATGAAATATGTTTATGAATGTTCCTCAATGTTTTTATCTATCATTAAAAATGCAATGATGGACATTGCCCACTTATCATGAAAAGATGCACTGCTAGTAACTGACAAAAACTAACAAGCTCAGGCAAACAAGATTATTGTTGCATAGGATAAAATATAAGAGTGGTAAAAGTGAGGAAGCCAGAAAACATTTTTAGGGTCAAAATGGCTCCCAAGCAGCCTGGAATATCATATAAAGTGAAATAAATAAAAGCAAAGTGCAAGCCACATTTCCTGCAGTTTGAAACGCCCTTAATGACTATTTTATAAACTGTGCTTGGAAAAATTTCTGCTACACAAAACACCATAGAAATTAAAACAAATGATACAATTTATAGCGATGTTGAGACAATTACCAAAATTTTTAACAACTACTTTCTAGCATTAGCTGGAATAACTTGTTCTGTTAATGAAGCCATGTTATCATTTCAAAAAGCTATTGTTTCAAAAAAAAATCACCAAGCAGATTAAAATATTTCCTGTCACAGACATGAAGTTGAGAAAATAATTAAAGATATGAAAAGCAAGAATTCTGTTGGCTTCAATGGTATCTCTTCAAGATTACTGAAGGAGTGTTATACACCAATAAGCAAAATACTGTCCCATATATTCAGTGAATATATCCAGCTTGGGATTATTCCTGAGAGACTAAAGCATGCTATTATTAAACCTCTCTTTAGAAAAGGTGATAAAACTGATGTTACCAACTATTGGCCTATCTCCCTTTTAACAACTTTCTCTAAAATACTTGAGAAATTGGTCCACAAAAGACTTATTGACCACCTCATTCATCATAATGTATTAAACAGTAGCCAGTTAGGATTTCAATGGAGTCTTTCAACAGAACAAGTTCTCTTTTCCTTCACTCATCAAATCTTAAGAGTCTTTTAATAATAAAGTGCCGCCTGTTCATATCTTTTGTGACCTTTCTAAAGCATTTGATAGTGTTAATCATGAAATTCTCCTGGCAAAGGCTGAATATTATGGTCTAACTGGATCAGCTGGCTCGTAGATGAAATCCTACCTAACTGGAAGGAAGCAAAAGGTCATGCTGAACGACTCTGAAGAGCACTCTGTCTCATCTAGCTGGGGATCTATTGGCTGTGGCATTTCTCAGGGCTCAGTACTTGGCCCCCTTCTCTTCCTCATCTTTATCAATGACCTTCCCTTGTGTACTAGCTTTAAAACTCATTTCACTCTTTTTGCTGATGACACCTCCATTCTCATCAACAAAACTCCAAACCACAATCTCAAGCAATCAGCAAATATTGTCTTTAGTGAAGTACTTAATTGGTTTTTAAATAATGGGTTATCTCTAAATCTTAACAAGACACAATTTGTTCATTTCCAAGTATGAAAAAAAAAATGGAGGATCAATTGGGGATTAAATGTAATGGTAGTGTGCTGCTACAAGTTGAATCATTTAACCTAAGTTCTTGGGTGTACACATTGATAGCACTCTGAAATGGTCTGACCACATTTTACAACTTCACAAAAAACTCAGCTCAGCGACATCCGCTATTCGAATTATTTCTACTGCCTGTGACCGAGACACCACAAAAACTGCTTATTTTAGTTAGTTCCATGCTTTATCGTTGTAAGCTGTGTGGGGGGGGGAGGTGCTGAAGGGGTGGATCGCCCCGGGCCTCTTGTCTTGTGGGGCATCCAAATACCTCGAACGCTGGTGTTTTTTTTTTTTTTTTTTTTTTTTTTTTTTTTTTTTTTTTTTTTTTTTTTGTCTCTTTCTCTCTGGGACCTTCAAATGTCGAAAGCTATTTTATTTAGACTGTCCCATGCCCCACGTACTGGGGGGCCTCCAAGTCTCAAAAGTTACTTTTCTTATAGTAATACATGTATTTCCAATTTTAGAAAATTGGGGATTCTGAGAACTGCATGTCAATATATCTACTCCCAGTTTTGTTTCGTTGGTAAAAATGAGGAACTATACAATACCAATGATTCATACCATACTTACAATACTGGGAGGAAACTAGACCTCCATTATGAACTAAAAAATCTCACCACTGTACAAAAAGGAGTCCATTATATGAGCTGCAAGGTATTCAATGCTCTCCACCCATCACTGAAATCACTCGTCCATGGGCTTCCCAAATTTAAGCAACAGCTCATACATTATCTATGAGACAATTCCTTTTATTCAACTGATGAATATTTCAGTTGTGTTAACTGTGATTGATTCTTTCTTTTCATTACATCAGATGTACTCTTTGTATAACAATAGTTAGAATCAATGTTGATATTACTATGGTATGTCATTATGTAGCTATTAAGATTTTGTAACTTTTTAAAATTTAATTTTTGTCTTTTCCTATTAATGTTTACTTTGCCTTATATCGCCTCTTGCATGAGAGATTTTTATGTGTTCCTTTTGTATGATTTGAATAACCTGACACATCCTAAATCCATGTGAATGTCTTGCTGTATTGAATTCATGGGATATAAATAAATAAATAAAATAAAATACATATCTTTCTTAAGCAACAAGAATGAACATACAAGAAATTCTTTTGGTCAAAAATCATCCCAGGGAACATCATGAAATCTATAAATAAACTCAAAAATTTAAAAACATAGACATTTATGAAAAATGGTTATTCCATCAAGGAGATGGAACAAGTGCTAAGGGTATAACTACCACCACAACTGTAATGATGCAGAAATATAAATTTTTAATTTTAGAAATGTAGGAAAAGGAAGTAACAGATTGACAAGAAGTCTGTAATACTATCAATCAACATCATGTAGAGATAGTTTAGGAACTTCTGACACAAACATACTATTACCAAAAACCATAGAAAGTCAAAAATGGGCAACGTCCATTTAATGTCATGTCTTCTCACATATAACTACTGTAACTATTGACACCTATTGTATGATGTTGATTATATTATTATTTAGACATGCTAAAAACTACTTAATAAATGTGATATAGTAATGACTCATTTTATTGTGATGTGCCATACATATGTATGTGTACATAGAAATCTGTATAATTATGTATAAAACTTATAAGCAATATCCTATATCAATAATTTGATGAGGTGGATGCTTAAATAAATAAATAAATTTATATTTGTCAGCAGTTGCATGCTCCGCAAGCAGTGGTACTTACAGAGACCCTGATACCCAGGGAGCAGGCTCCCTGAGTCTTTCTCATCCTAGTCAGGCTGGGCAGTTACCAGTTGCTGTGTTGTTTCCCATACTGTACACCTGCCTACATAGTGATCCCTCCTGAGTTAGAACAGTAGGTACACTAGACACACTTACTCAGCAGTGGAGTTTTATGGAAATACAATATACCCCATCTTAACATCCTTAGTAAAAATGTTTGTTAAGCTTAAGGGACTTAACTGCGGGGTCATCAGTCCCTAAACTTACAAACTACTTATGAACTAGCTTATACTAAAGACGACACGAACATTCATGCCCGAGGGGGGATTCAAACCCCGTAGCGGCCGTGCAGACTGTGACTGGCGCGCCGCAGACTGCTTGGCCGCTACAGCCGGCTAACATCCTTAGTAACTACACTATTATTTAGCAATAAAATGTTTAATTAGATAATATTACATTTAATGTATCATTATAAGTTTTATTTAATTATCCACTAGAGGACCCTTGCGAATAGGCCTACTTCGCACCGTTAGTGGAATGACGAAAAAGTTCGGAAGAAATGGAAGTAAAGTTGAATATTCACTCATAGCTTTCTTCAGAATCAATCAATGCAAGTGTTTAAAAGCACAAATGAAAGAGCTTGATCCACCGAGTGTGGTTAGGTCAAAAAGAACTGCGTACCTTAATAAAAGCCGAACATATCATAAAACAAACCGATTAAACTGTTCAATGCAGTGGCAGAAGCATACCGCATTTGAATAAAAATAAAGGATGGAGAGGCTTAGGTTAATTCTGATACTTTATGACAAAGCTGCGAATGAATACCTTTCATTTAAAGCAAAAATGAAGGCAATCGGTCAGATAGATGGCCTGACCGACTGACTTTAGTTTACAGCAAGGACATCCCAATAAGAAATATACAGAAGGAAATTGCGTTTGAGTATAGAAAAAGGAAGGCGAGATTTGTGTAAATTCTGATAATCGATGACAAATCTGTGGATGAATACCTTTCATTTAAAACAAAAATGAAGGAAATCGGCCGGGTAGTTTGGTCTGACTTTAGTTTTCGTAGATTCTCTTAATATATAAGATTAATACTCAGTTGGCATCAAAGGGGCTGAGTTCACCCAACAGCGCTCATCTGACTCGGATAGTGACCCACCCAAGTGGTAGCCAAGCCTGACAGTGGTTAACTCTGCTGATTTAATGGGAACCAGTGTACCCACTGGGGCATGGCCATTGTCATTATATAGTAATCATAAATATTAATTATCTACATCTACATATACATACATACTCCGCAATCCACCGTAAGGTGCGTGGCGGAGGGTACACTGTACCACTACTAGGCATTTCCTTTCCTATTCCACTCCCAAATAGAACGAGGAAAAAAAGAATGCCTATATGCCTCCGTACGAGCCCTAATTTCTCTTATCTTGTCTTTGTGATCACTACGCGAAATGTAAGTAGGCGGCAGCAAGATCGTACTACACTCAGCTTCAAATTCCGGCCCTCTAAATTTCCTCAACAGAAATTCACGAAAAGAACGTAGTCTTTCCTCCAGCGATCCCCAATTGAGATGCCGGAGCATTTCCGTGACACTCGCGCATTGGTCTAACTTACCAGTAACAAACCTAGCTGCACGCCTCTGAACTGACTCTATGTCTTCCTTTAAACTGATCTGCTGCGGGTCGCAAATACTCAAGACGTGGTCGTACAAGCGTTTTATAAGCGGTCTCCTTTACAGATGAAGTACATTTTCCCAAAATTCTCCCAATAAACCGTAGTCGGCCGTTCGCCTTACTCACAACTGTCCTTACAAGTTCGTTCCATTTCATATCGCTCTGCAATGTTACGCCTAGATATTTGAATGACGTGAGAACATCGAGAAGCTCACTACTAATCAGTGGCGTAACTATGGGGAGGGATGAGGGGGATAGAACCCCCCCCCCCAGAATCCGAAAAGAGAGAGAGAGGGGGGGGGGGAAAGTAAAGAAAAAGAAATCGTATAACAGCAATCTGGTAAAGGTAAAGATTGGAAACTTGGGGTGTTTTACCTTCATTGGAAGGGAGTGAATTAGTTTCTTCAACGGGAGTGGTAGATGGTAGTCTGTCTGGAACTGACTAAAATTTTGCTCGTCAAGCAGATCTATCCCCCCACCCCCAAAGTCAAGTCCTAGTTACGCCACTGCTACTAATGCTGTATTCGAACATTATGGGATTGTTCTTCCCACTCATGCGCATCACCTTACATTTTTCTACATTGAGAGCTAGCTGCCATTCTTCGCACCAACTAGAAACTTTTTCTAAGTCATCTTATATGCTATTACAGTCAGTTAAAGACGATACCCTGCCATACACCACAGCATCATCAGCAAACATCCGCAAATTACAAGTTACTCTGTGATGAATAAAATTGAAAACAGAATCAGCTAGAGAGGTATTGTCACCTAAAACAAGGCTTGAAGAGTCAGAGAGTCTGCCTTTGAGCAGTGAAATAGGGGCATTCCATTAAGATGTGGGCGACTGTCAAATGCTCACCACCAGGGCCGGCGCAAGGCAGGTGCGAAACGTGCGGCCGCACGGGGCGGCACTTTCCGGGGGGGAGGGGCGGCAAATCTGCCGACACCCCCCCCCCCCTTTTCTGTAGGACAAAGTCAACATTCATTCCGAAGAGGGGATTCGAAACCAAACCTCGGAGGGAGCGGCTACGGGAACTGTGGCATGACGTCTCGACTACATGCCCTGTTGAACAAGGGGAGGGAGGACTAATTTCTTGCTCGCCACTGTGGCAGCGCCGTCGTGTTTACGCCGGTGGAACAGAGAGGGGGAAGCAGGCTGGCGTAAATTCCAGTATTCTTATGGGTGGAGCGCTGCCATCCTGTTATGCGCCGTACCTTTTACTCACAACTAATTTGGCAGAAGACAAATTCTAATTTGGAAATTCGAATGCAATGTTCGATACTGCGGTTGCATGTTAAGCCTGAAGCAATTTTGTAAAGCCCTTCAATGGCAGTTGAGTGTTTTATTCTTCACGCGCTATGGAAAAAAATTGTTGAACATTACTACAGTCAAACATGTTGAACACCTACAATGGCTAGAAGTATTCCGAATGGGTAAATACGCTGTGAGTAATTACAAGGGATAAAGACATTGACAGTAAGCCTGGCATAAGTTGGGTTTCGACGTATTTTTGAAAATGTTTGCTATCCGTTTCTGCGTGATAGTCGAACGTTTTGGTTTTTGAGCCCTGAAACACTTTTCTCCGCCTGCATAAACACAATTACACTCTGGCCAGCACTCAGCACTTTTGTGTGACAATACTAATCGCACACTATCACTTTGCCAAAATTTATTTACTGTATAATGCGTGTGAATCCGTGTTTCGTCTAAGTAAACTACTGGTCACTTTGATTCTAATGAAAACCTGAGAAAGTATTGTCTTATACTAACAATGCCTTCTCGTCCGCGCGAAACAAAACGTTAATTTTGACACCTTGTAAAACGAAAATGCATAGACAGAACATTGCTTCTAAGGGTTTCCTTGCTAGCTTTGAAGCTCATTTCTGTTTGACAAAAGTTGTGTAGTTTTCTCAACGTTCGTATTTCTCTCTATTGTTCGTAATGCTATAAAAATTGCTGCCTGATAATACATTTATCCATATCATCGGTCACATACTTCTTGGTTCTTCTTCTTGGGCGCTAGTTTAACCGTAGCCTCGCTGTACCGCATCACGTGACCTAGTTGCTGGTGGCAATGCCGCGTCACCGCTTTGCCTTTCCAGACAATAGGTATTGTTGCGTTCTCTACAATGAAAACTACAGAAATCGTTTCGATAGTTGGCCGAGAGAGCCAAGATTGGTTAGAAGCACTTTCATTGCTTTTCGTAAGAACAGAAGAATTGGTTCGTCCGATTTTCTTGCAACTTGGGATATAACAGATATGTGATTTTCATATAACCTACAATTATTATTGCGCATGTACGTTACTCATGAGTTAAAATTTTTTTCCTTCAAGAATGCAGAATAGGACAATTTTTTTTTTTCTTAAGATCTGTTTCTTAAAAAATTGGCAAATAAGCACGCGTCACCCCTGTAGCTAGAATGAAAATAAAGAGCAGAAAAGTGACGTGATACGGCGATGACTAATTTGTTACCCCTTATTCCATAATCAGACACGACAGAACTAACACATGCAAATTACGACAGATAGCGAGTGTCAGTTCTTTGGAATGAATAACCGCAGTGCAGTGAGTTAATATATTTCGACTAGCATCAGTACCCGTCGATTCCCGAGTATGTATTTATTGCATTATTGTGTTACTCCATCTCCTTATTCTTCCTCTCTCCATTGTCTTCCGCCCTACTCTTTGGCCGTTTCAACTGTTTTTATTTTCCATATCTTCATAGATTTCTGGCACAGAGTGGCTATTCTCAATGCTTTGAGCTATGTTTACATCTATACCGTCGTGCTGAACGTAACTGTCAACATGACGGTTTAGATGTAAGCACATGTTAAAAGCTTTGAAACTGGCCACTTAGTGGCCAAACCTAGGTAGATCTGAAAAGTAAAACCAAAAATTGCAATTGATTGCTGACTTTTCCTACAGATTTATAGATTTGTTTAAATAAAATTTCACAAACGTTTTGTAAAAAAAGGAAAAAAAGAAAAAAAACGGTGGGAGGGGGGGCGGCAATTTAGCAGCTCGCACGGGGCGGCACTTGGGCTTGCGCCGGCCCTGCTCACCACATTGACACCGAGGAGGGTCCTTGCGACGCAGAAGGTAACCGTGCGTCAGCCAATATGGCCGATATGGAGCCAGCAGATGACAACAGAATCCCTGCGTGGCGTTTGCATAGAGCACCTACACACGTTCATTGTCTCCTTGTTGGGTGTCTGGAGGGAACGCCATTCTGCATTCCACAGCCCAAGAACTCGACTGTATAACTTCAAATGGTCATTAGCTGGGATACCTATATCCAGTGTAGGTTTATGGATAGCCTGTATGCTATTACAGTCAGTTAAAGACGACACCCTCCCATACACAAATTAAAATGTTCAAATGTTTATATAGCTTATGGGACTTAACTACGGGGTCATCAGTCCCTAAACTTAGAAATTACTTATGAACTAGCTAACACTAAGGACGGCACAAATATCCATGCCCGAGGGGGGATTCGAACCCTCGATCGTAGTGGCCGTGCAGACCTTGACTGGAGCGCCTCAGTCCCATCGGCCACCGCGGCCGGCCTCCCATACACCACAGCATCATCAGCAAACAGTCGCAAATTACAAGTTACTCTGTCCATCAGATCATGCATATAAACATTTCACATCACAATTATATTCATTAATATTATACATCATATATGAAGGAAGATGGCACAAAAAACCAAACAAACTGATACCGGTACTTTGGAAGACTTCGTGTGTTCCGCAGATGCCATGCTTATGCCTGTGCCTACCACCACCAGGTATGCAGACATCATATGGCGTCTGCATCAGTAACAACGAGAGAAATTAGTAAAGTGAAGGCTGAACGAAGCTGTACTAATATTAAGTCAAATGTTCAAATGTTTGTAAATCTATCGGACCAAACTGCGTGGTCATCAGTCCGTAGCTCACAAACTACTTAAACCTACGTAAACTAACCTAAGGACAACACAAACACCCATGCCCCAGGGAGGACTCGAACCTCCACGGCGAGCAACCGCGCGCTCCGCAGCGAGACGCTTTAGACCGCTCGGCTACTCGACCGCGGCAATATTCAGTCAGACATTGTTAATTTCAAAGTGCAAAGCCAGTCTACATACCTCTGCTGCTTCGTCCACAGAAACGGAGAGAGAGTGACAACGTTGTGGCAGAGGCCAGCTGGCCGCCTTCCATTCTGGAACTGTCTCCAGTCGTCAGCCAGTACCTGGACAGGAAGCCGCGCTGTCAACGCTACATCCTCACCCGTCCTCCCCACTGCGCCGCTGCACGCTAGGAGACACTCGATTTGTACCAAAACGTGAGGCCCATTCTGCGCCCGTCTTACATGTCTCGCGCGTTTTCGAAACTACGTCATAAGTACTAGACATTACATATTACCGTCGAATCTAGACTACTGCCACAATCTAGACTGATGCCACAAATAAGGAGTCTCTAACTACAATACTTTTTTTGGCCCACTTTATTTTACAGTAGTAACACTAAAAGTGGGCCTTTGCGATTGTCTTTTGACAGCTCGAAATTTAAATGAAAATAACGGCTTAACTATTCATCTGACACGAAAATTGAATAACCTAATTTGTAGAGGAGAAAATTCTCTACAACTTTGCTCTCTTCTGTTTCTTTTTTTTTTTTTTTTTTTTTTTTTTTTTTTTTTTTTTTTTTTTTTTTTTTTTTTTTTCATATCTCGTAGCGTTTCAGAGATATTTGCAAAAATAACGGCGATTTTGGGATGTATGTATGTCTGTCCGTCTGTCTGTCCGTAACGTGTTCCCTATTTTTAAGACGAACCGTTCAACCGATCAGCACCAAATTTTACAGACATAATTGTAGGCCGCCAGAGACCAGCACCTCCATTTTTCAAATTTTTCGGAAAAAAATACGGTAGTAATACCAAAAAAAAGCCGTTTGTAATGTAATTGTAATTGCAAACGAACCGTTGATCTGACACGAAAATTGAATAACCTAATTTGTAGAGGGGATAATTCTCTACAACTTCGCTCTATTATGTTTTTTTCATATCTTGCATCGTTGCAGAGATATTTGCAAAAATAACGGCGATTTGCCGATGTCTGTCTGGCTGTAACGTGTTCCCACTTTTTAGGTCGAACCGTTCAACCGATCGGCACCAAATTTTACAGACTTAATTGTTGGCTACCAGAGACCAGAACCTATCTTTTTGAAATATTTCGGACAAGAAATACGTTAGTAATACCAAAAAAAGCCGTTTGTAATGTAATTTTAAAGGAAATAAACCGTTCATCTGACGCAAAAATTGAATAAACAAATTTGTAGAGGAGAAAATTCTCTACAACTTTGTTCCCTTATGGTTTTTTTTTCATATCTCGTACCGTTTGAGAGATATTTGCAAAAATAACGGATTTTTGACACCCTCCATTGAATTAATGAAAACCAGCCGTTCGCAGATGTGACGTGACATTCCTCGCTCAGAACTCTCTCTGGCAAACGCCATCTTGCGTTGCGTATTTGATGATTTTCTTATTGTAACTTACACGTTGTCATTTCAAAGCAATGGCGCACTGAATAATCAACAAGAACGCGTCGTTCTTCGTACAATAAATGATAATCTAGTGTCTAAAAATGCCATAGTAGCATCAGTTAACAACGGCCCATAGTATGAGATTATAGACCGTAAATCTTAGCTGTAAGTTGTAGCGTAGTGGGCAACACGTTGGACTGGGAGGCTGAAGGTGTGCCGGGCGCCGTGGCTCAGCGCTCCCGGTCAGGGGGGCTGAACGCTCTTTGTAATAAAAAAGCTGTGCCAACCATTCAACGAACAGCCACGAACAAACTGAACGAACTACCGCGACCCATAGATCTACAAGATTAAAAAAAAATAAAAATAAAAAATAAAAAAAAGGTAAGTGGTTCGGAACCAGCCGCTACCCAATTTCTTTTCCCTAGAACGGTTTCAAACACTCTTGTTAATTATTTTTTTATTGTATAGATTATTATTTTGGTCCAAAATGTTGCAAAAAACTTATAAAACTACAAATCTAAAGTGGGCCGTAAAACACGTCAGTGGGATTATTTTTATCCATTTACTTTTAAAGGAGATCATGCAAATTGGCAAAGGGTCGGCAACTGGCGAATCTAAAATGGGAAATATACAATACTTTCCATACCTCATATGAATGAGCAGGCGAATGTTACAAGGCGTAGATCTCTGAAGTATGGCAGCTAGAGTTTTCTCGTCTGCGGCACTGCGAAGCTCTTCTAATTTCGCTCCCGAATAGTCCAGATTCGGCGGGATTACTAATCTAGTATTTTTGGCGGAAATTCGAAGAGGTGCGAAATTTGTAAGAAGGCCGCAGTATGGGCCTTTTCGAAATTCCGTCAAAACTATTAAACTTACGGAATCAAACCGTGTCTAGCCTATTCGGAAGATAAATTTTGTTAGCTTTCCTGTGCCACAAACCACAAGTCTCTAATTACCAGGGGGCGCCGACTCCGTGGGTGCCACGGGGCTCGTGCCCCCCCCCCCCTCCAAGAATTTTTTGGGGGTGCTGAGCACCCACATAAAATTGAGGAGGAAAATAAAATTGTATAAATAAAAAATAAATAAAAAAATAAAAAAATAAAAAAAAAACTAGGGAAAAATCAAAACCTAACTTATGACTCAAGAGCCGATGTAAAACGTGAGCATAGCGAGAGACGATATTTCATACTTGAAAGAAATGATTAGTTTTGTACGCGGGTCCCCAAGCGAGTAGTAATGAGTGTCCGTGTTTTACCCACTATACTAGCTTTATTCATCCTGAAGCACGTCGGTCCTTTTGACCTTTCAGGTGTACGTATTTATGAACATTCAATTGTGTTCTTTCAGGAATTTTGCTTGAAGAATCTGATCCTGATGCCAAAGTTAATCGTTTTTCATTTATCTTTGTCACTTCCCTTGTTATTAAAATTATAGATTCAGTTGAAATTTGTAATGCTTTTCTCTCAGGCTTAAAAAACCTTGGACTATGTTAATACTGTCAGAGATGTCATGAAGTTATCTCGAAGTGACGAAAGTTTCGATTAAGTATACAGCTCTTGCTTGGAACTGACCAAAAAAAATTGATGTCGGACTTCAAAATCTCAAAATATTTCAAAGATTTCTTTAAAACATTGGTGACGGTGTTCTACCAAACGCTTTTGTCAGAAAGAATAGCTTCGCACAAAAAGTGTTAGATTAGTGTACAGTGAAAAATTATTTCATTAGTCGTGTAGAAGTTTTGGGGTGTTACTTATATCGAAATATCAACTTCGGCCAATTAGATCGCTTTATTGTAGCGTCCTAATGCAGCCATGCTTTCCTCTTCTTCCTCCTCCTTCTTCCTTCTATCTTTAAAAGGCTAGACAACTGCCTATTTACTTTTACCAAGTATTGCTCATTCAAAAATGCAGGAACATGATTTTCAGGAGGGTTGGTTTCTAACATTTGTGAACCGTGATATAGAGCACCCACACTGACTTTCAAAAGTCGGCGCCTCTGCTAATTACAATACTTTTTGATTAAATTACGTTTAAAGAAGAATGTTACAAATTGCTCAAAACGTCGAGATTTTAAAAATGGATTAAATGTATTTACGATTAGATAATCGAATTTTTATCGCTCTGTTAGAAACCTAAAGGATCAGAACTACAGTCTGCATGCAGAAAAACCCATTTCTGAGCCAACAACGATTTTGACAAAAAACAGGAGCACCCCCTGTTTGAGAATTTTTGTTGATTAACACTACATTTTATGCATCATATGAATCAGGATTTCAAGGTCTATGAATTGGTGGCAACTATAATGCCTACGACGAATAGAATCGGAGATATAGCGATCAGCATCTTCCAAGATATAAAAGTGCAGGCGAATGGCAGTTAGGGCCTTCTCGTAGAGAGTTCTAGTTGCCACTAATTCATAGGCCTTGAAATTCTTATTTGTTCGATGTGTACAAAGTATTGTTTATTCGCCATTTAACACCCACCAGTTGCCTTCCAACTTAACCAAGACCTGAAGCTATGCTACACTTTGCTTCTCGCTGTATCTCCGGTTCTATTCCTCATAGAGAATTCTAGTTTCCACCAGATCTGAAAATTCTGCTTCATTTGATTTACCACACATGATGCTATAATGGACATATGACCAATGGCAATACTTTGGACTAAGCAGCAAGCCTAAAATTACTACACGAGTGTTGAAAAATCTACATCTACATCCGCAATCCACCCAAAGATTCGTAGTGGAGGGTACTCAGTATCACTACTAGTTACTTGCTTTCCTGTTCCACTCTCATATAGAACGAGGAAAAAACGAATGCTTATATGCATCTGTAGGAGCCTTTATCTCTCTAATCTTATCTTTGTGGTCTTTATGCGAAATGTAGGTTGGCAAAAGTAGAATCGTTCTGTAGTCCGCCTCAAATTCCGGCCCTCTAAATTTCTGCATCAGTGCCTCGAAAAGAACGTCGCATTCCCTCCAACGACTGCCATTTGAGTTCCCGAAGCATTTTAATAACGCCACAGACATTAATGATGAAGGTGAAGCATTGAATTAAAAATTTCTGTTTATAATAATATTCATTTCAATAACACTCGCGCATTGATCGAATCTACCAGTTACAAACCATAACTTCTTCTATTCGTTGTGTACAAACCTAGTCGCCTGCTTCTGCTCTTTGATCTCGTCTAAACCGATCTGGTGGGGATCCCTAACACTTGAACAATACTTAACACGGGGTCGTACAAGCGTTTTACATGCGGTCTCCTTTACAGACATATTACACCTTCCCAAAATTCTCACGATAAACTGAAGTCGACCATCTGCCTTCCCCACGACTGACCTTATACGCTCGTTCCTTTTCATATCGCTGTTCAGCGTTACGCCTAGGTATTTAAACGACGCGATCCTAACTAGCTGAACACTACTAATGCTGTATTCGAACATTACGGGATTGTTTCTCTGCATCACCTTACATTTTTCTACATTTAGCGCTAGTTGCCATTCCTCACACCACCTAGAAATTTGGACCAAGTCATCCTGAATCCTACTACAGTCGTTCTTATACACCACAGCATCAGCCGCAGATTGCAACTCACTCAGATCCTTTATGTAGATAGAAAAAAGCCGCGGTGGATTGAGACGCTATGCTCCGATGCTCGAGGCCATTCCCCTTCGGGGGTTCGAATCCCCCCTCGGGCATGAATGTCTGTACTGTCTTTAGTATAAGTTAGTGTATAAGTAGTTTGTAAATTTAGGCAGTTAAGTCCCATAAGCTTAACAAACTTTTTTTATACATATAGAAAATAATAGCGGCCCTATCACACTTCCCTGGAGCACCCCTGACGTTACCCTAGTCTCTGATGACCTCTCGCCATCGAGACTGGGTTCTATTAATTAAGTACTGTAGTTTTCCAGCCACGCACATATTTGGGTACCTATTGCATAAGCTCGTACCTTATTTCGCAGTCTGTAGTGCGGTACCGTGTCAAACGCCTTTCGAAAATCGAGAAATATGCTGTCTGCCTGTTGCCCTTCATCCGTAGCAGGCAAGATCTCATGAGAGAAAAGGGCAAGCTGGGTTTTACACGATCGATGCTTCCTAAAGCCGTGCTGATGCATGGACAGAAGCTTTCGCGTATCAAGGAAATTTGCTATATAAATCTTTATGAAATTTTGTACACGTAAGCTTCAATCCATGAGAACGGTCGCCGTAAGTGTTAGAATCACGTACGATACATAGTTCACGAGATATGACGTCATAAACAATGAGATGCGCGGAAAACTGCTGCATTTAGCGACAATAGTGCTCATTTTCTCCTAAACCACTGGGCGGATTTCAACCAAATTTGGTACACACATTCCTTGCCGTGAGGTACAATTGCTGCAGGGTTAAGAATCATATACGGCACATGATTCAGAAGGTATGACGTCATAAACATTAGGATTTGCAAGAAACTGCCACAAATGCGCCGAGACTTTATAAATACGCTATACGAGAATCAGAATACTTAGCGACTTGCAACAAACTTTATACATAATTTCAAACTTTTATTAAACTTTCTCTCGTTGACAACCATAGCAAAATGATGAAAGGAAAAAAGGTTTCTCGCCTACTACTTTTCCGCTGTTTATTGAGTAAAACTAAGGGATTCGGTATGACGTTACAATTTATAATTTGAACACTACAAATTGTAGCCGCAGGAAATTTTACACACAGTATACACGCATATAGTTGAGTGTACCTTCTAAGTTGTATCACAGTACGACAGATAGTTCATGAGATATGAGCACATAAACAGTAACGTTCGTGGAAAACCGCCCCTACTACTAATTGTATTCCCAAGAGATTTTACAGACATACAGCCCTTATACAAATGAATATATACAAAAATGGCAGGAATAAATAAATAAATACCCGGGCAACGCCGGGTTTTCAGCTAGTTCACAATAAATGAAAGCTAAGTAAGGGGCCAATGCCGCCGAGTTCTCTTTGTAAATCCAGATTGGTACCCCATCTGGACCTGGTGACTTCTTTGTTTTTAAGTCCCTCATCTGCTACTATACACCGGATATGCCTAATACTATGTCCTCCATTTGGGAGTTAGTGCGACCATCAAATGAAGATATCTTTGCATGCTCCTCCAGCGTGAATGATTTCTTAAATGTAAGAATTTAAAACTTCGGCGTTCATTTTTCTGTCTTCTATCACCACCCCAGAATGCTGGATAGAGACCTTCGATCCGCTTACCGATTTTACGTCGGACCAGAATTTTTTCGGGTTCTCGTCAAGATATTTCTTCTAAGGTGTGAGGGTGGTAGTTATTGTATGCTTCGCGCATTATTCTTTTTATAGACGCGCGAATCTCTACAACGTTGATCTGATTTGGTTTGCTTGACGCCGCGGTAGAGTAGCCGAGCGGTCTAAGGCGCCTCGCTCGGAGCGCAAGGTTGCTCGCCGTCAGAGGTTCGAATCCTCCCTGGGGCATGGCTGTGTGTGTGTGTGTTTGTCCTTAGATTAGTTTACCTTAGTTTAAGTAGTTTGTAAGCTACGGACTGATGACCACGCAGTTTGGTCCGATAGATTTACAAACATTTGATTTGCTTGACCTTTTTTGAAGCGAGAGTACAACTGCCTTTGCTTTCTCGGCATTTTTCGAATATTACTATAAAACCACGGTGGGTCTTTCCCGTCCTTAATCCACTTTGTCGGCACGTATTTCTCCGTCGCTTTATTTACAATGCATTTAAATTTTGCCCATAATTCCTCTACGCCCACCGCACCGGAACTAAACGATGTCCATTTATCCCTTAAGTGGGACGCAAACAATTTCTTATCTGCTCTTTCTAGTACAAACACTCTCCTAGGATTTTTGACCGATGTATTAACTTTGATGGCCATTGTCGCTATGACACATCACGATCACTAACCCCTGTCTCTACAGTGGCATCATTGACAAGGTCTGACTTGTTTGTAGCTATAATGTCCAAAATATTTCCATTGCGTGTGGGCTGATGATTTAGCTGCTCAAAGCAGTGTTCGGAAAACCTACTCAACAATATTTCACAAGCCTGCTTGTCTGTACCCTCTGTGGTGAAGGCATAGGGGTACCAATCTATACTCGGCAGGTTTAAGTCGCACGCAACTAATAAGGCAGCACACACCTCCATGCCCGAGGGAGGACTCGAACCTCCGACGCGGGAGGCCGCGCGATCCGTAACGTGGCGCTCCAGCACTTTTTTTTTTTTTTTTTTTTTTTTTTTTTTTTTTTTTTTTTTTTTTTTTTCACCCGGCTACTCCCGCGCGGCCGCGAATGTTCCGCGGTAAGACCAATTGATGGTAAACTCCAAGTGAGCTCGAATATCTCTAGTTTTTATCTTCACGGTATTTTCACGAGATAAACTGTAGTCAGGAGAAGGTAATATATTGATTGACTCACAGAGGAGAACAGAAATTAATCTGAAAGTTACCACATGTCTGCGTAACGCATCTTAATGTTTGAAATATATTTAAACATTGCTCATGCACTAGAGCAAAAACTGGAACATAGTTCTTTTATTTACAAGAAAATATTTAAATATGTTTTAAAACTGAATAAAAAGTATAATTTCTCCTAAATTATAACAAATTCCTAATCCGATACTGATAGACCTATAAATTTGTGTTCGTGAATTTTAAATAGCTATGGCAAAACTTGTACAGTTTAAAACTGGAAACGTGGGGTGCATGGAATAGATAATAGTAGGAGGTAGATGTTGATTTCAAAAATCACATAACAGTTCATATCGTTTGTAGTGCAACAAAATCGCAAGTGACGTTGCTGAAGTACTCATGTCTCACGTTTTAAAACCTTAACAGGCACAAATTTTCGCGCCCTTCTGTATGTACTGCTGGTAATAGTAAGACTATTATAATACTGTCACTGCTAGAGTCACTAGATATTGTACTAAAGGCAGCACAGTATACAAAAAAGCGCGCTTCTGTCACTCTCAGCGAACGAAATTGATTTTAACTGCATTTCACACCGCAAGCGACTTGGCATTATGGGAGACAAGACTATGTGAATGTGACCGGATCATGCCCCCCTCATTCTATTGGGGGCCCTGGACCCAGAATCAGAAACAGGCCCTCCCCCCTGTCTTTTTTTGCGGTTGCGTGCAGTAGTATATAATTGCAAGTTTATATCTTAATCACGCTCTTTTTATAATGTACTTTAACTTGATATAAATTTGATACAGTAAACTTCATTTAGAAAATTATTTTACTCTAAAATTGAGACTTTACTTACAATGGCCACAGCATGTCCGTAGTCAGAGTTTGGTTTCGGGGGAGGGGGGGGGGGGGGACGTATATTCTAACTTGTGAAGCTTTACAACATAAGTTGAACTAAAGGCGCAGATGTATTTCAATAGAGACAATATTAAATTTTATTCAATACTAGCTGAAAACCCGGCGTTGCCCGGGTATTTATTTATTTATTCCTGCCATTTTTCAGGTAGATATATTCATTGGTATAAGGGCTGTATCTCTGTAAAATCTCTTGGTAATACAGTTAGTAGTAAAGAAGTAATAGATTACTACTTAGTGCACGATGGGGCGGTTTTCCATGAACGTTACTGTTTATGTGCTCATATCTCATAAACTACATGTCGTACTGTGATACAGTTTAGAAGGTACACTCACCTGTATGCGAGTATACTGTCTGTAAAATTCCCTGCGACTACAATTTGTAATGTGGAAACTATAAACTGTAACGTCATACCTAAAGCCGTAGTTTTAGTCCACGAACAGCGGAACGTTACTGTTTATGTGCTCATATCTCATGAACTACGTGTCGTTCTGGGATACAATTTAGAGGGTACTTTCAAATATATGTGTGTACACGGTCTGTAAAATTTCCTGCGGCTATAATTTGTAATGTACAAATTATAAATTGTAACGTCATGCCGAATGCCGCAGTTTTACTCCACAAACAGCGGAAAAGTAGTAAGCGAGAAACTTTTTTCCTTTCATCATTTTGCTATGGTTGTCAGTGAGAAAAAGTTTAATAAAGGTTTGAAGTTATGTTTAAAGTTTGTTGCAAGTCGCTAAGTACCCGTAACGTCAAACTGCTGCGCCAACGGCGTGTGGCCGAGGGGACTGAGCGCTCCAGTCACGGTCTGCACGGCCACTACGGTCGGGGGTTCGAATCCCCCCTCGGGCATGGATATTTGTGCCGTCCTTAGTATAAGGTAGTTGATAAGTAGTTTGTAAGTTTAGGGACTGATGACCCCGTAGTTAAGACCCATAAGATTAACAAACATTTGAACATTTTTTTGAACCAACGGCGTGACTTTATAACGAATCCCTAAGCGGTATGACAACCACAGTAAAATGGTTAAAGAATTATATCATGTTTTATAGCTGCTATCTAGTCTACTTGGCATTTAATACTAGAAGGATCGCATGAAAGTTACTACGTGTAAGAACCTCTGGGGCCAAATTAATCCCATGCAGTTTTATTGCTTATACGACCAAATTGTGAAAGATAGTTCAGCGTAACCATCATATGTACTATTATTGATTTTGTAACAATGGAAGGTCCAGATTGGAATGTTGATAATATGCGGATAGCTAGCAACTCACCATAAAGATGATCGCTGAGCTGCCAACAAACCTGCTTGAAATGGTGCTATCCCACAATTACTTTTCCTTCAATGGCAAAATTTATATTCAAAAAGATGGGTTCGCAATGGGCAGCAGTTTAGCTGGCAGACATTTATGTTAATAATCTAGAAACAGAATTTTTCAAAGCAAATCAAACAGAAAAAGATAAAGTCATCTATTATAAACGCTATGTTGACGACACCCTGGTACTATGCAATGGCACAAAAAGTGAGATAGAAAACTTAGCTAAGAAACTAAATGAAGTACACCCCAAAATAAAATGCACAGTTGAACACCAAACACAACAAGGTATTAATTTTCTTGACCTTAACATAACGCATCACAACAACAAACACAAATTCCAAATTTACAGAAAACTAACAACTTCAGACGTAATTATAAAAAACTCCTCTTGCCATCCACAACAACAAAAACTTGCATTTTTAAATCGGCATTGAACCATATAAATAAAATTCATGCTGAACCTGCTAAAAAACAAAAGAAATTAACATTTTAATAACTATAGCCTACAACAATGATTATGACCCAACCATAATTGACACTTTAGATAAAAAACTACAAACCAACCATCAGAAGCTGAACAATCCAAATATATCTCAATGCCCTTTGTCGGAAACATATCATATCAACTTACAAAACTCTTTAAACCACACAATGTCAAAATATGTTTCCACACAAACAATAAAATACAAAATAAAATAGTTCACAACACTAAATCAACCAACACACCTTTTCAAAAATCTGGCATATACAAATTAAAGTGTGACAGCTGCTCATGCTACTATATAGGACAAACAGGAAGGAATTTTGAAATACGATACAAAGAACATATTGATGCACTCCGTTTAAAAAATTTAAACAAGTCAAGCTTTGCAGCCCATCTGGCTGAAAACAGCCATTCCATTACAAGCATAAAAACCAATCTCCAAATACTACACACTGCAGACAAAGGAATAAAGATAGACCTTTTAAAACAATTAGAAATGTTCATCCATAACAATAAAGCACCACACACCATCTTAAATGAGCAAACAGAACTGGAAAACAACTCTTTCTACAAAAATTTTAAAGACTCTTTTAAGCCTGAGGAAACCAAACATACATACACATACTTAGATCACATAACTCCTCCCCTCCCCCCTTTTGCCATTCCCAAATGCTACCCCAACTGCATATGTTTAATATAAATGCAATCTATGGATTTTTCTTCAAATGTAACATTAGTAAGAGAATATTGTAAATAGAAATGTATGAACATTTTAACTATTGAAACTGTAACTGGTAAATAAATTTAAAATAATATCTATGCATCAACTGTGATCTTTGGCAATTAGCTGTACATATCTCTGTATTGTTTATGTTTGTAAAACATGTGGAAAGCGAGTCCTGTGTTTTGTGAGCAGCTTTTGAGCACTAAAATGCTTGAAAAATCACCTACCATCAAACAGAAATGTGAACTAACTGCCGGCCGCGGGGCCGAGGGGACTGAGGCGCTCCAGTCACGGTCTGCACGGCCACTACGGTCGGGGGTTCGAATCCCCCCCTCGGGCATGGATATTTGTGCCGTCCTTAGTATTAGCTAGTTCATAAGCAGTTTGTAAGTTTAGGGACTGATGACCCCGTAGTTAAGTCCCATAAACTCTATAAACATTTGAACATTTTTTTTAACTAACTGTAAGTAGTTGTTTCGAATACAATTTAAACTTGTAAATATTGAAATTTAGTGCCAAAGACAAAGCTCACACATCATTTTCTATCTTACCCCAGCCAAACGAGTTCCACAATGTTGTAAACAACATATGAAACATGTATACCGCCTGATGATCCACTGCCAGGCAGTTCGAAACCGGTTGTGGTAAATAAATACGTAAGAAAGGTGACTGGTTGCTGTTATTTTCTGATTTCTTTAAACTCATATTCACATCCATACAACTTGTAAATTTTCGGCCATGGCCTTCGTCAGAAAAGATCACACTCATTCACAAAAACAATGTCTCAGGCATAACTCATCCATACGTGACGGCCATCCCCAGCTGCCCTACCGCAATCAGAGCTGGAATGTATGGCATTGTTGTCGCATATTGAAACAACAAGGAAACAACAGTTGGTTTTATTTTGCACAGTAATACAAGGAAACATGCCGAAAATACAGAGAAACGCTATGAGGGGCCAAATTGCCCCTGCGGTCGTTCTAGGTAGTAATCTTAATATTTAGGAATCTGTTTGAAGTAGAACACTCTAAAATAGGGTGCACAATACTCTATATAAAAGATGAAAAACTCACAGAAGTCAACTCATTTCACTTAACGGTTTGATCAGGACACATGGGAAAAATTGGTAAAGGGGCCAATTCGGCCTCTCGATCCATCCAGTGTAAAATGATTTTTAAATGGCGTATAACGTGTTAAGCTGTACTTTTCAGAATTCCTGGTAGATTAATTTCGTATCACCCCCGTTTATCTTTCTTCCGCATTTAATCACGACAGTACTACCGCCCGGATAGTTCAAATGTTTGTAATTCTATCGGACCAAACTGCATGGTCATCAGTCCGTAGCTTACAAACTACTTAAACCTAGGTAAACTAACCTAAGGACAACACACGCACCCATGCCCCAGGGAGGACTTGAACCTCCACAGCGAGCAACCGCGCGATCCGCAGCGAGACGCTTTAGACCGCTCGGCTACTCCACCGCGGCCCGGATAGTTCACCAATTGCCTTTGCCAAGTGAAATGTATGTGTTCAAATACGAACAAAATGCGGAAAATTTAAGCTAAAACAAGGAAAATATTCAACAAAATATACCAACATGAGCTTAAAAACAACGAAATTGTACCTAAAACTAACACAACATAAATCTGGAGAAATAGGAATGTAACAATTTATTAGGTGTTTTTAATATTACAGTGACACTAAAACTATTATCTATTTATCTTATTTATGGCTTTATAGTAAACTGGTAAATATTTTTCCAAATATTTAAGAACGGCCTTACTAACATCTGGAATAATATTTTTCGCATATTTCTGGAGTCCCCTCTGGCTGAAGAAATAGAAATTCTTTGTTGCAATATCCGGTATCGTAATGCCTGATGTAGTGTTTCTATAAGTTGATAATAATTTCACGGCAAATATGAATTTGCAGAGTTTCTCATCTAATAACAAAAGTTTACTTACAAATTATTCGTAGAAACGGAGGAACTGAAGATGTTGCACCGGCTGAGGGCAGCCTCTGCAGACACTGTCCACTGTTGTGGGCCTAAAGCGCCGTGTTGTACGCAAAAAGGCGAACTGCGCCTGTCGGCGACATCAAACATTTCTGGTGTTACGACGCAAATCTCCGGCCGATTGGGCGACAAATCGAAGTGAGTGTTCAGTGTTGCCAGATGGCAGAGAGACAAAATACCTACAGTCTCACAAAAGTGTACCTACGTTTCACTACTTTCTCCCTACCACCTCATTAAAGCCCCTACATCAGGGGCGTAGTCAGGATTTGGGTCTGGGAGGTACTGAATCCAGGACTCTGGCATCATACCTCAAACTGATTTGTAACAACAACAAAAAATAACTAAATAAAATAATAAATGGCTTTCGAAGAGTAAAGCGAAGGTATGTTGAAAACGAATATCTAGCGTTTTGTTCATTATAATGTAGGCAGTCCCAGTGGCGTAACCAGGACTTGACTTTGGGGGAGGGGGGGATAGATCTGCTTGTCGAGAAAAATTTTTGTCAGTTTCCAGACAGTTTCTTCACTCCCGTTGAAGAAACTAATTCACTCCTATCCAATGAAAGCTTATGGTAAAACACCCCAAGTTTCCAATCTTTACCTTTACCAGATTGCTGTTTTACGATTTCTTTTTTCTTTTTCGTCTTTTTTTCCCTTCTTTTCGGGGTCTAGGGGGGGGGGGGTTCTATCCCCCTCATCCCTCCCCCACCCTCCCCATAGTTACGCCACTGGACAGTCCCAAATGTTTTAGCGGTTTCTTGTCAACATCTTTTCACTTACAAATACTAACTAGTATATCGTCCTGACGTAAATAAATAACACTCTAGTCAAGGTAATATAAAGTCTTTCGTTCATGGAAACAATGAATTTTTCTTGAGCTGACTTTTCTAACACTATTTCCAAAGCGACTTTCCATTCCACTAACATACTTTGACATCATCATATTTCGCATCAATTTTAATGTGTCTGAAACTCAGTTTTCAAATTAATATTTTTTGCTATGAACAGAAAACATACGCCGTCTAAACTATCATTGGCTACTTCAAATTCGCCACCATTTGTCGTCTTCATTCCCGCGTGTTGACTGTTGCCAACATTACCCGCTAGGCCTGTCTCGGCGACTGTAAAATTTTACCAAAGTACCTACGCGTCGTGGACTTTTGGATGAAAATGCCCTACATGATTTTAATGCTTAAAATTACCTACGTGTAGGGAAAATTCCCTACGTCTGGGAACAGTGTGTGTGTTGTAACTGGTTCACGTGAAGTAAGACTGTCGTGGTATTACCACTACTGTCCCGTTAAACGAAAAGTAGACAAAACTAAAGGTGCTCTCCATGGCGGGATTAGTGTGAATGTATCATGTTAATATTGTAAATTCGACGATTTTTTCCTTTTGCTATGAAACAAGACTATTCATTAAATAGTGACAAATTTCGAAGGCGACCTCTAGTTCGGGGCCCCCGGCGGCCACGGTACTTGCGTTTGCCTTAATCAGGCCCTGAATCGTACAAAAATGTCTAATTGTTCAAATGTTCAAATGTTTGTAGAGCTTATGGGACTTAACTACGCGGTCATCAGTCCCTAAACTTACAAACTACTTATGAACTAGCTACTACTAAGGACGGCACAAATATCTACGCCCGAAGGGGAATTCGAACCCCCGACCGTAGTGACCGTGCAAACTGTGACTGACGCGCCGCAGAACGCTCGGCCACCGCAGCCGGCAGTCTAATTGTTCTAATCAGTAAAAAAAAAAAAAAAAAAAAAAAAAAAAAAAAAAAAAAAAAGTGCTTGAAGCTTTTCTCATAAAAGTACTGAGAACCTTCATTGGATCCTTTTATGGTTGACAGACTGCAGGCCTTCTGAAGACGGTTTACATTGGTAGAATTTCAAAGAAGCTTTCAATACCTGCTGAAGGATACTTTGAGATGGGCTTAGTGATTTTAACTTCCAGGTCATTACTTTCTAGGTCCACGAAAGCCAAAAACTAGTGAAAATAGATGAAAAAATTGTTCATAGCTCGCAAATATTGTTGTCAAAATCTGGCATAACATTTGATGCTTACAGCTGACGTTGTTCAGCCGTCCTTTCATTTGCATCAGGTTTCCTGTTGATAATCTCTGATAAAATGCCAACTGCCTCAATTTCTTTTAACTACGGGGTCATAAGTCCCTAAACTTACAAACTACTTATGAACTAGCTAATACTAAGGACGGGACAAATATTCATGCCCGAGGGGGGATTCGAACACTCGACCGTAGTGGCCGTGCAGACCGTGACTGGCGCGCCGCAGACCGCTCGGCCACTGGCGGCCGGCAGACATTAAAGATAAGACATCTTTATTTTTCTACATAATTTTCAAGTACATTGAGACATTTGTCAAACCGCTTTATAAGCTTCAAAAAGCCGTCCAGGAAAAAAACAGGGCGTTGCATAGGGGAGAAGCGTCCGGTTATGGACTAAAAACATCCGTCATCACCTGTCCGAAAGAACTTCAAAACCACTCCGTTTGAAGATAAAGTGCTACACCGTTTTCTGGGACGCCCAAGAAGTTTTGTTGCTGGACATTTCAGAGGATGCAACCATCAATGCTGCGCGGTACTGTGCCACTGTGTCGAAATTGAAATGTTCAATTGTTTGTAAATTTATCGGACTCAACTGCGTAGTCATTAGTCATTGGCTACAATCTATTTAAACTAAGGTAAACTAACCTAAGGACAACACAAACACCCGTGCCCGAGGGGAACTCGAACTCGAACCACCACAGCACGGCGTCCCAGTGCGCACGCCTATTCCGCCGCGGCGTCGAAATGGAAAGAGGTGATTCGGAAAAAGCGGCCTGGCCTTCTCAGATCTGGCGTTCTGCAATTGGACGACAATGCGAGACCACACTCGGCGACGGCAGCGCAAAACCATATTGCAACTCTTGGTTGGGAGCGCCTACACATCCGCCATACAGTCCTGATCTCGCACCAAGCGACTTCCATCTGTTTTCAACTTTGAAGAAGACTCTCGGCGGAAGGCGCTTTGGAAGCAAAAAAAGCAATGCTGACGTCAAACAAGCCGTTCAACGCTTCTTCCGTGTGCGACGACGCGCTGATTTTTTTTTTTTTTTTTTTTTTTTTTTTTTTTTTTTTTTTTGGACTTTTTTATGCTTATAAAGCGATCTGACAAACGTCTCAATGTTTTCGGAAATTATTTACAAAAATAATGATACGTCTTATCTTTAATGTCTCATTCTATTTTTTTCCTTTAATACGCAACACTGACCACAGTGGACAGGAGAAATTTCTTTACCAACTCCCCTCGTATATGACTGTGCTTTTATTACCGCAGAAGTATACACAAAAACTATTTCTAGTGCTATCGTAACCAAACAGTAGTATTGCAAAAACAATCTAGAAAGTGACACTTCGATTGCCCAGTTCACAGTCATACTACACTCCCGGCCATTAAAATTGCTACACCACCAAGATGACGTGCTGCAGACGCGAAATTTAACCGACAGGAAGTAGATGCTGTGATATGCAAATGATTAGCTTTTCAGAGCATTCACACAAAGTTGGCGCCGGGGGCGAGACCTACAACGTGTTGACATGAGGAAAGATTCCATCCGATTTCTCATACGCAAACAGCAGTTGACCGGCGTTGCCTGGTGAAACGTTGTCGTGTAAAGAGGAGAAATGCGTACCATCACGTTTCCGACCTTGACAAAGGTCGGATTGCAGCCTATCGCGATTGCGGTTTATCGCATCGCGACATTGCTACTCGCGTTCGTACGATCCAATGACTGTTAGCAGAATATGGAATCGGTGGGTTCAGGAGGGCAATACGGAACGTCGTGCTGGATCCCAACGGCCTCGTATCACTTGCAGTCGAGATGACAGGCATCTTATCCGCATGGCTGTAACGGATCGTGCAGCCACGTCTCAATCCCTGAGTCAACAGATGGGTACGTTTCCAAGACAACAACAATCTACACCAACAGTTCGACGACGTTTGCAGCAGCATGGACTATCAGCTCGGAGACCATGGCTGCTGTTACCCTTGACGCTGCATCACAGACAGGAGCGCCTGTGATGGTGTACGCAACAACGAACCTGGGTGCACGAATGGCAAAACGCCATTTTTTCGGATGAATCCAGGTTCTGTTTACAGCATCGTTATGGTCGTATCTGCGTTTGCCGACATCGCGGTGAACGCACATTGGAAGCGTATATTCGTCATCATCATACTGGCGTATCACCCGGCATGATGGTATGGTGTGCCATTGGTTACACGTCTCGGTCACCTCTTGTTCGCATCGGTGGCAATTTGAACAGTGGCCGTTACATTTCAGACGTGTTACGACCCGTGGCTCTACCTTTCATTCGATCGCTGCGAAACCCTACATTTCAGAAGGATAATGCACGACCGCACGTTGAAGGTACTGTACGGGCCTTTCAGGATACGGAAAATGTTAGACTGCTGCCCTGGCCAACACATTCCCCAGATCTCTCACCAATTGAAAACGTCTGGTCAATGGTAGCCAAGCAACTGGCTCGTCACAATACGCCAGTCACTACTCTTGATGAACTGTGGCATCGTGTTGAAGCTGCATGTGCATCTGTACCTGTACACGCCATCCAAACTCTGTGCACAAAACAAAGTTACATTTTCATTGTCAAAAAATTATAATTAGTATGATTGTGAAATAGGGTATTGAGTTGAAGAGGTCGGTAGGAGCGGCAGAATTTGAATAGCCTACTGGCGGTAAATGTGAAACTCCGCCACTGGAATTAGTCAACACCTCCTGCGAAGAATTCGTCTTGAAATTACAGAATACACCGGAAATAAAGATATTGTACTCAAGATGAACGAGTAATGTCTGCCGAGTAGATTTGAAGTGGTTGTAACACTCTACAGCAACGGTCGGCAACTGACGGAACGCGGTCCAGGTCCGGAAAGCGGAAGGCCAAAATATTTTGAAAGCATAACTTACACACTCAAATTATTTAAAAAAATTGTAGATTGCAATTCATATGAGCGCCACTCTTTTAAGTTTGTCATGATGTGCAACGCTGGAGAGTACACTGACGAGAGGTGGTAATAGGCAGCAAGCTAGCCGTTATGCACATAAAATTCTGAACATACTAATGCAGCACAAGAACATTACTTAATGAGTAAGGAAATTCTATAAATCGACTTCAGACTTTAACAATATCTGAAACCTCTATTTAAGCGGTCAAGGCACATCCATTTAAACACCATTTTTGTGCTCCTAACGAACGAAAGCCTGAATCTTCTTTGGAAAACTTGTTCCGAGTTCAATCGTCGGCGGCGATGTTTGACAGTGAGCGGCTTTTTTTTGCGGGGCGGCTCCTCCGATGTGCCTCGCCACGTGCTGTGCGCTGGCCGCCGTTGTTTTTGCAAACAACAAATCCAAATAAAGTACACAAACTTTATCGCTACTTCGTCACTAGTTTCTCCGATCTCATGCTGAGCGTTTCGTTATTATCGAGGCTTTAACGTTTCTTCTGCATCCACATACATTCTAAAAAGCGTAAAGTTTATGGTGAAATTAGGAAGCTTTTGCCTGAGTGGATTGAAAAATACTGTTTTACGCTGTCTGATAGGTCTGGAGCTGCTCTCGTTTGCCTCATATGTAACAGAACTGTCACTCTTATAAAAGTGCCAATTTAAAACGACACTACGAAACATCTCATTACCAGAATGAGGGAGAGCTTCTGTGAAGATTGGAAAGTAGGAGGCGAGGTACTGGCGGAAGTAAAGTTGTGAGGCGGCATCGTGAGTCGTGTCGGGATAGCTCAGTCGGTAGAGCCTTTGCCTGCGAAAGGCAAAAGACCCAAATTCGAGTCCCGGTAACGGCACACAATTTTAATCGGCCAGGAAGTTTCATCTCATTACCAGTTTCATAAAAATTTTCCTTTGGGTAGTAAAACTTGCCAAGAAAAATTCCAAGCATATCAATTTTTTTTTTATTTTTTTTTTTCTACTTTGCCCTATGAGCGAGCAAGAAAAAACTGCAGAAGCAGCGATGCGTGTGTGTTGGACGCTTAATAAACGCTAGAAATCATTTTCAGAGTCTGAGATAGTAAAAAAATGTATGTTGCAAGTGGTACTTTTGGAAGAGAAGAATGTTGTAGCTGTCGCAATTCAAGGCAGTGGCGGACTAAGAGGGGGGGGGGGGGGGCGGAGGGGGCGGACCGCTCCGGGCCTCCAGTCTTGGGGGGCCTCCTAATACCTCGAAAGCAAGTTCTTTTTTTTTTTTTTTTTTTTTTTATCTCGCATGGCATATCGTTCTGCTGGGGCCTCCAAATTTCAAAAGCTACTTTTTTTAGACTGTCCCATGTCTCTCGTCCTGGGGGCCTCCAATTCTTTTTTTATAGTAATACATATATTTCCAAGTGGACGGAGGGGCGTCAGTTTGTTCTGCCGCCGCCCCGGGCCTCCAACAGCCTTAGTCCGCCACTGATTCAAGGTATTCCATTGTCGACAAAACGTAGGACTAATACAAGAAGAACTGAAATTTTGGCTGTCGGCAATAAAAGTAGTTTGATCGAACTTTTGCAGAAGACGCCTTTCTATGCCATAGCACTCGATGAATCATGCGACATAGTTGATGAAGAACAAATGTCCATTTAGATACTGAATGCTAAGAACTTTGGTAGGAATTACTAACAATATTGCCGTTGAAAGGCAATACTCGCGGAGATTTATTCAGAACTTTTGATGACTTCATGACAAAATCAAACATTAGTTATGATAAAATGGTGTCGCTTTCAACTGACGGGGCCCCAGCGATGATCGGCAAAGAAAAAGGACTTGTAAAGACACTCAAAGATAAGACTGCTCGGCTACTATCTTATCAGTGCATAATTCACCAGGTTGTCCTTTGTGGTAAACTTAATGTGACTCTGAAAGAAGTAATGGGCAGGTGGATCAAGGCAATTAATTTTATGAGGACTCGTTCTTTTCTGCACAGATAGTTCAAAGAGTTTCTTTCTGAGTGCGATTCGGCGCTTTCTGACTTACTGCAGCACAACAACGTTTCAACAAGATTCTTAGAAAACCTCGATTCACCAGAAGCAATAAACTATTTGTAGTTCCTTGAGAACGAACGCAGTAAGAGTGAAAGACATTCTTTAACATATAATGCGATCAATAACGAGCTATAAGGGAATGGGAAATCAATATGTGATTTGGTTCAAAGTGTATCATCTTTCAAGCGCCAAATTCAGACGTGTGGCAAAAAAACAAAAAAAAAAAAAAAAAAAAAAAAACAAAAAAAGCCAAACACAAACTACCTTCTTTCACAAAGCGTGTAGCATCCGGCGCATGTTTTTCGAACGGTTGATTTATATTGAATACTTTTTGTTAATTGAAATCAGTGAGCCTGTGTGTGCATCTCCCTAGCCAGTGTAGTGCTTACTGCCCGTCCACCTTGCCAGCTGTTGTCTCGCTTCTGGCCGCCAGTTCCCACGGGTGCCAGCATGCTCTCGAGCTGGAACAGCCTGTACAGTGTACGTGATGACTCAGCCGGGAGAATCCCTGTCGCATCTAGAAAAATACCAGCGAATTACTAGCGAAATCTGTACGTTGAAAGAACTGTACTGGAAACTAACAATTGCAAGTAATAACAGGTAAGGAGGATTACACACAAACACACACACACACACACACACACAGTAATAGTTCAGTCAGATATCCCAGAAATGACAAAAAACTTGATACACTACTGGCCATTAAAATTGCTACACCAAGAAGAAATGCAGATGATAAACGTGTATTCATTGGACAAATATATTATACTAGAACTGACATGCGATTACATTTTCACGCAATTTGGGTGCATAGATCCTGAAAAATCAGTATCCAGAACAACCACCTCTCACCGTAATAACAGCCTTGATACGCCTGGGCATTGAGTCAAACAGAGCTTGGATGGCGTGTACAGCACGGCGTTCCGTATTGCCTTCCTGAACCCACCGATTCCATGTTCTGCTAACAGTCATTGGATCGCAAGCAACGCGAGCTACGCAGCAATGTCGCGATACGATAAACCACAATCGCGATAGGCTACAATCCGACCTTTATCAAAGTCGGAAACGTGATGGTATGTATTTCTCCTCCTTACACGAGGCATCACAACAACGTTTCACCAGGCAACGCCGGTCAACTGCTGTTTGTGTATGAGAAATCGGTTGGAAACTTTCCTCAAGTCAGCACGTTGTAGGTGTCGCCACCGGCGCCAACTTTGTGTGAATCCTCTGAAAAGCTTATCATTTGCATATCACAGCATCTTCTTCCTGTCGGTTAAATTTCGCGTCTGTACATGGCCCCCACATTCGATTACCGGCCCTGGACCCAGCATCACAAACGGACCCTCCCCCTCCCCCCTATTTTACAGTCGCGTGCTACATTAAAATCTCATGGTTACTTGTTACCAATACTGTGCTTAGAATGTAACTGAACTAGAAAATACAGGGTATAGAGTAACTACTTCATTAGTCCACACTAGACTTTATTTATAAAATTGTTTTACTTAAAAATGATCGCAGCAAGTAAATTTATTTGTCTGGCAAATGTAAAATAAATATAGTTACAAAAAACTTAAATTAAAATTACTATCAGCCATAGGCACTGACTACAGAGAAAGTCTGCTTAATAATAGCCTTACGCGCTTTTTTCTGACTAAACTGATCAATTATGTCGGAAAGTCAAGAGATTTGGCCAGCTCATTCTCAGCTGATAAAATTGCTAAATGATTAAGACGACTTTGGTCTGTTGTACTCCTTCGTCAGTTTACTAAACGATCTTTCAGCCGTAGACACTGTTACTGGAATGGTACAGAAAAGTCTAATTGCAGTACATAGGTTCAAAAAAATTGCTTGAAGGTTTTGCTTGTATATGGAATTCAGAATTCTCATCGGGTCCCTTTCTAATTGGAAGACTGTATACCATGGACGCTCTTCGTGTGTAGAATTTCTTCAACTAAGCTGTCTGAATCTGAGAAGTCTGAAGAATATTTTGAGACAAGATTGGTGGTTTTGATTTGCAGTTCATCATTTTCTAACTCCATGAAATCCAAAACTGGTGAAAACAGATCACAAATTTGTTCACAGCTCGTAAATTGTATTGTCAAGTCTGTCATGATGAAATCCAAAACAGGAAGGAAAACAGACAAATTGAACTCATTAAATGCTTCTAACTGAAAGTGTTCAAGCGCTTTTTCATGTCCAGTGGATTTCCTTTTGATAACAAACTGATGTAATACCAATTACCTCGGCAACTACTGTAGCTACATTTAAAATGGTTTCCCATGAATCTCGAAGGACCTGCTTTTGATTAAGGAAATCCTTAAGAGAAATTCTTTGAGAGAGGATTTTTTTTTTTTAATATCATCAATAGGCCTTTGAAGGATGCAAAGTACTTCTTAAGTCCCAAAATAGTATTTCTTGCTGATTAGAGTTAATGTGGGTACCTTATCCACTTGCAACAAGTCTAAAAGTGTGAGGACTGAAGGATACACCAGCCAGCCGCGCTGGTCGAGGGGACTGCGGCGCGCCAGTCACGGTCTGCAAGGCCACTACGGTAGGAGGTTCTAATCCCCCCTCGGGCATGAATATTTGTGCCATCCTTAGTGTTAGCTAGTTCGTAAGTAGTTTGTAAGTTTAGGGACTGATGACCCCGTAGTTAAGTCCCATAGACTATACAAACATTTGAACATTTTTGAATATCCATGACCGAACGAGGGTTCGACCCTCCGACGCGGGAGGCCGCCCGATCCGCAACGTGGCGCTCCAGACCGCTCGGCTACTCCCGCGTGGCCATAGGGAAATAAATTCATTTAGTGAGTACAATGATAGTGGACTTGACCTGTCATACTTTGTCATCAGTTGGTTTTCTTTTCTGCGGCTAGATGGTCACAAGGTACTTCGTGATTTTTGACAATAACTTCCAAAATTTCTAAAAAAAAAAAATATTCCATTGTGAACATCATCAATCTGGGTATTTTCGCCTTGGGAAGCTAAACCTCTACTACTCAAGAATAAAGTTGTGTCAAGAATTCTTTTGTAATACAGCTTTCCACCTTGTTGCTTCACAATTAATCATACGTTGAAGATTACAATCGACACCATGGCCTATCAGTGATAACTGAAGGGTTTTCCATTCTAGGTAAAGTTTTGGATGCTCAGCTGTTTTTCATGCATCGGTAACAACCTGTAAAGTCTTTTGTACGGAATTGTTGTTTGGAGAAAATCCTCCTTTTGTAAGTTTGCTTTGATTTGATTTAAGAATACTGCAAGGGAAACAATGAATACTGTTTTTTAACTCGCTCCACATTAACCATTCACGTGGAAATGGTTTACTTGATCTGTTAGCTGTTTTCATGTACAACAATGTCTCATGAAAGTGTTTCTCTGAAAGGTCAACTGGAAAAGACTTTTATCTTGTTTCAAAAGCTGAAAAACCAACGCAATACGACGCTATTTCCTGTCGCAGTTTATCACTCACCACTCGAGGCCAAGTACTGTGATCGTCCAAAATACAACAGTTGCTTCCATCAATTTTCATACAAAGGTCTAGATTAACACATTGTTCACTACATTCAAGAAGGAAATCTGTGTCATTTTTTGTTTGTTCTGCTTCAATTAGATGTTCATATATCACAGTATCTTGTTGTGATGCGATTTCTTTTACATCTTTTTGGGCTGAAACCGAATGAACTACAGAACACGGAGGTCGGTTATCTGGGGCTGTTGTAGTTTCTGACATAGCATGAAATTTTGTAATAGTCTGGCGACCTTCATCTGCTTTTTCTAATTTGTCTCTTTGTAGTTTTCTTTTCAAAGCTCCAGATTTATGTTTGTAGCGCGACATCTTAAATTGTTGCGTTATGTTATCTGAAACAAAACAATACATTTCATTTAAAGCACAGTGCTTTCAAGAGGCGCTGATCCAGTATGGCAATGGGATCACAGGGCAAGTGCCCTCCTCCTTTGGATTACGACCCTAATACTCTATTTTTATTAGTTGCAAAATTTTGTAAATGTAATGAGATTTCTGTTTGACAGAATCGTCATCACTACGTAAATTATACAAAAAAAGTCAAACATTTTGATAGAATGACTGAAACATCAACTCGAAACACTCCGCGCTTAAGCTGTGCTGTCGACTGAGCTCATAAATAATGGTATCTGTATCTGACTAAGTAATTCTGAGTTACAAGTAATCTTTTCCCCTTGACATACGTTTAAATTAGGTTCTGCTGTATTTAAATTTTTTCTCAATACCTCTGAGTTTTTGCTTCGCCCTATTTTATAAATCAATCAAAACATAACTCAGGTGCAAATATTACGTATATAAAAAACTAAACATTTGTTAATATTTCTGTTTAGAATAAGTTTTTAGAAGATAAAAATGTTCAAATGTTTGTTTAGCTTATGGGACTTAACTACGGGGTCATCAGTCCCTAAACTTACAAACTACTTATCAACTACCTTATTCTAAGGACGGCACAAATATCCATGCCCGTGGGGGGATTCGAATCCTCGACCGTAGTGGCCATGCAGACCGTGACTGAAGCGCCTCAGTCCCCGCGGCCGGCTTTAGAAGATAGGCAACGGACTTGAAAACTGCCTCTCCCTAAGAGAAACTCTGGATACGCGCCTGAATATACATTTAATCTACGTTTTTCGAATTGGATTGTTGGTAATGGTTTCTCTTACCTTACGTTGTTCAAGAATATCATCACATAAATCATCGTAGCAAAACGAAGTACTTTCTGTAATGTAACTTTACATCAAACGTAACCAAATAACGTAATCACTTTCGTAGAAGGAGAGAAAAATATAAAATTCAGAACACATCACAGGAAGCTGACAGGTGGACTGCATGCGACTGATGACCAGTGCAAGCGGCTTGGCCGTGGCGCAGACGGTCAGCTGTCAGTGGAGAACACAGCAGTCAAATGCGCCAACAGCTGCCGCAGGCCTCAAGTTGCGCGCCGCGTCGGTTGGCACACTTCACACGACATACGCAGTGACAGTAACTGCTAGCACCAGTTTCATGAAACTATTTCAATAAACGGTTTGTCATAAACATTTGTCTGTTAGTTAAACAATATTCTAACATTAAATTGGATAAAAATATTTTTCCAGTATGAATTAACATAATTGAAAAATTATACTGCATGTGACCATTCCCGGGCCCCCGTGAGGTCCGGGCCCTGGACCCAGGGATCCACCCAGCTCCACCCTTGTGGGGGCCAAGCGTCTGTAGCACGTGATCTTCGTGGTGTAGCAATTTTAATGGCCAGGAGTGTATTAAAATGCAAATTATTGTATGCCCGCGCAATGTTATGACCATAATAAGTATTCACCTACACCAGACATTGTTCTCATGTTGTTTCGGTGATGTAATGGACAGCGTTACCGTTACGATACTCTGAGGCATAATGCGAGAGGTAGTAGCTTCATGTCGCGCCATTACTTATATTTCTTTCATTGTAGCGACGGAAAACTTATTTTTTGTCTTTCTTACGAGTGAGTACACAATCATGTTCTACATTATTCCGTGTTATTTATTTTTCGATCAGGTTTTACCTACGACAGCGGTGGCACAGTGCGCAGCTGCTGATGTGACGGTATAGTTGCACCTTTTCATGTCAGTCCCTTCATATCAACGCAAATGTTTTGTTATGAAGTACCCTCTCTAAGAGGATATTTTATTTACTGAAAGGACAAGACGTACATACAAGAATCTGTCAACCATAGAGCAGGAACAGTATTAGTTACTTACTTCTTGGTCACCACTAAAGACTATTTATTAATGTCATTATATGTGGTTGAGTTTTCAAAGAGTATAGATAACCTGGCAAAGCAGTTCTATTGCCTTGTTGATTATAATGTTGCTTGTCACAAAAGTTCCATTTTTCCCTATATCTTGTTGGTCTGAGAAATTAATTACCCTAGAATCGCAACCAAACAACATACAACAGTAAAACGGGTTATTAGGCTATTACACAAGAACCTTGTTTATCCGGTCCCCATAATCGACTACTGAGTGTTCGCTGCCGTATTGCGGTCCGAGACATCATTCAATTAACTACCTCCGTCAGTATAGTACCTATTTCATCATTCGCTTTTTCATCAGTAAATTACTTCCAACATGTATCGATGGCTAAAGTTGGGATCACTGAAGAAGCAAGCAGTTTCTCCATCGCCTTCAGAGCAAGGGAATCTCCCGGTGCAAATTAAAGAGGAAGGAGGACAGCCAAATGAAGAACATCCACATGAAGCGCCACAGCCGCATTTATTATGTGTAGTCTCTGAAAGTGCTCCATTGATCGCAGTACGGTGTGGAAGTAGAATAACAAATGTTTCCAGTTACAAAGTGCCGTCATTTTGAGGGCATTCATCCGGACTTCGAGTCTAAATACATTGATTTTTTCAAGGGGAAGGGCACTGAATTAGCTACTTCTCAAAACTGCATGAGAACTCATGCAAAAACAGTTAATGAAAACGCATTAAAACCTTCCTTCTTAGTAAGCTACCGAGTGGCAAAGGCAGGCAAAGCTCGTTCCATTGCAGAAACATTCATAAAACAGAGTTTTATCGATTTGTTTCCTGTTTGCTAGACAAAAACGCAGTAAAATTTGGTATCTTCTGAGCTGCTCTCAAACAATACTGTCAAAAGAGACGCCTGGTTGACATGTCAAATAACGTGAAAAAATCTCTGGTTTCTCGCATCCAAAACAATTCATTTTTTCTCCAAATAGATCAATCTACTGACGTTGCGGGATTAGCGATTTTGTTGGTTTTTGTCCGTTATGAATACCCAGGATGTTTCACAGTGGACCTCTTCTTGCGAAAACCACTATCTGCCAATAAAACAGATGCTGAAATAATTATTTCGTTTATTGGACGAGTTTTTAAAGATCAACGAAATATGTTGAACTAATTGCACCGATGTGTTCACACATGGTGCAGAAACTATGACTGGTCAAACAACTAGAGTGATCATGAAAGTTAAACTCTAATAACTGCAGCAGTAGTCATTGCGCTTTCCACAGACTTACTTTCCTTCAGAAAGTTTTTAGATGAATCCGTCCAAATTACTGATTACATAAGTATAAATTAATGAAATGCAGCAACCAGTTGCTTGTCGTTATTTATTTTGAACTTTAACGACGGGGTTTGGGCGCTTGAGTGCCCTTCTTCTGGTCTCTATACAGACAAACAAGTGCATTTGTATACAATAAGGCTATAGAACGTATAAAAGTCGATTACAGAAATGTGCAGCAGTTTCGAACCAAATAGAATGTAATAAAGATAAGTTCATATAATAGGATAAAATTAACACTTACATTTTTGTACTGTTGCTTATTAAATAAACATGCTACTAGTGGAATCAACGCTAAGTGCAAAGATTATGGAATGAATAACAGTCAGCTGGTAACAAAGTATCTATGGATGAGACTTATAGTAAAGGAGTAACGATAAAAAAGGGAAAGAAGGCTATGGGAAAACTGTAATACTCAAAGTAGTTGAAGAAAAGCATAAAGAGAGGAGCAGGTGACTGATAAATCAGTCGCTTAGCAGATTAAAATTCAGTAGTCTAGAAGTACAATGATAAGTGGCGCCATAGGCGGAATATTTCAGAACTACCAGCTGACACAGTAGTAGGATGCTTAGAATGTCACTGGTAGGGCATCTGTCAATATAAAGAATTTGTCATTGTGTCTATGGCTTCAAAATTTAATGGGGATAGATTGATGAAGTGATTATCATACAACAAATAAGTTAAGGATGTAGGTTATAAGTTTTAAGATGCGTGAACTAATGTGCAAAGAAATGTGAATGGTTACAGTAATATTAACCTAGTGTTACAATTGGTACATCTAGTCAGGCAACTGAAGAGAGTTAAACAGTCAAATTGCTAGGAATACACCAAAGAGGATAATCATGTAGAGCAGATCATGGTGCTTTAAGATACAATAAGAGTAAGTGGTGGCTGGGTTTTTTAAATAAAATAAACAAGTCACTATCATAATGGTAGTGAGTATTGCATAGTGCATTTAACAAGGTGGGGGCATAAACCTATCTTTAATATGAGGCGGGGGGGGGGGGGGAGGCGGAGAGGAGGGAATAGTTACATAAGATCACAGCCGTTAAAGTCAAGACTTTTCACGATACTTTGCAAAGATATGGGATGCCTTTATCGTTTCCTACTTCTTCATACAGTACAGAAGAGAGGTGGCTCTCATGTGAGAATGCACTCTCTCGATTATATGAATTACATTCAGAAGTCCTAGCTTTCTGTTTGGACTACAATACCAAATTAGCAGACCTTACTAATAACGAAAATTGGTTATGTATACTTTCTTATTTGACAGACATTTTCTCCAAAACGAACTAAATTAATATTTCACTCCAAGGAAAACGTATAACAACGATCACTGCCAATGACTAAGTTCGACCGTTCAAGAGGAAAATCAGTTTTTGGGAAAATGGAAATGTTTGTAATCCTACGGGACCAAACTACGTTGGTCATCAGTCCCTAGTCTTACAAACTACTTAAACTTAGTTAAACTAATCTAAGGACAACACACACATCCATGTCCCAGGGAGGATTGGAACCACCGACGCTGGAGGCCGCGCCATCCGTAACGTGGCGCTCCAGACCGCTCGGCTACTCCAGCGCTGCTGATATTTTCATTTATTTATAACTACACATGTTATTCATAAACGTACAACAAATGTTTACAGTATTGTTGTTGTGGTCTTCAGTACGCAGACTGGTTTGGTGCAGCTCTCCATGCTACCCTGTCCTTTGCAAGTCTCTTCATCTGAGAATACGTACGACAAGCTACATCCTTTTGATTCTGCTTAATGTATTCCTCCCTCGGTCTCCCTCTACTATTGTTACTCCACACCCTGCCACGGTGGAGTAGCCGAGCGGTCCCAAGTCACCTCGCTGCGGAGCGCGCGATTGCTCGACGTCGGAGATTCGAGTCCTCCTTGGGGCATGGGTGTATGTGTGTTGTCCTTAGGTTAATTTACCTTAGTATAAGTAGTTTGTAAGCTACGGACTGATGACCACATAGTTTGGGCTTATATATTTACAAACAAACAACCCCACACCCTTCCTTCTAATGCCAAGTTGACGATTCCTTGATGTCTCAGAATGTGTCCAACCAATCTATCCCTTCTCTTAGTTAGGATATGCCAGAAACTCCTTTTCTCCCGAATTCTGTTAAGCACCTCCATATTTGTTACGTGATCTACCCATCTAATCATCATTCGTCTGTAGCACCACATTTCAAAAGTTTCTATCATCTTTTTGTCTGAACTCCTTATCATCCATGTTTCACTCCCATACAATGCTACAGTCTAGACAAATACTTTCAGAAAGGACTTCCTAACATTTAAACTAATATTGGATATCAACAAATTTCTTTTCTTCAGAAACGCTGTTCTTCCCATAGCCATTCTGCATTTTATATCTTCTTTACTTCGGCCATCAGAAGTTATCTTGCTACCCGAATAACAAAACTCATCTACTACTTTTATTGTCTCATTGCCTAATCTAATTCCTTCAGCATCGCCTGATTTTCTGACACTACATTCCATTACCCTCGTTTTACTCGTGTTAATGTTCATCTTATACCTTCCTTTCAAGACACTATCCATACCTAATTGTTCTTCCAGGTCTTTTGCTGTCTCTGACAGAATTACTATGACATCAGCAAACCACAAGGTTTTTATTCCCTCTCCCTGGACTATAATTCCCTCTCCAATTTTCTCCTTACATTCCTTCACAGCTTGCTCAATGTACAGATTGGACAACATTTGGGAAAGGCTACACCCCTTGTAGAGTGGTCAATTATTTGTTCATTTATTTTCTCTCTTTCTAGTGCCTTTATGTGTGCTGCGTGTAGTGGGAGTAATTTGTTAGTCCTTTCATTTTTTATTTATTCTTGCATGTCATAAGGGTGTGCCTCAGAATGTATCGTTTGGTGAATCTGCAGCATACGTCTTGGATGACAATTTTCTCGTTGTTCTTGGGAACTGTATTCGTTAGCTGTTAGGCGCTGTCCCTGCCTGCGGAAGGCAGAGCTGGGCTGGCATTGTGGAGGGAGGCCGGTCGCTGGCGACACGGTTATGGGGGCAGTTTGCAATGTGGGACCTATCTGTCGGTAGGCTCACTACCTGAGGTGGCTGTAATGTCTAGAAAACACTCGATAATTTATTGCATCCCTTTTAGATAGCGGGCAGTGTGGGCCGCATTCCACGGGGTTCCTATCATCATGGAACCTCTTAGTGTACGCCTTTGGTGAGATCATCTTCTAAGTATTCGTTAGCCTTCCTTGTCTGCAGAATTGCAGCCGGGGGCTGACTTGGACCATGTTTTTTCAGCGTGATATATTGCCTGGCGTCCTGTGGAATTTCAGCGCGCAATGGAGTCTCTTCTTGTCTGGTGTTTCGTGTCCCCTTTCCACTTTGCTCTTTTATCTGTGGCTATTTTGCTACAAGCTCGCTAGATAAGACGTTAAATTTCATTTAGAGCAAAAGGTTGGGAAACAATGGGCGTGCGGAATTTTCGAAAGGACGGTTGGGTGACGTCCTCTGGAGGCGATCTGATTGGCTCCGATTTTGTAGGCGACAGGTCTAGCTATCTGTCATAGCTGCCTGTCCATCTCAATGGCCGGAGGGTTAGAGCTCTCCATTGATTGGCATATCGAGTTTAGGGGGGGGGGGGGCGTGACGTCCAGTTTTTTGCGTGGTCGGACGAAGAATGGCGAATCACCTCTCGTGTAGGCTCCGGCTAGTTCAGACGTCATCTTTCAGATAGGACCTGAAGAGTTTATTCGCTCTTCTGGAATGAGTCCTGAGCGTTTGTGGGACTTTAGTCTTCTGAGGTATCCGCCTGCGGATCGCGGACTTTGAAAATTTCTCCTGTCGACCGGACAAGAACTCATTTGCTGTTGTTCACTTTGCGAAACAGCTGTGTTTTAATATTCCTGTTTGGTCGAGACTTGAGATTAGACAGCCACCGTCGTACTGGCCGTACCGACGTGCTAGTGGTTTATGCAATTCCATTCTGAGGACACTTGTGCTCAATACTCGCGGTTTGCGCTTGACTTTGTGAGTGTATGTCCTAACCAACACTGGAAGCATTTACTTAACAACTGCTATCTGCCGTGATAGTGGAGCTGTTATAGTTAAATTTCGATACTGCTTCACAGATCATAGTGAGATTCCCGGGCGGAAGAATTTATTCTCTTTCAGCTCCGCTCCTTCAACATCGTCCAGTCGCCAGCGAGAGCCAGTGTCGACAGATCAAGCCGACTCAAGGTTATTGGTAAAGTGATGCTCGCTAGGGTTGTTTTATATAGCTGCAGTAATCATCCATCTGCAAGGCCGTACCAAGAAAAAAAATTTCGGAGGGGGGGTTATGTCACTAGGCTGGGGGTCCGGGAACCCTCCCTCAAAAAATGTTAAAAATTGTCAAATAACACATTTCTAGGCAATTTTAACATATGTGAGGATTACAATAAAGTATGATTAGACTCGAGAATTTTGTCTAAAAAAAAAGAGGATTTTTTATACATCAATATGTTCTTGCATTAACATATAATTTCTAGACAATCTGAGAAAAAGAGTTTCAAAGTTGAAAGCGTAATAACTTTTAATTTCAATTACGAAAATAATTTTCCCTGTTGCATATTTTCAAATCATAGTACATATATTTAGATAATATTTGATTTACTTTGTTCTAAAGTGCAAAAAGACCATGTTGCCTAAAACATATAGTTAGTGAAGAAACAATACCGTGTAACTGACAAATTCCTGATTTAGGGTTTTTCAGTTAGTTGATATCCTTGAGTCTCAGCGCATATACTGAAGCTGCCAGAGTGTCAAATATTTAATTATATAAAAAGAAAAAAACACATACACAAAAAAAAAACGTCGAAGTAAAGCAAATCCGCATATCTGAGTCAGCGAAAAACTTGAAGTAACTACCGCCTATCTACAAGAGAATAATATATCGCGTAAGTAGATTGTTTAGGATGTGGTAAACATTTAAACAATATCGCGTTAGTGCGAAAGCGCACGCAGCACATTGTTTACCGCTGGTTCCGGACCTACAGTTTTCGAAAGCGTCTCCTTGGTTATCGTTTAGTTGAAAATGGACAACGTGCCTCAAGACGATATTTTCACTGAGGAAGAAATTGTTTCTAGGCTGAATTTAACATATGAAAGTGGTGATACCCAGTGGCGGACAAAGGGGAGGGGGGGGGGGGGGCGCGCACCGCCCCGGGCCTCTGGTCTGAGGGGCCTCCAAATACCTGGAAAGCAAGGGTTCGTTTTTCTTTTTCTTTTTTCTTTTTTTTTTTTTTCTTTTTTTGGAGCGCGCTTGGCACCTAGTTCTACTGGAGCCTACAAATCTAGGAAGCTATTTTTAGAGTGTCTTACGACTCTCGTCCTGGGGGGGGGGGGCGGACATTTTGTTTCGCCACCGCCCCGGGCCTCCAACAGCCTTAGTCCGCCACTGGAGATACCTTTTTCAGAGTGAACACAGAGATGAGGAAGATGTTTTATTAACTTTATCCAAATAACAGTAGTATGAAACTTAGTATTGTCTGTGCTGCTTTTCTTCTGGTTTTTATTAATATTATTGATATTGTCATTCTCATCTATACCTGAATCTGAGCTAAACCTCTGATGCTCCGAAATTAATTTAGAAATTTCTTTACCTAGAATCACAGTTGTCCGTATGCAAGAATGCTAAAAGTAATTCAGTTGGCAATGGAAACGACAGTAGCATATTTATGCTAATCGCGGATCAGAAAATTCGGAAAACTTAACGGGAGGTGACGGACGCAAGGTTGTTGAAAGTGAATACTAAGAATATTGCGGTGACTTGGGTAATGGCAGAAAAAGGAAATCTAAAGCTTCCCCTGAAGATTGGGAGAAAAATGCCAACAATATTCTGAGAATGCGTAGCCAAGCGTATATTGGCTATTTAACAAATCAAAGTGGCAAAAATTACTAATATGATCAGAAATTTAATAACAGTGCCACGATCCAAATTTAGCACTTCTAAGTCATGTACCGTTTTAAGCATTCTAGACGGTTTCTTGTCTCTCCTGTATAAAGTTCGTGTTTTGTTACTTCCGCGGTACTGTTTCTTCATTGACGTGGGTTTCGGTCGTCGAACGATTTTTTTCGACCTCCGGTTTTTGACAGATCTTTACCTTTCAAGATCCTTTGAAGCCATTCCGACCATTTTCAGAGTGATGTTTGTATCTCTGTTTGTGTGTGTGTGTGTGTGTGTGTGTGTGTGTGTGTGTAAACTCTCTAGCTCAAAAAGACGTGAACCGATTTGAATGAAATTTTGCACACCTGCCTTATATCAAAATAGGAAGGTCATTCAACTTTTGGGCGGAATCGGCCGACAGGAAGTGGGTGCCGCTATAAGGCCTAAATCGTTAATCGGATATAGCTTAAAAACCATTGGTTTAACGGAAAAAAACATTCTTTATGAAATGATAAGAGACAAACAACCTTTGTTAACAAGATTTTTCGCTATCTCTACTGTGGAAGGCCATAGGGCCGGATGAAGTCTCAAATGAAAATCACAATAACTCGAAAAGGGCCCAATCTATCGATATGTTTTGAAGACGGAATTGTTTGTTGTTTGTTTATATAGCTTATGAGACATACCCCGGGGTCATCAGTCCCTGAACTTACAAACTACTTACAAACTATCTAATACCAAGGACGGCACAAATATCCATGCCCGAGGGGGGATTCGAACCCCCGACCATAGTGGCCGTGCAGACCGTGACTGGAGCGCCTCAGTCCCCTCGGCCACCGCGGCCGGCATAACGGAATTACTCACGAAGATCCGAACAACTTTCCCATGAGACAAAATATTCCAGCCACAACCATTTTGGAGACACAAACTCGCAAATTTCAATAATACAACACAAAGGAAAATGATCTTTCGGGTATACGGTATCTCCATAAGGTCGATTATATGAAGACCTCGGGGGAAAATAATGATAACCCTCATTTATGAAGTACTGAGATATGACGACTTTTATCTTTGAAAAATAGTTTCTATTACATGTTTTAATATTTATATTTGCCAACTTCTTCATCTTCTTGTACTACTTGAAGAAAAGGAAACATTCTGTCGGATATGCTTATTTGCATCAAATACTGTACATTAACAACACGTAAGTCGAGGGTTTTCATTATTTACCCCCGAGGTCTTCATATCATTCATTAATGTTGTACAATATGGAGAATAAAACATATAGGGATAAAACTTACAAGATAAGTCGATAGTAGAGTATTTGTTATTCACGAAACAACTCTATTACAGCGTAACAGCGCAAAGGCTACTGAAGTCGCGGATTGTTACGTAGCAGATGTTGGCAGCCATAGAAAAAAAAAGTGTTATCGTGACGTGCGCATTGTACCTATTGCCGGTTTACGCCGCTTGGGGCGGTTCGTCAAGTTATCGTAACAACTACTAGTGCAGCTCGTCTCCGCAAGCTCGCGCATGCGCAGTAGCACTTCAGTTACATCAATCCTTCGATGGGATATAATGAAATATTGACATGTCCGTTTTAAGTTGAATCAGACACTGATTTGAAACTCTTGGTTATTTGCTTATGAAGATCAATTATAATTTGACAAAATACCATTCCTATATATTTAAAAATAATTATCTTTGGAAAATTTCGGGGGGGGGGGGCATTTCAACCCCTCTGAACCCCCCTCTGGGTACGGCCTTGGGTGTGTATGTGCGTGATTATGATCGCTGTTGAGTTTTCTTTCCTATAACTAATTTCTTAGCGCCTCTGTCCACCTTTCTATTTTTCACGATAGGACAAAACCATATGTATAGCCAGATATTTCACTGTGTTACAGCTCCATTTCTTTCATTCCTATTAGACTTCGTATATTGATTTCTAAACTTATTTGTTAAAACCCAGACAATTTGCTGGTCACACATGTATTCCGATTTTACTGCATTTGATGTCCTTTTTATAAATATTTGTTTTCTTTTGTAAACCATTGCTTGACCACACTCTTAACTGTGATTTCATTTACAAAACCCTTTATACTAATTGTTAGCTATCCTCCGAATTTTTGTGTGCTTTAATGAATAAATGTATTAAGTCATAAATTTCCTTTACAAATTTCTAAGTCATTATTAGATAGATAGGTAGAGGACTGTGTTTATTATTTGGCGCACTCTGATCAATTATCTCCCCACCGTGCTTGTAGATTTAGGGTGTTGGATCTTTTTCCATGTTTTTAATAAATAAAATATGTTAGCGACTCTTGATAATAACATTAATGAGGATTATATTTAAAATTAATTTGCATGTCTGTGATTTTGCACATTTGCTTACCAGTGGACCGTCTCTGACGAGTAAAAATATATCCACTGGTTGGGGTTATCCCTCCATTTTGACGCGACGTCATACACCCTGTCTTACTCCCTTCCCAACCAATGCGACCCTGTCATGACCTTCGACTCTAATAATTGCTGTCTGGTTTTGTACAAGTTGAATATAACTCTTCTCTCCTCACATTTTACTCCTACTACCTGCAGAATTTGAAAGAGTATATTCCAGTTAACATTGGCAAAAGCTTTCTCCAGATACACAAATGCTAAAAACGTAGGTTTCCCTTTCCTTAATGTCTTCTAACAAGGAGAGGACGCCTACTCGTCATCACCGAATTCGTCTAAATTTATGGTATATGCAGGGCGTGGTGCGACATGGAATTCTTGATATCCCTTTCTTCTTCTTCTTCTCCAGGCGTTTAAAGACGATAACTTTTGGGCCACAGCCGTAATTTCCACTACATTTCGGCACAGAACAGCGAAACGGAATTTTGTCAGTAAAAAAGAGATCACACGTTGTTCTCACACACACAAATCGTCCGGCGTAGCGATCACACCGTACACAACACCAATTTACGTAATAAATACACTCCTGAACGTATTTGTTTTAGTTCAACAATAGCAGATGGCTAACCCTTAGCCGCTGCCCAGCGTTATTTTAATTGCGTGTGTGCCTCTTCCTGGCCGCAATCACCATTTCAAAACTTTTAGGCCACTGCTTCACTTCGTTTTAAGTACTTTGTTTTTTCTCCTTTTAAAATCTCTATTTTTTATATGTAATTTATCTCCAATCTTTTATCTCTTTTTTATTTTATTTGTTTCTTCTGTATCAAGTTTTTTTATTTCTGTAGGCTGAAGAGCGCCTGCGAGCGCTGCCACCCCGCTCCTTTTAGGGGAATTGAAATTACAGTAAAGAAAAACAAAACATTAAACTGACGTTATCCGTTCCACAAGGTGTAGACTTGCAGAGGCTGATCTGTGCTTCTGATTTCAGGTCCCCCTCTAACACCGTAGCCAGCAGGCGAGTCTACCGTCGGGATGCCAGACACTGTCGCCAGGACCTGCTGCTCCAGCCACCTCCTACTGCCATCTAGACTGCTGCTGCTGCCTGCCCCCCAGCCCAGCTTGTAGCTGTCTCCCTGTCGCCACGCCAGACCTGCTGCCTCCGCCGCCGATCGGGACTATCGGACCACTGGACACTGCCCAGCTCCTTCGCGGCCGCCGCCGACCGAGTAGGGCGATTCTCGGGTGTCTTGCCACCTCCCAGCCCTCGCCACTGCTCCTTGCCGCCAAAGCCGCTGACGTCGGAGTCGCCGCCTCCACTGTCGCCTGACCTCCCCGTTGCTCCCTACGGCTGGGGACCTGCCGCTGCTGCTGCCGTCGCCACCGACCGTGACATCGAGATCTGCACTATTTTACTATCATTCCCCATCGTGGACCTGCTCCCCCCCCCGTAATAACCACCTCCCCAGCCTCCATCACAATAACGCGGTGCACTGCCTCCGTCCCACAATCTCCCAGTTCCCTAGCCGTTCTCTTATCAGCTTCCACTGCATCTACCCTGGTCCATTTTGGACCACACCCCACATTGCGTACCCCCCCCCCCCAATACAACTACCACTGCCCAGCCTCTTCTGCAGTCCATCTCCTCCACCATTGTCACTGCTCCAGATGAGTACCTCCCACTTTCACATGCAAAAGTAACACAATGGCCCACCATTGTGGCAGAATCACCTGCCTACCCCAGCCCTGAAGCACATCACTCATAGCCGGGCCCTGCTACCTGCCATAAACCCGTCCAGCCAATCCCCAGCTCCTCCTAGCTACTACCGCCTCCTGCAAGACCACCTCTGAGACAAGCAACGCACCATTGCGGACCCTGCCTCCATCCTCACCAAAAATACCCCTCCACCACCACTTATACGTCTCCTGCCCATCCCACCCTCCTCACAGATACTGTCCCATTCCTTCAAAGTGTGCAAGCATTTTCCTTCCACCCCATCTCCCAACACATTCCTCACAAGGACTCTGTCCCCATCAAATCCACCTCCTCCACATTCCACTCTGACCTCCTCCAGCATCTACCCTGGTCCATTTTGGATCACACACCATCTTGACCTCTTACCTCACCTCTTCCTCCCTACCCCACCCATAACTTCCCCCCTGCCCGTCCACCCTCACTGCCATAATCACCAAGCTAAGCCTGGTGATCATGGAGCAGGAGATGTTGGGATCGCTCAATGCCCACCCCCGACCTAGAAATCTGTTCCTCCAATCGGATCAAAAACCGCTGCTGTCTCCACCATTTTGATTCCGATTTTTACCCAATCCACTTCTTCCATCAACTGCCTTCTCAGTGAGTGCGTTATCATTTACAACCGCTGCTACAAGGTGGATCCTTCACATTCCCCTCCGTGATCCTATTGTTGTGGATGATTTCCAACAATCACCTCACCCACAATTGCTGCAACCCCCTAATGTGTCTGCACTGTAAGTTGGCTCACTTCCTCAAACAGTATCCCAATCTTGCCTTCCCTCCCACCTGCACAACACCTGTGATGGTCCCCACCCTGTATAAACCTACAAATGTCCGGCTCACCCCACCCCCATCACCTTCAAGCTTATAGTCCCCGTTCGCCCTATTGATCCTCCCATCACTGGCCGCAGTGGCCAAGCTGTCTGCGGTGTGCCAGTCACAGTCTGCACAGCTGCTACGGTTGGGGGTTTGAATACACCCTCGGGCATGAATGTTTGTCCTGGCTTTACTATAAGGTAGTTCATAAGTAGTTTGTCAGTTTAGAGACTGATGACCCCACAGTTAAGTCCCTTAAGCTTAATAAACCTTTTTTATCCTCCCGTCCACCCCAACAACACCCTCTGCCCCCTCCCACTGTGGAAGTCGTCATTCGTTTTTTAAGCACAGTCCTACAGAACATCCACCCACACCAACATCCCCACACCCTTCAACAAATTGCCCTTGCTTTTCGTTCTGTTTCCAGCTTGATCGCCATCTTCTCCAGCAACCAGTACCATTTCACCTTCTCTTGCAACTTTGCCCTCGTATAAAGCACACCTGTAACCTTTTCTCATTTCCTCCTCCCTCTCATCTCCCCCTGCAGCCCCCATTGCACGCCCACCCTATCCCATCCTCTAACATAGCATTCACTCCATCCCGCCAACAAACCCCTTTTCATGCATACTGTCTCCCACCACTATGTGGCCACCATTCTCCTAAACAAAACCTTCCTTCAACCTCACCATTCTGTCACACCACTCCCTACCTACACCACCACAATGATGCCCCCCCCCAACCTCTTGCTCGAGATGGAGTTGCGATTTGGTACCTCTGACACCACCCTGTCCAGCTACAACCTTTCCTGAACGATTCCACCGAACATCTCAACCTCAGTGTCTTCCTCCGGTCCCTTACTGTTACCCTGGTCACTATTTATATCCGCAGTGCCACTCCCCTCCCCTATAACTTCCACTTCCACATCGACTGTACCTTCACGACCTATGTGGTTGCCCCCAAACTTAACCTTTCTTTCCGACGCATTGGTGAACTGCAGTGGTGGTATCAGTTTGTCACCTTGCTTAGGGATGTCTCAGTTCCCCTTCTAAAACTGACATGCTGCAAAAGCAACACCACCCCCGATGTCATTTTCGCCTCTCCCAACTTTCTGGGCCACCTGCAAGCGTACGTCCTCGACCTCATTTGCAGTGCCCATACCCCTGTCCTCCTCACCATTGATCACCATAGTCTTCCAGACCGCGCCCCCATCCCGAACAACCACCTCCCAAAATTGTGGCTACTGCCGTTCCATAGACACCTCTGTCGCCAGCCACCACCTACCTCTCGACCCCTCCCTGCTGATATAGACCATTCCTCATCCTTCCTTCAACGGACCATTGCTGACGTCATCCATGCCCACATTCCCACCAAAGCCATCCACCCACAACCCCCTCCCCCCACCCTCCCTCCACAGGCCATCCTCCTTCTCCATGTATCCCCTCGACTCTACCGTTCCTTCCTGCAGATCCGTGACCATAACATACCCCTCTGCCACCGGCAAATCCAAAGCCACATCAGAAACCTCTTGATCGCAAAAAGACGCCACGTTTGTCGTCAGACATGCACCTACCATAATGCTTCGCTCCCCTTGAACTCCTTCAAGTACTGTCATGCCATCCACTACCTTACTGGCAGTCTCTGTGCTCACCACTATACTCTCCTTCGCAATGACTTTCCCTTCCCTGACAATGGCAGTAAGGCAGAAAACTTCGCCACTTTCCTATACGATTTCTCTATTCCAAATAATCCCCAGTCTGATTAGTCCCTCTTCCCTGATGTCCATGAGCGCACTGACACCTCTGCATCTGCATCACCCCTGGCTTTTAGTACTTGGACCACTTCCCACCCTCCTCAGAGCTTTACACACCTATTACCACCCTTGACATATAACTTGCACGCCACACAAAATGCAACACTGCTCCTGGTCATGAGCGCCTAACCTACAGGCTCCTCCATTCCTGTCCTCCCTCATTCCATGCCACACTTGCTTCCTTATACATTGTCATCCTTACACCGACTTTTTTCCTGACGTATGGAAGACCTCCCGGATGTTCATGTTCCCTAAACCTGGCAGGCCTCCATCCAATGCCCCGTCCTACCAACCCATCGGCCTTACTTCGGTGTTCATCAAGGTCCTCTTCTATTGTGTCCACCAGCATTTGCGTCAACAATATCTCATGCCTCTCTCCCAAAGTGGCTTCCAACCTTCGTCCTCTGTTGATGACCAACACCTCTGCCTCACCCACCTCTTCTCTGTCCAAATGAATTCCCATTGTGCCACCACCTTTGTTTTCTTTGACACTGAGATATCTAACGACAGAGTATGGCATTCCAGTCACCTTTTAAACCTCCATACCTACGCCCTCCCTATTAATTATGTCCGATTTACTGCTTCCTTTATCTCCCATCACCCATGCTACATTACTGTCAACAATTCCAACTCTCGTCTGTTCTACCCCTCCACTAGGATGCCTCACAGCTCCGTCCTTTCCCCTCTACTCAGGGCCGCTGAGAGCCAGCACCGGGCCTGGGGCAGGAAGCAAGATCGGTCCCCAACTCAAAACATAGCAGTCAATTTTTTAAAAGAAGGTTTTACTTTGTTTTTAACCATTTATTTCCGAGTGTCGCAAATTCGCATTACACCGTTGTAACCTTTACGTGTGGTAGAATAAGTATGTTCGAGAGCCAGTGCAGACTGCAGCAGATTATACACGAACAGGCCCAGTGTGTATGACGTGTGCTGCCATTAACTGAACAATGACTGTACTTGTATAACGACCCTCGTTTATCGTGCTCATGTTGCGAACAAAGAGCCGAGTTTGTGTTCATTCTTTATGAGACAAAGCTAAATACATAGGGAAGTTTCAATCTGAATATGTTTTGTTTTGTTAGGTGTTGCAATTCACTTTTAATTTAAATACGATCATCAGGCAATTAGGAATCTTTATAGGCACATGCAAGAGATAAAATAAAAAGCAGAAAGTACGGTAATTTCCATTCATCTTTGGTGCTTACATAATTCACTTGTGATTGACGCTTTTGCAGTTTCAATACAAGAAGTGTCGGGCTCCAACAAAACCAGCCCCAGGTAGGTCTCCCCTTATTAATGGAGATGCAAAGGGCAGACAGTCGTTATGTATACAGAATGCAAGCCTCACCCTTCCAAACAAATATTCACATTGTTTCAAGCGATTTAATGAGCAAAGTAACTTTTATCCCATACATTAGGTTTAGAGATAAACACACATGTAATTCAAACATACGTTAATTATTTTTCTATTCTAATAAGAAAGTTCAATAAATGTTTCCCTCAATTAAGAGTTGTAAGCCTTTATTTCTCAAATACAGGTTGTCACAAATTTAAGAGGTACCTAATAATACCAACTATATATAAAATGTTTTACATTTGATATTATTAATCGTCTAACATCCCAATACTAAGCACAAAAAAAAAGATTTTTTTCCTTGCAGTAGAAATTAATTCAGGGACTAAAGGGTTTAACACAACATCATTAGGGAACGTAGAAAATACACAAAAAAATACTCACTACAGTGTAATATACTTATAAAAATCCAATTTTTTACTAAATAATTTGAAAACTTTCAAACAAACAAGTTTTAAGAATGTTTGTCATGGTTTCATCACATCACAATTAGGTAAACATTACAAATGAACTTATTAGAAACCAATACAGGGATACAGTAATAAATATTGGTTAGGAGAGTAGTGATAGAGATTTCATGAATCGGAGACAATGACAGCTAAGGAAGTCAGTGATAGCTCGACTAAGATGACAAGACAAGAGAGCAAACTGATACGGCTTACAAATTAGATTTCAGATGCTACTCAGTTTCGATTTATTTTTGTTAATGTTTGTTCGCTTCATTTACTTCTGTTTAGAAAATTTGTTTGCACTTCACTTTTAAGCAGCCAGCCAAGTATTACACTGCTTAGTCAGTGACCTCACTTGCATGTAAATCACAATGAGTCGTGCAGCATGTAATATGTTACAAGCTTAGTTGCAGACAAAAAGCTTGTAATATATTACATGCTGCATGACTCATTGCGATTTACATGCAAGTGAGTCAGTGACCTATACATTTCAGTAAAATTATATATATTATTAATTATTAATTAGGTCACTGACTGAGCAGTGTAATACTTGGCTGGCTGTTTAAAAGTGAATTGCAAACAAATTTTCTAAACAGAATTAAGTGAAGCGAACAAACATTAACAATATAAATCGTTACTGAGTAGCATCTGAAATCTAATTTGTAAACCGTATCAGTTTGCTCTCTTGTCTTGTACATCTTGGTCGAGCTATATCCGACTTTCTTAGCTGTTGTCTTCGCTTCCTGAAATCCCTATCACTACTCTCCTAACCAGTATTTATTACTGTATCTCTGTATTGGTTTCTAATGAGTGTATTTGTAATGTTTACGTAATTGTGGTGTTTCAAAGTTTTCAAAATTTTTAGTAGGAATTTTTATAATTATATTACATTATAATGAGTATTTTTTGTGTATTTTCTACGTTCCCTAACGATGTGTTAACCCCTTTAGCGCCTGAATTAATTTCTACTGCAAAAAAATCGTCTTTTTGTGCTTAGTATTGGGATGTTAGACGATTAATAATATCAAATGTAAAACTTGTAATATACAGTTGGTATTATTAGGTACCTCTTAAATTTGTGACAACCTGTACTTGAGAAATAAAAGGCTTAAAACTCTTCATTGAGGTAAATTTTTTACAAGCTTTTTGCCTGCAACTCTGTCAGTGGTGCTTTACGAAACTTCCGTTCAGCAAACGTTGGAATTACATTATTGAAGTCTAGCTGCATTGCCAAATCAGATTAAATATCCAAGATCCCCAAATCTGTGAGATGTTGTTGATGCATTGTTGATCTCAGAGAGTTTTTGACATGGCCAGAGTGCTAAATGATCTCTCTCCCAGAGCGACAGTCACTGTAAGGGAGCAAAAGATGCGCAGAGCTACACTCTTATTCAAGAGTTCGAATGGTTTCAAACAAGTGACTTCAAAGTTTTTAAATATTTCATTTCTTCTTTTAAATGTATTCTAACATCATTATGGTATTCAGTAATGAATAAATGGCATGCCTCAGAGATCTAATCATCAATCATCTTTGCATATTTTCACAAAAATGTGTAATTAACAGCTTTACTCCTTCATATTGTGTTGTTAGATTGGCGTCTAAATTGTCAATAATGACATAAGAACATTCACCTTGAAGAGATCTGAATTCAAAACTGTTCTTCTTACTTAGCATTATGTTCGTGAAGAACTTGATATACGGATGAGCTGCTGACCGCAAAAAGCAGTGTCCCTTTTGCAACACCACCGAGCAATAGTCACATGATGCTAGAAACAGTGAGCATTATTGCGCTAATACCGTATCTACCGTATCTATCACACTGCAGCGTTCATGAAGTTGGACAGCCTGCTCAGAGCACACATTGTTTTATTCATTCGTTGAACACCCAATCTAAAACTGAACTGCCACGTGGAACATTATGTTAGTGGGGAAATCATACAATATCGCTTACTTCACAACACAGACATTTGTCATCTACAAATAAGTGATAAATTTTCCCATCTGTGTAGATATTTTAAAACTCAGTATGTTACAAAATTTATTTTACAACAGCTGTCTGATATTCGCCATTTCAGAAGCCTGGGCCGTCACAAGGCCCAGGTGTCCCCAAGCGCCGGACCCCGGGGATTTTGTTCCCCCTATCCCCCCCTCTCCTTGGCCCTGCCACTACTCCACCTAATTTACTTGGCACACATGCCACAACCACAGCCTCCTGTCTATATCCTTCAGTATACTGATGACACTGCCTCCCCAGCCCTGCCCCCTCCCTCGCTTGCTCCCAATGCCGTTTCTATTATGACTCGAGCGTTCTTGATACTGAGACTGTGGGGCACTGGAGCTCTGGGCATTCTCTGGAATAAAAAACATCTTACTGCAACATTTTGGGCCATATATTTTATCCATTATTTCATCCTTTAGCTAGAAATCACAGTGATTTTAAAGTTATTAGTTATTCCCTTTATTTTTCAACAGTGAAACTATTATGATTTGGGAAAGTGTTTTTTAGGAATGTAGTAACCATTTCAGATTTAGTGTCAGCTCTTAGTTTGATAAAGTGGTACCAGGCTTTTTTGTCTCATGTTTCATCACTACTACCTATTTGAATTTACTTATGGTTTTAGTACTAATAATTCCTGGCATTTGTGTATTAGGCATTAAAGTACACCGTTCACCAGATTTTCCTTTTTGTACCACAGTCCTGTCTGACAGCTTATTATTATTGTGTTGTGTCTTTAGTGCTTTGATAAATCTGTTCTTTTGTTTAAGTACAGTGGAATATGTTGTACCTTATTGCTGGTTGTTATCTTCCTGCCAGTTGACTGAAGAGATTTCCTCCATCAGATTGTTTACATATGTACTTGGTTTGTTTTCAACATTGGAGTTAGATTCAATGATGCATTCATTGTTTATACTTGACCTAGATACCACTGCAGAGATGTTATTGACGCCATTTCCGATTGAGGAGTCATCAACTGTTGATTTTACAGAAATGTTATTGCTGCTATTGTTGGTGATAGAGGCTGGTGCTGTTCCTCTGATACATTCCAGTCTAGTATTTTGGTTTTGCATCCAATTTGTGCTCTGTACCTGTATAGTTTTGTCCATAACATCTTTCACATCATTTTCCACAAATTGTCTGCCCACGATTTTCATAAAATTCGATGCTTCAATACAATTTTTATTTTTTTTTTAATTTTTTTTTTACCTAATGTGGTAACATTTCTAACATATAGTTATTAGTAATCTCAGTATCTAATTTCTGTTATATTTGTTATCACTCGAAACGTTTTTCACTATTTTACTGAGATTATTCATTAATGTAAGTAAATCTACCTCACATTACGGCTTGCAGTCCAAAGTTTTTTCATGTTTCGCCATTTTTACGTGGGGTTTCGTTACCTAACCTCACTTCACAGCATTCACAAATGTATTTTAAGCAAACTTTTTAATATTTTATAACGCGACCTTCAGTATTACTGAGGCCCACACATTTGATGTGGAACAAGTTTCGGCATTACAGTGCACACAAAACACTAAATTCCGCACTTATCACAACAGCTCTCTTGATGCATTTCATATTGTAGATATTTCCATTTTACTAACTCATACATCTATTCTAAATTTCTTTAGTAGATTCTGCTGTATAATTTCTCCAAGATATTTAAACTGACTAACTCATTATTTAACCTAGTTGTGTTTCTATGTCTTTTGCTGCATCTTCTATGTTTGTCATGAATTTTGTTTTTTTCTGCTGAAATTTTGATGCTAGTTCTATGTTCTATGTTTTCCAGAAGATTTATTTCAGTAGCTACTTCAGTCAAATTTTCTGACAGAAGTGCAAAAATAAATAAATAAACAAATAAAATAAAAATAAAAAATATAATAACAATAAAAACAGGCATTTTACCTTGATTCCATTTCTTTTCCCTCCCAAAATTATTAGTTGTTTCTTGTGATTTTGTAGCTCAAATTTCCACATCCTTACAATTTTTTCTACAATATAGTTAAACACTAAATATCACGGTTCTCCAAAAAATGTGATAATTCTCCAATAAATTCATATTTAGATATGACATTTGTTAGTGTTTCAAGAATTATGTTTCGTAATTTAGCTTTAACATATAATTCTCTGTCCAAATGAAACACTTTCTTAAAATCAATAAATAATATGATAAAAGGTTTACTGGTTAGCATTCTGTGACGAATGATTGATTTTAAATTGAAAATCTGTTCTGTTCAGGATCATCTCTTTCGAAAGCCACCCTTGCAGAACTGTGTATCTTTCCAAATAAGAATGACACATAGCCACACTGGATGCACATTTTGAAGTTGAACCCTATGACGATAGTTGCTGACTTTTGAGCAGTTCACACTACTGTTAGGTATTTGGCTTACAGGACTGAAAATACTAATATTCGTGCTACATACCCTAATGCTAATGTTTGATGCCCTTAGTGAAGAAAGTTATGACATACTTCATGTTCTTAAAAGTATTTGGTAGTTGCTGGTTGCTGTATTGATAAGTTAAGACGCTATTTTACAGTGATATATCTGATGGAATATTTCATTTTCACAGTCGATTTTTAACATTAGTTGTTTCAGGCAGCACTGTTTAATTTTTTGGTGCTATAAAACACCTACAGCAGGCACTCAAGCAAAGATGTAGAGTGTTATGAAACTCTTACGAAATCAATGTTTATACAAAAGTTTCACCATCATAAAATATACCGAGAAAGTGCCAAAAAACGTCTCTTACGATTAATTCTGTACATATGCTGCACTTAGAATGCTAAAAAACTAAATTTTATAATTTGTTTTAATTAGGAAGAATAAACGCTGTTGGCTGATTCTGCACCTTATGTGTGATACATTTACACACAACTGATAGTTACTGTATATTCAAAGAGTCTGAAGCTCTTCTGTAGTTATATATTTAAATGAGACATATTTTTGGCGACTTAACTCGAATGAATACACACTCTAATCAAAAGAGTGTTACGCACATTTAAAGTTCGCTGCGAAGTTTACCACCATAATGACCACCGAGGAGCTCCTCAATTTGCCCACTGTTCACATAAAGGTGTGAAAAAAGGGTACAGTCTTTCCACTGCCATATTTAACATAGCCCTACATCGTGTAGTAAATAAAATCAACAAAAGAAGTACAACATTTATGGTGTCGATGAAGTAACCCAGTAGTTTAATGGCTGCTGTGTCACCAGATACTCCAGTAACACTGAAACTACATATCATCCTCTGTGTTTTCTCTTCATTTATTTTCATTCTGTTCATTTCAAACAAGGCTTTGGTTTCACTGAACAGAACATCTGCCTGCTGTACAGCCTGAGTAATTTTTCTCCTTTTGCAAACAAGGTAGTATCATCTGCAAACTGCAGTGTGTGTCCATTGGAGCCTATGTCATTTACAAATATAAGAAACAAGAGGGGCACTGTGACTGGTCCCTATGGCACTCCGTGTTTTACATTCTTTTCAACTGAAACTGCTCCCTGCACTGATATGATCTGCCGTCTGTTCATTAAGTATGATTCAAGAGTTTGCAGGACAGTTCCTCCAATATCATATGATTTCATTTTCTGGAGTAAAATCTTATGTGGGATGCAGTCAAACGCCTTATTAAGGTCACAGAGAACCAAAGCTATTGACTCTTTGCCTTCAAATCCATGACTTATTTTTTAAATTAAATCAAGTACAGCTGTTGTTGTTGACTTTCCCTTTCGAAACCCATGCCCTGAATCATACAAGAGATAAGTTTCTTCAAAGTAACTTACAAGTTGCTCTTTCATTATTGACACAATCACTTTAGCTAGTATTGGTATTATGGAACTGGGCCTGTAACCTGACACTTCATGTGGATTTCCTTTTTTGTAAACATGCAGTGAGCGGGCAACTTTTAAGAAATCTGGATATTCCCCAGCATGGAGACATTTATTTATCACTACTGTCAGTGGTTTAGCAATTTCATATATTATGGTTTTTAGTACAGTACAGAACATGCAATAAATATCTGGACTCACTGAAGGTTTGTAGCTTTTTACAATTTTGATTATGTCTTTTGCATAAATCCTCTTCCAAGTTACCATAATGCAACTATTTTCAATTTTTTTGGTAACTGCAGGATCTATTCCACGGTCAGGAATTTTACCTACTGTTCTTTCCACTATGTTTATAAAATACTCATTATATTCATCTGGACTGCAGCAATTTGTGCAGGAGGTTGGCTTTTCCATGTGATCATTAACTAAAGCCCATGCAGCTTCACAGGGATTATGGGCCTCCTCAAACAATTTTGCATTGCTTTCCTTCTGTGTTTTTTCTATTAGTTTTCTGTAAATTCGTTTAGCCTGTAGATAACGACTGTATAGTCTGTCCTTAGTGTCAATGTCTTTAGCTGCTTTTACCTTGTCATTTAGCAGTTGAACAATACATTTTATTTTGGTTAGTCTAGGTGTGTACCACCTCTTTAATTTGTCAGTTTTCTGACAGGAATATAATTTAGTATTTGGACTTCCTTTGAGTTTTAGTGGAAAATGTTAATCAAACCTGCCTCTGAGAGTCTGTAACATGCAACTGAATGCATCATTTGGTGCCACTTCATCATATATTTTGTGCCAATTGATAGAGGACACTGTAGTCTTAAAAGTATCTAAGCCTTTTTTTGTAATAGTCCTATTTCTGAACTCATAATTTGAATGCCAACTGGAAATTTGTGATGTACTCACTAAGTTTGTACATAGTTTCGTGATCACTGCAATGTGGTCTGCAGTTATAGAATCTACCACACTTACTGTGTAGTCAGAGCTGTTTAGATTTGTGACAATGGTGTCACGACAACTGTCTCCTCTTGTTGGTAGATAATTTGCCACAAACAGTCCATAGCTGCTTACCTGGTTCATGAAGGCCACCTCCTGTGTACTACCTTCTCCAATATGAATGTTAATGTCTCCACAGAGGGCAACGTTTGCTCCTAAGCGCACAAGGTGACACAGACAGCTTTCCAGTAGATCAACAAAGTTATCAAAATTGCCATCTGGGGAACGATATACAGAACCCACAATTAGTTTAGCATCTGGTAGCTCCAAGGCAGCCAATTCTAGATCCTTATCTACACAGAAGTTACTTAAATCAATTTTCTTGGCACTGAGTGCACTATTCACATACACAGATACACCACCATGGATACTCTACCCATTGAGAAAACTAAAAAGTGTCATCACAGAACAATACCTGCTAAATATTTACAATACATTATTCAACAGCCATATCAACTATGGACTGCTGCTATAGGGTCATGATGTAGGGTGAATGATATGCTATTGTTGCAGAAAAAAGCAGTGATGATAATTACTTCCAGTAAAAATACGGACTACTGTAAACCTATCTTTGCTAAGTTAGGTGTTACAACTGTTTACAGTCAGTATATGATCAACTGCCTCATTCGCGTGAAGCTGAATCAATATAGTAAGAGACTGCCAATTCATCACCACAACACCCAGAATAAGGCCTGTATAGACAACCAAATGTGTCGATTTCTACAAACCTACGTTTGTTTGTATAGCTTATGGGACTTAACTACGGGGTCATCAGTCCCTAAACTTACAAACTACTTATGAACTACCTACAACTAAGGACGGCACAAATATCCATGCCCGAGGGGGGATTCGAACCCCCGACCGTAGTGGCCGTGCAGACTGTGACAGGAGAGCCTTAGTCCCCTCGGCCACCGCGGCCGGCGCTACAAACCTAAACAAGTTCCACGTGGCAGTTTAGAAAATGTTTAATACGCTTCCGAATAGAGTTCACTTCCTGCCAATGTAGCTGTTCCAAAGTAAAGCGTTAAGTACCTTAAAAGATCATCCATTGTGCTCACTAGGTGAATTCTTCGTCAGTGACAGAATGGTGATTATCTGACGTACACAGGACAGAATAGAGATTCTTGAAAGACGGATTATTAGAATAATAATGGGCGCGATGAAAACTGCAGATGGTTGGAAAATGGAAAGCAACAAGTACATTTATGAAAATATAGAGAAAATATCAGAAATAATGGCAAAGCAAAGATTAATCTTCTGGATGAATGAGATTAGACTGAAGGCCAATTCACACTGTCCGTAACGTCACGTCATGTCACTTCACCGTCCGTCAGAACATTCCGCAATGTATTTCTAATGGCGGCATTCACACTATCCGTCACCGGACCGTCACGTCACATCAAGCTTTCTCGAGAAGAATGTTTTGACGGAATGGCCGTCTGCTAACATCGGAAGTTAACCTATTTTCGTAATGCGAAATACATGTTGCAGTCGACGATTGCACTGTTTATACGCAAATGTGTCTTATTCATCTTTATTTTGTTGTTATACGTCGTTTTAGGGGTAATTCTCAAATGTTTCATGACGACTTAAATGTTTTTGTCAATTGAGTGTCCCCTACAATCGACGTAGGATATCTGACACCATAAAATGGTTTATGTTGCATAATATTGTAACAGAAAAGACTGAAGTAAACTGTTTATTTGAATAAGATTGTAATTTAATGACGCATTTTTCATTAAATAACATTTTAAATGAAAATGTCAGCTCTAATGAAAGACATACGTTCAGTTGTTTACAACGGTATTAACAATGTCAACGGGCAAATCGTAATGGATAAAGTAAACAGGCGCTATTTATGCTCTTATAAGTTTTGTTTGAAGTTTTCTTGTGTGTAGTTTTTCGCTTGAAAATAGATGTCGATGTTTTGAAATGTTGTTTTAGTTCTTAGAAAGTTGATCAAAAACATACACTGTAAAAGTTTTCTTTGGTCGTCAATAACATTTAGCGTTGTTGTTCCCTCGATTCTAGTATGAAAATACGACTTTCTACATAACAGATCGCCATTCATAACCTCACTTTCTACATCGTGTATTGAGATGGGCGAATTGACGTGAAGGACACTGACGGACAGTTTGAAAACAACTTGACGTAACGGTGCCGTGACGTGACAGACAGTGTGAATTGGACTTGACTAAACAAATTATACATATTTATGGAAAAAGAAATCAACAATAGCATGGACCACAGAAGTAAGAAGAAAATTAGAAGGAAACAACATCAAAACATCAGAAATAGCAGACAGGAACAATTTTAAGCATGAAATACTAAATTCTGAAGGCATTGATGGCAGAAGAAATAAGAAAACAAGAACATCATGGACAGCAGAAAGGAAAGGCAACATGGGGCGAAGATGAAGGAGTCTTGAAAGAATAGGAAACAACAAAGAGAAAAGAGGCAATGAAGCTGTTTTGTGATCCTAGTTGGACAGTTCGAAGTTAAAAAATACAACTAAAATAAACAAGTAAATGAAATAAAATAAAATTGGGTGTTTGCTTCGGAATACGTAGCGATTTCCGGGTTTGTGGTTACGCAAGAACCTAAGAGAACAACTGCTGAAGAAACAAGCTGCAATACAGTTAATATTCTTGCATGTCGTAAATCGTCGTCTGTTTATTTACATATCATAGCGAAAAAGGACTGGTACACCAGAGACATCTGTGGAGATATATAATCCTATTTCTGAGAGGAACGCATCAGCCTTCGACGTCTATTATGGTGCCGTGACTTGACGGACAGTGTGCATTTGGCCTTTGGCCGCGTCTGTGAGCGACACAAGCAAGCGACAGATCTAAACTCCATGTATAGTTATGGATCTGTCCTATGAGAGACATTTGCAGCGCTACGTAAGCTGCAACATTTGAGATTTGTGCTGTATTTTATGCAAACAGAATGATCATACACTTTGGTGCTACTGAAATGCCTTAAGGCCAATTCACACTGTCCGTCACGTCAACGTCACGTCACAGAACCGTCACGTCAAGTTGTATTCACACTGTCCGTCCGTGTCCGTCACGTCAATTCGTCCATCTAAATACGCGATGTTGAAAGTGAGGTTGTGAGTGGCGATCTGTTATGTAGAAAGTCATAGTTTAATACTAGAAAGGGGGAAAAACAACGCTAAATGTTATTAACGGCCAAAGAAAACTTTACAGTGTATGTTTTTGGCCAACTTACTGGGAACTGAAACAACATTTCAAAACATCGACATCTATTTTCAAGCGAAAAAATAAACATATGAAGACATCAAACCATATTTGTAAGAGCCTAAATAGCGCCTGTATACTTTAACCATGACGATTTGCTCGCTGACATTGTTAAACCGTCGTAAACAACTGAATTTTTGTCTTTCATTAGAACTGACATTTTCATTTAAAGTGTTACTTAATGAAAAATGCGTAATCAAATTACAATCTTTTTCAAATAAACAGTTTGCTTCAGTCGTTTCTGTTACAATGTTACGTAACATAAACCATTTTTTGGTTTCAGATATCCGACCTCGATTTTAGGGGGGACACTCAATTGACAAAAATATTTAAGTCGTCATGAAACATTTGAGATTTACCCCCTAAACGAGGTACAACAACAACACAAAGATGAATAAGACATATTTGCATACAAACAGTGCAATCGTCGACTGCAACATGTAATTCGCGTGACGAAAATAGGTTAACTTCCGATGTTAGCAGACGGCCGCTCCGTCCAAACATTCTTCTCGAGAAAGCTTGACGGACGTTGACGTGACGTGACGGTTCGGTGACGGACAGTGTGAATGCCGCCATTAGAAATACATTGCAGAATGTTCTGACGGACGGTGACGTGACGTGACGTGACGGACAGTGTGAATTGGCCTTTACTTGGAAATAATACAGAATATTTGTGTCGCTGTATTATTTAAAATGAATTATTACCAAATTCCCACAGACATTTTTCTTTCACAGGAATAAAAATAGTCACAATAATGGAGATGAAAATTTGTGACGGAGACAAGATGGAAGAATAAATTAAAAACCACCTGGAGCATTAAATGTACAAGATATTCAGATTAAAATGATGCCACGGTGGCTGCAATACACTGAATTCAGTCTTTAAAATCTGGACGGCGACACTGACGGAGACAACGAAAACACATCAGCACACCTCTTGTTCTGCTTGTTCGGTGGTTGTGAATAAATGTAAGAGGACAATATGGGACAGAAGATTAGACGTAGCACACGATTAAAAATACGAGTTGCCCCATAGAAATTGAGGTAGGAGTTTGTTTTGTACCGCTAGACTTGCGAACAGTAAACAGACTCTGTTAAAGAATAGAATATCTTTGGCTTGCGAAGAAGTTTGACAGATCATAACCAGATCACTGATTAAAACACATGAACAAATGTCATCTGTGCCAGCTCACCTGTAGACGCGTTTTTTGAGCGAGTGTGTTATGAAAAATGAAGTTGTATTGTTTTGTGTTATCGAAATGATAAACTGTGTTCGTGTGTTATGAGTGTTGAGTGTGCTACAAGTAGTGTGTAATTAAATGTCATGCTTCAAAGATTTGTGACGCGTCAGCTGTTCATAACATGGCTTGTGGAAGTTTGTCAACTGGTAATGAGGAGGCCTTACGGTTCTTGGATAGCCTCCAAAATGACCTGAAGAATTTATCAGTAGAGACGAGGAAAAAATTTCCGCAGATTAAAGAGGTAAGGACAGTTTGTTACTGTGTTTCTGTGTATGACGCTAAAGTACGCTGCAAGTTGTGTTTATAGTGTGTTAACCGTGGTAAAAAGAGGGCGTAGCCAGTTTTGTCATTAATTACACAATTGTTTTATGTACAAAAACTGTAATTCTATCAATCACTTTTCAATATTGCAAGATGCGGACGAATTACTGCCCGCGTGCGATTGGGTCTCTGTGTTTTAATACTGTTTGTAAACAATTTTCTACCACGTAACATAGTACACGCGTGGCAGGAATTTTTGACAAAATGGTACAGATATTCTTTTGGTTTCGGTTTCCGTTGATGTCCGTTAATTTAATGCAAACTTTCATCGTTACATTTTGTCGTTACTTTTATAATTTTTATGGTGTTGCTCATTATATCGGTTATATTACGGCTGCTCTCCGCATCGCTCGTGTGAAAGCATTATACCCATGTTCTGTAACCTGGCAGTTATTTGATTTATTGTTTACTGGTGTCGATAGTTAGAACTTGCCAAAATCATGGGGAGTTGTACAGCTACTGAATCCTATCTCTCTGGCTTTATAACCGATAAATAAGTTTAGAGGAATAATATTGTGTAATTACAGCTTTAAGTCTGATAAAACGTCAGACTCCAGTACCAGATATACTGAAACAATGTGGGTTTGTTTTGAAACTATTGCTGGTTATTGGCAATAAACTTCATTTATAGGGAAATAAATGCGCTGCAATATACAGCTGTTTAACAACTTGCCTATAAGGGTTTTTGAGGTGATTACAACATATTAATCCTATCTGTGCTCGACAAACACTATTTCCTTCGATAACATAATAACCCAGAGTATGCCGTAATACAGTAGTGTTAAAAGTAAATAAATTACAAGTTTTGACAATTTCGTCCCTAAAAGTTATTGTTAATCATTGCACAACAGATGCAAATCTTATACTCTTAAGATAATATTTAACTTGTGACTTCCAGTTCTTATCCTTAATCGGTATCAACGCCCAAACATTGTTTGTTTTATCCTCTTGTATCATAATGTGGTCAGGGCTTGTGTAGCACTGAGTGACACATATTGTTTTATCTAAATTCTAAAAACAATAGGCTACATCTGTAGAAAACCAGTTATCAATTCTAGGAAAACATTGTTTACACCTTCATATGCTGATAATAGTTCACTGTTCAGTGGAACAGTTTCATTGTCAGTAAAGATAGCTAGCTATATTGGTTCCTAGGAGACACGGTGGAATGTCTTTTAACTTGGATACACACAATATTGATCTCTTTGGTTCACTTTTAGTGCTTATTACACATTCTGAACATGAGGTTAACAGATGATTCAGTCACTGCTGTTTTGGTCTACCTTAGAATCGTAATTTGCTGCATGTTTATTAAAATTTCTCGTCACTTGGGACATGAGGCTTGTACATACTTTTGGTTGTGGCCCATTTTGTTCTATGAAAATGGCAGTTGGTCAGGAAGTTTGTACACATATTGCCCAAAACCACAGGCTTTGATGCTAGACACTGCTATAAGTTGTACTGACATTAGTGAGGTACTTTGTCCTTGTTTTGGGGGGAAGACCTTTGACATGCTAATGATAACAAGCATTGATGTAGTCCATGGTTTGTTTGCATACTTCACTTGGGTGTTCCGTTGACGGCTGCTATTTATTTAATTTCATTGAATTTGATTTGATTTGCATGTATCTGTAGTGCTTGCATAAGCCACAATCCTCCACAAAATCTGTCTACTAGTGATACTATATTCAAATATGATACCTGATGGGAGACACTGTGCTTGTACTGTTTGTCCATGATAACTTAGAGTTTATGGGTGCTGCCAGATGCAGAGAAAATTGGCAATAGTTGAAAGATTTTCATTTATATCCAAGCCCTGCCTAAATTACACTCCCCCTCAATAGGCTGAGGCACAAGTATGCAAGGGAACATCAGTGACGATGAAAGTTTGACAGGACTGAGCATTTGGCAAGGCTAGTTACTGGTTTTAGAAAGCAGGATATATGTTTTGAGTTCAGGTCTGGCAGAAATTAATATCACAACATATTTATTATACTTCAAGTTCAGCATTTTTGAATGATTTTCATTTATACTGCATCATCTAATTATCTACTTTGACTTGAAACCACATTGAATACCTGAAATTAAGTAATTTCATGCAAGTGCTATTTGCATTAAATTTATATTTACTATTTTAAAGTTTTATGGTATCGAGTAATTACTGAATATTTGTGCTTGATTCACCATTTCTGCAAAATAATTGGTCAATTCTGACACAATAGGCTGTGTTACATGAAATTCAGTTTCAAACTTAGCAGCAACTAGACTGGACGGCAGTCAAAATCACATATAAATCGGAATTTGACTAATTGTGATTTATAAGTGGTCAGAACATTTGTACTTACGCTTATGTAATAGGATCTTGAATATAATGTGTATCTTCGTGCAAACCATTGTAATTAATTTAATTCCAAGAGGGTCTTTCTGCTGGTACAATTATAAATCCAGAGTGGTCTATATGATACAATAATTTAGTGTCAGAATATTAAGAGGGTCAATTGAAGTTCGCGATACAACCCGTCAGCTTTGACCAATTAAGTCATATCTGAGTTAGGCCTAAAGGCAATAGTTTGTTTACAAGCAGAACATAGATTACAGATTACGATTTTGTGTTTAAAAAGTGATCTGTAGCTTCTTTCTGATAGTCAGGTATAGGTTAACAGATAGCCTAGTTTTTTTTTTCTTCGTGGGTGCCGAACTTGTGAATTTTTGGACTGAGACCTGTGATCAATGGTACATTTTGTTGAAGTAATCTGTAATTTGAGGATAATCACATTTATTATCAACAATACATGAATATTAAGATATTGTCCTGTATGTTTATATTCATGGATAGTGTTTGTTTTGCTAGTTGGCATATCTGCGTAGCGTATCTTGTGAGACTCAGATAAGATGTCATTGCTGAAAGCTTGTGGGTTGTATTATGGTCTTCAATTATGCCAATTAAGATTTCCTCATATTTAGGACTTGGAAATGTGTAGATAGAAACATATTAAGGAGTTGAATGTATGAGATTGATTGGTTCAACTCTTATTTAACTAATAGATACCAAACAGTCTTTTTGGGAAGTGCCACCAAATTACATAATGATCTTGGGTGGGGATAGCGAAATTAAATTATTGGCTCGCTATAGGGTTTGTTCCTTTTTCCCTTCTTATACACTACTTAATACAAACAGTAAATCACATTATGTGAAGACACAATTTAATTTTCACTCTTTAAAACATGGGGTAATGAAGAAATTCAAGTTCAGATGTTGCCTGCATTCAGTACTGAGATAAATCCAATTGCAATATGTGACAATTTTCATCGAGTTGGGACTTTAACCTTGTTTTTCCCATTTATTGCAAGCAGTCGTCTTAACCATTTTGGCTGCCTGTGCAAGTTTCCAATTTCCCACATTGCTTGCAGTCTCATGTGTTTTCTACAAGTGGGTGGACATGCAGAATGCAACTTCATTGAAGGTATCGATTGTCATCAAGGTTCAAATACGTTGTAGGTGCGGTATCTGTTCCTTGAAACACATACATCCGAAAGAACAGATTCCATTTGTTATCTACAACCATGGTCACAAATGAACATGGCTGAGGTACCTCGGCCTTGCGCCCTATGAAAAATTATGTAGACAGTGATGTTAATATTGTTTTGGAAATGTGGTGTGCAAAATTTCATCAAGATTTTTGCAGCTTTTGCACTTCTCAGTGTTTGTGATATCATATTATGCTGGTTACTGCAAGCAATATGTTGACAAAGATTCATCACAATCAGATGAACAGTGCTGAAAGTACAAATGGACAAACATTAATTTCTATATATTAAGGTTAAAAAAATATTGCTGTATGAGTAACATCTGAAATCAATATTTCAGATACTAAAATTACAGATATAGGGGTTGGACAGGAATTTGGAAATACTGCGAGAAATGAGTTCAGATGGTAGTCAATTCTGCCGGTTGTACTGTTGTATTTGACCAGGAATGATGGCTGTGAAAAGGCTGTCTGCTTAATTAAGTTAAAGAGTTGATTTTGGTAATGCCTTCCATAAGCGAAGATGGTGGATCAGCTGATTTGTGTCACTAACAGCCACGTTGTTGCAATTATTGGGTTTTAACGTAACATGCTTTACGACATCCATGTTTTCTGATTTCACATTTGTTGGCTTCACCAACTCACAACCAAACTGTTTCCCTGCCAACCTAACCTTGATCTCTGGCTATGCTACACTTCAACCTGTCACCACAACCAGTTTTTCAGATTCAATATTTTCTATCTGCCAATTGACTGCTGTACTAATAAAGGTGCTGCCGGCATTTGCACCATGTTCAAGAGCATGCTGTGGATAGCCCATAATAAATGAAATGAGTTTCATTAGGTTGCAAGTATCAGCTGTTGTCAGAACAGTATTCTGTGTAGTTTAGAGTCCATTAAGCTGGAGCAAATTGTTTGTGTTCATATGATAGGTTCTTCTATAATGTTTGTAGCAGAAGTGTTTAGTGTTTCAAGAGGCAGCATATCAAAGATTTGTACCATGTACTAAGAAAGTCATGGGCTTACTTTACAATTAAGCTAGAAACTTTGGGTCAAGCCACAGGAACACTATTGCGGAGCACAATTAACAGTTTTCGAAAGGGATCGAAGAAGAAATTAACAAGTGTTTTGGACAGGTTTGGAAAACTGGTAGTGAATCTTGTGGATGCCTTTAGCAAATTGAGGAAATATTATGAAGAGTTGCTCAATGTAAGTGAAAAGATCAATTATGTGACAGATTTTGAGGTACAATGGGATAGGAATGATGATGGAAACATGATCATATTTGACGAGTGGAGAGAATGGTAAAAAATGCAGTGCAAAGGAAGAGAAAGGAAAACAAACTGTCACACCCATGTAGTGACTGGTTCTCGATGTACTTTTTCCAGTCATCATCTCATAGCTGTTGTGCTAATATCAAATTTCTTCCCATTACTATGAAAGATAAGTAAACAATCTCAAAAAATGCACGTCAAATAAAAACATTTACATTTTGTTTCATACAATAAAAAATATATATTACATTACAACATACACTTGAGATAAATGTCATTATGACATTTAAATTACACGCCATATTCCTTCATGGTATGAAAGACGCATTTTTATTGGCTCTCTTAATGATGCTTCTGACTGGCTGGCTTTTACTCCAACATCTGCACATCGAGAAGCTAGTGTCACCCAAAGTAGGATTTAACCATTGTACTCTTAACGCAAAGGGTCCTGGGTTCTAGAGACATCCCATTTGTACATTTTAATTTGAATACGTATCAAGTTTTAGTGCCATCTATATGAACTGAGAGATAATGTTCCAGAAGTTTCTGTTTGTGTGTTGGCCTATATATCATATGTAAACCTGTGGCTGGAGTCAGTTCATTCTTTGCTATTTAATGAATTATCAATAACTGTTAACCAGTGTTTGTTAATCAACTTTGCAATCCACTACAAGGTGTGTGACAGGGGGTACCTCATACAACTACCAGTTACTTTTCCTGTTACGTTCCCAGAGAGAACAAGGGGAAAACAATCGCTTGTGTGCCTCTGTATAAGTCTTAAACTTTCTTCTCTAACATTTGTAGTCTTTACCTGAAGTGTAAGTTTGCGGCATTAAAATTGTCCTGCATTCAGATACAATTTCAGTTCTCTAAATTCACACAATAGTATTTCTAGAAAAGAACATTGCCTTCCCTCCGATGATTCCCATTTCAGTTCCTGAAGCATCTTTGAATCATTCTGACATTATCACTTAAAATTTCTGTGCCGGTAGACCGTGGTCGATGGATAAAACTCTCCCCTAACGTTTCGTCTTCAGCTGCGGAAGACATCTTCGGAAGCTGAGTGGCAACTGCGATGGCACCTCGAGGAAGCGCCACATATATATAGTCAGTGTAGGGGGCACCACAGTATATCATGTGACGTCGGCTGAGCAACTATCACTGGTAATGCCAACCTTATTACTAGAAGTAGATCGATTGTCAACGTGCTTGAATTTACTGACTCATGACACAGAGCTGGCGAAATCCACACATAGGAAGCTCTGAAATATTTATCGAGGTAAGGAATGTATATGGTAAAGACAGATCACATACAATTGGAGAGCATGTTCATTGCAGAAGAGAGAGAGAGAGAGAGAACTGTATCTATTGAATTCGAAGTTGACTGTAAAGTTATCCGGACGCATGTAGCATGTCTAGGAGAAATAAAGTTAATCAGTTACCATCTCAATTACAGAGTCATTCAAAGAAAAATTACACAAGGTAGTGCAAAGGTATCCGGACCATACAATATTGATTGGAGCGACTTTAACCTACCGAATATAGACTGCAACACCTGTGGTTTCATTTCGGGTGGGACAGACAAGCAGTCTCATGAACTTCTATTGAACACTTTTCCAGAAACAGTAGCTACAAACAGGCCTGACCTTATCAACAATTACAGTTTAGAGACAGGGGTTATTAATCATCATGTCATTAGAGTGACACTGGTTAACAAAGTTAATAAATCAATCAAGGTGACTAGGAGGACGTTTAAAGAGCCAATAAGCTATTGTTAGCATCCCAATTTGAGAATGAATGGACATAGAAGAATCATGGACAAAACTGAAATGTATAGTAAATCAAGTGCTGGAGGAGTATGTGCAACAAAATGAATTAATGATGCGTAAGATCCACTGTGGTTTGATGATAATATCTAGAATATGCTGAGCAAGCAAAGACAGTTGCATTCTTTACTGAAGAAAGAACAAACAAATGAAGACAAGCAAAAGTTAGTAGAGACTCGCCAGCTACAAAAAAAATTAGATTGGATTAACTGTTCATTTCATAGAGCCTTAATGAGGATAGTCTCATAGATGTGGAACATGTTACTATTATTGTTTACAGAGTAAAAAAATAATACTAATAGTATACAATAGTATACAATCTTGGTAAAAGTGCTCCGCTATGGCCGATTTCTGTGTATGTCCCAGGCGGCAGTTTCTCTTGTGTTTACTTAGACGAGTGTTGACACTTTTTTTTCGTAGTTCCGATATACACTTGGCCACAGCTGCAAGGAATTTTATACACACCCGGTGTACCCAAACGGTGCCGTGCATCTTTTACAGATCTTAAATGTTCTTTAATTTTCCTGGTAGGTAGTGGGCAAAACATGAGGTGCCCGAGGTGTCCCACATGATGCACCAGACTCTCTGTTGTCACTACACCATGAGGCAGCAGCCTGAAGACAGCTGGCCATAGCCAACAGCACATTTAGCTGTTTGTGATCCACGTTCAGCTATCTTGCATCTGCATACAGCATGCATACAACTTGTTTGTCCTAACACTGCAACTGTAACAATTAAATGCGGAAAGTAGAAAAGCTAAATATTCAACATGCTACAACACTGGTGCTTCACTGAAGGCAGCTGACAACTGACTGGAATGTTGTTAGTGTTCACTTGCTTTTGAGAATGAAGAACAAAAGACTAACAATCCAGAAATTTACACATTAAAGTTACTACAAAATATGATACAAGATTGATAAGGATTACACAACGCAGAGCACAAAAACATGCTGTGAGAATTAAACACTTAAACATCTGTGAAGTGTAAATATGTATGTGTTCAAATGTTTGTAGAGCTTAAGGGACTTAACTGCAAGGTCACAATTCTGTAAATATGTATCTACCAGCTACACTGCTGCTCAGATTCCTGTGGATCACCGCTGTACTCTGTTGTGGCTACAGCTGACTGACCTCTTTCAGAGAATGACTAACAAGAAATTGATTCCAGATTACCTGGTAGTTCCAAACAAGAATTTCATTTCCAACACTAACAATGTAGAACATAAATGAATAAAGTGCAAGGGCATTATGCCGTATGCTTTAGAGAGGGGTCTTCTAAGTAAAATTGTGAGAGACAGGAATCAATCCATTGTGGTTTGACCAGCAAGTTAGAAAACTGCTACAAAAGCAGAGAGAGCTTCACTGCAAATTTAAACACAGCTACAGCTTCATAGGCAAGCAAAAACTCAACAATGCCAAAATTAGAATGAGTATGTGCATGATTACTTTCAGTTAATTTAAAAGTAAAATTCTATCTACCGACATGAAAGAAAATATTTAGAAGTTTTGGTATTATATTAAATCGGTACACAGATCATAATTATATGTCCAAACACTTTGTGACCATAATAGAATTAAAGGAGAGGATAACACAGTTCTCCCCGCACTGCCATCACCCCCCCCCCCCCCCCCCAAAAAAAAAAAAAAAAAAAACCTCTGTTCCACAGTGGAATATAATTGGGATAGTAAGAGTTTCTACAAGTTTCTTTTTTAGGTTGAGAGTGCAGACCTTCTTATATTTCTGCAGGGCATAAAGATATGCGTACGCCTTTTTAGACACTGTATCAGTGTGCTCTGCCCAATTTTGTATCTTGTCTGTTATCAATCTGATTTTTTACCGAGGACAGAAAAACAGATATTGGTACCATTTAATATTAAAGGTATAGATATCCACAATATTTACAACCAATGAGCCTAGAATTACCTACCAGAGTTGCTTCTGTTTTACTTGGATTGAGCTTTAATCCTATATTCTGTGTCCATTTTGCTAGTGCATATAGGTCAGTATTGAAGTTCCTCCTCTAAATTGTTGCATGAACTACCACATGATAGATATCGAAATAAATGATGGAGGGATAAAATACAACTGAAATCAGTCAACAGAGGATACAATTCAGTCGAATTTCACACAGGGTATGTGTAGGAATTTGCCCCCTTTCGCCGGCCGCGGTGGCCGCGGGGACTGAGGCGCTTCAGTCACGGTCTGCATGGCCACTACGGTCGGGGGTTCGAATCCCCCCTCGGGCATGGATATTTGTGACGTCCTAGTTCGTAAGTAGTTTGTAAGTTTAGGGACTGATGACCCCGTAGTTAAGTCCCATAGACTATACAAACATTTGAACATTTGCCCCCTTTCAAGAAGCAATGTACCATAGGTTTCTAGATCAGTGAAACATTCCTGATGGTTGGAAAAATTGCATGTCGTTTCTATTTTGAATAAGGGTTGCCACATATATTTTGATGTTGGTCTATTGTAGAAATTTTGAATGTATTTTATGCTTGTGTATTATGACATTTTTGGAGACTGAGAATCTGCTGTATTGTAAACACCATGGGTCCAAAAGCAACTTTCATATGAAACCCATCTTGTTAATGAGACCCAGGAAGTAGTAGATACAGGCTAACAGGTAGATGCTGTGTTTGTTTACTTCTGGAAGGCATTACATTTGGTTCCACAGTATGGCCTAATGAACAAAATATGAGCATACAAAATTCTAGACCCACTGAGCTAGTGTAGACTTTTTTGCAAACAGGATATAGCATGTTAATCACAATGAAAAGAAGTGTTTGGCATGAAGAGAAAAGTAGTGTCAAACATACCCCAGGACTTGATATTAGGCCCAATACTGTTTTCGTTATAATGAGTGATGTGTAAATACCACATGTATGTAAATGACCTTCAATTGTGTGTAACAGCAAAACTAAGCAACCTGAAGGCAGCAATCAAGAATTTCAATACTGACCTAGGTTCACTAGCAAAATGGGCACATAATACAGGATTGAAGCTCAATTCAAGTAAAACACAAGCGATTCTGGCATGTAATTCTGGTCTCATTAGTCAGAAATATGTTTTTTTGTCCTTGGTAAAAAATCAGAGTGAAAATAGACAAGATACAAAACTGGGCAGAGCACACTGATGCAGTATGTAAAAAGGCATCAGCATCTCTTTATGCCCTGCAGAAATATAGGAAGGTCTGCATTCTCAACCTCAAAAAGAAACTAGTACAAACTCTTAGTATCTATGCCAATATCATTGTTGTTGTTCTCTCCCCAGAGGGCCCACAGATCTTTTGTGGGCAGCTGTGTGGCACACATGGGTCCCCAAGTCAGCCGGGCGCCGTGGCTCAGTGCGCCCGGTCAGAGGGCTGCACGTCCTCTGTAATAAAAAAAATCTGAGCCAAATGATCGACGAACAACCAAGAACGAACAATGAAAACGACCGCAAATCATAGATCTACCTGGAAAAAAAATCCCATTTATTTATTAGGCCTACATAAGTGTTATCTTGGCACTAGTCATGAACGCCTACATTTGATGTATCAGTAACATCTATCTCTTTGATCATATCTCGCCATCTTATTTGCAGCTACCTGGCTACATGCTGACACACACAGTGTGTTTCGTACTCTGTTTGCTGTACTCTTACGAAAATTCACTGTCCCTCATATCTTTTCTCAACCTTGACACTCTTATATGAACAACATAACAGAAATACTTGCTCCTATAACAGCAAAAGCCTTTCTGTCCCTCTCCATCACTTGGCTGTTTCTGAAAGTCGTTTTCTGTTGCAGGAAGCATACTCTTGAACAATCTCTCTCACTATTTCAGGGAACTGACTAACACTAATAGCTTCAAAAGACAATGCAACACCTACTGAAACAACAATAATGACAATCTCTGTTCACATAAGTCCTTGTTACACAGTCACATCTCTATCTCCTCCCAGATACTCTGCTATTCGCATTGCTCACTGGAGGTGCAGTTTTCCTAAATGCCTTCAGTCAGAATTCACCATGTCATAATCAATTTGTACATACTTGAAAGTACATTTTGTATATGCCAATATCATTGTTGTTGTTCTCTCCCCAGAGGGCCCACAGATCTTTTGTGGGCAGTTGTGTGGCACACATGGGTCCCCAAGCCATTGCAACCTTTCTTCTTATTTTCACAGGCCAGCATTACCTCTCACGGTTCCCCTCCTCCCTGTCTTTACTCCTCCCTGTTGCCCATTCATGCTCCCCCTCTCTGGGTGCTTCCGTTTAAGACATCCCAACTATTCTTATGATTCTGATGATGGCTTGAGCAATTTTGCTTTATTTGCCGTTTTCCCATGTTTTTGGCCCAGTTTGGCCCCCTTTGGGGTTTGACATCCATTACAAAATTTCAGGTAAAGTGTGAGCCATTTGGGGAAGAACTCCCAACCTAGCCCCTACGGCATGCATCCTCCTCCCTTCATTTCCCCTTTTCCTCCTTGTCATAACTCACTACCACTGCTAGGTTCCCAATATGTCTAGCCAGTCTGTGTGAATGGGTGGGTGGGGGGAGGGAGGGGCTGTTACGTATCCTTCTGGCTCAGCACCCCGAAAACATAGGGATCATACTGTAGAGCTGTAACCTCCTCATGCAGGCCAAGGAGTCAATACCCGTCCTTCTGGGCTATCAGGACTCTCAGCAATGGTCATTGAGCCAGGTGGCCTTTGCTGTGGCTGGGTGGCACCCAGGGATAGAACCTGTGATAGGAGTGGTGATATCAGGGCGAACATTTTGTACCATGAAACTCATGAAATTTTCACTGCAAAATAGCCATACAATGGCTGCCTCTTGACAGGAATGGAACTTTTAATGCGCCTACTTTTGGTAATCCCTCAGGGGTCTCGACATTAATTTGCTGAGTGCAGGCTTGGCGAATCCGGGACCACAAGTTGGGTCTGCGTCGTGTCAACAGTCCTCTATAGTGTAAGCTCTGAGTGTGCTTCAACAATCACTGTAAGGTGCAATGGAGGAATGCTGTACAATTCAGACCCAGGAATCTTGGCTTTATTGCTGGGTCGCGAGGAAGGAATAAGCTCTATAAAAAAACCTCAATCTCAAAGCGAGTTGTACGCTGAGGAGATGCATGGCTGTTGAGGTGGAACAGTCACTAGTGCACACCCTCTGGGGAATCTGTCGCACCCCAGTTGTCTTTGGCTTACCCAGGCAAGTGGGGCTCTGCCTGGGTGGATGTTTAATTCCCTATCTGCTTGTGGGACCATGATGAAACACAAAATGATGTTGCTAGATGTACAACCACCATCTCTAAGAGTGGTCAATTTAATGCAGTCCAATGTGATCTCCACTCATTTTCCTCCCTGGCCACACCTTGGGAGGAATGTCGGGTTCAAACTAGAGGTGAAGCATACTCGCCAAAGTATTTTGTATGTACATGAATGGATGGGGAATCCTTTTCGAACACCAAACCCCCGTTCTTTGTCGAACACCTTGAGGACAAGTTTGGAGAGGTGGCGAGTATGTCTCAGATGCATGGTGGGTCCATTCTCATACAAATGGCTTCCCCCACCAAATCTAGGGCACTGGTCACCTGTGAGAAACTGGGTGATATTCCTGTCTCCATCACTCCCCAGAAGACTCTTAATATGGTTCAACAGATTACATTTCATTGTAATCTTTTACTGCAGACCGGTGACGAGCTACTTGCGAACTTGGAGAGAGGATGGGTTTATTTTATCTGCTGTGTCCTTAGAGGTCCGAAGGACAACAGTCACTACAGGTGCATTCATCCTGGCCTTTAAGGGCGATTCATTACCTGAGAAGATCTAAGTGATGATATGCCAATGTGATGTCAGGCGTTACACCCCTCCACCTGTGCAGTGTTTTAAATGTTGGAGGGTTGGTCATGTGTCTTCCAGATGTGAAAGTCACCCCCACCCCTGCCTCCCATCCAAACGTCCCATGTTATCCATCTCCTGTCTGCCCCCTATTTGGTGGACTGCATGATGCTTCATAAAGTGAGAAAGATCATGGAATAAAAGACCTTGGACAGGCTTACTTATTCAGAGGCTAAACGAAAGTATGAGAAACTCCATCCTGTGCACATCTCAACACCTTATGCCACAGCTGCTTCTACAGTATTGACAATTCAAAATCTGTTCGAGAGCCCTCAGGCCCAGTCGCCTAAGCCTGCCTCCACAGTAGTTGAGGACTTTCCTTCCCCTGCTGCTCTCATGTTACCAAACCTCAGAGACATTCTTCTCTGGCTCAGGGGTGGGGACTAGTCAGCTTCCTTTGGCTCCCCCCCCCCCCCCCCCCCACACACAAGGAAGGGATCCCTTGGTTCCCTTCCTTCCATGGTTTCTGCCCCTATTGACACCAGTCAGAGGCTGAAAGTGCCACCTACTAAGAGTCTTAGGGCTGCTGGGCCTTTCTTGGTCTATGAGACAGAGTTTGAAAAACAATCCCATTTCAGGAAACTGAAAGAGAAGACTGACCACTCGAAAAAGGAGTCAAAAAAATAGGAGGAGAAAGAGGCCACCTCCACATCTGAGGACAACATGGCGCGTCTAGAGTCCACTTAGGACCGAGATCTTGGCAGATCCTCAAATGTTATGGACGTCAATCCATCTACCTCTCAGCTGCTGGTGGCGAGCATTCCTGAGCCCTGAACTGTCCCCTGGGTACTTTTATGCCCCCCCCCTCCCCCATGTTTACTGATAGTGTCATCCTTCAGTGGAATTGCACGGTTTTGTCCGCCGCATAGCCGAGTTACAACTGATGTGCCAGTTCCCTGTCATATGCATAGCCCTACAGGAAACCTGGTTTCCTGTCTAACGGACCCCTGCCCTTCGTGGCTATAGGAGTTACTGCGAGAACCATTCACACTATGGTAGAGTGTCAGGTGGAGTCTGTCTCTATGTCCTTGCTACTGCACCAAGTGCACCAGTGCCACTTTGTACAGACTTTGGCTGTCAGAATCACTCTCTGTTCTGTTTACCTGGCCCCGGATGAGGTAGTGTGCCGCTCAGACCTTGCAGCCTTGGTCTCCAACCTTTCTCTCAGCAGTCAGGTCTTCTCCCATACCTCGGTTGGAGGGTACACAATGATCTTTGTGATAGCAACCAGTTTCCTATTCTTGTATCTCTTCTCCAGTCTCAACCCCCAGACCGCCTACCCAGATAGTCTCTTTGTGGGGCTGATTAGTCAGCTTACACCCTGGCTGCTATGGCCACTGCCCCACTTTCCACTGATATAGATATCGCAGTTGACCAGGGCAGTGTCGCTATTGTGTCTGCAGCTGAGGCAACTGTTTCCTGCTCTTCAGATACTACCCCCCCCCCCCCCCCCTCAGGGGCTCAGCATTAATTTTCTGAGTACGGGCTTGGCGAACCCGGGGTTCTGAGTTGGGGACTGGTAAGTGTCACCAGTGGACACTGTGTGGCGCGATAGTGGAACGTTGTGTGTATCAGGGAATGGGGATCTTGGCATGACCGCCCGGGTCACGAGGATGGTACAAACCTCTATAAAAAAAACTTCAATCTGAAGGTGTGCTATGTGCTGATGGGTGCATGGCTGTTGAAGTGGAACAGTCGCTAGCGAGCAGCCTCTGGGGATACTGCCACACATCAGTTGCATAAGGCTTACCTAGGCATGGACATTTAGTTCCCTGGCTGCTTGTGGGACCAAGATGGACCCTTCGAGAAATTTTCCACCTCCTAGTGGGATGGGTGTACCACTGGGCGGGGGGGGGGGGGGGGGTGGTACCAACACCAAACCTAACAAGAGGACTAGGGTTTCCAGTCCTCCGGATTCTGCACAGAACAAAAAACGTGTAGTATACAGTAACGGAACACATGCTGCTGCACAGAATGTGTTTATTGTAGTGAAGAGAAAAGAGGGCACATTTGAAAAGTTATCCCCTCTTTACATACAAAACGCTCTAGAGGGAATTGCTGGCGATCTCAAATCAGTCAAACGCATATGTAATGGCAAATTGTTGGTGGAAGCTTCCAACAAACGAATTAAAGGCTGAGTGGGCTTCAGAAGGCATTGTTAATGTCCAAAATATCACAAAAACTGCGGATGGGGAGTTGGTAAAATCAGACTCCTTCATCCTCAACTTTAATAGGCCCAAACTCCCGGACAAGGTTAAAGCAGGCTTCCTCTGATTGAATGTAAGACCCTATGTCCCTAACCCAATGCGGTGTTTCAAATGCCAGTGGTTTGGACACACCACTATCGGCTGTAAGGACGAGACTACTTGCGGCAAATGTGGGAAGGCGTCCCATGAAGGTACTGATTGCACTCCACCTGCAAAATGTGTAAACTGTTCACGGAACCATCCAGTTTGGAGTCGGTTATGTAGTGTGTACCTTGACGAGAAGAAAATACAGGAGCCGGCCGCGGTGGCCGAGGGGACTGAGGCGCTCCAGTCACGGTCTGCACGACCACTACAGTCGGGGGTTCGAATCCCCCCTCGGGCATGGATATTTGTCCCGTCCTTAGTCTTAGCTAGTTCATAAGTAGTTTGTAAGCTTGGGGACTGATGACCCGGTAGTTAAGTCCCATAAGTTCTACAAACTTTTGAACATTTTTGAAAATACAGGAGATTAAGACCACAAGAGGGATCCCTTATGCAGAGGCCAAAAAGATATTTCAGGCCATGCAACCTCCTGTATTTTCCACTTCTTTCGCTTCTGCTCTGTAGAAAACTGTTGCTAAAGTTGATGCTTCAACCCAACGGATGTTGTTAGCGTGGGTACAAACACCTGCACGTGCCAGTGCACATGTAAGGCAGCTCAAGCTTCAACGCTGACAGCCCCCCCCCCTTTCCCCGAAAACCGCCGAAAAAGCTACAGGTACCACTTTTGCAGAACCCTCTGTTCCAGTAACTGCTGAGCCTGCCCTCACATCCACTGCAACATCATCCAAACCACCTAAACCCAAAAAAGCACCTACTAAGATACAGTTGAAGCCATTGATTCAACTGTCGGATTATGTGGACGTTATTATCCTGATGATACGTCTGATCCAGCTCCAGAACTCATGGAGTTGGGTGTCCCTCAGGGGCACATGTGGAGGAACTGCGTTTACTGACTCAGGGAGAAACAACTCTGTATATGCGTGCAGGAGACATTTTAAATCTACTGCCTACCCTGATTTTTTTTTTTTTTTTTTTTTTTTGTGGTTTTAGGGCGCACAACTTCTATGGTCATTAGCGCCCAGCTAAGAACATTGATTCGCTATGATTTCAAAAAAATGGTGACTGTCAGAACATCAGCAAGAGGCTAAAAACGAAAGATAAAAGACAATTAAAAGGGTTAAATATCCTTGGATAGGTTGGCCAAGTTCATAAAACGCAAAACCCGAGCAGCTGCTCGTGTGTCATCAGCTAAAATTTCCTCCAGAGTAGACGGAAAGTGAAGGGCTACACGGAGATGATTAAAATTAACACAAGTCAGTAAAACATGTCGCACTGTCAACAGTTCACCGCAGGAGCATAGCGGTGCAGGTTCGGCGGATAGCAAGTGACGGTGGCTGAAACGGCAATGACCGATCCGCAACCGAGCCAGGATGACCTCCTCCCGCCGAGAGGGGCGTGAGGATGTCCTCCAAGCGGTCGGGATCGGTTTGACAGTTCGCAATTTATTGTTGTACAGTGAAAGCCACACACTGTGCCATTGCGACACGATACTCCGGCGAAGAGCCCGTTGAACATCGTCCGATGGGACGCAAAAGGTAGCCATGCGAGGTAAAAGAGCTGCTGCCTTGGCTGCTGTGTCGGCGGCCTCATTCCCGGGCACACCCACATGGCCAGGGACCCACAGGAAAGAAACGTGACAGCTGTCATCCGCCAGCAACTGGAGGGAGCGTTGGATCCGATACACGAGAGGATGGTTCGAGAAAGGGTCCTTAAGACTCTGCAGGGCACTAAGGGAGTCAGAACATATGGCATAGAAAGGTTGGCGGTGGCGGCAGGTATACAAAACGGCCTGGTGGAGGGCGTAAAGCTCAGCCGTGAAGGTCGAGCACCGGTCAGGGAGCTTGTATTGGAACCGGTTGTCCCCGACGACGAAGGCAGATCCGACACCGGCAGTGCTCTTGGAACCATCAGTGTAAATAAATACGGCATTATCGAACCGCGAACGGAGTTCGACAAGCCTCGAGCGGTATACCAAATCCGGAGTGCTCTCCTTGGGGAGCGAACTAAGTTCGAGGTGTGTGTGAACCTGGGCCTGATGCCACGGTGGCAATGGGCTTTCGCTCAACCGAAGGGTGGAAGGAAGGGTAAAATCGAGCCGCTGTAGCAGGCGGCGAAACCGAACTCCAGGTGGAAGCAAGGCAATCGCAGACAACTGATATTGGCGATCGAGTGAGTCGTCAAAAAATAATCTGTAAGAGGGATGGTTGGGCATCGACCGTAGGCGGCATGCATACCGACACAAGAGTATGTCATGTCGAGTGGTCAAGGGTAATACAGCAGCCTCGGCATACAGACTTTCAACAGGGCTGGTATAAAATGCACCGGTCGCCAAACGTAATCCACGATGGTGGATAGAGTTGAGACGGCGGAGAATCGACGGCCGTGCTGAAGAGTACACAAGGCTTCCATAGTCGAGCTTCGACTGAACAATGGCCTGGTAAAGGTGAAGCAGGACGGTACGATCCGCTCCCCATGACGTGCCACTGAGGACACGAAGAACGTTAAGGGATCGGGCACAACGGGCAGCCAGGTAGGACACGTGTGTGGACCAGCAAAGTTTCCGATCCAACATGAGTCCCAAGAATTTCGTAGTCTCCACGAAAGGGAGAGCAACAGGGCCGAGACGTAGAGAAGGTGGAAGAAATTCCTTGTATCTCCAAAAATTGATACACACAGTTTTCTCAGTGGAGAATCGGAAGCCGTTTGCGATGCTCCAGGAATATAGACGGTCAAGACAGCGTTGGAGAGAACGCTCCAAGAGACACGTCCGCTGGGCGCTACAATAAATTGCGAAATCGTCAACAAAAAGAGATCCGGAGACGTCGGCTGAAAGGCAGTCCACGATCGGATTGATTGCAATGGCAAAGAGCGCCACACTCAAGACGGAGCCCTGTGGTACCCCATTCTCCTGGCAAAAGGTATCTGACAAAACAGAGCCCACCCGTACCCGGAACTTGCGATCCGCCAAAAACGCTTGAATGATAAGAGGAAGGCGGCCCCGAAGGCCCCATGTGTGTAATGTGCGGAGAATACCCGCTCTCCAACAGGTATCGTATGCCTTCCCCAAGTCGAAGAACACGGCTACTGTTTGACGCTTCTTTAGAAAGTTGTTCATAATGAAGGTCGACAACGTAACGAGATGGTCAGCAGCAGAGCGGTGTCGACGAAAACCGCATTGTATATTAGTCAGGAGGCGGCGAGATTCGAGGAACCAGACCAACCGAGCGTTAACCATGCGTTCCATCACCTTACAGACACAGCTCGTCAGAGAAATAGGACGATAGCTGGAAGGAAGATGTTTGTCCTTCCCTGGTTTGGGGATGGGGACAACACTGGCTTCACGCCAACTTGTGGGAACATGACCTTCAGTCCATATGCGATTGTAGGTACTAAGAAGAAAGCACTTGCCCGCAGGAGAGAGGTTCTTCAGCATCTCAATATGAATGGAATCGGGCCCGGGAGCAGAGGACCGGGACAGGGCGAGAGCACGGTCTAGCTCCTGCATGGTGAAGGCGACGTTATAATTTTCACGATTAAAAGAGCGGAAAGAAGGCGGCCGTGCCTCCTCTACCTGTTTGCGAGGGAGAAAGGCAGGGTGGTAATGGGCAGAGCTCGAAACCTCCGCAAAGAAACGACCCAATGCGTTTGAAACATCAGCTGGGTCCACGAGGACCGCGTTCTCCACGGTCAGGCCAGGAATCGGGGAGTGGACCTTGATGCCGGACAAACGGCGTAGGCCACCCCAGACAACCGTGGAGGGAGTAAAACGGTTAAAAGAACTAGTAAAAGCAGTCCAGCAAGCTTTCTTGCTGTCGTTTATGATACGACGGCACTGCGCTCTCATACGTTTGTAATTGATGCAATTCTCCAAAGTTGGGTGGCGGCGGAAGGTGCGTAAGGCACGGCGTCGGGCTCGAAGCGCGTCGCGGCAGGCTGCAGTCCACCAAGGGACCTGCACACGACGTGGAGAAGAGGATGTACGAGGTATGGAACGTTCAGCAGCAGTGAGAATAACCTCTGTGAGGTATTCGACCTGACTGTCACAGTTGGGAAAATGCTGATTGTGAAAAACAGCCATGGAAGAATAAAGCCCCCAGTCGGCTTTAGAAATGTTCCAACTGGTGGGACGTGGAGATGGGGAGTGATGTAGGAAGTGGATGATACAAGGGAAATGGTCACTCGAGTACGTGTCAGAAAGTGCATACCACTCAAACCGACCGGCAAGCTGAGGAGTGCATATTGCGAGGTCTATATGGGAATAAGTGTGTGTTGTGTCAGAAAGGAAGGTCGGTGCACCGGTGTTGAGGCAGACAAGATCGAGGTGTTGGAGAAGGTCCACCAAAAGGGAGCCTCTCGGACAAGGTGCCGGAGAGCCCCATAGGGGGTGGTGGGCATTAAAGTCGCCTACCAACACGAAAGGTGAAGGGAGCTGGTCAACAAGGTTTAGCACATCTGCCCTAGTAAGGGCAGATGACGATGGCGAATATATATTACAGAGGGAGAAGGTAAATGTGGATAAGGTGATGCGGACGGCAACTGCCTGTAGGTGAGTGTGCAAGGAAATGGGATGGAAATAGACGTCGTCTCGAAGGAGCATCAGAACCCCTCCATGGGCTGGGACACCTTCCACGGGTGGCAGGTCGAACCGCACAGAGGTGTAGTGTGGAAAGTCTGCACGATCACGTGGACGCAACTTAGTTTCCTGGAGGCAGACTAGAAGCGGGCAGTGCAATCGAAGGAGTAATTTTAACTCGTCCCGATTAGAACGAATGCCGCGAATGTTCCATTGAAGGAGCGCCATGATAAAAATGAGAGAAGAAATAAGGATAAAAACCAAGTAGCGAGCGGGGTCACCTCGACGGCCGCTGAGGACCGGATTTCGAGGGAGCACTGCTATCGCTGTCCAGGGGCAAAGGGTCGTGGTCCATAGGTTCGACCGACGCGCCTGCCACCTCCCTGAGTTGATTAGGAGGGGCAGTTTCCACCGCCGGTAAAGGGCCGGGCGCCCGGCAAACGGAGCGTCCCGGTGAAACAGAAGACGGCCGAGGCCGGCAACTGTTGGACGGCGCGACAGATGGGTCACGCCTCGGCGGGGAAGGAGAGGAACTCTTTTTCTTGTCAGCTCTTCTGGAAGAGTGACGGCGGGAAGAGGCAGTTGACGGTTGGGAAGCCTGAGAACGCAGAAAATCCTCACGGACGGGTTCCTTTTTCAAGGTCCGGGCATCTTGTTTAGGTGCCCGCGGTTTACTAGATGTTGACGAAGACTGTACCTTAGAAGCAGCAGGAGGAAGCGGGGACGTGGAACGGGCAATCTTCGGGCTGGCGGATCGCACAACTGTGTCAGCGAAAGTGAAATCACAAGTCTGGGTACTGGAATCCTTAGTAGGTCGAGTTGAGGTGAGGACCTTACTGTATGTACCCGCTGGGAGGACAGTGGGCTTTCGACTCGCCAACAACTTTCGAGCGGCAGATGTTGATACCTTCTCCATGACCCGAATTTGCTGAATGATTTTTTCATCCTTATATACAGGGCAGTCGCGAGAGGAAGCCGCATGGTCGCCGTTGCAGTTAAGGCAGTGAGGGGACGGAGGTGGGCAATCCCCCTCATGGGCGTCCCTACCACAAGTGACACATTTTGCTGCATGTGGGCAATGTTCACGGGTATGGTTGTACCTGTGGCATTGGTAGCAGCGCGTTGGGTTTGGAATATAAGGGCGGACTGAGATAACTTCGTACCCTGCTTTGACCCTCGACGGGAGGTCAACTCTGTCGAATGTCAAAAACACAGTACGAGTCGGTGTCAGCTGGTTATCTACCTTTTTCATCACCCTGTGGACGGCTGTCACACCCTGATCGGACATATAGGACCGGATGTCGTCATCAGACAACCCGTCAAGGGATCTCGTAAAAACTACCCCACGTGACGAGTTGAGTGTGCGGTGCGCTTCTACTTTGACTGGAAACGTGTGCAATAACGTAGTCCGGATAAGTTTCTGGGCTTGGAAAGCACTGTCCACTTCCAGCAACAATGAGCCATTGCGCTGACGCGAACAGGTTTTAACAGGGCCAGCAATTGCATCAACACCTTTCTGTATAACGAAAGGATTGACAGAATTGAAGTCTTTTCCGTCGGTGCGCGACACAACAAGAAATTTCGGCAAATTAGGCAGAGTCTTCTTTTGCTGAGGCGAGTCTATCTTACGTTTCTGGGTCAATGTCAGTGAAGAAGAGAAGGAAGTCATTGCGGAAGTGTCCCCCGTGATTACCGGCGTCTCCGATGGCGCGCTCCTTCCTAGTGGGGGCCCTCTCCGAGGGCTTACCCGCCTTAGGTGATTGTTCACACCTCAGGTCACACCTCCCGAGAACTGACGGAGGGACCAATTGGCATGTTCGGAAGGTACCAGCTCGGGTAATCACCCCTCCCTGGGCCTGGCCTTTACCAGGGGGTACGTACGTGCCCTACTTGTCTACCCGGGGCGGGGAATTACGCGTTACCCCGTCACCTGCTACGCATGATAATGCGTGGGTCGGCCTTCAGACACGCACAGGGAGGAAAGAAGAAGAATAGAGGAAGTGAAGAGAAAGAAGGAAAGGTGTCTCAAACGCCGAGGCGGAGACTAATGAGGAGAAGAAGGCGAGGAGAGGACAAGGAGAGAGAGACAGAAACAAAGGGTAAGAAAGGAAGGAACCAAGGAATAAGAGAAACGACAACAAGAAAACACCTGAACTCGTGAAATACGCCCGTCTCCGGGCGAAGGCATAAACCGGGAGGGAAAGTGAAGCAGCCTGGGGCAGAAGAAAGGCTGCTCCGGCTCGGGGCCCCGTGCGCGCCACACACGTACCCACAAAAGAACTGTGGGCCCCCTGGGGGGACTGCCTACCCTGATGTACGTGGCTATGTCTTCCATGAGGACGACGACATTTGCGGAGAGAGAGCTAGAGACAGTGTGGCTTGTTTTACTAATAAAGCCAATCACTCAGAGCTCCTCTCTCTTACCACACATTTACAAGCCATTGCAATATCTGTTTGTGTCTCACCATTTGACGGTATGCTCCCTGTATCTGCCACCTCATGCCACGTTTGGTGTAGAGGCCCTCGAAGATCTTCTTACACAGCTTCCCCAACCATTCATCCTCTGTGACAATTTTAATGCACACAACTTGCTTTGGGTCTCTTCCAGTACCTGCACTAGGGGTCGAGCTACTGATAGGCTTCTCTTGTCATCGAGTGCAAACTTATTAAACACAGGACAGCCCACACACTTTTGTACTGCAACGGAGTTGTTCTCAATCATAGATCTCTCACTTTTCGCTCCAGCCCTTGCCCACATTACACAATGGGAAGTGGTCGATAACTTGCATGGCAGTGACCCTTTCCCCATCTGGCTTCACCTGCTAGACAGAGCAGAGTCAGAACGCAGACCACCTCATTGGGTGATCAGTAAAGCTGACTGGACACAGTTCAGCCAACTCGCTGTGCTGGAAATTTGTGACAATGTCCAGGAATGGGTGGACTGTATTACACATACGCTACACAGTGCTTCTGAAGCATCTATGCCGCTGTCATCGTGACAACTGAGATGGCAGTATGTCCCTTGGTGGACTGACAATTAGGGCCAGGCGTGCAGCTCTGCATAGGTTTAAGCACTGCCCGACTGCAGACGACCTCGCGGCCTTTTGGATGGTGAGGGCAAAATGTCCCCAAATTATAAGAGATAGCCGAAAGAGATCTTGGCTACAATTCCTGAGTACCGTTACCCAATCCGCTAAAAGTTACACAGTATCGGAAACGATTAGGATGATTTCTGGGAAGGGAGGGAGGTGTCCAGTGGCTTCTGTAATGGAAAATGGCGTTTTCCAAACCAGTCTGCGAGACATTGCCCAAACGATGGCCATCAATTTTGCCAATGTTACAGCCACTGCCGTAAGGATCCAGGATTCCAGCGCTACAGAGTGGTCGCTAAGAAGGGCACTTTGGATTTCAGGTCCACTGGTAATCATGATTATAACTGCCCTTTCACACTGTGGGAGCTGGATTATGCATTATCTGTGGCTTGTGATACATTCCCAGGCTATGATAGAATCCACTACAGTATGCTGCGGCACCTAACACCACAGAATAAAGAAATCCTCCTCAATCTTTTTAATGCCATTTGGTTGTCAGGTCACTTTCCTGACTGGTGGAGAGAGGCTATTTTAATCCCTCTTTTAAACCCTAGGAATGAACACACATGTCCAAGCAATTATCGCAGTGTTGCTCTCACTAGTTGCGTGGGGAAGACCTTAGAGCGGATGGCCAACCGCCTCCTTGTCTGGATGTTGGAATCCAGGAATATCCTTAGTCGTTCAGGAGATGTTCCACCTTTGATAACCTGGCCTTCTTGGAGGCGGCTATACAACAGGCTCCCCTGCGCCGTCAGTACCTTATGGGTGTATTTTTTTTATATAGAGAAGGCCTACAATACTACTTGCAGGCATCTTATACTCAGACAACTTTGCGAATGGGGATTTCGTGGTTGTCTTCCAATTTTTATTCGGTCTTTCCTTTCTCCACGTTTTTTTTTTTTTTTTTTAGATTATCGAGTTGGTGGCGTGTTCTCTGACCGCTTTGAGCAGGAAAACGGTGTCCCTCAGGCTAGTGTTTTAAGTATAACGTTGTTTGCTATAGCTATTAACAGTATTACTTCTGTTGTGAAAAGTCCTGTCCAGTGTTCACTATTTGTTGATGACTTCCCTGTCTTGTGTTCTTCCTCCAGCCTTGCAGTGACAACTCATCAGTTGCAGCTAACTCTTCGGCGGCTGGACTAATGGGCACAGGAGACCGGTTTTAAATTTTCAACCAAGAAATCTGTGTGTGTTTTTTTTAACTGTTAAAGTTCTATTTTTAACTTACCTGAACTGTGGATGAGGGACACTCTTCTAGGTCTCACATTTGACTCTAAACTTACCTGGTTGCTGCATCTTCAAGTCTTGAAGAGACGGTGCCTCAAAGTGCGGAGTATTTTAGTGTCCTAGTCACATTTCATGGGGAACTAACAGGACTCGTCTGCCCCAGTTTTATAGAGCCTTCGTACGATCCCGACTTGATTACATCTGCACGGTGTATGGGTCTGCAAGACCTTCGTACCTAAAAATGTTGGATGTGGTGCACCATGAAGGGATTCAGTTGGCTACCGGGGCATTTCGGACCAGCCCTATACCAAACCTTTGCGCTGAGGCTGCTGAGCCACCACTCCACATACGGCGACAGCTCCTCATGGTGCGCCAGGTGGTTACCACGTTATCCACTCCATATACTCCTGCTGACAATACCGTTGCTCGGCCGCCTATGGAAAGGATTTCTCGTAATAATCTTAGAGCTTTGGGGCCTTTTGGAATTCGTACTAAGGACTGTTTCTTAGATTTGGGTGTGGCAGGTTTTAATGTTTTACATCTAGGTTGGAGTAAATGTCCACCTTGGCTCCTACAGAGGCCCAGCTTAATTTTAGACTTGACAAATTTTAAGAAGGATTCTACTTCTGATTTTACGTTTCAATCTATTATTTTTAACATTTTAGATGAGCATCGTGATTTTACAGTGGTTTACACGGATGGGTCAGCAGGGAGACTCTCTAGGCTGCCCCGTAGTGTTCCCCTACCACATCATCAGGATTCGCCTCCTCACTGCATACTCTGTTTTCTCTGCAGAGCTACACACGATCCGGCGGCCAATGGAGCAAATGCAGCGTGTTCGTGGCACACGGTTTCTTCTGTGCTCTGACTCACTCAGTGCGCTGCAATCTTTACAAAATCTGTATCCAGCTGACAATATAGTACAGCTCATACATGAAAGACTGTACTCCCCGAGTAGCGGGGGAAGCAAGTGTCATTCTGTTGGGTATCAGGACACGTCGGAATTCGTTGCAACGAGATGACTGATAGGGCTGCCAAGGAGGTCTTCTGAGGCTGTGGTATCATAAAATGTGCCATTCCCCTGCAGGACATTCCTCTGTGGTGCGGCAGAGGTCTCTTCATGTGTGGGAGGAATCGTGGCAGGCAGTGACCGGCAGTAAACTGCTTAAGCCAATTTCCGCCCATGGCGAACCTCCTGCCAGTCATTCCGGCAGCAAGAGGTAGCCTTGACACGTCTTTGATTCGGGCACTGCCCTCTGACACACAGCTGTCTACTATGTCGCGAGGACCCCCCCCCCCCCATTTTGTGATGCCTGTGACGTGCAAATCTCTGTACGCTACATTTTAATTGAATGTACCGGATGATCAAAAAGTCTGTATAAATTTTGAAAACTTAGTAAATCACGGAATAATGTAGATAGTTGCAAAAATTGACACTCATGCTTGGAATGACATGGGGTTTTATTAGAAAAAAAAGTAAAAAAAAAAAAAAATCTCTTGCGCGCGTCGTTTGGTGATGAACGTGTGCTCAGCCGCCACTTTCGTCATGCTTGGCCTCCCAGGTCCCCAGACCTCAGTCCGTGCGATTATTAGCTTTGGTGTAACCTGAAGTCACAAGTCTATCGTGACCGACCGACTTCTCTAGGGATGCTGAAAGACATCATCCGACGCCAATGCCTCACCATAACTCCGGAAATGCTTTACAGTGCTGTTTACAATCCTCGACTACAGTTGTTGTTGAGGAATGATGGTGAACATATTGAGCATTTCCTGACTTTGTCTTAATGTTTTATGCTAATTATTGCTTTTCTGATCAGATGAAGCGCCATCTGTCGGACTTTTTGAACTAAAAAAAAAAAAAAAAAAACAAAAAAAAAACACTCATGTCATTCCAAGCATGTGTGTCAATTTTTACCTCTCTATCTACATTATTCCGTGATTTATTAAGTTTTCAAATTTATACTGACTTTTCGATCACCCGGCGTTATATATCGTGCTGAGAGGGCAGCAGCGAATCTTGATGGTGCTCTGCTTTCGGTCTTGGCTAATAATGAGGCGAGTGTGACGAATGTTATAAAATTTTGTGAACTCTCGGGATTGTTGCCTCATATTTTAGTGTGCTAATGGATGGCTGGCACATACCTTTTCTATCAGTGATCAGTTCATGATACCCTGGAACTGCACTAAGAGTACTTTTACGGCCGTGTACTTTAGTAGGCCAACCTATATTGTTGTCATGCAGTATTTCTTTATTTGCTTGTGCCCCCATGCCATTTATGTAGTTCAGGTACTTACTTTCCTGTTGTCTGTTTTTCTTTGTTCACCTACCTCTCAGGTCACACTCGTCGCCTAACTATTTAGTAAGGGCGCTAAAGACCAAGCTGTCGTGCGCTCACATCACCCTGTCCATCGATTGGATACCATCCGGCAAAAGTCAGTGCCCTGGTGGACACCAGAGACCACTGAGGCTATCAAGGACAGTCGTTGAGCCCTGCAGTGACATCGGCGCCACCCTTTTATGGAGCATCTCACTGCCTTCAAACGGCTCCAGGCCCGAGCCCAGCGACTCGTCCTACAAAGCAAACAGGACTGTTGGAAAGGTACATTGCCACCATTCGTTCTCATGCATCCCCATCTCGGGTACGGTCGTAGGTTCGATGCCTCTTTCAGTGGGTATATCCTGTCTCTCTACTGAAGGTACGCTTTGTACTTTCTCAGCTACCATCGCTAAGCACCTGGCAGAGTACTACACCTGCAATTCTGCAACTTCAGGCTACAGTGCGGATTTCTGTGCCCTTAAAGAGCAGGTTGAACGTAAGCAATTATCGTTTTGCACATGCCGTCAGGAAACGTATAACACTCAGTTTAGTGTGTGGGAATTCAAAGTAGTCTTGTGTAGTTCGCGAAAGAATTAGTTCGGAAGAGCGCTCCCACAGGCGAACTACGGAAACTAGTTCGCAGATCCCTCGCCTCTTAGTTCGTCCGCTCCTTTCCCGAAGACTGACGGAACAGCGAGAGGACGCGAGAGTGCGCAGAATCGCGTGATTCCCTTCTGCCAGTTACCGTCATTTTGAGCTGAGATGCAGCTCAGCTGTAGTTTCATAGTTCACTGCCACAAATTTTCTTTTCTAAGGTATTTCTTGATCATACTCGTCCCATATAAAATCCTTTCTATTCTCATGACTGCTGCTGCTAATTACCAGACGCCGATGAGTTGCTAGGAGTAGGATCAGCCATTGAAATTTCTGTTTCGAGAAATTTATAAAAGTGCATTTTTATTCACGAAAATAGACGCATGTAGCATATTTTGTAGGTAAATTTCCTTCAATGGCCTCTTAAATAAATAAAGAAATCGATTTTAAAAAATAAAATACTAGTACTCTGTATGCAAAGTAGCTGAATACCACTGTATCACCCATTCGTGTAAATAACTGGTTTATTTGCTTAAGTGTTTGATGTCTACTCGCCCAAAAATATGGGTAATAGCACACTCTTGGGCAACACTGATCATTATATAAAAAAGCTCTTATAACAAAAGAAAGAGCTCTTTTAGTAGCGGTAGCAAAAGCCAAAAAGAACGGACGAACTAAAAAGAATAACCTACTTCGCGGCCGAGCTGCGAACTAAAAGGAGAGTACCGGTCGCGAACTATTACGCGCAAGTCTACTTCAAAGTGCCTTCACAGTTTCCCCTGACACCTCTCCAGGACCGTATCGCACCCACAGCAGATTTCTCCGCCACCTCTCAGGGTCAGCTGCTCGTCCTCTTCAACCCGTCTGGGCAGAAGGCATTTCCCATTACCATCCTAGTGCACAAAGCTGGCGCTGACCCGCTAGAGGTAGATAGTTATGGCCCTGTCGGCCTCGTCAATGTAATGTGTAAACTCCTTGAACATATGGTGCGTTGGCAGCTCATGTCGATCCTTGAAGCTCCTGGCCCCACAATAGGGGGAGGGGGTTACGTCAGGGCCGTTCAGCTATTGGCAATCTTATTTTCCTGGAATCAGCTATACGTACAGTTTTCGCTCGGCATGAGCTTCTTGTCACCGTCGTCTTCGATCTTCGGGAGGCATACACCACCACCACCTGGCGCCATTCATATCCTAGCTCTGCAGCATGAATGGGGCTTACAGGATGCCCTTCCCATCTTCCTCCATAACGTTCTCTCCAGTGGCGGCTCGTACAAAATTTGACCTGTGTGCTACAATATTACAAAAATAAATAGGAAACAAAATATACTAAAATAAAAAGCGTGACTGACAATGGAAATAACTGAGCTTAGCAATATCCCCACCACGTCATCTGCGTTCTACACAAGTGACCAATGAAACTGCTTGGCTGAAAAGCGCAGTTTCACTCGCATGTTGGCTATACATTACTAATGTTGTTAGTGATTAAAGTTTTATTCACAGAAATTAAAAATTTGGACTCAGAGGTATTTGAATAAGTCTCTCACACAAGTAGGTTTGAGAGGCAACGTGCAAGACGCCTGAGCCAGCGCGCTATTTGACTCTGTATGTCGCAATATTCGTCATATACTATTCTTCCGCAACCGTTACACGCAGCGCGAAGAGAAATATTGATCTGGTGCTGCAGTCGGTCTCAGCACACATGAGCCGCCAGGCCTGACGTCACGTCTGCGCATGCGCACTAGCGAACAGACGACTGTGCCGCCTCTCTGCGCACGTACCAGCGCGGCTGAATCTCATTTCAGCACACGGAGCTGGTTTCCAGCAATCGCGGCGAGAGCGTTCCAAAATGCATTTTCATCCTTATTATTAGCATTGTAATACGTATTGGAATTGGCATAATTTTATTGTGATATCTGGATCGCATTCCAAGAGAAAGGATGTAATTTTACAGCGATTTCTCGCTTGCTTTCGAAGATAAATGGCATAAATTTAGTAATATATGTACAGTGTGCTGCAGCACATTAGCACCAGCCGCCACTGGTTCTCTCGTTACTACCTTTCGTGTTAGGGTTGTTACTTTTTTCAGCTCCTCTCATATATGGGTAATTTTTAAGGTAACGGGTCAAAAAGTATCGGAGTAAAATTTTGGAGGGGAAAAATAAGCAATATTTTCTTATATTCACATTTCTGTTAAATGAAATAGGTTTGTTCCGATCTGTACAATAAAACCAGATATTTCTGAGGCAATTATTTATTTACGGATTTTAAAGTGCTAAATTATCATTTCTGTAACTGTCGGCAGGTACATTACTCAGTGTTTGTAAAAGTATAAAGCATTGTTATTTATCTTATTTATTAGGTTTTGTATCACATTCCAGTACTAAAAGCATGAAAGATAAATACAAAATACAACACGTATCGATATAGGGATCAAATCGGCAAATTATTGCGTGTTTATTGTTGTCGGCGGCTTTACATCTCATTTCCTGTAACGCCAACAAAATCGACACTTTTTATGAAAATAATGAAAGAAATTTCACTGCGGATTGAACTACATTTTACAATAGTGGGTGTTACGTGATTTTCTGTATTGTTGAGATCGCGTATCGAATAGACAAAACCTATCGCGGAAAGTTTGACGTTAATATTGTGCGTGATTTGTCACTCATTTCTGTAGTGTGTTATTTATAAATGAAATAACAGTGGCCGTAACTGGATTCACGTGTTATGTATCACATACTCTCATAACCTGTCTCCCTTAAAAGTTACTTTGTTTTACCGTGCGAGTGCTGAAAAAACGAACATCTAAAGCTCATTTCTAATTTTCGTTATGTGTCGTTACTGTTTACACCTTAAAAGGTGTGCATTTCTGGAGTGAAAATACATACCAGTAATGATAATAGATGTAAATTCCGAATGTTTATTATTTTTGTTAAGTAAATGGACATATGTACAGATCACGCACTTTTTCGTGGCCCCTCTGTGACCCGGGAATTCGGCTGAGTTCGTGTGTCTACGGAATGTTTATGATCTCTACCAACACTACCTCGTAACAGCATTGTACACCGTAGACATCGTCAATGTATTGTTGTTTTGAGCTTGGTATTGATTATGGTCTTCCACTTTGTTATTTGCTAAAATAAGTCCACATACCCCGACGACTTCTTTTAGAAAAAGGAATGCTGTCCTTGAAAGTGGTGTGAGGCATGTCAATTCCTAATTGTTATTCATTTACAATGAAAGTATGTTCAAATGTGTGTATAGTCTTTGGGATTTAAGTACGGGGTCATCAGTCCCTAATCTTACAAACTACTTATGAACTACTTACAAACTAGGACGGCACAAATATCCATGCCCGAGGGGGGATTCGAACCCCCGACCGTAGCGGCCGTGCAGACCGTGACTGGTGCGCCGCAGTCCCCTCGGCCACCGCGGCCGGCAATAAAAGTATGCAGAAAGCATTTCTACACCCGCTTCAAAAATCTCTAAAAATATTATTTCGTAGATATACCTTCCAATTTTCTATTACTCAAACATTAAAGTGATAATTTCGTGTTTCATCTGTGACGCTTTAACCCCGTACACATGTTGATTCTTTTAAAACCTGTAAGCTATAGGCCATAAGCTGTCAGAACTGGGAGAAAGAGGCGGGGCTTGTTCTAACAGCCAGTGCGCTACGAGCTGAATGCAAGCCTTAGCTCCCAACATTCTCCTCTCAGGGGCCACGTTTCAGTGCGTGATCTGTACACTCTTTGACAAAAAAAAAGCCGGCGGCCGGCCGTCGCTAACTTCGCGGAGATCGCGACATAGAGCGCATCAGCGCGGTCATGTTTATTGTCCTAAGTCCAGCAATTTCCACAATCTGGCAACACTGTAGACTGCGGCAGTTAACACACTGTCTTGTGTTCAGTTACAAGAAGACTACGTCGACTACATCTGTGGTCTCGCAGTAAAGTGTGTGACTTGTAAGTGCGGGTGCTGGCAATCGAAACCGCCAGTAGACATTTTTTATTTCACGTCCCTCGTGAATACTGATGCCATGAGTGTAAGGGGAGCATATCGATAACACATTTAACTTTTTGATACACTGGCCCATTTACAATGCTGCCTCTGGAAGCAGCAGTTGGCAGAGCTCTCCGCGGCCCATTACACTGGCAGCGGTGGCGGCGCTACACAGCGCTGCCTCGCCCTCAGCCCACAGCGCCTACTGCCGCTCATCGCCCTGGATATGTAAAATGCTTGACTGTTGCTGAGTGGTGATCCACAAAAATGTTGCGATGTGTATTTCACACCATTTCAGACCATCCGTGTCTGAATGATTAGCATTTTCTTACACTAATACATTAGAGAGACAAAAAAGTCATTGTTGTTGATCCAATCAAATAGCATTCTAAAGTCGGGCTGCTGAAACATGTCACTTCAGGTCACTCCACGAGTGTTTTGAAGTTGCCAGTATGATTGAAAAACAAATGACGAACGCGAGACGCTGCGTCTTCTGAACCAATCACAGCACAGCTACGAATGCCGATTCCGTCGTCGTCACTACCACGTTGCCGCGTTCTGTGAAAGCTTTGTGTGCTCGTGGGCTATCGTCTGCTTTTGTATCGTGTGTGATTTTACTGCTTCGCGTACATTTTTTTATTTATTACAAAAATGTCACCGAAACGGCGTCTTCGACCAAACGACAATCCGTTGCGTCGCGGAGTGCCGTTAAATAGACAGGCAATGGAATTAATTAGAAGATCGCGGGAGTTCTACGAAAAATAGTTTGTTTCTGTTCACGGGGAACCATAAATTCCGGCTGATAAAGTCTTAGAGCGTACCTCGAAAACTCTAGGACTGAGTCAAAGAACGATTATAAGGAAAGGTGTGCTGCTTCAAGAACTACAAGACAGTGACGCAAACCGAGTGGAAGATAACCCGGATGAAGAAAACAGTGTGTTTTAGCTACCCCAGGCAAGGAAAAGAAGCAGCCTCGCCCTGTTACCAATCTCGATTTGTTTCAAACGAATGCAATCCGTCATATTTATGGCTATTATAGCCGGAAAGAATATCCGACTGTACCGAAGTTGCTAATTTCGTTAAAAGCATGCGATCTTTTCTCGGGTGGAAAAACGTCTCTGAAAACGGTGTTAAGAAGTATGGGCTTCCGCTTCAAAAAGTTAAATGGACGAAGACTATTACTTGAAAAGCCGCATGTTGTTGCAGCTAGAAGTATATTCTTGCATAAAATTACAGGCAGTGATATATATTCCATTGTATGGTTAGATGAAACCTGGTCAACGCCGGAGAAGCTGTTGATAAATGCTGGACAGACAATACTCCAAATAGTAGTTGTCATCAGCCAACAGGAAGAGGTGCCAGATTAATTGTGGCACATGCAGGATCTTCAAGTGGATTTGTGACTGACGGACTTTTAGTCTTCCGATCCAGAAAAACTGGTGATTACCACGAAGATATGGACCACCAACGTTTCCTGCAGTGGTTTAAGAATTTGTTGTCGCAGTTTAGTGTCCCAACAGTGTTTGTAATGCACAATGCACTTACCATTCGGTCATATTAGACAAAACTCCGACAACTAGTGACCGGAAAGAAACTATGGTACAGTGGTTGCTAGCGAGAGACATTGCTGCAGATATGAGTATGACAAAGCTGCTGTTGTATTCACTCGTGAAGCAAAATAAACCTGTGACGCCTACGTATGTAGTAGACGAAGTGGCAGGGGAACAGGGTCATACGGTAATTAGGCTACCACCGTATCACTTCCATTTCAACCTCATTGAATTGGTTTGGGGTGACGTAAAGACGTATATTAGGAAGAAAAAGAAGTCTTTCACTCTAACAGAAGTGGAAAGACTTTTACTTGAAGGACTTGCTACTGTTGACGCCACCTCGTGGAGAAAGAAGGTAGAGCATGTTGCGAAATTTATTAAAGAAGCACAGACTATAGATGGAATAATAAATAAACATGAGCAATTGATGATTTCCCTCGATGATGATGATGATGATGATGATGATGATGATGATGATGATGATGACGACGACGACGACGGGTTTGGTGGTGATTCGGATGCCAGTGATGATGTAGAACTTGACGGAATTACGCCATTGACTTCATAAACCGTTGAGTGTAAATTTATGCAAAATTAATTCTTTCACTCTGCATCACAGAATGCAACTGTTTCTTTATTTCGTGTTACGATTGTTGGTTGCGTGTTCTTTGTAATGAATAGCTTTACATTATTGTACGACATTTCATTTGCATCTATTACGTTAACAATTCGGAATAACATCTCGTAGACACTGTCCTTAAGTTAGACTGTTTTATTTATTTCTCGGTTTCGCATATTAACAAATCGCATTTCTCTGTTGATTTGTCTGTTGAAATAACACATTCTGCGTTATAATTTCGTATAAATTATTATGCGACCGTTCTTATTCACTGTCTTAGGCGACAATTCCAGTACATATTTCGGACGTTCTGAGCTATCAGCTGCCCCTATAGTCGTCTGCTGCGTAGTTACTGCAACCTCGCAGTCGCAGTATAGCCATCTACGCGCGAACTACGTACAAACTGTCAAGTGACATGTTTCAGCGGCCCGACTATACAATAGGGATGGCGGTTATCGCTGAAACAACCGGTTTTCGGTAATACCGGTTCTTTTCATCTCCAGTTTAACAGCACCGTAAAGATCGTTCAAGAAACCGGTTTTAGGGTTTTTATTGCTATTATTTCCAGTAGAGTTCGAACGAAACATATTTTGCGGCCAAAACAGAAATCGTAATCGTCGGTTCTTCTACTTTCAGCCGAAATCGAAATTTAGGAGATTTAGTTAAAATTTATGTAAATTTACGTTATACGACAAATCACTAGTCTTTCCATAATATTATTTTGCAAGGTCCCCTCCCAATACTACGCCTTCTTGAGTGTGTGTAAGCCTAGCCAGGAGTCCGTAGAAGACTATATACGAAGCATACAGATTTACTGGCCCAGTATTTTCATCCGGCAGTTGCGAATGTTGAGCCAACCACTCCCTAAGTTGAACTTGTGAGCCAGCGCATACGAATATCTCGTTATATACACTATATATAAAGTTACAGTCAGTAAATGAACTTCAGTCAGTGCTGCAGAAGTATTTCGAAAAATAAAGGCACATTTCCGACTAATAGTATGATTGTTGTCGGTGTAAATTTACGCAAATTTAACTAGGAAAGCTGTGCACCACATGATCAAAGAATGTTCAAATGGATGCGAGTTCTTATGAGACGTAAATGCTTAGGTCATTGGTCCCTAGACTTACAAACTACTTAATCTAACTTAAACTAACTTACGCTAAGGACAACATATACATCCATTACCGAGGGAGGACTCGAACCTCCGACTGGAGCAGCCGCGCAGTCCGTGACATGGAGCCTCAGACCGCACGGCTACCTCGCGAGGCACCACATGATCAATGTTACCTAAACCCATAATGGTTATTAAAAAAGCCTCTTGCTTTCAAGGAATCACATTAATAAAACTTGTTAGAACAACAATATGATAATACATTAAAAGTTAGTATTCCAAGCTTAGAGTACATCACTTACATAATAGATATATGAATCGAATTTACCTTCTCTTCCAAGGAACATTTTGGATGCTTTCTCCTTAAGTAACATAGCATGTTTGTAGTACCTCCACCCGTTTTCAGATTTTTAAAGCAAATGGAGCATCGTACCTCACAGCTACCTTACTTCGTGAAGTACTTCCACACTCGGGATGGTGCCATTTAAGACAAACCGATGTCTGGCGACGACAGGAAGGAACTGCCGCATGACCAGACGGAGGCGAGCGAGTCTCATACACTGCCGGTACGCGCGCGTCGTCTAATAGGCCACGCCACACGGCAACAGGTGCATCGATGCCTCAGTAACTGCACCAGTTCTTAAGTTCTTATGCTACGCGTTTGTTGAGTGACTGCCGGGATTGTTCTTAAATTATCACTGATCGCTTTTCTTAGTTTCTGCGATGACCTGATATTTCACAGCAGTGGAAATTTTAGGAATAGCCCTAAATATCGGGGTCTATTAGTTTTTTTTTTAATTATTTACAGAAAACACATTTTGAACCACTACCACAGGAAGTAGTCGTTCCGGTTTTTTAATCCGGTTCTTGGCAATAACTAAAAGAAACCGGTTACAAGCGACACCAAATAAATACCGAAAAAACCGGTTTTCAAAACTAAAATACCGGTATCGGTTTTAACCGGTCGGTTTTTCCCATCCCTACTCTACAATGGTTAACACTGATATTTGTAGCTTAAATCTCGTTCCTTTTTCTTTCAGGAAAGCCCTTCAGTTGTTTGATTCTTTACAGTATAAATATGCGGTAAATTATGTGAATACCTTTCAGTGCATGCTCTCACGCAAAACAGGCACACTGCAAGGTTCGTGTCATCGTGTCTCATTTCTACAGCAGATATTTCGCCCGAGGAATAATATTAATCATTATGTTCACTTCCTCTGCACGTTAGTCGTGAGTGAGTAGTAAAAATTACATTCCTATAGATGGGGGTCAATTCGAATTTCTTCACAGGAGTTTGTATGGTGTAGCAAAGCAGATAATTTGAAGGCGACCTTTCGGAAAGACTTTTTGTGTAAAGGTTTCTTCTGATTTCATTAAACAGTTTGTTCTTGCAATTTGCAGCGTATAAAATAAAACGAAGTAAAATACCATTCCTAAACATACCGTCTCCAACCAGAATTAGAACTGCCGACTCACAGCCTGGTTCGATCACAAGGCACACGCAGAACCATACAGCCAACGACACGTTACCCTGTTGCCACCAGTGTGAGACATATTCAATGCTGAGCCTCTAACGTATCCAGAAATGTCACACAAATGACAGCATTCCTCGAATGCAAAAATTAAATGTCTGTCTCTCATATCTCGTGAGCATTATACAGCGTGAGTCATGGAAGTGTAAGAGGAATGTCAAGTGAACTTAGCGAGACAATTCAGTACCACTTGCGAAGTAACTGCACTGTCTCAGTGTTGCCAAAATCCAAATATTAGCAACGATGTTGCCAGTTCTTAGCTGTGCTAAGAAGACCTGTGTAGCGATAAGCGACACTAAATCGTGCTCGTCTTGTCTGGGCTTCCAGAGGAGAGTCGCAGATTTTGGTTAATATGCGGTGCAATCTATTAATAGATTCCAACGTCACATTTAGGCTGTAGATATTTAAGTCGTCCAATTAGGCCGAAACCATCGTTTAACTTTTTTGAAGCATTTCAGAAAATGAGAAGGAAGGTCAAAGAATGAGATTTATAGTCTTCAAAAATGTTCCAATGTTTGTATAGCTTATGGGACTTAACTACGGGGTCATCAGTCCCTAAACTTACAAACTACTTATGAACTACCTACAACTAAGGACGGCACAAATATCCATGCCCGAGGGGGGATTCGAACCCCCGACCGTAGTGGCCGTGCAGACCATGACTGAAGTGCCTCAGTCTCCTCGGCCACCGCGGCCGGCAAATAAGAATCCGAACCCATATCTCTGATGAATTCTTCGAATTCCCACGACTTGTGATGTGTGTTGTTGCTTAGTATCTGTAGTCACGATGTTAAAGCAACAGAAATTATTGCAAAATTTTTGCCTTACTCATTAGCTTAAAGTCGTCTCTTATGATTTACTGTCCCCTATTGTCCTGTTTTCCGTCAAACCACACAGTCTTCCTGATGCACTGCCCACATGGGAAAGAATGCTTCTGGAAATGAATTAATGACGATAATGATGGGAATAATGCAAACTAGCAGTCAAGGATGTTTACCACATTACAGCAGAATGATAATGATTAAAATAACAATATAAAATACCTATCTCTTGGCTGACACACATCAATGATTTTTGGTATTTTGTTACTAAATACCGTTTAGACCCGCTCGGTTAGCCGTTGTCTAACGCAACGCTTTCAGAGACGGGAAGGCGTACCGGCCCCGGTTGGAATCCACCCGGCGGATGAAGAAAAGGGGTCGGAGTGCCGGCCCGCCTGGGTGTGGTTTTTAGGCGGTTTTCCACATCCCCCTACGTGAATACCGGGCTGATCCCCAAGTCCCGCCTCAGTTACACGACTCGCAAACATATCGTAACACTTTCACACACATATAACACTACACGCAGACATTTTGGGTACACATTTCGTCCTGGGGGGCATGGGGTGGCTGCAGGAAGGGCATCCGGCCACCCTGTAAATATTAATACCTGCCAAATCCGCGTTTAACACAGTGTCGACCCTGCAAGTGCGGGAAAGGGCCAAAGAGAGACAGACAGTTACTAAATACCATTTAGAACATTTTTCAGAGGAGAAAGATAGACCTGAAGCCACACACATCCTAGTGCAACGGTGTCTCACGAGTCAACTATTCTTGCTGTAGATCACAAGACGGGAATGGCGCCACGAGCTAACATCTACATCTACATGGGATACTCTGCAAATCACATTTAAGTGCCTGGCAGAGGGTTCATTGAACCACCGCTATACTGAAACTTCCTGGCAGATTAAAATTGTGTGCCGTCACCGGGACTCGAACCTCGGACCTTTGCCTTTCGCGGGCAAGCGCACTACCGACTGTGCTATCCCGCCACGACTCACAATGCCACCTCACAACTTCACTTCCGCCAGTACCTCACCTCCTACTTTCCAAACTTCACAGAAGCTCTCCTGCGAACCAAGCAAGACTAGCACTCCTGGAAGAAAGGATATGGTGGAGACATGGTTTAGCCACAGCCTAAGGGATGTTTCCAGAATGAAACTTTCGCTCTGCAGCGGAGTGTGCACTGATATGAAATTTCCTGGCAGATTAAGCCATGTCTCCACCATATCCTTTCTTCCAGGAGTGCTGGTCTTGCTTGGTTCGCAGGAGAGCTTCTGTGAAGTTTGGAAAGTAGGAGGCGAGGTACTGGCGGAAGTAAAGTTGTGAGGCGGCATCGTGAGTCGTGTGGGGATAGCACAGTCAGTAGTGCGCTTGACCGCGAAAGGCAAAGGTCCCAGGTTCAAGTCCCGGTTCCGGCACACAATTTTAATCTTCCAGGAAGTTTCATATCAGCGCACACTCCGCTGCAGAGTGAAAAGTTTCATTCTGTCTCCACACTGACAGGCCCCATACGTCTGCTGCCCTAACTGCTCTCCTTCAGCTACTCCCTCCTCCCTTCCTTATCCTTGGGAACTTCAATGTCCATCATCCTTTGTGTGGCAGTGCTCATACATGTATCTGGAGCTGCCTCGTAGAACAGTACCTTGTAGATCAAGACCTGTGACTTCTCAATGATGGTTCTCCAACCCATTTTAGTACCATTCACAGCACTTTCTCTGCCATAGATTTGTCACTCACTTCTCTTCTCTTCCCTTCATTTCACTGGTCAACGCATGATGACCTCTGCAATAGTGATTCTTACACTCCCTCCCATCCGATGACGGACAAGCTACCCTACTGAGTTTTTTGTTGTGCTAATTGGCATCTGTATAGATATATTGTCCGTGATAAGTCTGATGTGATTACTCAAGCCGCTAGCATTGCTATCCCACAGTCGATGGGCCCTTCTAGCTGCCGTCTAGTGGAACGCTACTATTGCCACAGCAGTTTTGTGAACATCATTGAGCCTTGCAACATCTTAAGCGCCACCCGTCCCTCACTGGTCTTACCTACTTTAAACGCCTTCATGGTAAACCTCTCTATAAAATCGAAAAGAGCAAGTGGAAGTGCTGGGAGCGTGTTATTTCTTCCTTGGGCTCTTTTGTAATTAGTGCAAGCTATGTTCTGCTCCATCCAAGGTTGCTAGCGGCTATCTTAAATCCCTGGCCTTGCTGTATCAGATGGTGTCTGTACTGACTCGTCTGCTCTCACAGAGCATCTTGTGGCTCACTTTGCGAAGTCATCGGTGACAGCTATCAATTTGGTGTCCTTTCTTCTCAAGAAACAACAGGCCGAAGCTTCCAGATTATGTTTTACCTCTTACCAGGAGGAACCTTACAATGACCCCTTTACTGAGTAGCAACTACTTTTGGCACTTTCCTCTTCCCATGATTCCCTACCTGGTCCTGATGCCATCCATAACAAACTGCTCCAAAACTTCACTCCTCCCCAACAGCAGTATCTCATCCAGGTATTTAACCATATTTGGCTCCAACGGGTTTTCCCCTATCAGTGTTGGGACAGTATATCCTGGTAAGAATCCACCGTACCTGGACAGTTACCGGTTGATTAGCCTGACAAAGTACCCTGTATATTGGTTGAAAGGATGGTTGCTCACAGATTATGATGGGTACTCAAATCATGGACACTTGTGTCACCTTATAGGTGTGGATTCTGGGAGGGACAATCTACAATCGATCATCTCCTTAAATTGGAAACAGCAATCAGACAGGCCTTCTCTAAACGTCAAAATCTTGTTGCAGTTTTTATCGATCTACATAAGGTGTACCAGACTGCTTGGTGTCATTATATTTTAAGTTCCCTTCATTACTGGGGCGTACGGGGATCCCCTATTAATCAGCTTTTATCTCACCGCCTGTTCCGGGTTAGGGCCAGCTCTTTATTCAGCCTTCCACGGATCCAGGAGAATGGCAGTCCACAGGGTACTGTGTTAAATGGACACCCTGCCTAATTGTCATCAATGGGCTGGTGAGCTCTGTTGGGCCACTGGTCACTCGTGTGCTGTACGTCGACAATTTTTGCATACGGTACAGCTCCTACTCGGTAGCCTCAGCTGAACCCCAGCTCCGTGGTCCCAGTCTACATGGGCTCTATCATGTGGCCCCTCAGGAGTTCAGTATTAATTTGCTGAGTACGGGCTTTGTGAACTCGGGGTCCAGAGCTGTGGACTGTGTCACTCCAACAGTCCTGACGCTGTAAGCTCTGTGCGTTCTTCAATGACCATTGTTCGGCGTGACAGTGGAATGTTTTACGTTTCAGAGCCCGGGGATCTTGGCTTAATCGTCTGGGTGGAGAGGCCAGTACATACCTATATAGAAAAAAACCTCAATCTCAAAGTGTGCTATGTGTCTAGGAGATGTAAGGCTGTTGAGGTTGAATAGTCACTAGCAAGCAACCTCTGAGGAATCTGCCACATCTGAGTTGTATAATGCTTACCAAGGCAAGCGTGGCTCTGCCTGGGCAGATGTGTAGTTCCCTAGCTGCTCATGTGCCGAGAATGAAATGAGCCAGTAATAGCGTTGCTGGAGGCAAAACTGACTTCTCTAAGTGTGGGAAGACCGACTTCAATGCCGAGATACGTGACCCCAGATCATTGCCTTCCTTAGCCACACCACGTGAGGAACGTAGGGCATATAACAGATATGAGCCGTATTCACCGCAATACTTAGTATGCACGTGAACCAATGGGGAATCTTTTTCGCCAACAAAGCCGCAGTTCTTTGTCAAAAATCTTGAAGACGAGTTGGGTGAGGTGGTTTCCTTAAAGATGAGAAGTGGGGCAGTATTAATACAGATGGTATTCCCAGCCCAGTCGAAGGCACTGCTTGCCTGCAACAAGCTGGGTGATGCTCCAGTCAGTATCACACTCCACAAGACGCTCAACGTGGTCCAAGGTCTTATTTACCACCGTGATCTCCTGTCACAGTCAGATGAGGAGCTGCGCGCAAACCTAGAACAAAGAGGAGTTCACTTCGTCAGGCGCGTCTATAAGGGATCTAAAGATCACAGGGTTGCCACCGGTTCTTTCATTCTGACCTTCGAGGGCGATACACTGCTCGAGAAGGTCAAAGTCATGCTCTACTAGTGTGACGTCAAGCTGTACGTCCTGTCCCGTATGAGGTGCTTCAAGTGCTAGAAGTTTGAGCATATGTTGTCTCGATGTACTTTCGGCCCCATGTGCAGGGAATGTGGGCATCTAGCCCATCCGGATGCTCCATGGACCCCACCTCCCATCCCTGTGAACTGCAAGCAGCTACATCCACCTCGCTCACCAGATTGCTCTCATTTGCACAAAGAATGTAAGATCATGGAGATAAAGACCTTGGACCAACTCACTTATTCCGAGGCAAGATGAAAGTATGAGCAGCTCCACCCAGTTCGAATGCCTACAACTTTCGCTGCTACTGTGTCGTCCCCACTCTCATTGGGTAAAACACCTACCACTGTCCCCCCCAGGGGGCCCACAGCTCTTTTGTGGGTACGTGTGTGGCGCTCACGGGGCCCTGAGCTGAAGCGACCTTTCTTCTGTCCCAGGCCGCTTCCCTCTTTCCCCCGGTTTGTGCCTTCGCCCGGAGACGGCCGTTTTCAGTCAGTCCAAGGTTTCTTTTTTTTTTGTTTCCTCTGACTTCCTCTTTTCTTGGTCCTCTTCCTTTCCTGTTCTTTAGCCATCCCCATTTTCTCCTTTCTCCTTGTTCTCGACCCGCCCTTTTAATCTCCGCCTCCCCCTCAGGGGGCTCACCGCTCTGTGGTGAGTACGTGCGTGGCGAGCACGGGGCCCCAGCCTTTGTAGCACTCTTTCCTTTCCGTGCTACATGACGCTTCTTCTACTGTCCTTTTCCCCTCTCTTGGGGACAGAGTCTGTGCATCCTTCGGGGAACCGAAGTTCTGACCCTTTTGGCTTTACAGTCTTCTTTCACCTCTTTCTTTGCCTCCGCGTCTGCGTTTGAGGCTTCTCCTCCTACTATTTCTCTCTTCCTCCTCCCTGTACGCACTTGAAGGCCACCCATATGGGTGACTGGGTAATGCGTAAGTCCCAGCCCCGGGCTGGCATGTAGGGTGCGTGTGTACCCCCTGGTTAAGGCCAGGCCAGGGGAGGGGCGATTGCCTGCGCTGATACCTTCCCGATTCGCCGATTGGTCCCTCCGTCTGTAGATCAGGAGGTGTGACCTGGGGTGTGAACAATCACCCAAGGCGGATGTGCTTCCGTTGGGGGCCCCCAGCAGGAAGGAGCGTGCCATCGGAGACACTGGCAATCGTGGGGGATACAACCGCGATGGTTCAAAAAAAAAGAAAATGGAAAGAGCCTTTAGAAATGGATGTACTAGACAATAGTGTGTCTGAACAGAAAAATTTACAGACATTAAAGTTCCTTGTGGTGACCCGTACTGAGGAAGGACAATCCTTTTCGTCGGTGAACCCATTTATTATTCAAAAAGGGGTTGATGCCATTGCCGGCCCAGTTAAGACCTGCAACCGCCTACGTAATGGAACACTGCTGTTAGAAACAGAAAGTGGCTCCCAGGCACAGCGGCTGCTTAAGGCTACTCTGCTCCACAGCTACCCGGTTCGTGTTGAGCTCCATCCAACCCTCAATTATTCCCGAGGGGTAGTCTTCTCGGCCAGTTTGGACGGTCTGACTGAGGATGAACTGAAAGAATATCTGGCAGCTCAAGGCGTTGTCGCAGTACACAGGGTGACAAAAAAAGAGAACAATGTTGTAGTGCCCACTCGCACAGTGTTTCTGACTTTCGACCGAGTGGCTCTGCCGCCGAAGATCAAGGCAGGGTATGAGGTCATCATAGTACGACCTTATATCCCTAACCCTACTCGGTGTTATCAGTGCCATCGATTTAACCACACAAGCCAGTCTTGCAAGAACCCAGTCATATGTGTCACCTGTGGTAAAGAGGCCCATGAGGGGATTTGTCCACCACCGTCCCCTCATTGCATCAATTGTAACGGGAATCATGCTGCTTCCTCCCGGGAATGTCCCGTGTTTGCCGATGAACGAGCCATCCAGGAAATCCGTGTAAAGGAAAAGGTTCCCATACCAGTTGCACGTAAGATGCACGCCAGTCGTAAGCCCAAGACCCCGCCGCGTGGTAACTACAGTACTGTAGTTGCAACGCCTCCACCAACACGGGATATGGCCACACAGACTTGTGACCTACAGTTTACGACGGTAGTTGTCAAACAGTCTACATCGACAACGGCGTCACATTCAACGAAAAGTGTGAGTACCTCTTCTAAGTCTTCATCTTCATCTTCAGCTGTGAAACCACAGATAGAGACGCGAAAGTCTAAGAAAGAGCATTTGCGCGAGGATTTCCTCCGCACCCCTACCAAAACATCTGAGCCAACCAAGGAGCTTCACCAGGGCTCCAAGAAATCAAATAGGGGGAAAACTCTCCCCCCTCCTACCTCACAATGTGACGATGGCATCCCCTGGAAGCCTATAGTCTCTCCAGGTGCATCAGCCAAAGATGGGGCTGCCGACCACACTCAAGCAGCTGCTGTGGTAACCTCTGAGAATATGGAGCAAGACCCTCCTGTCTCAGACACCACCAGTTGCGAACATTCGCACTGTGGCCCGCCGCCTTCGTCGGGCTGATGTCCACCTTCATCTCATTTTATCCCATTATGGATATTCTTCAATGGAACATTCGTGGTATCCGGTCGAATTGGACAGAACTGCAGCTTCTAACGCGAACATATCCTCCAATCATCTTCTCTCTACAGGAGACAAAATTGCTCCCTGGTACTCGAATTACTTTCCCACGCTACACTACCGTTCGCTTTGACCTTCCTCCAGTGGCAGGAATTCCAGCCCACGGGGGCGTAATGTTGCTTATTCGGGATGACGTACACAGTACACCGGTCCCTTTGTGTACTCCAATACAAGCTGTTGCTGTCCGGATATACCTTCCTGGATTTGTCTTCACACTGTGCAATATTTACGCTCCTTCCTCTTTTCCCGTCACTAGATCAGATCTCCTAGATCTTATTGACCAGCTTCCGCGTCCGTTTTTGTTGGTGGGAGATTTCAATGCCCACCACCCCCTTTGGGGCTCCCCACGACCATGTCCACGGGGCTCCCTCCTGGCAGATATACTGAACCACCTTCAGCTCGTCTGCCTTAACACTGGTGAACCAACTTATCTTTCAGACACCACAAATACTTTCAGCCATATAGATCTAGCTATCTGCACTGCTCAGCTGGCACGGCGTCTTGAATGGTCTGCTCTCTCAGACACACATTCGAGCGATCATTTTCCGTGTGTAATTCACCTAATGATGCCTGACACCCTTGAGCATCCACACCGCTGGCAGTTAACGAAAGCGGACTGGGAGCTCTACACGTCACTGGCGGATTTTGGTACTTACCATTATCCTAGTATAGACGACCAAGTGGAACACATTACCACAGTTATTCTGACAGCCGCGGAATGTTCCATCCCCTGCAAGACTTCCCACGCACGTCGTCCCCTTGTCCCGTGGTGGACCGCGGAATGCCGTGACGCTCTGCGAGCACGGCGACGTGCCCTTAGAATCTTCAAACAACGGCCTACGCTCGACAACTGCATCCGATACAAACGGCTGCGGGCCTATTGTCGTCGCCTCTTTCGCGACTGTAAACGCGCCAGTTGGCGCTCATTCACGAGCTCTTTTAATAGGTCTACCCCTTCCTCCATCATTTGGGGTAACCTTCGAAAAATTTCGGGCACTATGGCTCATTCCCCAATTCCCGGTCTGTGTGTCGCAACTGACACCGTCGTCGATCCTCTACAAATAGCCAACGCACTGGGTCGACATTTTGCAGAGGTGTCTAACTCTTCACATTACACTGACGCTTTCCTAGCTAGGAAACGGACGGTGGAGGCGACTCCATTGCCCTTTACCTCTCAGAACCGTGAATGCTACAATACCGAGTTCACTGTACGAGAGCTTCACCACGCACTCTCGTCTTCGCGGTACTCCGCTCCAGGACCAGATGGCATTCACGTGGCGATGCTGCAACACCTTTCACCAACGAGCTTGCACTTCCTACTGGCCACCTACAACCGCATATGGATAGAAGGCACCTTTCCGCGACGCTGGCGTGAAGCCATAGTCATTCCCATACCAAAGCCTGGGAAGGACAAATGTCTCCCTTCCAGCTACCGCCCCATTTCCCTCACCAGTAGCGTATGCAAGGTGATGGAACGCATGATTCACGGGCGCCTGGTATGGTGGCTTGAAACGCGACATCTCTTGTCTAATGTCCAATGTGGGTTTCGCAAGCACCGTTCTGCGGTGGATCATCTTGTTGCCCTATCTACCTCAGTAATGAATAACTTTTTACGGAAGCGCCAGACAGTAGCGGTGTTCTTTGATCTGGAAAAGGCATACGACACCTGCTGGAGGATGGGCATCCTCCACACTCTGCATACATGGGGTTTTCGGGGTCGCCTGCCAATTTTTATCCGCGAATTTTTAACAGACCGTGTTTTTAAAGTGCGTGTTGGTTCGGTTTTATCGAGCACTTTTAATCAGGAGAACGGAGTCCCCCAGGGCTCGGTCCTGAGCGTTGTTTTATTTGCAGTGGCAATCAATTCTATAGCCGATCACCTTCCACTGGGAGTGTCGGCGTCCCTATTTGTTGACGACTTCGCGATCTACAGCAGCTCTGAGCAAACGGGTCTCCTGGAGCGGCGCCTCCAGCGGTGCCTCGACAATCTCCACGCGTGGAGTATGGACACTGGCTTTCGATTCTCAGCTGACAAGACAGTCTGCATGAACTTCTGGCGGCGGAAGGAGTTCCTTCCCCCGTTCCTTCGTCTGGGCCCCATAGTACTTCCATTTGTGGATACCACGACGTTCTTGGGACTTGTTCTCGACAGGAAGTTAAGTTGGTCTCCCCACATATCCCGTTTGGCAGCTCGCTGTACCCGCTCTCTCAATGTGCTGCGGGTGTTAAGTGGCACCTCGTGGGGAGCTGACAGGTCTACTCTCCTCCATCTGTATCGCACCATAGTTCGGTCCAAACTGGACTATGGTAGCATCGTTTATTCTTCGGCTCGACAGTCCATACTGCGCCGCCTTAATACAATCCACCACCAAGGTCTCCGTCTGGCGACAGGAGCGTTTTATACTAGCCCCGTTGAGAGCCTCTATGCCGAGGCCGCCGAACTACCCCTTTCTTACCGTCGGGAACTCCTGCTTAGCCGTTACGCTAGTCGTTTGTCGTCCATGCGAGGACACCCGACGTACGCAGTTTTTTTTTAACGACTCACTTGACAGTCTCTTCGCTCTGCGCCCGTCTGCTCTGCTACCACCGGGAGTACGCTTGCGTTCGCTACTCGGCCAGCTTGGCGTTACAATGCCTGCTATCTTCTCGACTGGAGAGAGCACCTCTCCACCGTGGCGAAGCCCCGAAGTCCGTGTTAACTTTGATCTTCATTCTCTTCCAAAGGACTCCACACCTCGTTTTGTCTACCAGAGAGAATTTCACGCACTCCGGTTTAAATTTGATGACAATTTGTTCCTTTACACTGATGGCTCAAAGACAGACCAGGGTGTTGGGTGTGCTTTTGTACTTGGCAACGTCTCTTTTAAATATCGTCTTCCTGAGTGGAGTTCCATTTTTACAGCTGAGCTGTATGCATTATACCAAGCCACACAATACGTCCGGCGACACTCGCTCAGTAAGACTGTCATTTGCTCGGACTCTAGGAGTGCTTTGTTGAGCCTTCGCATGCTATATCCGGCCCATCCCCTGGTACAAAGCATCCGCAACTGCCTTACTTCTCTTTCAACGAGCGGAACTACGGTGACGTTTCTGTGGGTCCCTGGCCATGTGGGAGTGTTGGGGAATGAGGCTGCGGATACGGCTGCCAAGGAGGCAGTTCTCCTTCCTCGGCTATCTACCTTTTCCACCAGCTCTGATGACCTTCGCGCTGGTATCTCCCAGCGTATTATCTCCCGTTGGTATCTACATTGGTCATCCCTGTCAGGGAACAAATTGCGAGCCATTAAACCTGTGCCTGATCTCTGGTCAACGTCATCTCGACACTCCCGCCGAGAGGAGATTGTTCTGGCCCGGCTTCGTATTGGCCACTGCCGTTTTAGCCACCAGCATTTATTACGTGGTGGTCCTGCTCCCTTATGTGAGCACTGTGATGCACCTTTTACTGTGAACCATCTTTTAGTGCAATGTCCATTTTTTAACCGTCTCCGTCATGATCTGTGTTTCCCATTTGAAATGTCTGACATTTTAGCTGATGACCCGCAATCGGTTAACAGAGTTTTACTTTTTATACATCGTGCAAATATGGCGAAAGCCATTTAATTTCTAACCCCGGTTCTTTTTTACTATGGGCAGTGTTGGGCGCTAATGACCACAGCAGTTGTGCGCCCTAAAACCACAAAAAAAAAAAAAAAAAAAAATCTCCGCCTCGGCGTTTGAGATTCTCCCTCCTCCATCCCTTTCTCTCCTTCCTCTCTTTTTTCCTCCCTGTGCGTGTCTGAAGGTCAACCCACACTCTGCGTAGCCGGTGACGGGGTAAGGCGTAACTCCCCGCCCCGGGTAGACATGTAGGGCACGTACGTACCCCCCGGTGGTGGTATTGCATACTGACGATCAGGATTTTTCTGCTGTAAATCCGTTTATCATTCAGAAGGGTGTCGATGCGATCGCCGGTCCCCTGAAGCCTGCTTCAGCGGCTCGATTTTACCCTTCCTTCCACCTTTCGGTTGAGCAACAGCCCAATGCCACCATGGCATCAGGCCCAGGTTCACACCCACCTTGAACTTAGTTCGCTCCCCAAGGAGAGCACTCCGGACTTAGTATACCGCTCGAGGCTAGTAGAACTCCGTTTGTGGTTCGATAATGCCATATTTATCTACACTGATAGTTCCAAGAGCACTGATGGTGTCGGATCTGCCTTCGTCGACGGGGACAACCTGTTCCAATACAAGCTACCTGACCGGTGCTCGAATTTCACGGCTGAGCTTTTTGCCCTCCACCAGGCCGTTTTATACATCCGTGCTCTGACTCCCTTAGTGCCCTGCAGAGTCTTAAGCACCCTTTCTCGAACCATCCTCTCGTATATCGAATCCAACGCTCCCTCCAGTTGCTAACGGATAACAGCTGTCACGTTTCTTTTCTGTGGGTCCCTGGCCACGTGGGTGTGCCCGGGAATGAGACCGCTGACATAGCAGCCAAGGCAGCAGCTCTTTTACCTAGCTTGGCTACTTTTTGCGTCCCATCAGACGATGTTCAACGGGCTCTTTGCCGGAGTATTGTATCATCCTGGCACAGTGCGTGGTTCTCACTCCACGACAATAAATTGAGAACTGTAAAACCGATCCCGACCACGAGGAGGATCTCCTCACGCCCCTCTCGGCGAGAGGTCATCCTGGCCCGGTAGCGGATCGGACACTGCCGTTTCAGCCACCGTCATTTGCTAACCGCCGACCCTGCACCACTGTGCTCCTGCGGTGAATTGCTGACGGTGCAACATGTTTTACTGTCTTGTGTTAATTTTAATCATCTCCGTGTAGCCCTTCACTTTCCGTCTACTTTGGAGGAACTTATAGCCAATGACACGCGAGCAGCTGCTAGAGTTTTGCATTTTATCAACTTGGCCAATCTATCAAAAGATATTTAACCGTTTTAATTGTTTTCATCCTTCATTTTTAGCCTTCTCATGATACTCTATCTGGTAGTTACCAATTTTTTTCGAGATGTAGCAAATCTCTGTTCTTATCTGAGCGCTAATGACCTTGGAAGTTGTGCGCCCTAAAACCACAAAAAAAAAAAAAAAAAAAACACCAACCTACCACTGTACCACATTCTCCTGTGGGCCCTAGGGGCCAACCATCTTGCACTGCCCCCTCAGTGGGAGCAGGCCCCCTCTCCAACACCTATTGAAACACCTGCTGTTGGGGAAATTCTCCTCCATCCCTCAGGGACACCAGTCCCCACCTCCAGTCCAGAGAAGTAACAGCCTCCTTCGGCACCTCTAGCTCAGAAGGGGTCTGTCTGGACACCCCCTTCTGAGGCTACTCAGAGTGTTCCAGAGGATCCTGGCCGTAGGCTTAAGGATCCACAACCTGCCGATCGAAGAGCCTCCTGCTCTTCCTCCTTCCCGGATGCCACTTCTGAGAAGCCCTCTCAGCCCTGCAAACCAAAGGGCAGCGAGAGGGAAAGAAGACGAGGTCCAAAAAGGAATGTTCGGTGGATTCAAAGCCACAGCTTTCCCTCATCTTCTGCTTCGGAAGATGAGGTAGAGATCCTCGCATCACCTGATGATCTCACACTGACTGATGCACCAGAATCTATGATTCTCGACTCAGTAGATACCGAACGGTTGTCAGCAGGTGTCCCTGGGGAATAACCTGCTTTATATTTTTATTGTGGCCCATCAGTTCAAAGACACTGTCATTTTCCAGTGGAACTGATGTGCCCCCCCCCCCTCCCCTCTTGGCTGAACTCTGTTAACTTTTGAGCATAACACCTGCTCTCTGCATTGCTCTCCAGGAGACCTGGTTTCCAGCAATGTGAACCTCTGCCCTTTGTGGGGATATTATTGTAATTGGCATGTGTATAACAAGAGTCTCAGGTGGTGTCTGTGTGTATATTCTTACCTCTGTCTCTAGTGAACATCTGCCCCTTCAGACACGACTAGAAGCTGTGGCTCTCAGGGTAAGCCACATAGACATCTGCAGCCGATATCTTCCACCAGATGGTGATGTACCACCACACACACTGGCTTCACTGATCTCCCAGCTCCCGCCACCTTTTCTACTTCTGGATGATTTTAATGCCCATAATACCTTGAGGGGTGATGCAATAGTCAGTGGCCGCGGCAGTGGTCGAGAACTTAATGTCCCAGCTCTACCTCTGTCTTTTGAATACCAGAGCCCCCACACATTACAGTGTGGCACGTGACACCTTTTCGGCTATTGACTTGTCTTGTCAGTTTGCAGCCCTGGCCTCCTACCATCTGTCTATTGGAGGACACATGATTTGTGTGGTAGTGATCATTTTCCTATCTTTATATCACTATCCTGGACGCCTTCCCTGATGGGCTTTAAACAAGGCAAATTGGGATGAATTTGTTCCTGCTGCCACTCTTGAATCTCTCCCAGATGACACTATTGACTTGGTGGTTGCTACTGTCACTCAAAAGATTTTATCTGCTGCAGAGCACGCAATCTCCCATTCATCGGGATGCCCTGGTGGAAGACAGTGCCTTCATGGTCGGCGGAAGTAACAGATGCCATTAGAGACCGTAGGCATGCTCTTCAGCACCATAAATGACACCCGTCATTCGAGAATCTTATAACGTTCAAACGACTCCATGTTCGTGCTCGCCAGATAATACGGAGACAAAAACAGGAATGTTGTGAACGGTACATATCCACCATAGGGTCTTGTACCTCTCTTTCACCAGTTTGGACAAAGATCCAACACCTGTATGGCTACCAGTCCCAGGCAGCAATAGCTGGGATCTCTATTCAAGGGGCTGTATGTTCAAATCAAGGCACTATCGCCCCGTGGCTTTTGCCGAGCACTACGCTTGCGCCACTTCATTCGAAAATGGAACGCAAACACCTGTCATTTACTTCACGCCACCCTGAAGTGTATAACACTCCATTTAGTGAATGGGAGCTTATCAGTGCACTAGCCCATTGTCCTGACTCCGCCCCTGGGCCGGACAGAATACATAATTAGATGTTGAAACATCTATCTGACGATTCAGAGAACACGTTCTTGCGATGTTTAATCACACCTGGAGTGGTGGTGTTTTCACGTCACAGTGGTGAGTGAGCACCATTGTCCCAGTGCTTAAGCTGGGTAAGGATCCACTGAATATGGACAGCTATCGGCCCATCGGCCGTACAAATGTCCTTTTTAAAATGCTCGAATGCATTGCGAGCCGGCGTTCGTCTTGGCTCCTTGAATCTCGGGGCCTGCTGGCTCCTGCCAATGTGGTTTCCACAAGGGGTGCTCGACCTTGGATAATTTGGACTACCTCTGCCATCCTCACAGCGTTCTCTCGACGCCAAAATCTGGTAGCTGTATTTTTTGACTTGTCGAAGGCGTATTATATGACCTGGGGACACCACATTTTAACTACCTTACATGGGTGGGGTCTCTGGGGCTCTCTCTCTGTTTTTATCCAAAATTTTTTAGCTGTCTGTACCTTTCATGTTCAAGTTCGTGCATCCTATAGCACCCTTCATGTCCAGGAGAATGGGGTCCCTCAGGACGTTCCATTGCTTTTAGTGGCCATTAACGGCTTAGTGACAACAGTAGGTTCATCAGTATCCCCTTCATTGTATGCTGATGACTTCTGGATATATTTTAGCTCATCTAGCACGTGTGTTGCAGAACACCAGCTGCAGGTGCAGGCATGGGCTCTCACCCATGGATTCCAGTTTTCTGCTGCCAAAACGTGCATTATGCACTTCTGTTGTCGATGCCCGGTCCAGCCACGTCCATAGTTGTATCTTGATGACGAACTACTTAATATAGTTGAAACACATAATTTTCTAGGACTGGTATTTGATGACCGGCTCACTTGGCAACCACATATTCCCCACCTGAAACAGAAGTGCTCGTGGCACCTTAACGCCCTCAGCTGTCTTAGCAGTATCACTTGGGGGTGCGGACCAAAATACCCTGCAGCACTGCTATAAAGCTCTTGTCCTGTCACGGCATGATTATGGGAGCGTAGCATATGGTTCCGCATCTCCCTCGGTGCTGCAGATGCTGGACCCTATCCACCACTGTGGAGTTAGTCTCACGACTGAGGCTTTCCGAACCAGCCCCATGGATAGTCTCCTTGTGGAAGCTGGGGTTCCTCCACTACGGGTCAGGCGGCAACAACTGCTGGGCAAATACACCACTACCGTTCGTGGTTTGCCAGGGCATCCGAACCACTGTCTCCTTTTCCCAAATACAATGCTCCCTATTCCTCACCGGTGTCAGAGATCAGGTATAACTATTGGTATCCATGTTAGATCACTTCTTAGTGAATTGGAGTCTTACCCGCTAACATCCCTATTCAAATTCCAGTCACGTACACCACCATGGTGAAATTGTCACTGAACTCCAAACACTGTGTCCACCCTGAGACCCTTCGCCACCAATTTCTGCCAATTCTTGACAGATATTGGGGCTCCACAGTGATCTACACTGATGGTTCCATGGCAGAAGGTCTTGTCGGCTCGCTTGTATGTATGCAGAACACTACAAACAACACTCCCTACTAGACGGCTGCAGTGTGTTCACTGCAGAGCTGGTGGCCATCCTTCGTGCACTCAAGCATATCCCTGCCGGTCCCAGGGAGTCCTTCCTCATTTGCAGTGACTCCCTGAGTGGTCTACAGGCCCTCAATCAGTGCTTCCCTTGGCATCCTTTGGCTCAGGCCATCCAAGAATCCTTATATGCCATCGACAGACGTGGACGGTCAGTGGTCTTTATCTGGACTCAGGAAACATTGGGATAGATGGAAACAAGCTAGCTGATGCGTTAGCAAAGGAGGCTATCCATAAACCTACGCTGGATATAGGTATACCAGCTAATAACCTCCATTCGAAGTTACATAGTAGAGTTCTTGGGCCGTGGAATGCAGAATGGCGTTCCCTCCAAACACCCACAAGTTATGGGCGATAAAGGAGACAACGAATGTGTGTAGGTCCTCTATGCAAACTCCTCACAGGGATTCTGTTGTCCTCTGCTGTCTCCGTATCGGCCATACTTGGCTGACGCATTGTTACCTTCTGCGTCACGAGGACCCTCCTTGGTGTCAATGTGGTGAGAATTTGACAGTCGCCCACATCTTAATGGAATGCTCCTATTTCATCACTCAAAGGCAGACTTTTAATCTCTCTGACTCTTTAAGCCTTGTTTTAGGTGACAATGCCTCTGTAGCTGATTCTGTTTTAAATTTTATTCATAACAGTGGATTATATAATTCCACTAGGACTAGGATTCTGGTACAGACGTCGAGATACTGGGACTGCCTTGTTAGAGAGGCCATTGAAATTCGCACCAGTGACAACCTCATAAACCGTGACTGTGGCTATAATCTTAGCAAAGCTTGGAAATCAGCGATTGGGTTAATTAAGAGTAAATCTAGCAAACATAATGTAGTGATGACAGAGCCCTTACATCGACGTCATCTCAGACGCCGTCGCAATCGGTTCCACTGCGCGACCACCTCGCGGGGCGCGTACCACGGAGGGAGCGCTCCGTAGGCCGAGGGTATTTAAATCGCCCGCTACCGGGCTAGAACCCAGTTCCCTTCAAGCCTCCATAGCGTGAGGATCTCCAGGAGCTCAGTCCGTCAGTTCACCTGATGATGGCGACATGTATGATGACCAAAATATTGTGTCCGTTGGACGCTATTGACCAGCAGTACACCCATGGATATTTTGATTATCAAATACGCCGGGAGAAACTCAAGAATCACATCAAGATATGATATGATTGTTCACCAGGTTGGATTCCACTTTCTGGAACACAACCACAATATGTTTTTCTTTTTAAATCAGTTAAATGAATAACATTTGCTTGTAAACTCTTGCTTTTATTTATAGCACCCCTCAGGGGCTCAGCATTAATTTGCTGAGTACGGCTTGCCGAACCTGGGGTCCTGAGCTGTGGACTGTGGTGCACCAACAGACCGCCACACCGTAAGCTCTGTATGTGCTTCAGCGACCACTGTATGTGTGAACTAAGCAACAATTTTTTGTCGAGACCATTGAAGATAAGTTTGGTAAGGTGGCATCTTTTTCTAAAATGAAAAGTGGGTCTGTCGTGATACAAACGGCATCCCCTGCCCAGTCAAAGGCTTTACTTGCCTGTGGCAAGCTGGGTGATGTCGCTGTCGGTGTCATACCACACAAAATGCTCTACATGGTCCATGGTTTAATATATCACCATGATCTCCTGTCACAAACTGACAGAGTTGTGTGCCGACATAGAGTGACAGGGTATTCACTTCGTCTGGTGCATCAATAGGGGGACTGAAAGATCGCAGGGCTGCCACCGGTGCTTTCATCCTGACCTTCAAAGGCAATATACTGCCTGAAAAGGTCAAGTTAATGATATACTGGTGTGATGTAAAACCATACATCTCTCCTCTTATGTGATGTTTTTGGTGCTGGAAGTTCGGGCATATGTCCTCCCAGCCCCATATGCAGAGACTGTGGTCGTCCATCACATCTGGATGCTCCATGTACACCTCCTCTTGTGTGTGTTAATTGTGGTCAGCAACATCCACCTTGCTCACTGACCTGTAGTATGCTCCATAAAGAAAGGAATATAATGGAGTTCAAAACCCTGGACAGATTAATGTATTCAGAGGCAAGAAGGAAATAAGAGCATCTTCATCCCGTATGTGTGTCATCATCGTTTGCTGCCATTGCATTGTCTCTGCTCTCTATGGGGACGTCAGTAGCACATGTACCACCTCCTTCTGTGGGCCACCAAAATCAAACTGCCCCCTTGACGGTTATGGTCTCTTCTTCTGTTGCCCAACCATTACCTCCTGTGGAGGCAACTGCCCCCCCTCCCCAACTGTTGGGGACACTGGTCCCCAGACCACAGCTAGAGAAGCAACAGCCTTCTCTGGCACCTCTCGCCAGGAAGGAATCCCTTGGCGCTCTTCCTACCATGGTTTCTCCCACTGACAAAGTGGGTACCAGTGAGTGGCTGACCAGCCACAGACTGCTGGACTTCACAGTCCTCCTCAGGCCCTGAGACTGAGGCACCAAAACCCTCCCAGCAAGAGAAACCAAAATGTCAGTGAGAGAAGAAAAAGGCTGCCAAGAAAAAGGATTCCATTGTGGTAAACATGCTACCACCCCATACATCTGCATCTGACGACGAGGTGAAAACCCTCATCTCGCTGGAGGATTTGGCAATCACCAAGACTTCAGAAGCAATGGACGTCGAGGCCCAGCCTCTGCCATTGATGAAACAAGATGATTCTGTGGAAACGACTGCAACTTCAATATTACCATGTCTCAGCAGTCAGGAAGTAGTATGATCATACAGTGGAACTGTGGCAGTTTTTTCCGCCATCTACCTGAGCTGCAGCAGCTATTGTGCCGCTATCCTGCTTTCTGTGTAGCCCTACAAGAAAAATGGTTTCCTGTCCAGCAGACCCCAGCCGTTGGAGGCCATTGGCACTACCTACAACTGTGCTGACTACGACAGGGTATCTGGAGGTGTCTGCATATATGTCCTCGCCACTGTCCCCAGTACTTCTGTGCCTCTCAGCATGGCTCTCAAGGCAGTGGCTCTAAAAATGCGGACAGTGCGGGACATAACTATCTCTTCTGTATACCTCTCTCCAGATGAAGTTGTGTGCCTCGCTGACCTCACTGCCTTGATTGCCTAACTTCCCCCACCATTTATCCTTCTGGGGGATTTCAATGCACTCCACCCTCTCTGGGCTGGTACCCAGACCTCAAGCCGTGGTAGAGACGTTGAAACTTTAGTGACACAGCAGGAAGTGTGCCTCCTGAACACTGGTGCTCCCACACATTTTAGTATAGCACATGGCACATATTCTGCCATTGACCTGTCTGTATGTAGTCCAAGCCTGCTCCTACATTTTAATTGGAGGGTCCACGATGACCTTGGTGGGAGCGACTATTTCCTCAGTCTTATGTTGCTCCAGCATTTCCAACCTGCAGGCTACCCATCCAGATGGGGTCTACGTCAATCAGATTTGTGAGGTTGCACCTCGGCTTCTGAGGTTTCTGTTCCACTACCAGCCGACATCGATACGGCAGTTCAACAGGTCACTGCTGCTATAGTCTCAACTGCTGAGGAGACCGTTCTCACCATTACTGGCTCACCTTGGTGCAAGTGCGTGCCTTGGTGGATGCTTGAGATTGCTGAGGCTGTCCGGGACCATCAGTGGGCACTGCAATGCCACTGGTGCCACACAACTATAGAAAACCTGATCGCCTTTAAAAGGCTCTGAGCCCGGGCCCGACGACTCGTCCAGCAAAGTAAACAGAATTGTTGGGAGTGGTACATAGCCTCCATTGGTTCTCACACCTTCCCTTCTCACATTTGTTCTCAGACGACACCTCTTTGCATACCGCTCACTGGCTGGAATCCCGTCTCTGAACATTGAGGGCACCCTCTGTACTGACCCGGCTGTTGTCGCCGAGTGCATGGCAGAGCTTTAGGCATGTTGCTCTGCGATGGCAAACTATAGTGTGCCCTTCCACTCCCTCAAACGATGCGCCACCGGGAACTGTACCGTGCTCCGGTTACTGAGTGGAAGTTCGAAACTGCTCTCGCTGCATGTCCTGATACCTCACCGGGACCAGACCACATCCACAGCCAGTTCGTCTGTCACCTGTCAGTGGACTTTCAAAACCAATTGCTTGCCTTGTTTAATAGTGTCTGGGCAGGGGGTGTTTTCCCATCTCAGTGGAGGGATAGTATCATTATTCCCATGATGAAAGCAGATGCAGGTCCTCTGGCAGTTGACAGTTACCACCTCATTGGCTTAACTAACATCCTGTGTAAGTTGCTTAAGTGTATGGTGACTCACCAGCTTATGTGGATACTTGAAGATCGGAGTTTCCTGACCCCACATCAGGGGGGTTTCCGTCATGGCCGCTCCACTGTTGACAATTTAGTGTCACTGGAGTCTGCTATCCGTACACCCTTCTATAGGTGTGAACACTTAGTTGCAGTCTTTTTTTGACCTCCAGAAGTCATATGACACTACCTGGCGCCACCATATTCTTGCTACACTGTATGACTGGAGCCTATGGGGTCCACTCCCAATTTTTATCAAGAACTTCCTTTCGCTCCGCTCTTTTAGGGCTAGGGTAGTACCTCCATCAGCTCAATCCACGTCCAGGAGTACGGTGTCCCACAGGGTTCTGTGTACCGCTTTTTTAAATTGCGATCAATGGTGTTGCTGCGGCAGTGGGGTCATCGGTTTGTTGTTCTTTATTTGCCGATAACATTTGTTTATATTTCAGCTCTCCCAGCATTGGTTTCACTGAAACGCGTCTGCAGGGAGCTATTCGAAACACACAGTCATGGGCCTCAGGGCTTGACTTTACATTCTCAGCATCCAAGACCCAGGTCATGCACTTTTGTTGTCATTGGGTAGTTCACCCTGACCCAGAACTCTACTTGCTGATGAACAGCTTTGCATTGAAGAAACGCATCGGTTTCTCGGCATGCTATTTGACAACCGACTCACTTGGTGGCCACACTTTCATCAGTTGAAGGAAATTGCTGGCGGTATTTAAATATACTACACTGCCTCAGCCACACTGCCTGGAGAGCTGGTTGCCAACTATTGTGCATCTTTATAAGGCCCTTATCCAATCGCGCCTCGATTATGGAAGCCAGGTGTATGACTCTGCGACACCTTCAGCATTGCGGATCCTGGATTCTGTTTTTCATGGTGGTGTTCATCTAGCGACGGGGCTTTCCATACTAGCTTTGTGTCAAGCCTCCTCGCTGAAGCTGGCATCCCTCCCTTGAGGTTTCTCCTGCAACAGTTATTGGCCTCATATGTTGCCCACATTCATGCTGTGCCTCGCCATCCAGATAGCAGGCTTTTGTTTCAAAATACCACCCTTCGCTCTCCACAACATCGACCCAGATCAGGTCTTCCGATCACAGTCTGGGTTCATACTTTCCTTTCCTCACTCAAGTCCCTACCTCATTCTTCTACCAATTCCATAGGACTTCCTCCTTGGTCTATTACTTGCCCGTAGCTCCACCTGCGATTGTCCTGTGATCAAAAGGCATCAGCTTCACCACAAACACTTTGTCACCAGTTCCTAGCCCTAATTGACACATTCCGTGATGAAGAAATAATATACACAGATGGCTCCCAGGTAGATGGCAGAGTGGGCTTTGTCTATGTGCATGATGATCACATCGAACAATGCTCCCTGCACCCTGCCTGTACCATCTTGATGGCAGAGCTGATCACAATAACTCGTGCTCTAGACAACCTCCATGCATGCTCCAGGAAGTCATATGTTATCTCCAGTGACTCCCTGAGTGGCTTGCAAGCTCTTGACCAGTGTTTCCCCAAACACCATTTGGTGCGGTCCTTCCAAGACTCTGTGTTCAGTCTTGGCAAGTCTGGCAGTTCTGTGGCCTTCATCTGGACCACGGGCCACATTGGATTCCTAGGGAATGAACGAGCTGATCAGCTGGTCAACCAGGCCATCACCTCCTGATGTCTGGATATCAGTACCCCAGAAAGGAATATCCGATTGGGTCTGCACTGCAAGATATCTGTGGCCTGGAATTCAGAATGGACAATGTTGAGTACACCAAATAAACTCCATGCCATCAAACCCTCAACAGTAGCTTGGAAGACTTCCCTCAGGTCTTTTCAAAGGGACTCAGTCATCCTCTGCAGCCTGCGTATAGGGCCCAAGTTGCTAATGCATGGCCACCTCTTACGTCAAGAGTACCCACCAGACTGCTGTTGTACTGCCCTGTTGACCGTGATCCCATCTTGTTTGACTGTCCACTTTTAGCTGCATTGTGGCAATCTTTTACCCTGCCTTCTGCACTTCCTTCAATTTTAGCTGATGATGCCCCTATGGTTGACTGTGTTTCAGGTTATATTCGTGCAGCTGGTTTTTATCATACAATTTAAAGGTGGGTACCTAAGCCAATCTTTCAGGCACCCACCACTCAAACAGTTTTAATCTGTTATTACTTTTATATTGTCAGTCACATTTTTGACTGGCAGTTTCAGTATGTGCAGAATGGCTGGCTCATCCATTATTATCCTTGTGATCAGCCAGCCACAATCTTGTGCTGTGATATTTTAGCACTGTTGTTTATTTGGTCCACTACTTGTGCGGTTTTCCTTTTTAATGTTATTTTAGCACTCATTGTCTCTCTGTACATCTTGTGTACTGGATGTGGAATGCTTGATTTTCAACAGTTAATCTCATAATGTGAACTCTTAGCTGGGAACGGGGGTCTAATAACCCAGTCATTTAGTCCCCCCTTTAAAAAACCCAACAAATCAAAAACAACAACAATTATTTATAGCAAATAGTAATGATCTCCAGTGTTGAAGCACAAATTACATGGCTGGGCTTCATTGAAGTACAAATTGATAAATACACGTCTGAGGTATTTCATGTCATAGCATACATATTTACACTTAACTAACATTTTAAGGTATCAGGTAATAAATGCTTCCAGTTCAAAAATGCTGCTCATTTCACTGGTTATAAGAAAAAGGTTGTTCATAAGATATCTCCGAATCTGTGTAGGTGAGAAAATATACGTGTGGTTCAAGTTTAAAAACTTAATTCAGTTATCTGGATTTTATAGCTTAAAATGCTTCCTATACAGTCATATTCATGTAATATTTCTGCAAGCTAACCCTCGGCTGGTGCGTCTAACAAGGGGACCTCCCCATCGCGCCCCTCTCAGATTTAGTTAAAAGTTGGCACAGTGGATAGGGCATGAAAAACTGAACACGGATCAATCGAGAAAACTGGAAGAAGTTGTGTGGAACTATGAAAAAAATAAGCAAAATATAAAAACTGATTGGTCCATGTGAAAGATAAGCAATGTCGGGCAGATTGGGAGCATAGGAATGCTGTGGTCCTGTGGGTAGTGTGAGAAGCTGTGGAGTGGTTCGAGCGTTTCCTCAAAAAAAATCCGCCAAATTATGATCTGTCTGTCTGTTCATTGATGTCTCTGTTCACTGTTATCAGTTTAGTGTCAGTGTTTTACGACTGCACCACAAAACTGTACGATTAGCAGGTAAAAGGAAATGCCTCTCCAATGGGAACCTAAAACATTTCATCGCAAGGTGATAAGTCAACCAATTCCTCCACAGGAAAACTCGTCTGATGTATTCTGTATGACACGGACTTTTTTTAAATTGTTTTAAGAGCTGCCCTAATTGAGCTAGAGAGCTGTGAAAGGTGTCATTTTGCATGCTCTTTCCAATGATATACAACAAAACATAGCTTCTAATTAATAACCTTTTTCAAAATACTAATTAATATGTTGAATTAATTTTTTTTACAAAATGTAGATAATTCAAAATTTTCAAAATATTTCCATAACTACTTCATACTGTTGTAAATCACATGGCAAAATGTAAATGTGGGATGATGATGATGGGTTCATTGTTAAGAGTTATTCCGGACACTTATTTTTCACTAACAGCCCTAGTTTGACCAAACTGACCTTTAAAAAACAGGAATTTCATTAAAATATACTGAAAGGTAAGTAAAAAAAGTATTAGAAACTTCAAAATATCACCTTTGTGTTACATATTACAAACAGGAACACAAAATTGAGCATATGAGCTTTGTCATTGTTACAGATTGCCTGGAGTACAACAAAATGTTCAAATGTTTGTAGAGTCTATGGGACTTAACTACGAGGTCATCAGTCCCTAAACTTACAAACTACTTATGAATCTTCTTATACTATAGACGGTACAAACATCCATGCCCGAGGGGGATTCGAACCCCCGACCGCAGCGGCCGTTCAGACCGTGACTAGCACGCCGGAGACTGCTTGGCCACCGCAGCTGGCCCTGGAGTACAACAGAACTGCGGTTTACACCTTTCAAAAGAAACTTATTTCTTATCTAACAAATAAATTTCAAAAGCTTTCAAGAAAGATGTACTATTATTTTGGCAGTTCTGCTGTTCAGTACAAAAATAAACACTTCCTCAACCTTTGCCTTCATGGGGAAGACTTCAACATAAAAGCTGAGTGGCACTTTTAGCCACAGCATGTGGGAAAGAGCCTTGTGATGGAGTAGGAGGTTCAGTTAAGAGACTGGCAGCTTGTGCAAGTTTGCGAAGGCTACACCAAAATCAGATCCAAACCGCACGAGATCTATTTGAGTGATGACTACACTGCTTCAGAAATATTAAAAAATCTGCTTGAAGAGGCATTGACAATCAAAGGAACACAGCAATTTTGCACCTTCATTCCCAACACTACATCAAAATTAATAGTCAAATACTTTTCAAGTGATATGCAGAGATCATCACCAGACAAACTTAAGTTACAAGATGTATCAGGCTATGTCATCTCTGTATATGGCAGAAACTGGCAGCTTGGGTACGTGTTAGAGAGGGGAAAAAAGAAAACTAAGAACTTTATGAAGTGAAAACAACTTTTCTTCATCCATGTGGACCAGCTAAGTCATTCTCCAATCCTGCACATTCAGATGTCCTGTGGGGCTAAACTGCAGAGTCTGTTGCCCACGCACTGCAAACGTTGTCAACACTACAGAATATGTATACACCATAGCAGTCAACCATAGAGGAGGTAGCATGTTTTATCTATTTTATGATCTGTACAAAACAGTGATCATTTTAAGTGGAAGTTAGGTTAGGTGTAGGTTAAACAATAAGTTATTTTTAGTATGTGAGGGCGCATAGCACCCGAATCTCCGGTTCAGAAACACTCAGATTATTACTTTCCCATAGTAGCTCATGATGAAGTTGCCAACATACGTGCCACGTTAATAACACGGGCAACAAACTGCAGTTTTACCATTCTGTGGGTGTCAGTTGTGGATGTTCTCACAAAAGTAAATTCAATTAGTCTGGCAGGGAGAACATACATTCTTAATGAAAGTGATGTAAACCAAACCCAGTCGGCTTTATTAAAATGTAATCTTTGAAGTTCCAAGACAGTTTATTGGGAAAACTGCTTTAAACTCAAAACTTAATTTTCATCTCAGGTTAGTGTTAATGTATATTTTATAGAAAGTTGTTTCAAAATTACTGTCAGTACCTACTGTGTTAAAATTAGTTATGTATAGAAACCTGTTATTCAAAAACAAGCATTATATATTTAGTTTTTTTAATAGTTTGGAATGAAACACCATGGACCAGAACTATTATATAAATACTTGTACTTTTTGATACTTTATTTCAGTTTGTAGTTAAATGTTCAAGATTTTTTGTTTTATCAGTTAATTAATATACTGTTAGTTAAGTTGTATGAAATTAAAATAAGCAATCAACTTAATTATATGATGATTAGTTTTGTTTTAATAAGGTGATGTTTTGATATTGCTATTACTTTTTTTACTTACCTTTCAGTAAATTTTAGGCTAATGAAATTCCTGTTTGTTAACGGTCAGTTTGGTCAAACTAGGGCTGTTAGTGAAAAACAAGAGTCCGGAATAATTTTTTTAACAATGAACCCATTATCATCCCACATTTATATTTTCCATTGATTTATAACAGTATGAAGTAGTTATGGAAATATTTTGAAATTTTTCAATTATGTACTTTTTGTAATTAATTAATTCAAAATATTAATTAGTATTTTGATTAAGGTTATTAATTTGAAGCTATATTTTGTTGCATATCACTGGAAAGAGCATGCAAAATGCTGCAACATGACACCTTTTCCAGCTCTTTATCTCAATTCGAGCAGCTTCTAGAGCAATTAAAAAAAAAAAAAAAAAAATCCTTTCACACATTTTTGGCTGGTTTTTTAAAAGTTTACATAGCCATATTTCAGGAATGGTTTGAGATAAAAAAAATTGAAATTTAGCATTTTTCTTAGTCTCAGCACCCACTATAAGTACACTAAATTTTAGCAAAATCTAAAATGGTGAGGTAAAATAGGTGTGTTGATTTGACATGGAATGACCCAGTACTTCTCATGGTGCTTGCATTAGGTAGTCACAAAATAGAAGGCAATCAGAGGAGAATTTTGTATGAAGCTACTTTCAAGTGTAAAGTAATTCTTTATGCTGAAAAATATGGTAACAGAATAGAGTTCAAAGTAGCTGAGAGTAAAGTTTGCTTAGGGAAGAAACAGAAATTGGGATCATTGGCAACTACCACTACTGGAAAGAAATTCACTGGACCTCACAAAGGAAGACATACGGACATTGAAATAAATATAACTTCGATATTTTTTGTGCGGAAGTAAAATTTACCATATGTAGACTCAGAAAACTTAAATTAAAAATTAAAATTTTGTCTCTTGGTATTTTGCTGTGGTTTTTACCCTACACACTTCCCTCCAATGCCAAATTCATGATTCATCGATGTCTAAGAGAGTCCTACCAATTGAATCCTTCTTTTAGTCAAAGTATGCCAGAAGTTCCTTTCCTCCCCAATTCTGTTCAGCACCTCCTCATTAGTGTTGTGGGGGAGCGGTTTAGTGTATCATTGTGACTGACCTGCTCGACAAACTTCTGTATTCATATGTTCAGTGTGATGGAGCTGACATAGGTTAGCAACTTTTCTATGATTACAGTAATTGTTAGAGAAGCCATCATCATATGAACAGGAAGTTCATTTATTTGGTGCTGAGTAGTTTAGAGTGTTTTTTTCCATTTCAAGTCATTCATGTGCATAGTCTCACATTACAACCAGATTTGTTACTAGTCACATAACATTGTCACTGATATTTGACAATGTTTCAACAAATGTAGATGTACTAATTTGCCTCACCTCTTCTCCCTTGGAACACATGTAAAATAAGGCATATTTTTTAACTTATGTGTACAAGATTCCAGTAGCTGTTGCATAAATAGTTTATCAGTATAGTAGTGTATATGCAACTGTGTAAGATGAATTTTCTGCTCATGATACTCAGTTTATTCAGTTTAAACATGACTGGTGTTAGTTTCTTTATTTGTTTCTGGCTTAGAGTGGAAACGTGTGTGTGTGTGTGTGTGTGTGTGTGTGTGTGTGTGTGTGTGTGTGCGCGCGTGCACTCTTCAATAGAATTTCAATCTTTCGCACTTGGAAATGCATACAAAAGAAAAGGCAATAATTTTCAGATGGCAGGTAATACATACGTTTGGCAGTTGCAGGTCAGAATGGTGCTAGGAAAGGATGGTTGTATTGTTCCCCCACTGCACTCCTTGTAGGTTTGTTCTGAGATGCCTTCTGTACATTAACTTCTACAAATAACTGTAAATGGGAAGAGAAAGTAAGGAGAAAGATAAATTATAAAGAGAAAGCCACGAGGGACATGACTGCATGACTTGGGGGCACTATGTTACTGATTGAGTGGCAGGTTAGAGTCCTTCCTCCGATATGGGTGTGTGTGTGTGTGTGTGTGTGTGTTGTCCTTAGCATAAGTTAAAGTAGTTTGTAAGTCTAGGGATTGATGACCTCAGCTGTTTTGTCCCTTAGGATTACAAACATTTTGTTGAGAAAGAGACCAGGACCAGGAATAATCAGAACTAGAGCATCCACATTCTGCAGGGTTAGACTATCTTTGTTATTGTAATGGGGCCCATATGTAAGAAATTCTATATTTTCTGCTCCTTTTATTGTGAGAACAAATAAATGGGATTTGTAAGCTCACATGTGACTAAAGTTCAATAAATAACTCCCAGATGGTGATGTAGCCAATATTGCTTTTTTTAGTCCTTTCTCTGACTACCTGTTTTGATTAACTAAGTCATCTTCAGATCAGCATTGTCTACAAAAGATTGCTCATTCACCATGACATTGTTGATCTAAAGATGATGATTTAGTTCATCAAAACTGATAGTCAGAAAATAAAGGACTGTAAAAAAGTGATCTAGGCTACATTTCTGTTTGGGAGTTGTTATGTAACTCAATTAGATCACTCCTTTTTGCAATTTCAGGTAATGGTTAAGTGAAATATTATGTAAGTTGTTTGCATTATATATGTGTTTATGTAGAAAAACCCTAATGATGACAAAATATGTTACAGTCATGTGAAGAGGGCATTGCAAAGCTCCGTAACGCTGCAGCACATCCTCAGACACCAGTCTACTATGTTGTGAATCAAATTCTCTATCCACTGGTTCAGGGATGTGAGACCAAGGACCCGAAAATTGTGAAGGTATGTGTATTTATGCTGCTGCTCTCTCTCTCTCGCTCTCTCTCTCTCTCTCTCTCTCTCTCTCTCTCTCTCTCTCTCTCTCTCTCTCTCTCTCTCTCTCACACACACACACACGTGATTTCAACTTCAGTACAAACTACTACTCTTCAGCAATGCCATAGCACAAGTAAAGAGCCTCTGCTAATCATTGTTCTGGCTCTATCTGCTTAAAGTTTGAAATTGCTAATTTCTCCACCAATTAGAAAAACAACCTTCTATGAGCACACTATTTAATACGGGGGGGGGGGGGGGGGGTGTCATAGAGAATACAAGTATCAGGCTGTAAAAATGAATCTCTGATGATGGAATAAAATTCTTATATATTAAGAATACAAAAACGATTATACATTAACTTGTCTGATTATGCTGATAGGTATACAAAACCTTTCATAACAAAAAAGCTTCAATGAGACTGCATCTTATTGAAGATACAAATGGCACCAGATAAAAGTTCAAAGGGATAAGGTGAAGGAGCAGGTCCTCCACTCACAATGATGCGACTATATTTTGGAGGGAGAAGCTGCTTGTGGCAAATATGGTAAAGCTGCACATGAAGGAGTTGAGTGCACACCACCTGTAGTGTCTTTTAATTGTCCTGGGGATCTTTCTGTTTGGAGCAGAGATCGCATGGTCTACCACGAGGAGGTAGCTAACTAGGCGAATCTCCCATGCTGAGGCCAAAAAGGCATCAAAGACCATGCAGATTCCCACATTTGCTACCTCCTTTGTCTCGTCTCCTCAAAAGCCCCTCATCAAAATCAATGCTCCCACTCAAATGAAGGTTGTTTGTATTGCCATTAACACTTGCACATACCAGTGCACCTGCAAGGTGGCAGAGGGTTCAGAACCAATAGTCCCCCCCCCCCCCCCCCCCCCCAAAGTCTGAGAAAGCTAAGGTCAACACCTTTTTAGATCCTTTGCTCCCTCAAATTTCAGAGCCTGCTCAACCATCATGTGATGAATAATGATACAAATTATGAAATGAAGACTCCATAAGGAGCGGTTGGCACCACAACCATAAAATGATAGATACCAAAAGGAATTTCAGCATTGGTCATAAATTAACAATTACTTTTTATTGCAAATTGATTTTGACTATGGAATAGTCATCCTCAGTGTAACATGCACAATCCCAAGTGTGGTCGTGATTTGGCACTCTGGAATATCTTGTAGCAATGCCTTGGGGCTTGACATCTGTAACACCAGAAATGTATCAATGCGATTGTGCGTGTTGCACTGAGGATGACTATTCCATAGTCAAAATCGATTTGCAATAAAAAATAAATGTTAATTTATGAGCAATGCTGAAATTCCTTTTGATAAGGATACAAATTAGTACCACCCCTTTTCCTCATCTTTGATCCCGTTGTCCTGCCGCCAAAGATCAAGGCTTGTTATGAGATCATAACTGTCCAACCTTGCATTCTGAATCGTACACATTGATTCCAGTGTCATCAATTGAACCACACCCGACAGTTGTGCAAGAACACTGCTAAATGCGTTACCTGTGGCAGGGATGCTCAAGAGGGTGATTGTCCACCCCCTTCCCCTCACTGCATAAACTATATGGGTAACCTTACTGCCTCGTCACAACAGTGTTCTATCTATCTTGGTGAATAAGAATCCAGGAGATCAGGGTGAAGGAAAAGGTGCCCAGAAATGTTGCCCGAAATATGTATGCAAGTAGGAAACCTACTGCACCACCTTCTGTCACTTTCAGGTCAGTAGTAACGACACCTCGACCAACGAGAGATGTGGCCACACAGACCTGTGACCTACAATTCAGTGCTGCAGTTGTGACGTCACCCAGCCCATTATACTGTAATCATCTGGTAAGACTTGCACATCACTCCAGCAAACCCCCACCTGCACCAATGAAATTACTTGCACTGTAGCCACTCGGAAATGGAAGAAGGAATATACCTGTGACAACTTTATGTGCACACCTCGCTAACAACTGTCTGGGTCCTTATCTGAGACCCGCCAGGGCTCAAAGAAGTCTAACGATGGGAAAGAATAGTCGCCTTCTCCTCCTAGGCATTCCTCTTCGACAATGTCATCTAGTGGTGCCCTCCTTACAGATGACCTCTGTGTCACTGGGGTGTACTACAAATGGATGGTCAGACGGCTGACATGATGCAGATTGTGACGCCACTGTCGAATTAATAGAATGAGATCCTCCACCCTCGACTCAAGCATTTGCAGACGTTTACATTGTGGTACTCTGCAGTCACTTCCAAGACATTCTAGCACCAAGACAGTAAAATAGATTCGCCCAATCCCCTTCAAAGGTCATGCTCTATTAGTAATGTCTGTCATCAAAAATAGTAAATGTCCTATTGCTGTTCAATCTGTTTATACTAGCATAGCCACATTAGTCATTTTCTAACCATTTTGTACATTTGTTAACATATGTCACTTTTTCATTATTAGTGCAACTACATACTAGCAAAGTTCAATATGATGTGTAAAATATAATTTAGTCCCTTATATACTTTTTGTGCAAACACAATGTCTACAAACCAAAAAACATTAATTAGCAGAGTGTGACATCTACCATATCCAGCATCTTTGCACCTCATCCAGTGTTTATATTTTGTGAAAATTGTGACACCAAGTGTAGCAACCTGCTGTCATGTGTGAAAATTGTCAGTGCCCAATGCACAACATGGTTAAGCTTATATCTATAAGAACACAGTAAGTACATAAGTATAACAACCTAATGTTTAATTGCATTTTATTCTGTTCCCAATTACTAAAGTTCAGTGAATTTGCCAGAACCACCATCACAATGTGAACCTACACTTGGTGCAAGAAACTAAATGTTCCTGTAACTTATTCACTGATGCGCCTGCAATGGCTCAAAAACTAGTTATGGAATAAAAACATCCATAAAAGCAACTGGTTACATTTTTAACCAATAAATAAACTGCAGTTTTTTTCTTCTTTAATGTATTAGTCATAGGGTATGGGAGCAAGCACTTTTACTAAAACTGTACAATCGTGTTTCAACTGTGGATGTGTGCAGTATGTTGAACATTTTATTTTGAAAGAAAAGATGAGATGAAACCCATGTGAGTTTATAGTTAATTGGAACATTTAGATTAATCTTTATTCCCAGCGTTTTACTAAGGCTGCTGAACCATCACTACCTGTCGGGTAGCAACTCTTTAAGCTGCCACAAGCACACCTGTTATCATACCAACATTTGTCTACATTTTAATGACAAACTAACAGCCTTGGTGACTGAAGGCTCTTTCCAATTTGTGCACAATACTTTACTTTAGAAATGGGTGTATAATATTCCACCAAAATTGCAGTAAAAACCCACTTTGGCTACTCGAGAGGTTCAGAATTATTTTAGACTTGAAGCATGCATTCCAGATGTATTTTTTCCATTTGTCATTTATAATAATTTAGATAAGCACAATTTTGTTTTAGAATATTTACTTATAAGTTCAAATCATGAAAACTCTCAAAACTTGCTCAGTATTTATCCCTACTAGGTATTTAACATCCAAGCAAGTATACACTGAGAAGTATGGTGACAAGTGCTAAACCAGAGTACCTGACCAAGAAAATGGCCGAAGATTTACAGTTGACTTTCTCCTCTCCTTAACACCATATAAGTACAACAATGTGATGAAGATAGGTTGCAACTCACTATAAAGACTTTTGCTTAGCTTCCAGACAGTCTCATAGAATAACCAATTACACTCACAAAACTAAAGCTTGCAGCCACAGCTTTTATCAGGAAAAAGAGCTCTCTCACATTCATAAATTCATATGAGCACAACTGACGCACTCACGACCACTGTTTCTGGGTTCTGTGCCTCGGTAAAAACTGAGTGCAAATGAAAGTAATATCTACTTGATGAAAATAACTTTCTGGCCATGACATACTGTATAGTGGGAGTTTCAATGGGATGAAGATACCCTAAAGTGTCTCCACATAGTATAAGATAATGTCTATTTATTCAGATTTTCCCCACAGTTAATGGACCTCAGGTTATTTTCAACACTTTTGTGAGTGTGTATTTGGTTGACATGGAGCTTTTCTGCTGTCATCTTACTCTCTGACTGTATCTTTTCTCAGACTTAGTAGAACAAATTCTCCACTGAATTCCTGCCTTTCTTGTAGGAAGTCAATTACAGCTTTTCCCCTATCAATTTCTTCATATTTTCAATTTTTTTACATTAGCACAGGCCATGTGGGAAAGATTGCTCAATGTCTGTCGTGGTAATGAGTCAATGTCATTGGGTACCTGTATTGTGCTAACCCCTGACTGCACAGGAAATATACTGTTGAAGCCTGAGACTGACACTCTTTTAAAAAGACCAATGTGCTAAGCCCCACACTGGTTTGTACCTTGTAAAATGTTATAGTAGTAAAAGACAGTGTAAAAGAGTAAAAACATAAAAAACAACCACATGTTAGTGGAAGTCTTAAATTAGAAACAATGCAGGATAGTAGCAGGTATTGAAGTGCACTACATCCTACCTTTGTATATGAGCAAATGATGCACTTCTCCAGTGGGGGTCAAGTCCTCAATGCACTGACAAGGGAACACCCCATTGCACACACCCCCACAGATTTAGTTTAAGATGGCCCAGTGAATAGTGCATCAAAAATCAAACACATACGAAGATTTCCATCGGTCCCTGAAGTAACTTCTACATCTACATCTACATTCATACTCCGCAATTCACCGTAAGGTTCGTGGCGGAGGTCGGAGGACAACATAGAATATTACTGTCTCCATCGTCTAACTTCAGATATGCCTTCTCATTCTTCAAAACCAAAGAAAAAATTGGGAGAAGAAGAGTAAAGAGAAATACAAGGGGGAGGGGGGATATTGCAGATCCTGATTCTGAGGAAACAGTGGAGATACTGGTATCCCCCAAAGACCTAGAACTCGCCAAAGCCTGGGATGCCACTGATACTCAACTGGTGACAACAGGTGATGCTGAGGCATAAACTGGCTTGTTGGTCTATTCGTGGCTTCCAAGAACACAGATAGTCAGATCCTCTAGTGAAATTGTGACTTTTTTTTCCTACCCCCTTAGTTGATTTGTGACAATAGTTAAGCATTAAAACTGGTTTCTGCATTTCCCTCCAGGTATATGGACCACTGTCCTTCATGGCTATCGAGGATAATACGGAAACTGTACAGACTATGACAGGGTGTCAGGTGGAGTGTGTATATATTATAGAAGGAGACTTTCCTGGTGGGAAAAATATGTATAAAATAAAGATTGTATGACTTACTGAAAGTACAGGCTCGCCGATAGAAACATAAAACACAAATAAAAACACACAAACATTCAAGCTTTTGCCACCACTGGCAGCTTCTTCAGGAAAAAGAGGAATAGGAGAAAGGGAAGGATACGGGTTTTAAGGAAGTGGAAAAGGAGTCATTCCAATCCCAGGAGTGGAAGGACTTACCTTAGGGGACAAAAAGGAAGGTAAACAAATACACACACACTCACACATATTCACATCCAAACACACCTAGGCAGACATGTCTACAAATGTCCCCTGACCAAAATTTCATTTGGACATATCACAAGGCCCAAAAGATTCAGTTCACCCTGAGGCCATCCATCATCAATTTCTCACCATTCGTGATGCACTCTACAGCTCTGAAATGGTCTACACTGACGGCTCAATGGTTGATGGCCACATTGGCTTCTCATGTGCATCCACAAAACATACTGAACAACACTCCTTTCCAGTTTACACTGCAGAGCTAGTAGCCATTTCTTGCACTATAGAACACATCTTTTCCTGCTCCAGTGAATCATTCTTCAACTGGAGTGATTCCCTGAGCACCTTAAAACCTATTGATCAGTGCTCTCTCTCTCTCTCTCTCTCTCTCTCTCTCTCTCTCTCTCTCTCTCTCTCTCTCTCTCTCTCTCCCTCCAACCTTTGGTAATGACTATACAAGTGTATATCTATGCCCTTGATCAATTCGGATATTTGGTGGTCTTTTTCTGGGTCTCAGGATATATTGCAATCTCAAGGAATGAATTCGGCCTTCTGGTAATTGACCTCTGATCTACTGCAAAGTGTTTGGTACCTGGAAATCTGAATAGCATGACCTGAATGTGTCAAACAAATAACAATGTAATCAAGGAGACTACATATGTATGAAGATTATCTACACAGACATGTTGCAAGAACTTTGTCATTCTTTGCCGATTCCTCAGTAGCCATACCTGGCTGACTGGTGGCCATCTTCTCTGATGTGCGGATCCTCGCCGTGGTTGACATTTAATAGTGGTCCGCATCTTGCTGGACTGTCCTGATTTAACCACTCTGAGGCAGAATTTTAATACTGCTTACATGTTGCCTTTGACACTAGGAGACAATGCTTCAACAGCTGACTCAGTTTTGAGACAGGGTTTTCTTATTACTCATTCTAAGGGTAGGTACCATAGCCTGATTTCTCAGGCTCTCTCTCTCTCTCTCTCTCTCTCTCTCTCTCTCTCTCTCTCTCTCTCTCTCTCTCTCTCTCTACCTGCAGTTTTACTCTCTCCTCCATTTTTAGTGTGCCTGTCCTACTTGGTTTTATGGTTTGTTTGGACTTCAGCCTAAGCTTTAACATTGGAGTTTTCAGTGTATTGTAGAGTGGCTGGCTCATCCCTTTTTGTATCTTGCGATCAGCCAAACACATTCATCTGTCATATTGTTTTAACTTCTGCACCCACTTTCTTTTGTACATCTGTATTCCTTTTCTCTTTGGTTTTCTTTTGTGACCCTTGTTGCCTTTCTGTAGATTTTGGGGTTTTCCTTTCCCTGGGTTTCCTGTGATAGGTTCCATGGTGTATTATTTTATGGTGATGAGTGTATTTTTGGAAGAGAAACTGGTGACAGTAGTGGTTTTGTTCCTTCCAATCACCAACAAACCTGTACTAGCCAACAAGGCTGACACTGTAGAATTCGTTCTCACTTTTGAAGGAGACCTGCGTCCAACACAATTCAAAATAATCATTCACCACAGTTATGTTAAGGTTGTGATGTTCTACTTTCATTGCTTTGGTTGTATGGCTTCTGATTTGTGAAGATAGTTTTTGGACATTTTATGATAACTTAGCATCTGAGCTACCACCTGTCTGTTGCAACTTTAGAAATAACTGCCCTCCCCAGTTTACAAAGTTAAGGAATGAAAAATCCTGGAACTGAATACCTTTGATCACCACTCACTTTTAGATCAGAAAAATCTAGTTGTTTGTATCATGTCTCAGTGAAATCAATTTGGCCATTACTTTGACCAAGTCATTGGTAGTATTTTGTGGATTTATTCCATCAATGTAGACTTCTGGGGGTTCACATGGAAATGAGTGTGGGGAAGATAGATCCTTCTTATGGTTCCTAAAACACTGTCTTTGGGGACCTTTACTCTTGGCAGCCAGTATGCCGGAGCTTCTCGTGTTGAGGTGAAGGGTAAGATAGAAAAGAAGAGTTTATGAATATTTTGTAGGCCAATCAGAGTTCACGGTGAGGTTCCATGAATAGAGCATTTAAGAAAATCTACAAAACATTACTGCATGAAACTAAGAATCCATTGGGGTGAAGGGACCTTATGTCAAATCGACAATTTGTGGGGAGGATAGCTCAATGTCTGTTGGGTGAAGGGAGTCAGCTTAATACATGCTAACTGTTGTAATTCCTGATAACATGAACACAGGTTCTGAAATACATGTAAAACTTAGAAGCTGTCTAGATAATCATTATGGCAGTCAGATGTTAGTGTTTCCTATTACTCAGAAGTGGTCTCTTTCTTTTTTCAATACTGAAACTGGCACCAGCTGGATAGTAACTACCCTGAACTCATGTGGATAATGAGGCCACTAGTAGTGCCTTTTTATTTATTTATTTTTACACCATTGCTAAACAAAGTTTGCAAACAGGTAGGTTACTTCTGATTGGGAAAATAATTCAGGCATTAATAGTTGAAGAGAGAATGGATTAAGAATGCTGCAACACCAAAAAACTAAAAATCTATTTCGTGAATAATGAAATGCCAAGATCACGGTATTTCATCTTTATTTATAACAGATGACCGGTTTCGATGTACACAGACATTATCTTCTGGTCTCTGCACTAAATAGTAACATTATTGCATTTATGTAATAATGTTACTATTTAGTGCAGAGACCAGAAGATGATGTCTGTGTACATCGAAACCGGTCATCTGTTATAAATAAAGACGAAATACCGCAATCTTGGCATTTCATTATTCACAAAATACATTTATATGATTGCTCCCTGCCATGAGCAAATTGTATAAAACTAAAAATCCATTTGCTTGTTAAATATCTCGGCCATGGCCCAAGAACACCTGCTTCATGACCAGTCGCATATCACAGGGAGCTCAGAGGTTTGAAACAATGTCATTATGGATTTAGAATAGGGAAGTCCATAAACGATGTGGTTAACAGAGCTCTTCAGGTTGTAGAAAATTCAACTTTGAAGTATAGAATTCACTCATGATTGGCATCACAGGCATGGCAACCATCTTTGGTGGCCTACATTAATTGCACATGTCGGAGATTTCTAGGTCACCAACTGATGGTACAAGACTTTCTTTTGATTATTGCTTGTGAGGTAGAGTAAGGTAATTAAAGATTACTATTTCCTGTCCCCAAGCCTCCATAAGTGATCCATTGTTTGGTGATATTATTACTGAAACCCATTTACATCTGTTAAGCAGAGCAGATTCTGTAGAAGGTGGTGTTGCATACGAAGATGAAGTCCTAGTAGTCGGGTCTGCTGGTTTGAGAGCAAGACTTAAGTGGAAGACAAATGATGTGCTCATTAAGATGTAGCTGTGGTGCACAAATAACAAATTATCAGTTACTGTTCATAAAACCACCTACATAATTTTGAAGGGAAGACACTCTTACCAGAAATCCTTACTTGACAGAATTCCTGTAAAATGAAGCACTGTTTGCAGATATCTCTGTCAGAATCGTGCACAAGAGTGGTCTTGCAGCTTTACAGACTACAAGGTACCAATGCATGTTTTGTGTTCGTATCATCAAGCTATCTTCGACACCGGCATTTGGACACATTGTCTCAAACTGAAGCTCTATAAAACCATATTGTGACAAATGCAGCAGAGCATACTCCTGAAGCTCACCAGTGTCCTTCACACTATGTATGCCAACAGTATACTACTGATGTTTGTCATATCAAAATAACACCTGTAAATCCAAAGAGCAAAATAGAAGACTAAACAGAAGTCACCTCTGTTATGGAGAATGATCAACACAATTAAAATATAATCAAGTCACATTATGAAATAAAGGAATAATTTAAAAAAGAATTCAATGCCCACCCTCTTGGCTACACATAAATTAGGAATTTGAGGCATCAATTACCAGAGTAGGCCTTGTAGAATAGAGTAGCAACAGTAAATCTAAATGTATTCATAATTATAGCTGGCAAACCTGAAGTTATTTAACTTTATTTAAATTCCTTTTATTTTACTTTGTTTTGTTTAATTATATTTTCAAATTAATGTTTTATTTTTACATTATATATAAAAAGTCTGCTGTCAATATACTTCATAACTATATGGGATGTTTCACAATTCTTATTAATGTCTTGAATGGATTGTAGAGGAGACTTAATAAATCAGGTTTTGATGAGGAACCCACGTACAAAAATATCATTTTGTCTAGAAAATATGTTTGAAGTTTGGATGATATTAAAATTTTTAACTTCATGTTATGCAAACAAACTGAAAAGATGTCATTTTATCAGGCCCTAAAGTAAATATGATGTCACATACCATTTCCATTAGACTACACAGTGAGCGTTAGAATGGTGTGTTCGAAATTAGGATAGTTGACTGTGCTGCACTGTGAATGTGGCATACACTCAGTTGTGAAGAATGTTCTTTATTGCATAGAAGAGAACCTGAGAACTCTAAACATTACCCATGTGAGGGGCTCCTGGACAGAGCTCTAGGATGCATACTGTAATGTAGGATGCTTGAAAGTGATCTGGCGTTCAAATTTATTTTACTTCGAAATGGCCACAGAGGATTAGCTGTGCGCACTGGGGCACCGTGTTGCGGTGCGTGCAGCTATTCGCCGTTGGGGGGTTCGAGTTCCCCCTCGGGCATGGTTGTTTGTGTTGTCCTTAGGTTAGTTTACCTTACTTTAAGAAGTTTGTAAGCTACAGACTAATAACCAAGCAGTTGAGTATGGTAGATTTACAAACATTTGAACTTTGAAATGGCACTTTTCGAGACATGGCTTCCTTATTCAACCTTATTCTACTAAGTGCTCCCTACAGTTCTTTTAAGCATATAGTACAAAGTGTGAAATACCCATATATTTAATATAATGCTTATCATGATTATTAAATATGAATGAAATGTTCAGAGTTTCTAATAACATGTCACAAATTTATGGTAATAAATGAAATTAAATAAAAACTGCTATTACATTGTCTTCAATCTGTGATGGGTTCTTGACCTCAAAATCAGTGTGCACATCACTCCTTTGCACACTTCTCCAAGTTGCTGCCATCTTGATTTAAAAGTATAGGCTACTCATTTCTTTATGATAAACATAGTTCAGCAACTTATTATATGTTGGTAATTTTCCATACATAATATTTGTTTCTTTTTCTTTTTTTTAATGTTTAAACAATTTTTTTTAAAGACTCGGTCTTCTTTATGGTATTAGAAAGATAATTACATACTGTCACATCTATATAAATATTATTTTATTACAGTTATGCCTGGGCATAATGCAGCGGCTGATGACTCAACAAGCTGTTGATCAGAAAGGAGCAAGATACATTACTGATACTCTTTGGATGCTAATGGAATCTGGGACTGAGGAGGTTAAAGTCTTGCAGAGTGTCACTTTGCTGTTGACTACAAATACAGTTGTGCATGGTGATACGCTTGCAAGGGTAAGAGTCAGTGTGAACAGTATCTGGAACACACATTAACAATTCTGAATAAATTATCTAGAAATGGGAAAACGAAACTTCAGCAGATATCAGACACTATTCATACTTTAATTTGTTTTGTATACCACTTTTTTACTTTCATCTCTTCACCAATTATGATATAATGTTTAGTTTGCTATCTCTTTTGTAAACTGAAATCTCTCTCTCTCTCTCTCTCTCTCTCTCTCTCTCTCTCTCTCTCTCTCTCTCTCTCTCTCTCTCTCTCTCTCCCCCCCAACCTGTGTTGTGTCTGTGTGTGTGTGTGTGTCTGTGTGTGTGTGTGTGTGTGTGTGTGTGTGTGTGTGTGTGTGTGTGTGTGAAGAGAGAGAGAATGAGAGCTGTGAACTGTTTCCTGTGTATGTGCATGGTAAGTAATTACCTATGTCCATTCTTCATTCTTGTGCTGCTGTCTCCCATATTCAACTATAATTACAGTACTTCTTTTTCTTTATTGTTGTTTCATGTTCAATCTAACGATTTCCGTAGGTGAGAATGGACTCCATAAGAGCTGTTATTGCTCAGCAACCTTTGGTTGTTCAAATTCAGTGGAGGATAACAGTTAGTCATGAAAATTATATTTAACTGCAGATTATAGATTTTAACTGATACACAGTCATCACCAGTGTCTCATGTATGTTCAAGGAGTCGGGCTGTTTAATTCTGAGGCTGATTTTATGCCATGTAGAGCATAACATTAGCTTCAGAATTAAATAGCCTGACTACTTGCACGTACATGAATCACTGATGATGTGTCATATTTGAAATGTATGACCTGAAGTAAAATAGATTTTTTGCAACTGACTGCTGTCCTTCATTGACTTTCTGTAGGTTTTACTTCCTTTCGTTAATATCTTAATTCAGTTCCCTTTTCAGATTAAGTACATTTTGTACCCCTTTTTGTTTGACTTCCATTTTCAAATTTTTTTCTGTACTGTGGACTGACTTAAACAGTATCTATTGCATACTGTGTTGACAGACCTCTTACACAATAATGGCATAGACTCATATATGCACTTAAAAGTTAGTTTGATAGACAATCTGAAGTGCTAGGATCAAGACAATCTGAAGTGTTAGGTTCATTATGTTCCCTTTCATTTGACCTCAGGGATCACACTTTTTGTGCCCAAGTTATTAGCTCCTCACTTATGCTAAGGAGCAGATAACAGTCTTCCTGTGCTTCAGGACTACCGATAATAGCTGTTGTACCAGAAGACTATGCTGTGAGTGGGTTCTACCTGTGGGGAGAGCTCAGCAGCTCTTTCTGCTCTGAGACTGTTAAACACAGTCAATCCTTATGATGTGTGTCCAGTTACTGGTGTCTTCTGGGATAGTCTTCTTGGTAGTCTCCTTGCTCAAGCAAGGATTGTTCATCATCAATGGTGCCAGCTTATTTACCCCATTCTTTTTGCATATGATGATATCTACCTGCTGATACATGTCTTACAGTGGATTACCAGTTGGAAAGTTCTTTGTTTCTCTCTCTTGAGGTCTTTATCTCCCCTCCCTTGACTAGGCCCAACACATTTACACATCCTCACTTGAATAGTGTTCATGTTATGGATTAGGACCAGTATGCTCCAAAGTCCTAAAGCCTTTGTCTTCCCCGTGATCTTTTGGAATTTGTAACATCCAATCCTTCATGAGTTCCAAGGTGCTAACATCTTTTACACTGATGGCTCTAAAACTGTGGATTGGATGGGATCTGCTTTTACATCTCTTGTTGCTATGAAATACCATTCTTTGTTGGTAACATTGTGTGAGCATTCAGATGTTTAAGCTTACGGGACTTAACTTCAGGGTTATCAGTCCTTAAACTTATAAACTACATAGGAACTAACTTATACTAAATGCAACACAAAGATCCATGCCCGAGGGAGGATTCAAACCTCTGATGTGGGAGGCCGCGCAATCTGTAACGTGGTGCTCCAGACTGCTCAGCTACTCCCATGCGGCTGTGTGAGCATGTTAGAGCTGATATCCATTAGCAGAGACTTCCATATTATTAAACAGACCTCCCTCAACTGTGTTTTCATACGTACTGCCTAAATGAGCAGTCTTTAGACTGTTGATCGATGCTATTCTTGCCACCCTTTGGTCTCCACTATCTGTGACCTCACTTTTCATGCTGCGCTACCTGCTTTGCTAATTGGTTCTTTCATCCCTCTTTTACCCTGTTTTAATTGCCTTCAAATTTAGTTTGTTTATTTTTCTGCTACACCTTATTTTCCATTTTAGTGGGTATGTTTAATGCCTCGAGTATAATGGGTGGGGAGGGGACCCTCACCACATGCAGAACCTACCTCTTGCGTTATCTATTTCTTGCCTCTTGTTTTTATTGTGAAAAAAGAAGCAATGGCATTGTGACAATTCATCTACTTGCAATATGGGCTGGAGGGATTTGTGATTTGATCATCACATTTTTCACAGTCATAGATTGCTCCTTGTACTGTAGGCAGCAGGTGATAGGTCTAATCTGTGAGTGGCGTTTTTATTATTGACGGTCCAGCTGAGACCCATTCTGTCTGCAGTGTTTTTAGTTTTACTTTTCTTTACCTCTACACTAAGAGGCGTTCTTTGCTGTGTAACTGTCCTCACCCTTAATCAGTTCATTGTGGGTTGGATGCAGGTGGGGTTTCTCTGTGTGTGTGTGCCCCGGGAGGCCACTTGTCTGCTATGCAAACATCTCCATACATTTTTACCCAGCAGTAGCCTTAATATTGCCTTCAATTCCTCAATTGTACTGATCATATTTACAAAACATGTTCCCAGCAAACATCATTAACTCCAGATGAATTACACCTAGACCAAGGGGTTGATGACTTCACCGAGTAGTCCCTTAACCCATCAACTGACCATCCAAAGCATAAACCAGGTACTGGTCAACTAAGAGGTAATTCTCATTGTCAAAACAGAAGTGTCTGTGTAGCTCATACTTAAAAGGAATGCTATAGTATGACACTGTACAGCTTTCCTAGGGAGAAGTATTTTCTTCACTAAGTATTGTGTATGAACTTTCTCTTGTAGTGGGTGTCTTTGTTCTCATCTGTTGGCAACTTGCTACCTAGATATTGAAGTAATTCACGCACGTGTTGCTATTGTTGTAACAGGTTGATCTGACACATATGAAAGTGTTAACAAAAATGCTTGTAGAACATAAATAGGAATCCTTGGAAGAAAGACCATGTGGTTCTCATGAAACTATTTTGGATGAATTTATAAAACTTGTATGAAAAGATGATTGTGCAGTCGTAATGGTGCAACCACCTTTCTATCTTGTGTAGGGATAATTAGAAAAAAAAGAGGATATTATAGCATGTTGCAGAGGTATTTAGGCAATCATTTTTCCTCACTTAAAATGAGAATGGAATAGGAACACAAATTGATTACAGTAGTATCACGTACCCTCTGCCATGCATTATACAGTGACTTACAGAGTATTTATATAGAAATGTGAATAATGTACCTTCCTTTACAACAGAGCAGTATTCTGGAAGCTGGTGAAACTTGCAAGGAGAATTTATCAAATTTTTGGGTGCCTGGCCAGATCACTTTGTAATTACTCCATAATATTTTGGCAGACCATCACATTTCCATCTTCTGATTATCCCTGATGAATGCTGCTAAGCTCATCTTGGCATCATATATGTATGTTGGCATTGAGACCCTCCACCATTGGAAGTGGGAGGCGATAATGGTGGGAATAGTGGTCCTTGGGTGTGGACTCTGCTTTTCAGTGTCCATACTACTACTATCAAGTGCAGACCTCACTGTTAGTGGTCACTTTTTTCTTTCTTGTTTCAGTGCAGGTTCTACACCTGACTAGGCTGTAAGCCACTATCTTTAATTATTAGACCCTCTTGAACTCTGAATTAGAAAGGTTTCTCTAACTTCACAAACCTTGGAGTAGGAAGATTTTGGTATTGTAATCCATAGTATGGCCAAGTTTTCTACTGTAGTTTCCATGGCTGATTTAGTGATCTGGCATAGTTAAGTATGATCTCTCCATTCATGACACCTTTTTCTTAATGTGCAAACAGTTTCACCGATGTATGCTTTGCTGCACTGGCAGTGGGTCTGAAAACACTTGGTGTTTGAAGGCTTAGGACATTTTCTGCTGATCCAAATAGTCAAAGTTTTAGGTGGAGATTGAAATATGCTCAAAGATCTTGCTGAACTTCCAGAAAATATTATCAGTGTATGGTATGAACACTTGTGATTTGGTGCTGCACCCATTTCTCTGGAATGTCATTTTGAGCTGCTTCGGCTTGGAAGGCTGTCATGGGCATATATGGATCATACCCTGTGAACAACTGTGCATAAAATGCCTTCAGGGTGGGAGTTGTGATGACTTCTGGAAGCAGGCAGATAACTGACAGTGTATGTTGGTTTTTTGTATACCGCGCACCTCAGCTTACCACAAGGTGTCTGTTTCGCCAGAACATAAAGAAATGTAGAGCGCTGTTCTCTTCCACATTTGTGGTAAACTGTATGTTGGGATGCACCAAGCTGAGGTAATAAATTCACTTAAGCTCTCCTGTACATGTTGGGAAACAACAAATGTCAACTGTTTGGTGATAGAAGCAAATTGGTTTTAGTAGTGCTAGTTCAAGGGCCATTCTCCAAGAACATATTCACCACAACTGTACAACTGTCTACGGGAGACATCTGACGTCAGTGTCATGTGTCTGTTAGCAATTATATCAGTTGAACGGAAACTACATTGGAGTTGAGACTCCACAAATCTGATTGGGGTAATGCTGAATTTCTTACTTATCAGTTCTGTGAAGTCCTTCAGTGAGCCCTGGTGAGGAAGGACACTACATTGAAACTCACCAACAGCCCATTATTCTGGCATTACATGTTTTGTAAATTTTGTTTGAAATTAATGAAATTGTGTACGTGATGTTTGAATTTCACCGAGGGCAGTCAGGTGTTTGGCTATTCGGTGTGTGACGATGCCTATGTTCCTAAATATGGAAAGTGAGGGAAATCATCTTTGTGGACCCTTGTCAGACCATGCAGCAGCAGCAGCAGCTCATGATAAAATTTTCTACAACTACAATTATGCGCAAGAAGCCATCTTATGATGTGTGGTGCAGAGGCTTCTTTGTGTATTATTGTCACTTCTCCTTTTCCTATTTCAATTGCAAATGATTTGTAGAAAAAAAATGACAGGTACGCCTCGATGCGTGCTCTAATCTCTTTCATTTTATCTTCATGGTCTTCCTTTGAGATACATGTAGGGGGAATCAATATATTGGGTTCCTCTTAAAGATATGTATGCTCTGTGAACTTGCCATGAATTCGTGATCTCTGTGCAAAACCCGTCAGATCAATGCTAAATATTCCCCGATTTTATAGTCTACTTTTATTCTATGTTTTTACTCAACATCTTGCTTGTCTTAGTCCCATTTTCTTCATCCTGTTTTCTTCCTATTGATGTTTTATGTGACCAAACAAGATATAAGTGGCACAAAAGAGACGATTCACACCACCTTTGATTACAGAGTTATGGGGTACACAAAGATATGTGCTATACAATGACCCACTGTGAACGGTATTGGAAGACTCTCTAGCCATCTAGTGACAGAATAGGAAATTAGCAGATGCTGTTCTAAAATCCAGCAAATTAGTGTGCGCGCACTAGACAGGAATAACTTGCGCATGTGCACTAAGGGATTGGGGTACATTAGCAAGCTTTCTAAACATCACGTTTAATTTCATTGCATATAATAGAATGATTAAGTGCCAAGTTTGCAATATTTTGTTTTTTATTTTTTATGCTAGATGACCAGTTTTGACACTTGGCAGTATCAACTATTTTGAAACTGTGCTGGTGGATATTCAAACATAAAATAGATATACGTAAGAACCACCATAGTGTACACTGCTCGCATAGTGCCTCCATAACACTGATTTGTGATACCGCTAATCACTTTTATGGAGGTGCCCAGGAGTGGGCAACCTCAATAAAAGTGATTAGCGTATCACAAATCAGTGTTATGGAGGCACTATGCGAGCAGTGTACACTATGGTGGTTCTTACGTATATCTATTTTATGTTTGAATATCCACCAGCACAGTTTCAAAATAGTTGATACTGACAAGTGTCAAACTGGTCGTCTAGCATAAAAAATAAAAAACAAAAGATTGCAATCTTGGCATTTACTCATTATATTACTATAATATCACACCTCCCTGTGATGAGCAAATTAAGATTATTGCACATTTTGCTTTATTTCAGTGTTATAGGAACCAGAGAGGGGCAATAATTGGTCTGCGAGGTAGTCTGATTACAAAATGAAAAAAATTAAGTTATGAGCTTAATGTTGGCTAAACAATCAATCTCAATAGGATATGCAGAAACATAAAACCACCATCCACTATTAAAGCTAAATTTATCTTGCACATACAGTGTGTAATCCAGTAGACATAAATGTTCACAATAACACATTGTGTTTTGACTCATTCATTTTACTTTTCCGATTGCAATGTTGTAAATGGTATCTATTGATGAGCGGGTTGTACAATGTTATTGAACGTCTAAACAATCTACAGATAGTGATGTGGATTATTGAAAGTTCAGTGTTGTAGATACAGTTGTTATATGCATTGGTGAAAATACTTGTTCCAGACATGACTGATAATTTGAACAAAAAACATTGCGTTTTCTTGCTAGAAGAAAAAAATGCATAATTTGAACAAAAAACATTGTGTTTTCTTGCTAGAAGAAAAAAAATGCATATTACCAAAACAAGTTTACTCTAATAAAGGGATTTGTGTACAGTTATCTGCATCTCTTGGAATTCCAGTGATGTGTTTAAATATTATTTGAAGAAACTTGAAGACAATGAGAAGAACTTCTACCATTGTGGATCTTCTTCTTCTTCTTCTTTCTTCTTCTTCTTCTTCTTTGAAGAGGAAATCAATGAAGTCATCACCACTTGAAGACGTGGTTCAAGTGAGGCTGCAGAGTAAATGTTGCTATAGATGGCAATATCTTCAAAGAAAAAGCCCTACATATTGCTGCCCAGTTGAGAATGGATTATTTCAAAGCATCTAATGAATGGAAAAATCTCTCAAAAACACATGTTTTGATGTATAATTTGTAGTTATGATACTTTTACATAACCAAATAGCTTGAATATTGATGCAATTGTCAGGTGAATGTGTCTCATAGTTTCATGTACTTATGGTGGATGATTCCATTAATTTGATTCATTTAAGGTAAGTGTTATTACATTTTACAATACAAACTGTTCCACTTATGCCCACTCATCCACCTACATAGCCTCATGATTTAATTAAAAAACCACATGTTATTTGAAACATTGATCATTTGACATAGAGATCGCTTGGTGTGTGTGTGTGTGTGTGTGTGTGTGTGTGTGTGTGTGTGTGTGTGTGTGTGTTTTTGGGAGGGGCGGTGGGGCATACATGTGCACGTGCGTGTGTGCATAGAATAAACAGCTGACTCACACTTCTTTGTTCTCATCGTTCCTCCCAGTTAGCACTGACAATATTTCTGTGCCAAACATTTGTTTACCATTAGCCTTATCAACTATTGTACATTTAATTACTTTCACTTATGCAGATTTTATACAGTGTAGGCTTATTGGGGTGAATTATGATTTTTCATCACCTACAGTATCCCGATTAGATAAGTTTCTGTTCATATTATTGGGGTTTTAACATTTTCCTCGGAACTGTGTTTCCCTCAAATTTACATCTTTTAAGTCTAGACTGCATGAAAAGTATAGACATTTTACTGTGCATAGGTCATCAGTTCCTAGTACGGTGTTACTAATTATTATTATGATTACTATTGTTATTATCATTGTTGTTATTATTTTCATGTTGAGATGCTGATTCTCACTCCATGCACCAAGCATTGATACAAATTGAATGCCTTGCTAAAGTCAAGAAACAATGCCTCTACCTTAGAGCCTATATTACTGTTTTATTGGTCTCTTTGATGAATAGCACAAGCTGGGTGTCATATGATCGATGCTTTAAGAACCCATGATTATTCCCATTGAGGGGACTTCTAGTCTCCAGAAATGTCATAACATTCCAGCATTGCACATGTACCAAAATTATACAACAGATCACCATCGGAAATATAGGCCTATAGGTTTGCGCATCTGTTCAATGACCTTCAAAACGGGTTTAGCATTTGCTGTTTCTTTGCTCTTCTAGAGACGTATGGTATTTTGCTGCTAGAAATGGGTGGGGGGCAGATATTCCGTGGCATACTCTGTGTGAAATTGGAGTGGCATTTTCTCTGTTGAATGTTTTCAATAGCTTTTTTGGTCTTTTGACATTTTATTAAATATCTGTCATTTTGATGTCCATACGATGTTTCAGAGAAGTAACTACAGTGCAATCTTCCTGTCCTAAACAACTTGGGGGAAAAAAACAGTTTTTGGTTGGGCTTTTGTGTGTCGTTCTCTGTTTCAGAGCCATTATAGTCACTGTTTTTCCTGATTGAACATATAAGACCAAAACTCCTTATAAGTCAGTGCGTAGAACTTTGCTTTCGAAGTGATTGAACACCTGTCTCATAGTGACATTCAGTACTTGACACACACTTGTCTTAATCATATTGTACAATGCTCTAAAACTTTATCAACACTGTCAATGCTGGAGATGAAACTTCAGTGTTAATCTGTGAAGTACTGTCAAATCTGTCTTTTGTAGCTCTTACTAAGCAGGAATATCTTGGTAGCTTCTTTATATTCCTGTTTAGATCTGTATGCATTGATGCTGTAACAGCCTTATAATCAAAGATTCCCTGTCTGCACTAACTGTGTCAAATTGTTCAGGCCTGCTTGTAATCAGCATGCCTAAGGTGTTATGTCCATGAGTTGGTTCTCCATTTAACTGCTCAGGGTAAGTTTCAGATAAAACTCTTAGAATAATTTCACTATATTCTCTATCCTGACCTCCTGTCTTAAACATTTCTCTCTCCTGGTCTATATTTGGTTAGTTAAAATCCCTAGATTTTTCCACCAGATGGTCATTCTCCAGTTTTTTGTGGCAAATACTGTTCTGTCTGTAATCAGTCAGTTTTTGCATCAGAGATACTACAAAGGTGGTCAATAAATTTCCCCTGGAGGCAGTTTGACAGGCCTTCTCACTACCCATTCACTGCATCATTGAGAAGTTCATATACTTTGTTTCATATTATCAGTGCAGGAGAAATACTGCAGCATTGCTTTTGTCGTTGGGCAGCCCGAACAAATCTGTAGCTCTGCTGATAGAGCATAGGTGGCCTTTGTCACATTGCTAATGATGTCCACAATCAGTAGTGATGCGGAATTCAAGTTTGAATCTATTGAAACACAATATAAAACCATGTTAGAACTACTTAAATGAGCTGTGGTCAATTGTACAGAAAGAAAGATTACTAGTGCATAAGTGTCAGTGCTAAGAAAAGGACTCAGCTTTGCCTAGACTTTCAAATCATTACCAAATGTAGACATTTTAAGCAGTGTGGAATGGGCCACCTATGCTCTATCAGCCAGTGAGGCTGAAGAAATATTCTGTGGAACATGCCCTGCACTCATCAGGGTCACACCACAGAAGGAAAACATCTAGGAGGTGAAAAGAGCAGCCATCTGCAAGCTGCAATATAATCCTGAGTAGGCTGTCTTCTACATCTACATCGATACTCTGCAAATCACATTTAAGTGCCTGGCAGAGGGTTCATTAACCACTTTCATAACTTTTCTCTACCGTTCCATTCTCTAATAGCGCGTGGGAAGAAAGAACACCTAAATCGTTCCGTTTTTGATCTGATTTCTCTTATTTTATTGGGATGGTCATGTCTCCCTAAGTAGGTGGGTGCTAGCAAAATATTTTCACATTCAGAACTAAAAGTCAGTGATTGAAACTTCGCTAACAGATCACGCCGCAATGAATAACGTCTTTCTTTTAATGATTTCCACCCCAATTCGTGCAACATTTCCGTGACGCTTTCCCCCCCGTGACGTGATAAAACATAACGAGCTGCCCTTCTCTGAACCTTCTCAATATCTTCCGTCAGTCCCACCTGGTGAGGTTCCCACAAGGGGCAACAGTACTCCAGGAGAGGACGCACAAGTGTGATGTAGGCAGTCTCTTTGGTGGAGCTGGTGCATCTTCTAAGCGTTCTGCCAATGAAACGTAACCTTTGGTTCGCCTTCCCCACAATATTTTCTGTGTGTTCTCTCCAGTCAAAGTTGTTCGTAATTGTAAGTCCTAGGTATTTGGTAGAATTTACGACCTTAAGGTTTGACTGATTTATCGCGTAATTGAAGTTCAGCAGATTTCTTTTAGTGGTCATGTGTATTACTTCACACTTCTTTATTTAGTGTCAATTGCCAATTTTCGCACAAAGTAGAAATTTTGTCTAAATTGCTTTGCAGTTGCTTTTGATCCTCAATTGACTCCACTAACCGATAAACGACAGCATCATCCGCGAACAGCCTAAGGGAGCTATTCAGATTATCTCCTAAATTGTTTATAAACACGAGGAAGAGTAGGGGACCTATAACGCTTCCCTGTGGAACGCCAGATATCACTTCTGTTTTACTCGATGACTTACCGTCAATTACAACGAACTGTGTCCTTTCTGATAGGAAATCGTGAATCCAATCGCACAATTGGGGAGATATTCCATAAGCACGCAATTTCATTAGAAGCCGCTTGTGAGGTACAGTGTCAAAAGCCTTCCGGAAATCCAGAAATATGGAATCGATTTGAGATCCCTTGTCGATGGCACTTAACACTTCAAATGAATAAAGGGCAAGCTGTGTTTCGCAGGAGCGATACTTTCTGAATCCGTGCTGACTATTGGTTAATAGGTCTGTAGGCCTGTGATAAAGGGAACACTGTGTTACTTGGACAGTCTTCCACCTTTCATGATTGCATTAAGAGACCATTAAAACTGGAGTGCAAGATGGTGTGATTAATAAAGCTTAGTCAGATGTGGAACTCCACTGAACCTAGAAAGAAAAAAAGTGGTCATGGATAGTGATGTTGACTCCTGAGGAGAAGTGCAAATTGATACGCATAATAGTGCATATGATGCAGTGTGCATTTTTATAACTAATTAGTGAGAGTGTGAAAATTGGGATGTGGTGAGACTGTAACTCAACTTGCACTTGCACCTGTGCCATGTTGCTTGGAATTGTGTTTGAGTCACAGTTCTTAGCGCTATGCTAGCACCGTGGGAAAGGTGAGGTGGGAAGTAGGAAAGCAGTTTGCCAGATGCTCCCTTTGGCACCTCTCATGTGTACGAACGATATTGCCTTCCTACTGAACTTTATTCTATCATGGATTAATGTTTCATTTTTTGCCACTTAAATCCTTGTTCTTTTTTCATTAGTGCATTATATTTTTCAGGTGCTAATATGTCTAGTTTAGTTATTTTGTTTTGTTATTGTTTTTCTTTTAGCAAACATAATTCATAAATTGGGATTATATACACTGGCTTCACAATGCTTTTAGGTGACAAGATTGTGAAGGTAGTAAAATAATGGAAAAAAAAATTATGTCAATAATGGAGGACAGGTAACAACTCATCATAAAGAGGCTCGCTGAGCTGCTGACACAAGAAAATAAATCACATTAACATGAGTTAAATTTTTGGCAATGGCCTTTGTCAGAAAAAGAAACACATACATTCACACAATTACTCGGACAACTATACACACAGAACTATCATGTCCGGCAACTCCAGCAAAACAAGCTAGACTGTGAGTGAGGTGGGTAGTGGAAGGCGAAGGATACTGGGAAAAGGTGGGGATGGAAAGTTCCGCATTGCATGATGGAATTTAAAGGCTCTAATAGGCGGGAATTTGAATTGTGGCAATGAATACAGTGAAGGGAAGGGGCGAGAAAGGATAAAAGGGAGGTGTAGAGGAGTGTGGGGAGGGAATGGTGGTAATTTAAATGATAAGAATAATAAGGAACAAGTAAAGTTTGGAAAAAAAGGAAAAAAATAAGTAAAAATAAAAGTAATAAATTAAGCGGATATTGTAAGTGGTGATACACAGTTGTAAGGAAGACATGGACAGGATAATGGGTGGGGAAGGAAGAGGGGGGGGGGGGAGATGTTAGGCATAGGGTACAGGGATAGGAAGTTATCTTAGGTTGAGGCCAGGATGGTTGCGGGACCATAGAATATGTTGAAGGGACAACTCCCCTCTGCGAAGTTCAGAAGAGATGGTGGTGGAGGGGTGGATACAGATGGCTCGGGTAGTGAAGCAGCTGTTAAAATTTTGAGAAATATGATAGCATCGTATGATTATGAACCCCACCCTCCCCCATAGGGCTCGCAGTTCTTTTGTGAGCACGTGTGTGGCAAGCACGGGGCCCCGAGCTAATGCAGTCTTCCTTCCTTCTTTACTTCCCGGACTGCATTTCCTTTCCCCCTCCCCTCCTTTCCTATCTTCACTCCTTCCCCTCCCCACCAGGGGACTGATAACCTTAGCAGTTTAGTCCCACTATCCCAACCAAACAACCCAACCCAACCCGATTAAGAACCATGGCAGAAAATTTTAAATGTATAGTAAAATAGTGTCGAATATGTAATAGATAAATGGAAACAATATTTTACAATGTATTAAATAAAGAAAACTAATCCGTTTTTTGTAAGAGATTTGTAAATCCATAGGTTTATCTTCTGGAATTGTTATAGTTTTGTAGTCACTGCTAAAGAATTTTTGGATTCTTGTGTAATTTGGCCAGAACCTCCAACACAGAAAAATTTTATGCTTAATTCAGCAATAGGTAGTTTTGGCATGTTTATCTTTACTTGGTACTCATCTTGGGAATCAGTCAGTTTCTGGAAACGGTCTTAGAACTTGAAACCTAGGTTCTACTTCATCACTAATGTTGTGAAATTACATTTTAATACAAAGAAAATTGTGAGCTTGCATCATATACCTGAAAAATACTGATAGTTTCTTCATCTAGAATCACCTCTTTCACATTACATCCATTTAAGTCAGTCACTTGCTGTATGATCACATATTATGCTTCGTAATAGTGCTTTTTTGTCATTCTGAAGTATTATGTAAAATTATCTTCACTTGCTTCCGTAATAGTTTGAAATTGTCTACAGATTTTCCTTTCAAACCACTTTATTTAGTTAGTGATTTGAAATTTTTATTCTTTAATGAATAAAACAACACTTGTTGCTCAGAATAAGTATGAAATATAACAGTTGTTATGACGCTACGGTTCCAATGCACAGGAATGGAACTTGGTAGCAGAATGCAGTTACAGCTACAGCATCCAGTATCTTGAGAACAAATCAACATATCATTCTTCTCTCAATTTTAAATGGGTGTTCAGAATCTTGTCTACATTTCATATGCTATAACCTATGAGCTAAAATAAACCGTACACAAAGTCTATGTAATGTGTCTTTACCTGCTCATACTCTTTAAAATTTTGTTTAATACTTCATTAAATTTGATGCTACATGGTAACTGTGATGAATAACAATAATTCAGTTTTTTATCTATCAAAAATATCACTGTATTGTCTGAAAGTTAATTTCTTTCACCAAATAGTTTACTTAACACATTCACGACTGGCGTAAGTCACCCTTGGTGGGGCAGCCGGACTGCTGTTTTTAACAAGTTTTTGAAAATTATGCTTTCTAACCATGAATGCAATAATTGAGTTTGCTGTCTCATTTGAAACAATGACATCTCTTTTATCTATTTAAAATATATATATTAAAATTAGTAGATACACAGAATTTTTTAGTAACTGTTGTTCATTCCCCCCCCCCCCCCCCGCACCCCCCCCCCCCAAAATAAAATTGTACATATGTTTCTTACAGATAATCAGCTACTCCTTCTGAACCAGAATTGTCTATTTCCTCTACTAGGGCAATTAAAACAAACATTGCTCTCATCTAAATTCACCATGTTGAGAATATGCAGAGCACAAGCACTTGGTACTAACACAGATAGCAGACAAAAGCAGTGTTGGGCTCAACAGAGAGCAACAAAGCTCTTTTGTTGGGTAAAAATAGTTAAAACTCAACTCACTATTTGGCAGACAATGCAGAGATCCTTCCTTCTAGATTTTATGTGGTTAGCAACAGAGGGCAGGTTGTGAAATGGCAGATACAAAATTTTTAGCGATGCACTAGTCTAGCTCAGGCATTGTCTACAATGTGTTAATATGGGCCGAGATGCATTTCATACTGACCAGAACTCCATTTCTGGCACACTTGTCATATACACCTCAATTTGAGCTGGTCCACCATGACACGACCTATGAGTGCATCATAGTGTAGTGTCATGTCAGTTCATACTTTGTTTGTGGCTCAGTTTGTTTCTAGCTTGGCAGTGGTAGTGTGGACAGTGGAGAGCAGTGTTTGTACCCAGGTGCTGCTACACTACCACTGCCACCAACCTCCAGAGAGTCCCATGTAATTCATAATGCAAGGGGGAAAAAAAAAAAAGAAAAATAAAAGTACAAGAAATTTACTTGTGAGTCTACATATTATAACACGACCTGTGGTTTCATGCTACATTCCTTCAGTTATCACTGTATATACTTCTTTTGTTAATATGATGCTGTTACGGTATTTAACTTTTCATAATTTATTAAGTGGGACGTGACTGTTGCTGCTATGGTGGTAAAACAATCATTGTTAGAGGACAAAAGATTGAAATATTTATTGGTGTAAGCCTAAGTTAGTAAATCCTCTGAAACATTGACAAATAATTAAACTCTGCATGTCACTTTGTGGCTTAGACTGTTTTTCACTGAAACTTTCAATACTGCTGTAGTATGGTTCTAATAATGCAATGAAAGTAGACATGAATTTTTGCAAGTTTGCAAGAAAGAAAAGCTGACGTAAATTTCAATAAGCAAACTTTGTCACAAAAGTGATTTGAATCAGGAGCAAATGTTTTAGCTAATAGCCTTACCATTGGGTTCCTATATCAGTAGTGTTGGAGCAAATACTAGAGGTAGTTAAACCAAAATTAATGTTCATTCCAGCAATGAAAAACCATCTTTGAGACCAAGTCTTACACTATCACCATAATGTATTGAAGTAGAAATGTGGGTGGAATAGGGTTAGTGCAGGAATCTCCCACTGCACAGCACTCAGATTGTTTTACGCACTGAGGTGTTTATGTTTATAACAAATAAATGTTCAAATGTTTGTGAAACTTACGGGATTTAACTGCGGGGTCATCAGTCCCTAAACTTACAAACTACTTATGAACTACCTTATCCTAAGCACAAACATCCATGCCCGAGGGGGATTCAAACCCACGATGGGTAACGGCCTCACGCGTCGCTGCAAAGCGCCTCAATGCGCTTGGCCACTCTGCCGCAGCTATGTGTATAACACTAAATAGTGTGCTTCATACCTAATATGTGGATATTTCCAGTTTTATAGAGAATTGTGTATACATTGAAGAGAGCAGGAGACACGGGAAGGTACCAGATAGATTTTATAATGCTAAGACATAGTTCTGAAAAAAGCAGGAGTAAATTATAGGGAGCGTAAGGTTATTTACAACTTGTACAAAAACCAGACAGCGGTTGTCAGAGTTGAAGGGCATGAAAGGGATGCAGTGGTTGGGAAGGGAGTGAGACAGGGTTGTAGCCTTTCTCCAATGTTATTCAATTTGTACATTGAACAAGCTATAAAGGAAAGCAAGGAGAAATTTGGTGAAGGAATAAAAGTTCAGGGGGAAGAATTAAAAACATTGCGTTTTGCCGATGACATAGTAATTCTGTCAGATACAGCAAAGGACCTGGAAGAGCAATTGAATGGAATGGACAGTGTGCTGAAAGGTGCATATAAGATGAACATTAATAAGAGCAAAACTAGGGTAATGGAGTGCAGTGTAAGAAAATCAGGTGATGCTGAAGGAATTAGATTGGGAAACGAAGCAATAAAGGAGGTAGATGAGTTTTGTTACTTGGGCAGTAAAATAACAAATGATGGGCGCAGTACAGAGGATATAAAATGCAGAATGGCAATGGGTAGAAAAGCGTTTTTGAAAAAGAGAAATTTGTTAACATCGAATATTGATTTAGGCCTAAGGAAGTCCTTTCTGAGGGCATTTGTATGGAGTGTTGCCTTGTATGGGAGTGAGACATGGACGATAAACAGTGCGGACAGGAAGAGGATTGAGGCTTTTGAAATATGGTGCTACAGAAGAATGCTGAAGATTAGGTGGGTGGATCGCGTAACTAATGAGGAGGTACTGAACAGAATTGGGGAGAAAAGGAATTTCTGGCATACCTTGACTAAAAGAAGGGATAGATTGGTAGGACACATTCTTAGACATCAAGGAATTGTTAATTTAGCGTTGGAGGGAAGTGTGTGGGGAAAAAAATCGCAGGGGAAGACCAAGAGATGGATACAGTAAGCAGATTCAGACAGATGTAGGTTGTAGTTCTTATGTGGAGATGAAGAGGCTTGCTCAGGATAGGGTATTGTGGAGAGCTGCATCAAACCCGTCTCCGGACTGAAGACCACAACAACAACAACAACAACAACAAGACATAGATTTCGGAACCAGGTCTTAAACTGTAAGACATATCCAGGGGCACATGTAGACTCTTACCATAACTTGTTGGTCATGAACTGTTGGCTGAAACTGAAAAAACTGCAAAAAGGTAGGAAAATAAGGAGATGGGACCGGGATAAATTGAAGGAACCTGAAGTTCTTGAGAAATTCACAGGCAGCTTTAGGCAACAATTGACAGAAACGAGGGGAAATAAAACAGTAGAAGAAGAATGGGTAGCATTGAGAGATGAAATAGTGAAGACAGCGGAAGACAAAATAGGTAGAAAGGCAAGACCTAAAAAAAAAAAAAAAAAAAAAAAAAAAAAATATCCTTGGATATCACAGGAAATACTAAATTCAATTGATGAAAGGAGAAAATATAAAAATGCGGTAAATGAAACTGGCAAAATGGAGTACAGATGACCAAGAAATGAGATTGACAGGAAGTGCAAAATAGCTAAGCAGGAAAAATAGATACTGCCTACAGGAAAATAAGAGAGATGTTTGGAGACAAGAAAAGCATCTATATAAAGAACTCAGATGGAAAACCACTTCTAAGCAAAGAAGGGAAAGCTGAAAGGTGGAAAGAGTATATAGAGGGGCTCTACAAAGGAAATGAACTTGGAGACAATATTGTAGGAAGGGAAGAGGAAGCAGATGAAGATGAAATTGGAGATAGTATACTGAGAGAAGAATTTGACAGAGCCAAAGACCTAAGCTGAAACGAGGCGCCTGGAGTGGACGACATTTCCTCAGAACTACTGAAGTCTCTGGGAGAGCCAGCTATGACAAAACTATTTCACCTGGTGCATAAGATGTATGAGACGGGGGAAATACCTTCAGATTTTAAGAAAAATGTAATAATCCCCAGTCCAAAGAGAGCATGTGCAGACAGGTGTGAAAATTACAGAACTGTCAGTTTAATAAGCATGGTTGCAAAACTTTAACACAAATTATTTACAGAAGGATGGAAAAGCTGGTAAAAGCGATCTTCAGGAAGATCAGTTTGAATTCAGGAGAAATTTAGGAACACGGGAGGCAATCCTCACATTACGGCTTATCTTAGAAGATAGATTAAGGAAAGTCAAACCTACATTTCTAGCTTTTGAGGATTTGGAGAAAGCTTTTGGCAATGTTGATTGGAATAACCTCTTTCAAATTCTGAAATCAGCAGGAGTAAAATATAGGGAACGGAAGGATATTTACAACTTGTACAAAAACCAGACAGCAGTTATCAGAATTGAAGGGCATGAAAGGGATGCAGAGGTTGGCAAGGGTGTAAGACAGGGTTCTAGCCTTTCCCCAATGTCATTCAATTTGTACATTGAGCAAGCTATAAAGGAAAGCAAGGAGAAATTTGGAGAAGGAATTAAAGTTCAGGGTGAAGATATTAAAAACCTTGCATTTTGCTGACGACATTGTAATTCTGTCAGATACAGCAAAGGACCTGGTGGAGCAATTGACCGGAATGGACAGTGAGTTGAAAGGTGCATATAAAATGAACATCAACAAGAGCAAAACAAAGGTAATGGAACGCAGTCTAAGAAAATCAGACGATGCTGACGGAATTAAATTAGGTAACGGATCAATAAAGGTGGTAAATGAGTTTTGTTATTTGGGCAGTCAAATAACATATGATGGTCACAGAACAGAGGATATAAAATGCAGAATGGCAATGGGAAGAAAAGCATTTTTGAAAAAGAGAAATTTGTTAACATAGATTATGAATTTAAGCATAAGGAAGTCCTTTTTGAAGGCATTTTTGTGGAGTGTTGCCTTATATGGGAGTGAAACATGGACGATAAACAGTGCGGATAGAAAGAGGATAGAGGCTTTTGAAATGTGGTGTTACAGAAGAATGCTGAAGATTAGGTGGGTGAATCGTGTACTGGTACTGAACATAATTGGGGAGAAAAGGAATTTCTGGCATACCTTGACTAAAAGAAGGGATTGATTGGTAGGAAACATTCTTAGACATCAAGGAATTGTGAATTTAGCATTGGAGGTAAGTGTGTGCAGTAAAAATCGCAGAGGGAAACCAAGAGATGCAAATACAAATGAATGTAGGTTGCCGTTCTTATGAGGCGATGAAGAGGCTTGCTTAGGATAGAGTAGGGTGGAGAGCTGCATCAAACCAGTCCCCGGACTGAAGACCACAACAACAAAGAATTGTGCAGTGGTACAGATTATTTGTTGTGTTTGATATTGAATTTACCTGAGAGATGCGAGTGCCAAGCAAATATTTAGAGTGAAATTAATAGTTGGGTGTGCAGTATCCTAAATGGAATTAATGAGGTCTTCCTGTTCTGAGCCAGGTTGCAAGTTTGATTATTGAAGTTACAAGAAAGAGCTGTGATGTTTTTTCAAATCACCAAAAACTTTAGAAAATTTTAACAAATGGAAAAATTTACCCCAAGAAAAGACAAGTAGCTAAGAAGAAACTCATACATTTGTGATGCTCATATTGATGAAAAATTAATATTAAAAACTGGCAAATTCATTATTGATTGAAAGGAAGTAAAATTGCCCAGAATTAGTTAGCAATTGAAATAAAATTCATTTACTCACATTTTCCTATAATTTCTGAAGTATTTCTCGACCTCATTAAACCTAAAGAGAGAGAGAGAGAGAGAGAGAGAGAGAGAGAGAGAGAGAGAGAGAGAGAGAGAGAGAGAGAGAGAAAAGAAAAGAAATATCTTCTACAAAAAGGATAGCTGCTTGCAAAATTGTGAATAAAACACCTGCAAAATGTTTAAACATTTCTGGCAGTAATACCACTTCAAGCAGAACCCAGTTACTTGGTAGGTTGAAATTTGTTGACGGACTTGATGAATTAAGTGCATTGAAAGCACAAATAAAAAAAATAAAAATAAAAAATAAATAAAAAAATAAAGTGCAGCTTGGGCAGAGAAAACATAATCACATCAGAGAAGGACAGAGTAATTGTGCTACAGGCAGACATATTTATACTAAAGAAACATTCTTGTAAATGTAATGACAGCCTATCTAGGAAGAAAAAATTGTCAATACTGTGTTACAAACGTGTCAGAAAAATGATCCCAAAAGCAATGAGAAAAAAATAGTGAAATTATTATAGAAATTTTTTTATCACATATTAAATCTCCTAAGTGTTTCAGACACTGCTTGAAACATAATCTGTGACTTCAGAAGTGCATTTGAAAAAAAAAAAAAAAAAAATTTAAATGTCTTTAATGTGTCACTTTTTTTTTCTTTTGTAGTATATTTCACGATTGTTATCTAGTTTGTGTGCTGTAGGCATATTAAGTCATGTACTATGAATATATGTTAGTGTTTTCATATAACATTCTTTGATTCCTTTTTTTTCTTTTTCTTGCTAGTTTTAATACATTGAAAATCCAAAAATTAATTACTTAGTGTGAAGTCGTCCAGTTTATGCACTGCAGTGTTCTGTTCCTGTGGCAGAACAAATGAAAAAAATGCAATTATCAGTATTGAGTCTGTGCATAAATAATCTACTTTAAGTATGTTCCCACAACATATATGAAAATTGCAAATTTATAACACACAAAATAGAGGTACTGAACGGGTGTGTAATTATAACTACCTTGAATGGGAGAGTACCGCATAAATCGGAGCTAGCGTTGCCAAGTGGTAAAAAGAGATGTACTCAATTAGTGATCACACTTTTTACCTTCTATTTGTTATGCTATAAGTTACAGTGATTGGGTCATGGCAATATAGAGATTCATGTACTTAGTCTGATGATTGCATGAAAATTTGTTGTTTTTGATTTAATGTGTTTGGCATTATTTTTAGAACTGTCAGCATTGTTTGATATTCATTTATGACTTGTGAGTAGATACCCATTTGGCCAACTATTGGTAGCTCTACTGGGCCTACCCTACTGCATTATGCTAGGCTGAATTGTAACCTCTGTTGTGCTTTTGGAACTAGTGTGTTTCAAATCTCTTCTGTTGGGAGCCAAGATTTTCTTTGACTTGAATGGTAACTGGAAACCCAACAAAGAATTCAGTGTAACTGTTGTTGTAAATGCAAACATCGTCTTTCACTTTTCCAAGTTCTTGTTTGTGTAACATCAAACAACTGTGTATGAAGTGTTTTATGTTTTCTCTGACTTTCAGAAAGGGAGAATTTTATGTCTGATATTGCTTAAGTGGATAAATATGCTGCACTGTATTGTATTACTCTGAATATGAAAACATTACATAAAAGCACATTGCTAACAAGTTTGAAAATTTTTATTTTACAGAATTTGGTTCTTTGTTTTCGTTTACATTTTACCAAAGATTCAACAACTATTAATACTGCTGGAGCAACTGTTAGACAGCTGGTTTCATTAGTATTTGAAAGAGTTGTTGCTGAAGATGAAGCATACTATGACCGTGACAGGGGGGAACAGAGAGAGGTTAATCTGGAGGAGCTAAAAGTTCCTAGTAATGTGGCACCCAAAGGTTTAAGACTCTGTGCTGCTGATGCATATCTAATGTTTCAGGTTAGTCACATTCTCATTCTTATTCCTTTATCTTACTTCCCTTAAGTTTTTATGAGTTCACTAAGCAAGATATGGGGTTCTTTATTATTTTTTTAAATATTTATGCTACTCTATATATGTAACAATTCTGTGATTTGCTGACAGATCATCTAGCTTTTGTAATTTCTTTTTGTTTTCACATTACAAATCTCTCTCTCTCTCTCTCTCTCTCTCTCTCTCTCTCTCTCTCTCTCTCTCTCTCTCTCTCTCTCTCTCTCTCCCTCCCCAAATTCATGCCAACCTTCTTCTCAGACAAAGTGAGGTAGTAGAATTGATAGAATTACTTCTCATTTCCTTAATAAAAAAATGACAAAATTCATTGTAATAACACTTGTTTTGGAAAATCCTCCACAATAATTCATTTTTGTTGTTGTTTCACTTACTAGTGGGCTTAAGATTATTTATCACACTAAGTTCTTGTCAAAAAATTTAAAATTATATTGTTCACGCTTCCAAACTATTTCCTTGCCTTATTTGCTTTATTCCCAGTGGTTGACTTTACAGTTTTGAGATTAAGATTACTTTTCTAGAATGTTATTTGTAGTGTAGATGCAATTTATAAACTGCAGTTAACTGCTGCTTGCTCATCAATGTGGAAAATCTTTCCTGTAAGTTATTATGTAGTAAAACAATTTTTTTCAGAAAGGTTTACTCACCATATAACAACTAAGCATAGCACATTGATAAATTAAGCAGTGATTTATAAACTGGAATAAAATGTATGTGATGTAGAAATGGAGTTATACTGAATTTTCCTTTTTGTTCTGACAGGACCTTGTTCAACTTGTAAATGCTGATCAGCCATATTGGTTGATTGGTATGACTGAGATGACGCGCACATTTGGTTTGGAACTTCTGGAGTCAGTTTTAACCAATTTTACATCTGTATTTTACCAGGTACTGTTCAAATATACTAATGCAAACATCATGTTGTATGAGAAAAAATAGGAATCGTATTAGTTTGATAAATTTAGTTTTATATGGTAATATTAATTAATTTTGGAAGCTTTGGAACCTTTACACCACATTTGTGGTATCAGTAGTACATTGACACACAATTCTCAAATTTCACATGATTCTCAAATTTCTCTTGTTGGAACAGTGCTAATGCTAACGCATTAATCAATACCCTTCTGTTAATCACATAATTATTGTCTCATTATCAATCATATACAAAGCAGCTAGAAGATTTCACTACAGACAGTACTTCAGAAGTACTGAATGGCACAGGGCAACTGTGTAATCCATTTTGAAATAAATATCAGGATGGAAGTTGACTGCTCAACATATCATCTCTCTTCTGTGGGGAAAATTATATTATTAGTTATCCATCAAGTATCAGTAACTATATCTTATCAATAGTGGGCAAATGTTGTGTGGAGTTTGGCCAATCATCTAAAGTGTATCTCCTCTCAACAAATTTTAAGAAACTGCATAAATAACACGACTAAGAAAATAGTTTGGAATTTATTTTCACATTGGAAGACTCTCATAATAAGAGTGTTCCATTACCGGAAGTGACAGCAAACATAAATGAAGCAAACACACACACACAAAAGCAAGCTTTCGCAACCTAGTTGCTTCTTCAGGCAGAGTAGGGAAAGAGAACGAAAAGGAAAGGATGAGGGTTTTAAAGGAGTGGGTAAGGAGTCATTCCAATCCCGGGAGAGGAAAGACTTACCTTAGGGGGAAAAAAAGGAAGGTAAACAAATACACATACATCCACACATATACACACGCAAACACACCTAGGGAGACGTGTGTCTGCGCGTGCACATGTGTGGGTGTGCGTGCATCCGCCCACCCTCCCGTCTCCCCCCCAAGACAAGTGCCGCCCCCCCCCCCCAGGACCGGAATGAGTCTCCCCCACCCCCCCAAAAAAAAAAACCCTCATCCTTTCCCCTTCCCTCCCTACCCCACTCCACCCGAAAAAGCAACCCAGGCTGTGAATGCTTGCCCCTGTGCGTGTTTGTGTTTGCTGTACCCATGCTTGCCGTCACCACCAGCGCCCGTCTGCCTGGCAAGCAAACTTCATAAAGTAGATGAAGATTACTTACCAGGCGAGGGAGCACAGGTAGTGATAGCACACACACACACACACCGCGCGCGCGCGCGCGCGCGTGCTAGCTTTCGCAGCCTAGCTGCTTCTTCAGGCAGAAGGGAAGGAGAGGGAAAAGGAAATGACGAGGGTTTTAAGGGAGTGGGTAAGGAGCCATTCCAATCCCAGGAGAGGAAAGACTTACTTTGGGGGGTAAAAAAGGAAGGTAAACAAATACACACACACACATATACACAAACGCAAACACACCTAAGCATACTGTAGAAAGCAAAGAAGTTGGACAGAGATACCACTTGAGGCAGAAGCTCTGTCCAGAGAACCGAGGCAAAGATGTTAAAGATGGTGGGCAGGAATTTGAATTTAGCGGAGGTTGAGACTAGGTGGGCAACGGGAAGAGTGAATATGATAAAGGGCAAGTTGCCATCTCCGGAGTTCTGAAAGATTGGTCAGTGGGAAGTATCCAGATAACCCGGATGGTGTAACACTGTGCCAAGATGTGCTGGCCGTGCACCAAGGCGTGTTTAGCCCCAGGTGATCCTCATTACCAACAAACACTGTCTGCCTGTGACTGTTCATGCGAATGGACAGTTTGTTGCTGGTCATTCCCACAGTACAGGCATGTCAGTTGGTAAATCACGTGGGTGCTATCGCAAGTGGCTCTGCCCTCGATTGTGTACACCCTCCGGGCTACGGGACTGGAGTAAGTGGTGGTGGAAGGGTACATAAGGCAGGTTTTAGAACAGGGACAGTTACAAGGGTAGGAGCCAGAAGGTAGGGAAGGTAGTTTGGGGATTTCATAGGGATGGACTAGGAGGTTACGGAGGTTAGGTGGGCGGCGGAAAGACACACTCGGTGGAGTGGGATGAATGTCTAGAAGGATGGATCTCATTTCGAGGCAGGATTTAAGGAAGTCGTATCCTTGCTGGAGAGCCACATTCAAAGTTCACTCCAGTCCCGGAAAGTACCCGGTGACAAGAAGGGCTCTTCTGGGGTTCTTCTGTGGAAGGTTCTGAATTGGGGGGATGAGAAAGTGGCTCTGGCAATTTGATTCTGTACCAGATCAGGAGGATATCGGCAGGATGTGAAAGCTGTTATTAGGTTATTGGTGTACTGGTTCAGAGATTTGGGACTGGAGCAGAATCGTTTGCCACGGAGACCTAAGCTGTAGGGAAGAGAACGTTTGATGTGGAATGGATGGCAGCTGTCATAATGGAGGTACTGTTGTTTATTGGTAAGTTTGATGTGGACGGATGTGTGAAGTTGGCCGTTGGACAGATGGAGGTCGACATCGAGGAAAGTGGCATGGGATTTGGAATAGGACCAGGCGAATTCGATGGGACCAAAGGAGTTGAGGTTGAAGAGGAAATTCTGGAGTTCTTCTTTACTGTGAGTCCAGATCATGAAGATGTCATAAATGAATCTATACCAAACTTTGGGTTGACAGGCTTGGGTATCCAGGAAGGCTTCCTCTAAGCTTCCCATAAATAAGTTTGTGTACAAGGGGGCCATCCTGGTTCCCATGGCTGTTCCTTTTAGTTGTTGGTATGTCTGGTTCTCAAAAGTGAAGAATTTGTGGGTTAGGATGAAGCTGGCTAGGGTATTAATGAAAGAGGTTTTAGGTAGGGAAGTGGGTGGTCGGCGTGAAAGGAAATACTCCATCGCAGCGAGGCCCTGGACATGTGGGATATTCGTGTATAAGGAAGTGGCATCAATGATTACAAGGATGGTTTCTGGAGGTAACAGGCTGGGTAAGGATTTCAGGCGATCGAGGAAGTGGTTGGTGTCTTTGATGAAGGATGGGAGACTGCACATGATGGGTTGAAGGTGTTGGTCTGTGTACGCAGAGATTTGTTCTGTAGGGGCTTGGTAACCGGCGACAATGGGGCGGCCGGGATGATTGGGTTTGTGAATCTTGGGAAGTAGGTAGAAGGTGGGGGGTGTGGGGTGTTAGTGGGGTCATGAGGTTAATGGAGTCAGGTGAAAGGTTTTGTAGGGTGCCTAAGGTTTTGAGGATTCCTTGAAGCTCTGCCTGGACATCAGGAATGGGATTGCCTTGACAAACTTTATATGGGGTACTGTCTGAAAGCTGACGCAGTCCCTTAGCCACATACTGCCACCGATCAAGTACTACGGTCGTGGATCCCTTGTCGGCTGGGAAAATGACGATGGAATGGTCAGCCTTCAGATCATGGATAGCACGGGATTCAGTTGTGGTAATGTTGGGAGTAGGATTAAGGTTTCTCAGGAAAGACTGAGAGGCAAGGTTGGAAGTAAGGAATTCCTATAGGCAATTACACACACACACACACACACACACACACACACACACACACACACACAAAATGGATGAAGTTTGCTTGCCGGGCAGGGAGCGCCGGTGGTGATGGCAAGCATGGGTACAGCAAACACAAACATGCACAGGGGCAAGCTTTCGCAGCCCGGTTGCTTTTTCGGGCGGAGTGGGGCGGGGAGGTAGGGGGAAAGGTTGAAATCAAACTTTTTACAGTAGTACTATCAACCAACTGTTTTCTTGCTGGGAGAAATTTGTTCATTGCCAGGACAACTTTGTTGGCATAAAGAATAAACATGTAAAATATAATAAATATTGTTTTATTTAAAAAGCTTTAAGCTTTCATATTAAAAATTTGGTGGCTTTACTTTACAGTGTGCCCTTGTATAAATGTGAATTGATGTGCAAGTTTGGACTTTATATATTTATTGTAGAATGAGTATTTTTATTTGTATTCAAACCTGTTTCAAAGTAAGTGAGTAATAGAACTATGTTATGAATAGTAGTTAGTTTTCTTCATGTGAAAATAGTATTTTTTGCTGTCAGAAGTTGACAGTGGAAGAAATGTACTGTAATCTTTATGGTTCTGTTTGATTACTAACTAGCAATTATTTTCTATTTCTTTGTTTCAGCATCCAGAATTCAGTTTCTTATTAAAGGAGAGAGTGTGTGCATTGGTTATAAAGTTATTTTCGCCAAATATTAAGTATCGAAGTTCTGTACCACAGAGTATACAACAAGCAACTCCACTGGACAAACCATATTTTCCAATTAGCATGAGACTGCTAAGGGTAGTCTCTATCCTAATTCAAAAATATCACAGCTTACTGGTGAGTCTGTCATAAAATTATGAGTTAGTGAATTCAACTATGTTAGTTGCCACCATTAAGAATTTCTTGTTATGCAGTTTCCGTGCAAATAATCAAATGTGTTATAGTAATTTATTACTTCTTGATTAATATCAAAGAAAATCTACTGCTGATATGTGTGGTGGTGATTTCTTCTTTCTTTCTTTCCTTTTCTTTTCTTTTTTTTTTTTCTTTTTTTTTTTTTTTTTTTTTTTCCTAAAAAGATAGAGCGGGTGGCCAGTAGTTAGTTACTTTAGCTCAGTATTGCTGATAGTAATTCAGAAAAGGCAAAAATACATGCAGCACAACCTTCTAGAATAAAATTCCTTCATCAGGCAGGAGATTGATAAACGCAACTAGAAATACTTATTTAGACATATTAAGTACATTACAACTGTTCTTTGACTGTCATAAAAAAGCTATACACGCAAACTATCGCGTAACTTTTAAAGGCGTGAGTTGTTGCAGGTTTATATTCTACTACGTCAAATAAGATTTAAGACCGGTAAGCGTGAATTCTCTCTCTCTCTCTCTCTCTCTCTCTCTCTCTCTCTCTCTCTCTCTCTCTCTCTCCCCCCCCCCCCCCCCCCCCCTCTCTCCCCCCCCCTCCTGGGAGACTGCAGCCCAACAGACCCTCACCTGGATTTATGGGCTGTTAATGAAGCATCATTGAAGCAAATGTTGCATTTTAATGCAAGATTTTGCTATTAAAAAATAGATTTTTTATGTACATGACTTCTAACTGATGTTAAGACATAGCAGAATACAGTCCTTAACTAAATACATCCTTGACATAAAAGTTTTCTGGGTGTTGTACCGCGTCTTGATGTAAGGCTATTACTTAAATAACCGACGTTTCGGCCAATGTTACAGTGATCTTCATCTGGGTATCATCTGATACATCCTTGTTTGTCTTTGTCTTTTCTTTTAGTCAATACCAAGTATTGACCTATAGGCTGTGATTTCTTGCTAGATTGTTGTTGTAACATTTAAGTACTAATCATCTCCAATTGTTTTCTGTTTTTCTTGTGCTAGCAATAACAAACTAAAAAATTGGTAGGCAATTCAGATGTGTTGGTCCAAGATAAAAACTGTAATGCTAACTAAATAAAGTGTAGTCCAATTGTGTAGTAAAATTTATAAAGATCTTCATTTTTTCCAGGTTACCGAATGTGAAATATTTCTTTCACTCATTGTAAAATTTCTGGATCCGGATAAACCAGCCTGGCAGCGTTCTCTTGCATTGGAAGTTTTACATAAAATGACTGTTCAGCCAGAATTATTGAAGTCCTTCTGTGAATGTTATGATCTTAAGGCACATGCTACAAATATTTTTCAAGACATTGTTAATTCACTTGGTGCTTATGTACAGTCACTCTTCGTAAATCCCCAGTTAATGGGGCAAGCATCTGCATCAGGTATTTACAACACATATAACTTTTCATATCTATGTTAAAAGTTATTTATGAATGTATTGTACACTTGTTTCCCCATGTCAAGCAAAAATCACGAAACATTAACACAGTGAAACACCTGTTTTATGTTTTCGTGCAGTTCAAACTAAAAAAAGCAAAAGTGAGGAAAACACAGAATCGAGGAAAGTGTCAAAATCCCAAAAATATGAGAAAAAATAGGCATAATTGGTTTACAGTATATGATTAAAAATCGTAATCCTCGACAATAGGCCTATATTGTGTAAACTCTGTGTAAGTAAAGTTAATTAAATGTAGAATATTTAAGTCTTAGAAAATGACTTATGGCTTGCTAATGTATTTGGTGGAGGAATGTTGTCAGCACTTGCTATGAGTAATGATGGGAACAAAGCAGCACGAGTCAGCTGTTCTATGCAGGGAATGAGATGACAAGAGAGATGTTCCGCAACATTAGAAAAGTGTGATGAAATATGAGATTCTGATGAAATTTGTCAATTTTCTCTTCTTGGAAGAAGATATTCGATGACAAGTTCTTCTCAATGTCTTCAAATTTTTCATAATAATATTTAAAGACAATGCTGAAGTTGCAAAAGATGCCTCCTATATTAAAGTCTATTGAGAATGCTCAGTGTTTTTTGTTCGAATTATTTGTTCATGCTTGAAACAAGATTTTCACTTGCACTTCTCACAAAATCACATAACTGTATCAGCAACAATGCACTTTCAATAATTCGTATTCTGCTCTCCACTACCTGTGGATTGTTTGGGTTAGTAGTTGTTCTTATAATTTTGGAATTTTTTAAAATTTATCTACTAAGAAAAAAAAAAATGAGTAAAAGTACTGCACATTTTAGTTTTCTGTTGCAAATAGGAGAGAATTGTACTACAGTATCAGAGGTTCATTAACATCTTGCAACTTCCTCGTTAATAAATACATCATCACGATCAGGGGTGGGGGGAGGGGATAAACTAGTGAAAAACCTAATGAGTTATTGCAAACATTTGTCTCTCTCTTCTTAGATTATATTGTACTTGCAAAATATTTCGTATTTCTTTACATGTTTGCAGGTTCTATTGAGATTTATTGTTTAGTCAATATTGAAATCAAACATGATGTTAAAAAGCTTACTGCAGTACTCCTTTGTGCGTATGCATGAGTTATCCCCGTATAGTGTGCATGCGCTGATACACCTATGTTTGGAACTGCATCTGTTAATTTCCCATTCTGCCACTAGATGGCTGTCGCGCTGAAGTCTTTGGTCGCACTAGAAGAATACTGGACCAATATTGTTCAGGGCAGATCTTCACTTAGGCCCTACCGCTTAACTCTGTCAACATAGGCGGAGTGAACCATCTGTCTTTTGTGTCTCTTGTAAATCATTCAGTTACGTCAAATATCAGTAGGAAAAACAGGACGAAGTAAAGTGAGACACCATGTAATAACGTAGATTTGAGGTAAACCTTGCTAGGCAGAAATGTAAAATCAGGGAATATTTAACATTGATCTTATGGTTTTTTTCTCAGGGTCTATGAATTTATGTTGTAAAATAATGAAAAAAATGTAAAATTGGAGGACATAAAATCAAAGTTCCACTTTATTCCAATAATTTTACTTACAATGTATTAAAAACAAAGCATTGAAAAAGCTTAATTAAAAAATAAATAAAAAAATTGTCCCGACAAGGAATTTAAATCGAAACCCAGAGGATATTTGAAATCTGTGAAAAATTAAATGTATCTGCCAGTTACCTATAGTACAAGTAACATTAGTAAATTATGTGATTAAACATTAGTAGAGTTTATACAATGGTGTGCAATGTCATTAATGCCTCAACTGTGCTCGAAGAACTGAGTTTGGGCCCATAGTTGTTAACATGTGGGAGGCTGTACGAATTGGATTTAGAGTTTTATAGCAGCTGCAATAGTTCTCTTGATATTCTAACAATTTTTTACTGCAGGTTGTTAATAATAGTAATTAGTGAGATGAAAAAATTGAAGTTATGTTACTTGTCAAAAATGTAATTCCTAAAAGGAATATTTCTGGAACATGATTTGGAAGTGTATTATTAAAGGAAAGAAATTAAATAATGATTTTTCAAGAAGTAATATGCATAATATGCATGTGTTTGTTCCTCCTGTAAAGTCATTCATCAGAAAATGAAAAGTGTTTATTTTCACAGTGCACATTGCTGCTGCCAAAGGCAGTTGGCTACTTTGTCCAGGGACTGTAACCCATATGGAGTGAGGGGTTGTGGCAAGTGGAGTAACAAAGAGGAAGAATGATGTGGGAAGGGGAAGGCAGTGGTGAAGGCGATGATGGGGAGGGACATACAGCAAAGCAATAGGGAAGGAAAATGTTACTAGTGGTGCAGGCAGGATCTGTTCAGTAGTTTGAGAGATTAGGTAGGGGTCATGGTTGAGGGAAGGTGGGGAGGACAGAAAAAGATACACAGAAAAAGAGGGAAACTGCAGACACAGCTGCATCTGGTTAAAGTGAGGAAATGTAGATCAGAGTAGTATGAGACCGGGTGAAGGGGGAAGTTGAGCATATTAAGGCATGTTTACACTGAAGTTCGGAACAAATTTTTGTTCACAACATGTTCCCAGCCAATGTTGACAACATTGTTCGTGACCAGAACTAAACTGGAGACAAACATTTGTATTCAAATCTTCTGCTATAGTGAGCTTCTACGTGCATTTGCGTTATGGAATTCTCAGAGCTAAACTATGTTAAGTGAGGAGGAAGACCATGTGGAGCTGCATTGTTATTGATAGATCAATAAGGAAGACGCAAAGAATGACATAGTCATCAGTGGTGGACTAAAACATATTAAAAAAAAGTCATGGTGGGAATGACATGCTTTGTGAACTGAACGTTCAGGAAAAGAGAACGGAAATGTTATTTGAAGTATAAGGGGAAAAAAAGGGAAGGATGCAGTTTTTATGGGATTGGATGAGGAGTCGTCCAATCCTGGGAGTGGAAGGACTTACCTTAGAGGAAAAAAGGAAAGGTAAACAAACACACCCACACACACACATACGCAAACACACCAAAGCAGACATTTGTAAAAAAGCAAATAAGTTGGACAGAGATGCCAGTCGAGGCAGAGCCTCTGTCCAGAGAACAGAGGCAAAGATGTTATTGAATGGTGAGCAGGAATTTGAATTTAGCGGAGGTTGAGACCAGGTGGGCAACAGGAAGAGAGAATATGCTGAAGGGCAAGTTCCCATCTCCGGAGTTCTGAAAGATTGGTGTCGGTGGGAAGTATCCAGATAACCCGGACGGTGTAACGCTGTGTGAAGATGTGCTGGCCGTGCACCAAGGCATGTTTAGCCACAGGGTGATCCTCATTACCAACAAACACTGTCTGCCAGTGTCTGTTCATGCAAATGGACAGTTTGTTGCTGGTCATTCCCACATAGAAGGCTTCACAGTACAGGCATGTCAGTTAGTAAATCACGTGGGTGCTATTGCAAGTGGCTCTGCCCTTAATCCGGGTTACAGGACTGGAGTAAGTGGTGGTGGGAGGGTGCATAGGGCAGGTTTTACACCTGGGACGTTTACATGTGTAGGAACCAGAGGGTAGGGAAGGTGGTTTGGGGATTTAATAGGGATGGACTAGGTTACGAAGGTTAGGTGGGTGGCAGAAAGACACTCTTGGTGGAGTTGGAAGGATGTCTAGAAGGATGGATCTCATTTCGGAGCAGGATTTAAGGAAATCGTGTCCTTGCTGGAGAGCCACATTCAGAGTCCAGAAAATTCCAGTGACAAGAGGGCCACTTTCGAGATCCTTCTGTGGAAAGTTGAAAGTTCTGGGTTTGGGGGTTGAGGAAGTGGCTCTGGCAATTTGATTCTGTACCAGATCAGGAGGATAGTTGCGGGATGTGAAAGCTGTTTATTAGGTTATTGGTGTATTAGTTCAGGGATTCAGGACTGGAGCAGACTCGTTTGCCATGAAGACCTAAGCTGTAGGGAAGGGAACATTTGATGTTGAATGGATGGCAGCTGTCATAATGGAGGTACTGTTGTTTATTGGTGGGTTTGATGTGGACGGATGTGTGAAGCTGGCCGTTGGACAGATGGAGTTCGACATCGAGGAACGTGGCATGGGATTTGGAATAGGATCAGGTGAATCTGATGGAACCAAAGGAGTTTAGGTTGGAGAGGAAATTCTGGAGTTCTTCTTCACTGAGTCCAGATCATGAAGATGTTATCAATAAATCTGTACCAGACTTTGGGTTAACAGGCTTGGGTATCAAAGAAGCTTCTTCCAAGTGTCCCATAAATAAGTTGGCGTACGAGGGGGCCATGCTGATTCCCATGGCTGTTCCCTGGCAAAAAAATTTCACTGCCTGTAAGGCCATGTTTAAGGATGGCTGTGTGTCTTAAGACTACTTTATCTCTTAGTAAGTGTACCATAGTGGCCTAAATTTGACCTTGTCTAAAATTGTAATAAGTATTAACACATCTTATACTGTTAGGCAGGAGTATACAGTGTGTATGCATATCTGAATGAAATAATCATAGCAGCAACATTAGGTTTGTAGTACCACAGGGCTTAAAGCCCCATAACAGCTGAACACTGGTTTATTTTATGCCCATAAAATGTAATTTCAACTACAACAATTGTTGAATCATTTTGTTAATAAGGAGACCGTGGCCTAGATTATCAAGGTTTGCTTGGCCGATATGGCAAATGGACATTGTGAATTAATTTCTGAAATGATCTTGTATAATTTTTAATTAATTTCCATAGCCATTCTAGAGTACATTTCTCTTCTGTTCCCTTACTTAAGTTTTAAGTTAACAGTAGAAGTATTACTCAGAAACAGGTATGGAAAATCTCTGCACTCAAAGTTGTCATCCAATGCAAAACTGCAATTAGTGATACCTGTTTCCAATGTTTAACACAACTCGTATAGTAACATTGCTAGGTTATTGATATTAACAACATTGCTAGGTTATTGATATGAGGCTGAACATTTGACAGGTGCAGCAGTCCCTGTTGCTCAGGGCCAGCCACCCGCACTGTTGGCCGGCATGCCGGTGGGCCCTGGGGTATCTCCACAGCCTGGATTCTTCTCTAGGGGCGTATGGCTCCCCGTTGTAGCTACCTTCTCTAGTGGTCAGGCGAGAGCAACGTAGTGAGTATTCCAAAATTTTCCATTTGTTTCTTGTTATCTCTATTTTATCTAAACAGCAAAGCTGACTGCAGCCACAGTTTTCATGAAAATGTCACCGTTAAAAGCAATAGCGTTTTAAAATATTAATTCAATTTATTGGACAACATATTGTAACCCTAAACATATTTTACAGCCTTGAAATGTTGGATAAAATAGAACCACCAGTGATTCCAGATGGATATGGCATATCTGTGGCATACGCTTGCCTCTTGGATATAATTCGTTCTGTTGCCATCATAATAGAAGGTACACCACCTGCAGTTGAAGAGCAGCCTTCACCAGGGACATACAGTGGCTCAGAAGAAGAAAAGGTTCTACATTGCCAACTCATAAATTCATGTTGGTGTGGTTTGCTAGCAGCACTCAGTCCTCTTATAGATGCTAGGTAAGTTGCTGCTCTTATAATCATTAAAAAATTAAATGTAAAAATATTTTGATTTTTTTTCCCTTAGATGTGTAAGTATATTGTTGCACTAAAGCAGTGTTTTTCAAACTGTGGCTTGCGAACCCCAGGGGTTCGCAAAGTATTGCTGGAGGGGTCGCCGTCACAGGAGGAAGTGCTTGCACCGTAGTTCAGTAATACAAAAACATATGCCTAAGTGAAATATATTTAATGTTAAAATTATAGAGTTCCTTGTGTAACATTGATTATGAATTGAATAGATTATAGATTGTTTTATATTACAGTGTGTTAATGATGAATAAACGCCAAATCTGAAAACTGCTTTCAGGAATCAATCAATAGGTAAAATAACTTGATACAACAAGTAACTCTGAAAAATTTGAGAAAATCTACTTATTTACAAATTGTATAAAAAACTGTTTGACATTTGCATAGCATAAAAAAGAAACACCATAGACCAAACAAATTAAGCTTTTATGGAAAAATAATAATAATTGGTAATGATTTATTAACAATAATCCTCTAGCCCATGAAAAAATAAATTTTATGAGACACCCCAATGTGTGTGTGAAGATAGTTGCAGTACAGACAACAAATCAGAAGAAACAATACAGTCAGCTGTCAAGGAATACTCATGTGGGGGTGTTACTGTTAGGTGTGTGTAGGTACACTTAAACAAGAGCGAGAAGAGTTGAGTCTTGAGGCACTATTCTGTGTAGTGTAACACTTTGTTGTGAATGAGAGAAGTCTTGTCTTCTAGATTGTAGCACTGATAAAGAACTAACTTTAAGAACATGTTGCAGCCCTGATGAATATGAGGCACATCCTCTACGAAGATGAGGCACACACTGTCTGTGGCCATGTGTGCTGAGTAATTATGCTTCTGCCAATCAGATTTCGGTCACGTGATTGAATTTGTACTACACAGTCTCTTGTCAGATTGTGGGAACTTGTGTTGCCAACTGTTGGCATGTCTATGGCTATATGCAATCTTATATATTAAAAGAATCTACGAAAACTAAAGCCCGTCAGCCAGACCAAACTGCCTGGCCGATCTCCTTCGTCTTTCTTTCTTTCTTTCTCTCTTTTTGTAATGGAAAGGTATACATCCACTGATTTGTCATCAAATGCTTGAATTCACATAACTCATATTTTTCATCATTCTATACAGCATATCTTTGGTTCTAATTAAGGTATACACTTTGTATTAGCCTAACAGCATTCTATGGATCAATCCCTTTCATCTGAGCCCTTAAACACATTCACTGGTTGGTTTGGGAGAAAGTTATGAGTGAACAAACAAACAAAAGTTATAAAGTCAGTCGGCCATGCCGCTCTACGGAACCGATTCCCTTTACTTTTTTGTAAATTACATCTTCTAAATCTATGATATTGTACATTTTTCTATTAGTCTGGCCACTAATGGTGCAAAGTATTTGCACAGGTCACCTAGTATTTTATAAATACAAATTATAGTTAAACAAATTTTGTATAAAATTGCTTAATTTTAGGCTCCTGTGTATGTTTTACTAATAAAATATCAAAAGTTAGTGGTAACAAGACATTTGTTGGTCAATACATTGTTGCAACATGAAAGACATAAGTTACTGGGTTGGTTGCTAAATTATGGTGTTTTGTGCACCTTATTTTGTGTAAGAGAGATCCTATGCAATGCATTGTCTGGTGGCTTGTGATGTATGTGTTGATGTAGTTGTAGAATTAGCTGTCGGATGTGAGTGTACCAATTTACCCCTTATCCTAGTTCCCTGTCTCTCTTGAGTTTTTTGAAAATTTGCTTTTGCTGAAATGATACATTATACTGATTGTATTGGATATTGGTAGAGTTTTCTTCTTTCTTATATGTGTAAAGGTAATTTATATTATTTTTTGTTTTTAACATTTTTCTCTACTTTGGATTAGTAACTTAATGTGCACATTACAGCATCAGTCCTGTTTTGATACATTTACACTTTTTAAAATGAGTAATTGTTGGTGAAAACTATTAATATAAGTAAGTGTCACTGAAAACTATTAATATGAGTATTTATTGCTGAAAGCTATCCCCAATTGTTGTTTCAGTACTGATGAATCTGCTTCAGAAAATGTCTTGAAGGCAATACAGACATTTGCTAGTCTTTGTGGAATGTTGGATTTACAGATACCAAGAGATGCTTTCATTACTGCCATCTGCAAAGCTTCATTACCACCACATTATGCACTGACAATTCTAAATTCTGCACCACAAGGAGCTGGATCAGGAAGGAGTAAGAACAAAAAGTCATAGTCTTGTTAAACTTAAAGTATATTAGCAGTTATTTTGAAAGTAGAAAGTAACATTTTCTAAAACTGATTTTTTTTCTCTGTGTATGCAGAAACAGAACCACAGAATCTCATTATCAAACTAAAACACTCAAAATTAATTTTCTGCTGAATTTAAAGTGTCTTTTTCATTGAATAAACAGGCATATGTTATCAAAATATCAGGTCAAATTGTTGAATGTATTGTGGACTGCTGTCAAATATGAAAGCAATGTAGTAAATGTATCACATGAGGGTCATTCTGAAAGTAATGCTTCTTTTTTTATTCATGGAGACTACAACAGATACATAAATCACAACAGCACGGCTAAAAAGAGCAATATTTCAGCTACTGTCTTTCATTTTTTCCACATTATGCACTTTTGCCAATGATGAACCCGAGCACGCATGGCACACTTGCAGGCAAAAATCTGAGCCAGCTGAGGCTAACCACTTCTTTACAGCTTTGGCAACAACATCTGAGTGACAGCCCTATTCAGAAAATTGTCTCCTTCAATTTCATATTGGTCCAGCAGGCTCCAACAAATTTCCATTTGATTAATTTTTTGTTCTTCTGTAAGCATCTGCAGGCCCTATGCCGCACAGACTTTGCCATAAACAAGATGTTCCAACAAATTATGGTTGACATTCATGTTTGCTCACAATTCTGAGGTTGTTATCTGTTGATCAGCACAGATGAGTTGATAAAGATGCTCTCCATTGTGAAGGATGAGAGTTTTGAAGGGTCAGTTGGACTGTAACTTCTCATGCACACTTTTCACTACCTTCAAAATCCCATATCCATTGCATCACATTGATATTGCTTATGTCTATTGTACCATCTCCATACACCTTCAGCAAGCATCGATGAATTTCAATTGGTGCAATTTCTTCAACAGTGAAGAATTGCTGTTTTATATGCACACCCATATTGAAATCCATTTTGGAACACGCCTCTGCTGGTGCCAACTACAGCAAAGCAGTGGAATCACTTGCAAATGAAAGATAAAGGTTCAAGCATTATCACTACACCAGATACCAGATATCTGGCACAGACATCTAGAGTTAAAAGGCATTACTTTTGGAACAATCTTCGTAGCTATGTTAGGGTAAATAATGCAGAAAGGAATTTTTTACAATTGTGTGTCACTGTTAGGCATATCTGCTTTAGTTTCATTACTGGCAGGCTCACTCAAGCCAGACTGCCCTCTACGTAGAAGCCAGATTGTGTTTCCCACACCATAGCATGGGGTGTGTGATTGCTTTGTAGCCTTGTCAACTTTTCTAGTGGAGGTAACACTGAAATGGAAGCCTGGTCCCACTGGTTGGAGAGGGGGGGGGGGGGGGGGTTGAGAGCAAGAGTCAATACCTTTGCCTATAATCACAAATATTTAACAGGGAATGCTGGACTGCTCAATGAATATTATCATGGAAGGTGTGCTAAAGTACGGAATAGTTTGTTGTTGCAATACAGGAAATCAGGTGGAAGGGGAAGGATGAAATTCATAAGCAGAAATTCTCACTTTGCTATTCAGGAAATGATGAAAGACAATGGAAGCACAGAGTTGGATTTATACTCTCCCTGTATATGCATAGATCTGTTTTTGCATTCACTGCACATAATTCCAGAATATGTACTCTGTATATCACAGGTAAATTTTACAATGTGGACTGCATGAATGTATCTGCACCACTAGAAGAATTAGGTGCTGTTATAGATTTCTATTATCTGCTACTTGAGGTTTGCAATAGATTACCTTGATATGACTCCAAAATGAGTATAATGTGAGACTTGGCAAGGAAGAGCTTTTCAGAAGTGCATGTGGTGGGAACAAACTGTATGATGAAACTATGTGAAGGTGTTAGTCTGCCTCTGCAAATGGGTTAAAAGGAAATATGCACCTGTTACCCAAGAAAAAATACATAGACATATGGAAAATAAGAGCAAAAAATGAATCATAAATTGGTATTGAAGAAGTGGGCCTCTGATATGGAAAGTATATGTACTTTTTGAGCAGCTAATCCCAAAACTATTACATAGTAGCACCAAAAACTTGTTATGGCTTCCAAAGAAAATAGTACCAGAGGAGTAATGGAATATAGAAGAATACTTAGTTCTATGTTTTATTCTTGAAGGTAGTTTTCAAAACTTCTTTAAAGCTGACAACTTCAGCATGTTGGCCCATAGAGGGGTTGACAGAACATCTCATTGTCTCCTCTGCCCCAATGAGGTAATGGCTGACTGGGTGCAGTGTTCTGCCACGGCCTTCACCTTACCCACTGTTTTGTGTCACTTTTCCTCATTCTCATGTGGTGTATTTGACTTCTTGTTCTTTTATCTTCCTGTACTTTTCTCACCCTGTCCATATTGATAGTTTTGTCAGGTTGGATGCCTCTGGCAAGTGAAGGGATGTATTCTCTCGTCACTCTCTCCACCTCTGGGTGCCCTCAGACTGCCCACTGGATGAGACATCCCACCCATATTTTGTTCTTCTCCCACACTTCCTTTTTCCATGTTCCTTTCTCTACACTTTGTTGACTTCAGGAACACCTTGGGACTTTTATCTCCTTGATTTAATGTGACAGGCCCTTCTGTAGTAAACAACTCGACTGACTTGCCTATGTCAGATAGGAGGGACTGTCGACTAAGTACTTTAATTCCTTTACACACTAAACCAATCAACCAGCAGTTAAGGATAACAATGGTTTCTGGAGACTGAGAATCTTAACTAATAAATAATTAATTTGATTTCAAAATTTGTGGAAGATACAATGGGTCTGCATTCCTAGCTTAGAGAAATGGGCTGTTTCTTATAATAAACATCATGTATTTGATTGGACAACACTATCTGGAAAATCATATTGGGTGATGACTGAAAAATGGTGTGATTTCAGTTGACAGTTGTTTCCAGGAATATATGTATCTGAAGAGCCTTTTAGAAACTAAGTGACTCAGAAGAATGGAAGTTTAGTCAAATTATTGAAGAAAGATGGATTCACTTTCTTGAGGAAACTAGAAACTTGACCTTAAATGACAAATTAGGTAAAGGGTAAAAAAGACTTACTAAAAATAAAAAAAGGAGGTGAAATCTTATGAAAAATATGTACAACTGCTACTACCACGCAAAGTGTCACTTAATTGTGTCGAGATAAAAAAATAATTACATTAAATAATTTTTTAAAATTATTATTATTACTTTCTTTCTACATCCCCAATCTCAGTGTGAAGTGGTGAAGCCCCTGTTAGCTTCAGACCATTGAATTTTGGCTGGTGTGTTGTTTCCAAAGTCAGTCCCCATTTTAGACTGCCATCTTGTAGCAATATCGAGCCTAGTGGGGTAGAAAGATTCCCTTGGCCAAAGGGAGCGCAGTAAACCACCACAGTGTCACCAGCTTGTACAACAGACCTCCTTTCTGAGCTCTGCATACCCTTACACCCCTCCACTTGTCCACTCACTGTGGTGTACACACACCCTCCTGCAGCATATCTTGCTGTTACCCAGCAGTGGTTGTGAGATATATACCTATCATATACATCAGTATCACTTGCCAAAGAAATTGCACAGCACTGAAGGGAAGAGGGATGAAGGGAAAGTACTGGTGAGGTTTAAGAAATGTGTAGATTAGAATATCTCCTGACCCAGTTGTTAACATTTGAAATATTACACAGTGAGCAGGAATTTACAGACAAAACATGACACTTACCTCCAAAAATGGTCAATATTGTTATCTGCATTTTCTGTTGTTCCTGTATGACTTACAGAATTAAACTTCATTAAAATTTCACACATTTTCTTAATTGATTTTCAGCGTCAGCATCAGTAACACAATTCTAAACATTATAAAAACTTCTTTCAATTTCAGCTCATTCTCGGACTGGCAGTCAGGATATGAATTCTCAGTACAGTGTCAGCCCTTACAATGAAACTGACTTCAGACAGCAAGTGGTAGCAGTTGGAACACCGCTGCCTACAGCTTCTTTACCCATAGGTAAGGTTTTGTTGTTTTTATGTAGCTAATGGGTACAAATCTGGTAAGTGTAATTTTTGTGTTTGACCTCAATCATGTTCTTCAAGGTCCTGTTTTGTATTAGATTGCCTTTACTATTGAGGGCAATAGTATAGTATTATTATTTACAGACTGTTCCATACAATAAGGGAGTTGGAATAGTGAACAACAAACAATTCATTAAAGTCCATCCAAACAAAATTATTTCTTTATTTCAGATTTGTTTTTTAATCTCCATAATTGATCAGTGGCTATCACACTTTCTTTTAAAATTATAGTGCGATTTGTAGGCAGATTGCCAATTACAAGTAAACTTCATTACCCATATTGTTTTTATTTTGACTAAATAGTGGCTCCCAGTACATTTCCTGCCGGGCCTGGTGGTCTTGGGGTAAAGTGCTCAACTGGAAACTGAAGGGTCATGGGTTTGGAACCCGGTCGGACCTTGGATTTTTTCAATCTCCATTTTAACCAATCCTTCACCTCCCAATGATGTGAAGAGTCACCAGAAACGACACGTGGTTCGGATTCCACGTTAAGCTTTAGGTCCCCATTTCCCAGGTTGGATAACTGGGGTAAACTAGGGACACGAAAGTCGCTGAAGTGGTCTCCAATTGAAAGACTTGCACCAGGCCAATGAGCCACATAATAATAGTAGTAGTAGTAGTAGTAGTAGTAGTAGTAGTAGTACATTTCCTGGTATAAACACTATTTTAGGTGATATTAAGACCGATAATGGGAAGTTTTAAAAACTTTGTGCTGTATTTGCCCACTGACCTATGTTCTTTGAAGAAACTCACATTGTGTACTTAATTGGGGTGCACATCCAGTTGTCAATAAAAATAATTATCCAGCTACAGTGTTCTGATTTACTTTTTAATTCTTGGCAATATATGCTTGTTTGTGGTAGCTTGCATGGATTTAGAGGTCAGAAATATATAGGGTGTCATTGTAAGTGCTTCATATTATTTTAGTATGGGTATGTCTAGAGGGTCTGATTTGGATCCAGCCGAGTTTTTATTGGGCAGTGTAGAAAAGTCATGATTTGAGGATGGAAGGGGGGGGGGGGTTACTATGGAGAAATCTCATATGTTCCAAACAACTTCATTGGAATCTGTATGTGTGGTTCTCAGATTATATGTGATAAATAGCCTTATTAGGAAAACTGCTACTGCATACTGGCTAAGAATAAGATTCCCTGTTTGTGTGAATATAGGTAACTTTCTTCCCCTAATTTATGACTATAAAAATCACGGTGTAGCTTACAGTAGAGATTTTTATCCAGCAGACCATAAATTATCACATGTGAATTTAAATTAATAAAATGACAAGCAATTAAAGCAGGCAAAAGGGAGTGCATATGGCTAAACAGTTAGTTTGACAGGAAGTGCAAATTTGCAAGAGCTACTAGAGGACAAATGCAAGTCCATAGAAGAATGTATAACTAAACAAAACATAGATACTACTTATAGGAAAATAAGAGACATTTGAAGACGAGGAAAGCAGCTGTATGTATATCAAAAGCTCAGGTGCAAAACCAGTACTAAGTGAAGAAGGCAACAGTGAAAGGTGGAAGGAATATATAGAGGTAATATATAAGTGAAGAATAGGAACAAGATAAAGAGGGATATAGGATAGACAATATTGCAAGAATAATTTGACAGAGCACTGAAAGATTTCAGTTGAAACAAGGCCCCAGGAGTAGAAGATATTACCTCTGAGCTACAGACATCCTTGCGAGAGCAAGAAAAAAAGAAAACTGTTCCACCTTGTGTGCAAAATGTATGAGGCAGATAAAATACCCTCAGCCTTCAAAAAGAATGTAATCATTTCATTCCCAAAGAACGTACATGCAGACAGTTGTCAAAATTACAGAATTATCAGTTTAATTAGTCATGATGAATTATTTAATTAAGAATGGGAAAAAAACCTTGTAGTAGCCAACCTTGGGGAAGATCAGTTTGGATTTAGGGGAAATCCAAGAACATGTGAGGCTATACTTACCTTTAAACTTATCTTAGAAGATAGGTTAAGGAAAGGCAAACCTACATTTATAGCTTTTGTAGATTTGGAGAAAGATTTTGACAGTGTTGTTGGGAATACACACTTCCAAATTCTGAAGCTAGAAGGGGTAAAATATGGGGAAGCAAAAGTTGCCTAAAATTTGTCCAAAACCCAAGTACCGTATTTTTACGCAGATAAGACGACCTTCAGATAAGACGAGGTACAAATTTTCATCAAAATTTTATAGTTTAAGCATATATCTGGCCGATAAGATGACCCCAAATTTACCAAAGGCAAGCCACAGTTTTTTTCAGTTTTCGGGATCTAAAAATACGGTTTCAAAGCTTTAGGAAGTTCTGAAAAATGCCGTTAGAAGCACCATAAGTAGTTTTCGTGATTAGTACATCTGGATTTCAGCCTTTGTTGCAGGGTTTGTGGTCTGTTTTTCAACTTTCATGTGTTTAGTGCTACGTTGTCCAATCATGAAGAAGCACGTGTGGTGTTTTTTTACACCACAAAGTAAAAAAAAAAAAAAAATTCCTTCACCGAGATGATGCACATACTGTGCGTGTGAAAATGCACGAAATTGACCAAGAACAGAAGATAAAGGATTTCGAAGGAAGCCGCAATTGTTGCGTATAGCTCCGAAATAGTTTAATCTTTCCACTGCAATATACTCTGATCGTTTCAGTGCGACTCTTGATATATTGAGAAATTACTTTGACAAGGGACATTGTAAAATCAAGCTGCATTGTAAATAATTAATTCTATTCCTGCTTTATGGCATATAAGTTATCATGTACTCTTGTCCACTCAGTAAATTAATAAAGCTTGAAATGCGAATATTTTTTTTTAAAAGTTGCGCAAAACTTTGTTTTCATAAATCTTTCTTCCATGATGTAAATTTCATCACGGTAATATCGCATATGTGTTACATAACCTAACCTCCTTGTGCATAATGCCGCTTCGACCTCCAAATCAAATATATCGAATCAATACGTGTCGAAACAATATGGATGGAATAAGCAAATGTTTCTGAACCGATTTACAGTTGTATGTTTGATTGTGTGGCGAAATTACCAATTTGAGACAATATTTCAATCTAATTTTTTTGTACTGTCGTATAAGACAGTCTCTTATTTTGGGGGCTTTTTTTTTATGATTGAGTCATTGTCTTATCTGCAGAAATGTACGGTAGTTATAAGAGTCAAAGAGCATAAAAGAGACACATTGGTTGGGAAGGGAGTAAGGCAGGGTTGGAGCATTTTCCCAATGTTGTTCAATCTGTACACTGAGCAAGCAGTGGAAGAACACAAGAACAAATTTGGAGAAGGCATTTAAGTTCAGGGAAAAGAAATAAAAAAAAAATTTGATTTGTTGTTGAAGTTTTAATTCCACCAGAGCCAGTAAAATACCTGGAAAATCAGTTGATTGAATGGACAGTGTCTTGAAAGGAGGATGTAAGATGAACATTAACAAGAGAAAAGGGAGGGTAATGGAATGTAGTAAAATTAAATTAGGTAATGAGAGAGTAAAGGTAGTAGATTGTATTGTTATTTTGGTAGTAAAATAACTTTTGATGGCTGGAGTAGATAAGAGAAAAAAATTCAGAATTTCAATGTGAGGAAAAGTATTTCTGAAGAAAAATATATATAGAATGTCAAGAAAATTTTCAAGTGTTAGGAAGTCTTTACTGAAGGTATTTATCTGAAGTGTAGTCTTGCACAGGAGTGAAATATAGATGGTAGAGAGTTCAGACAGAAAGATGATAGAAGCTTTTGAAATTTGTTGTTACAAGAGGATGCTGTAGATTAGACATATTGTGTAACTAATGAGGAGGTACTGAATAGAAGAAATTTCTAGAAAATCTTGACTAAAAGAAGGGAATGATTGGTAAGACAAATTCTGAGGCATCAAGGAATTGTAAATTAATTATTGGAGAGGTGTGTGTTTGTGGGGGAGAGGGGGTAAAAATTGCAGAGGGGTACCAAGAGAAGAATATAGTAAGCAAATTCAAATGGATTCGGAGATGAAGAGGCTTGCACTGGATGAAGCAGCAAGGAGAGCTACACCGAATCAGTCCTCAGACTGAAGATGACAATAACAAAAGCAACACACATCATTGCAATTATTTTTATAAACCATCAAAGACATGAGATGCAAATATTAGAATAATGTACCTTGTTCACAAATATACCAGCTGCCATGAAAAAATAAAAGCAAATTTGTTTCACAAAACTGCATTGCTTGTTTGTACCCATCAAAGTCATGCGCAATCATGTTCCATTATCTCAGCTTCACCAGTTTCTCAATTTTCAGCTTACTGACTAAGAGACGTTCCACTCTCAGAAATTCAGTTAGGGATTAGACTTTGCATGTTAATAGTATAAGTTGAGGGTGTCCACTCATAGAAGTTTTAAAGCACACTATCCACAAAATTAAGAGAAAAAGGGCTCTAAAGTTTAAGTGCAACTCATATACACCTAGACTATCGTGTTGGTGAACAGGGTACGTTTTTGTCTGCAGCAAACTTTTTTTAATTTTTGTTATATGTTTTAAAAGTTATAACAATTTTTAAATAAAATTCTTTTTTTAAGACTGACATCTTGTAACCCTATGTGTGTGTTAATGCTAGTGCATGACAATTTAATTTAACAGTGTTTCATTACCTGCAAAATCTTCATTGTTTATTCTCTTCAGGTGCCCAGCAGGGTCCAGTGATGTTGACAGCAAAGAATCTACAGTGCATGAGAGCTCTACTGAGTGTAGCTCACTGCCATGGAAGTATACTGGGCACTTCATGGCATCTGGTGCTAACAACATTACAGGTGTGTAGTATACACATGGAGCCTAATTACTGTAAATTTAAAATATTATTCATAATGTTCAACACTATAAAAATATTGTTTCTCTAGAGGAACCAATCTTTTTGTGTAGTGAAACAACAGAGTTGAAATTTACATTCTTCATTTTCATGAATGCCTCTGCTTGCTACTGAAGACAATCTTCTTGTTCAGAAATACTCATTCACTTATCTGCTGTCTGACATTTGGGTCATGTACAAGAGACAGCTTACACAACTCTTCACTCTTCTCCATCCTCTTCTGGAATATTGCCCACAATATGGTATCCCTATCTGATAGGATTGACAGAGGACATCGAGAAAGTACAAATAAATGCAGCTCAGTTTGTATTACATTAATAAAATGCTATATGTGATGCAACAACGTGTGTTTGCTTCTTATAATATGAAGTGAGAGGCGAACACATTTCATCAAATGACAGTGAAGAGGGTTCTTTGAGGGACGCTAATTGAGAACTTTGGAGAGATCCGTGAAAGAAACAGTGACCTAAGAGATTTGCGTCAACAATGCTGAAAGCTACGAAGTGTTGTCAAAACTGCTTCTCAATGTCTGTCCAATCTTCTGCGGTCTTCTCGTATGGCAAAAAAGTAGGTATGGACAAAATCGATGTGCAATTGTTTTGTGTTGCCGTGAGGAGCTGTTGTAGAGCTGTTGTGACAAACTTCTGACGTTTGGCTAGCAACTTTTGCTGTTCGACAAGGATTTGCACAATTTGCTCGAGCGTTGACATCTCGAATGTTGTTTGTAACTTAATAATTGCAAAAAATCCTATTCTCGTTGCCGAATACTCAATAATCAACACACATGACACTATAAAGATGAGAATAGGACATCACACTTAAGAGTCTGAATGTGAACTGCCGTTCCGCATACTGTTTTCAGTCCTTCTGCCACCAGCTGGCCAGGTGGCGCTCGCGAACTTTGACACTCGTACCGCAGCGCCAATGGGCGTGGTGGAACATTTGAATTCACGCACTTGATTTGTGAAATATTGTATTAAAATGGTTTGATAAACCCTCTACCAGGGAATTAAGTGTGAACTGAAAATTATTCATGTATATGTAGATTTGGAATTTTTGCCCCACGAGTACTTCTGTGATGCATATTATTGCATGATTACACCTACAGAGCTGACCACACATGCAACCCATTGCAGTGCATTTCAGTTATATGAAATGTGTTCCTTTTAATCTTGACGCCTGTAACTTGAATGTGAGCTGTGTTGCTCAAGAACCTTTGTCCATTTTATATAATTTTTTACTTGTGATGAAGACTTCCTTAGTTGACGCCGAAACCGTGGTTAAGTAATTAACCTGTAAATTTGCAACTGATGAGCTGTAATTTTGAATGTTAATCTTTCACTAACACTTGCTGTTTCAACAGCTATGTTTAAAATTGCATATTATTGTGTTTGAATCCTGAAGTTCAAATTATTTTTGTCTGTGATTTGAGGAAGTTTTTGTCTATTGAAATCTACCTTTTGTGAATTGATATTTTGTAAGCCAGGGTACTTGTTTAGATTTACTGTAAAAGTTTTACTTTTTTTATCCATGACAGAATTGGGTTGCAAAATAACTTCTGATTTTAGGAAGTCCTTTTTTGAAAGCATTTGTATGGGAGTGAAATATGGGTCTGCATTCCTTTATCAGTCCTGTTCATGTGAAGATTATACCTTGTGGAACTCTCTCAACTGTGACATCATTAGGTCATTTCCAGGATCACTTTAATATGCTTAATGGCACTATTGGAACGTGGGTGACAGTGATGTTGGAAAAGCTCAATAAATTGAGTATTGCTATCACAAGTCAGTCTACCACCTGAACCACTGTGAATTTACTTTAAAAATTACTGAATAGGGTGACAGGGACCTCTTATTCAAGAGGAAGATGACTCAAATCCCTGTCTGTCCATCAAGGTTATGGTTTTCTAAGATTTCCATAAATTATTTAGAGCAGTGCTTTTATTTTTTTAAGGCTATGCAGATTTCCTCAGCTTATTGAATGCATGCACTGTCCCTGATGACCTATTCAGTGGGATGTTAAACACTATATTACTTCCCTCCTTACATTTAATATGGCAATACTGGTGCCCTGCTAATGAATTCTGATAATTTGCTGCAACTGAATACCCACAATTTCCCATAGTAGTTGCAATAGCAATATTTTTTTCATAATACAGTGTTTTGTTTCAAATTTCTAGCTTTCTTAGTCCTCTTGGTCACAATTTCAATGTACATCATGTTTCCTGCCCCTGTACTGAGTTAAATCTGTTACTAGATAACTTTCAGTTGTTTTTTTATATGCCTGAAAATTGGATTATAATCACTGCTATTTTTATAGATGAAACATTATTTATGCTAAAAGGCCTGTACGAGGTTGCTCCTTTCTGTTTAATTTATGATCAGTCTAATGGTGTTTAGGAGGTTGGAAAAATGTATGAATAGTGTAATTATTTTATATTTCTCAGAAAAAATGTCTGTCATAGTTTTAACATTTATAATTTTTTCAATCTATATGAATTTGGGATCACAGAATTTTTGTTCTAAAAACCGGGTGTGATATTTGGGCCTCATATTTGATCGTGATCTCCAATGATTTCTAAAATGACAAGATGACAGGACATGCCACCAGTGCAAAGTAATTGCACAAAATTTGGTTATGAAGGCATGATGTGTAGTTTGCTGAAAACATTGAATTGTGATATTGTAAATATGTTAATTATGAGTAGAATTATTTGGTGACAGATCCTTTAAAACAACTTCGTGTAAGGTCTGTATGCTTAGTTTGAGTATACTGAAAACATCTGGTGGTACCTCTTCATAGAGTGCTGGGCATTGCTTGAAGTCAAATTGAGGTACCATGTCTCTTCTAAACTATTAATAATATATATAATCTCACAAGCTTAGTTGTATTGCAGTTTTAATTTTTGTGTTACTGGTATAGCCTATTTTGGACATTCTGCAAATAGGTACCAGCTGAAAAACTAATATCTAGTGTAAAGGTAATGAGTTGGATGCTTATATTAGTTCCATCATTAAGGTGATGTTCTACCAAATAATACTTGCAATGTTATATTTTTCAGCATCTGGTATGGATTTTGGGCCTGAAGCCTTCTACAGGTGGCAGTTTGAAAGCTGGTCGAACAACAGCCGATTCCAACGCTGTAATAACTACAGCAGTAATGGCAGATTTACCAGTCCTTTCAGCCATGCTGAGCCGTTTGTTTGAATCTAGTCAGTATTTGGATGATGTTGCTTTGCACCACCTTATTGATGCACTTTGTAAACTTTCTCATGAGGCAATGGAGCTAGCATATTCCAATCGCGTAAGTTCTTTTTCATATCTGTCAAAATATGGACACAGTTAAATCACAAGCCCCTTTAGTATTAACCGCTAGGATGGAACTGATGCAATGGAGGATAAAAATCAGATGAAAATTTTTTTAAAAAGTTTTCCTCTTCTACAGGAACAAAATATTTTGAATGTTTATTCAAGTTGATGGTCTTGTTAATGTGAATAAATGCTGTGAACACAATATACATAAAGGAGTATGTTATAAGTAATTCTCATGTTGTGAAATTCATAACATGGAAATATTATGAATCAGAGTTAACTTGAATTTTTCTGTGGAATGTTTGGATGTTAAAAATTCAGTACATTGTATATTAATTTAACCCACACTAACCCTTGTATCATTACATGTTCCATATGTTTGACAAGAATTATAAATAGCACAAGAAAGCTCCTTCTCCACTAGGAGGTATGTTAAAGAAGCAGCAGTGAAATTGAGGAATGGCCAAGAAATATTAAGGATGGTTCAGTTAATTAAAACTGTGAATTGCTTTAATTGGATTTTGTAGACATATTTATGAATGACGTTAGGCAATAGATGTTCAGAAAGATAGGTAATGTAACAGGTCTAATGGCAGATAGGTATAGAAAACACAGCAGAATTAGTTATATCTTTTTCATAACAAGTTTTCACAAAGCACATATGTACATAAAACATAAGGAATGTTTTAAGCTATAGTGAATGTGACTACTAGTTTTTTCTCTTCCTGAAAAGATTTAAAGTATTTGTGAAACAGGGTGCAAAGTGAAAATTACTTTCAAGTACATGAAAGCTGTGTAGAAACGCTTGGTTTTATAGCTGTTGGCGTTACATTACATTATATACAAAAGACAATGATGTGATTAAAACAAGGTAAAATGTGAAAACTGAAATGAAGCAAATTGTTAATTTAGTAGCTAATGGAATTTTTTTTTAGCAATGGAACCTATGGAAATATTGATGAAACTAATATTTCATGAAACAGAACAGTGTTTGAATCCACTGAAGACTTCCACAGTCACAATGACCTACTGGGTGATAACAATTAAAGTTAAACTGGAGAAGGGGGAAAATGTATGTTCTTGTTTCGATATCTCAAACCATGGTAACATGTGTTATGAAGATTTCTTTCCATTTTCTCCACTGGCACGCAGAATCAGGACCAAGTGCTTTACATGATCTCGTGGTGACATACTTCTAACTTCAAAGAATAATTCAGTATTTTAGCTACATTTTATCCACAGAAACATAAAACCTGACATGCACAAATACAAATTCATAGCTTCCTCTATTTCACCATTCAAAATTTCTTTATTTCTTCCAGTACTATACACAATACCTAAGTATCAGAAATACTATAACCATTAACAATATGATATGCATTTCATCATGAAGCTAAATAATTTGTAAAGTTTGTGAGACTCAAATTTATTTTAGTGAATAGTCTCTCAATTGATGATAAAGAAAGACCGCACTTTGCTGGTAAACACGTATCACTATATTCCATCATGAGGGTTAACTGGCATTCTGAAAGTTTCTGCCTTGCAGACTACTAGGTCACACACCAAAACGAACTTATGATTGGTCAGTGCAGGCAGCCTGCCCTGCAGTGAAAATAGCATCAGGGCTATTCAAAGTAGCGGGCAATGGGGTCGACCAGTGAACTGGCGTGCCTCCCTGCAGGGATGTTTCTCACCAATCTTACTCCGTTTTGGTTGGCCTTCAGCATGCTGGTTTGCAAGAATTTATTCTTGCTGTCAAGCACTAATGTTGTCATAAGTATTTCCAGTGACATTTCTATATGTTTTCTTCCACATTTCACATATATTGTTATCATTTACATGGTTTGTGAAATGTCACAAAAAGGACATAAACATTTGCAGTACGCATTAAATTTTCAAAACAAGTGTCTCCTGTCTCCCGCTCCATTTCATCCTGCCTCATCTGTCTGATCACCTCCTCCTACTGGTCCTCCCACTTCCTAGCCTCCTCTTCCTCATTGCACTGATATATGTGGAGCACATGTATGCACACATCACCTGTTCCCATCTCTCTTTTTGCACACTTCCTCCAGCACCTTTCTCTAAGTCCATTTCCTGTGCCACTCTATTCCATCTCCTTCTTCCTCTTTCTCTGTTAACATGATCGTTCCCCTTTCCTCACTCTTAATCTCCTTATCGCCCTCTCTATGTTCATTTCCTACACTCAAATCTAGGTCTGGTCGCAATCTGTTTGTATCCGTCTCTCATTGTCCTTTCTCTCATTCCATCTCCTTCTCCTCATATTTGTCCATCTGTTAGTCATCCCTTCCTTTGTCCATCCCTTCCTCCCCCCCTCTCTCTGACCACTCTCCCTCAGCCCTTCCCCTGTATATCTCCTCCCCTCCCGTCACCTGTCTCTGGCCATTTTTTCATACCCTCCCTCCTATATTGTTCTCTCTGTTCATCTCCTGCTGCCCCCTCTCTGTCTACCCAACTCCTCCTTTCCCATGCACATCATTCTCCTCATTATCTTTGTCCATGTTGTCATCCACTTTTCTGTTTCTTGCCACTTACATGTAGACTGGCCTGGAGAGCAGGACAGTAAGGCAGGTTAATACTATTCTCGTACAACACACAGGTTGGCAGGGCTATAAAACAGTTTTTGTTTTACCCGTATCACATCTGTTATATGGGAGCTAGGAAGTTATAAACCCTACAGTGCTGATAAACATGTTACTAGCAGTATGTGTATCAAATTTGGTTGAAATCAATCTAGTTGCTTCGGAGGAGATGTGGAACACACACACGAGCGCGCACACACACACACACACACACACACACACACACACACACACACACACACACACACAGCCATTTTTTTTTAGCATGTTTCTGTTGTCATTCGGATTTGTTAGATGCAGTACATGTCAGTTGCAGTTACTTCAGGTCTGAGTATTAACAGCACATTACTGTCCACCTTTTTAATCCTTGTTTCGATATCTTAGAGTTATTTGTGTACAGTCAGAATTACCGTATATTTCTGCAGATAAGATGATGGCTGAATCATAAAAAAAGGCCCCAAAATCTGAGGTCGTTTTATACAGCAGTAAAAAGAAGAAGAAGAAGAATGAAATTTACTCTGAAATTTACATTGTGGAGGAAAGATTTATGAAAACAAAAGTTTGCATGATTAAAAAAATATATATATTTCCTTTACGAGCTTTGTTAATTTACTGAGTGGATAAAGGTACATACGATAACCTATATGCCATACAGCAGGAATAGAATTAATTACTGTATATACTCGAGTAACCCGCGCACTTTAAATTCTGACGAGGGGGGGGGGGGCGGGGGAACATGTATTTGTGTAGATCAGGATCTCACACCAACCCCATAAAATTCTTGTATTTTACCTACCAAATGTTTCATACTAACTGAAAAATATTTCATTTGTAACGTATTACTGTGAAAACGTACTCACAGCAACACATTAAAATGAACACTTAAAGAATCTGAACCATTAAATAAATGGAACTGAGAGTGGTATTACACAGTTATGTATCTTTGTAAAAGTCTATATGTCACGTATTTACATCAACGATATTTGATAGCGTAATAAGGAGCTTCGACACACGTGTATTTTTCATCAAAGAAATGTCATCAAATGTAGCGCCTTGCCATGTATTTGATTTTAATAGTTGCTTGTCTTCTCTCCATTGCAAATGTATACACTCTGAGCTCTAGCATCGTTGTTGCTAATTGACGAGTACGTGCATTTGAACATAACTGCAACGCAGCGCCACAATCAGTGTTTAAACACAGTAGCAAGAAATCTCTGTAACCCTATCTTCTCCAGATATAGTCGTCACGTCCCGATACCGATGTGGATAATATGGTGGTACTGAACTGAATAATATCTAACTTAAGTAGATGATATACTTAATTACTTAGAAAGATGCTACAGTAAACTACTCATTCTTACATCAACAATGCAACTGTTCATACACGCCAGCCGCGCTGGCAAAGAATCTGCCAGAAAGATACGCTACCCCGCTCCATTTGTGACCGGCTAAGGCAGCGCACAATAAAAAGTTATCATCATCCACTATCTTGAAATATGACGACAATAATACCCCTTTTTAACACCACAATGAAGATTTATGTCTATGAAATATTACGAATATTTGATAATATCTCTTTGTCAAAGATTTGATCGAAAATATTATCATGTAATACCGGCCTAAAGGGATGTTTTTTAAAGCGGAGTAATCCCCGCCTGGTGTGTTTTGTTGTTGCAGATGGAGTAATACCAACTTAAATTTGAGTAATCCGCGCACCCCAATTTTTCATTCATAAATTCGAGAAAAAATGTGCGTGGATACTCAAGTATAATATGGTATTTACAATGCAGCTTGATTTTACAATGTCACTGTCAAAAATAATTTCTCAATATCTCCAGAGTTGTACTGAAATGATTCGCGTATATTTACGTACAGAGCAGTGAAACGGTTAAAATATTTTGGAGCTACATGCAACAATTGCGACTTCCTTTGAAATTTCGAGTTTTCACCCGCAAAATATGTGTGTAGGCGTTATTAAATGTCGTCTCAGTGAAAGAAATTACTTTTCTCTTAAACTTCGTGTTGTAAAAATAACATGCTTCTTCATGATTGGATACAACGTAGCACTACATGCATGAAAGTTCGAAAGCAGACCGCAGATACTGCAATCCAAAGTAGCAATCACAAAACCTACTTATGGTGGCTTCTAATGGCATTTTTGGAACTTCATGAAGCTTTGCCTCCGAATCTAAGCCACAGGCATATTTTTAGATCCTGAAAACTGGAAAAAAGTGCAGCTTGTAGTCCCGTAAATACAGTCACTTGGAGGTCATCTTACAGACCAGATTTATGCTTAAACTATAAAATTTTGATAAAAATTTGTACTTCGTCTTATCTGAAGGTTGTCTTATCTGCAGAAATATACAGTATGTATGTTCATTTACTTATGCTACCCATCCTTATAAGGAGTTACAAAAGCATTTACTCTATGGGAGACCAAAAAACATAATTTTATTGATACTGTGCAAGAGAATTATGATGTGTAATCATTTCTGTATATATAAAATTATATTGAAACCTTTATTAACTGATATAACTGTATAATAATATTAACTGGTCAGTTTTACTTTCATAGGAACCATCTTTGTTTGCTGTTGCAAAACTTCTGGAAACAGGACTTGTTAATTTGCCTAGAGTTGAAGTATTATGGAGACCTCTAACCAATCACCTTTTGGAAGTTTGTCAGCATCCTCATATTCGGATGAGAGAGTGGGGAGTTGAAGCTATTACATATCTTGTAAAGGCTGCAATGCAACATAAATACCAGCCTCCACTAAGAGAAAACCAGGTTAGTATGTGTGTCTCAACATAAAGTAAAGTAGCACCTAAATATAAAGTTAACTAGACGGAGTTATCTATAATGAATGTTCTGTAGGTATTTTCTACAAATTTTTCAATATTAACGGTTGTGTAGTAGGAGTTTGTGTATTTTTAGGATGTTGTGACATGTGGCTCTGAAAATTTCACAATTTCCCCTCCCCTCTCCAATTTCACCTTATTTTCAAAAACTATAAACATCTCTGGAGACTTGGAAATAACCTTTTTTCCATAGTACCTGTAATTTGGCCTTGAAAAGACCATTTGCATATTTGTGACATGTTAGTTGAGAAGTAAGAGCCACAAAATAATAATTGTCTATAAATACAAGTAAGGAAAGTATTTAACATATTGTTTTCAATATTTTTTTACAAATAATGTGTTTTTAAGTATGTTACAATAATTCATAGCTGATGCACAGGACAGAATTAAGCTTTTAGTAATTTAACAAGTATTAAAAACACTTCATGATGCAATGTCAAAAAGCATTAAAAAGTCAGTGTCTTAGCCATAGCCATCCCAGACTCTTTTTATCTGTAGTACAATTTGCAAATAGCTAGTGTTTCCATCTTTCAGGTTCTTTTTTTTAATTATTTTTATTATTCAAGTTTGAGCTACATAAAATGGCATCTTCAACATAAAGTGTTCTAAATTTTTTTATTTGATTAATCTTAAGGAAATTCTCTACTGAGATGTGAAAATATTGTTCGAAAGAGAGAGAGTGGCTTGCCAGTATTTACCTTTGTTTGATACTAACACACAAATAGTGATGAAATTAAATTTTTCTGTTAACTTTTGGAAATGAGTATTTCCTTCATCAGATAGGAGATGACGGTTAGAAAAGGGGACAAAAGGAAAAGGTTACTCATAACGGAGGGTGGGATGGGTGAATGTGGACATCAGAGATGTTGCATGATACATACTGTGCCATGCCAACACAAACTAAAGAGGACAGATTAAGAAATAAACCAAATAATACTGAGTGAGGGGGTGGGGGTTGATAAAAAAAACACATTAAAATTAAGCAAAGATACCACACACGATGGAGGATGAGATATGATTAGTTAACATAGTGGGGGAAAGTATGTGGTGGAGCTGGCACTAGGTGGTAGTATCCATATGGAATGTGTGGTGTAACATCTTCCAGGATATTGATTGGCCCCAGCAAACAGTCCATCTGTGAATATTCATGTGTTCTGTCAATTTGCTGGTGGTCATATCAACATAAAAGGTTGTGCAGTGACGACATGTCAGTTTTTAGATGACAAGTGTCCTTTCACATATTGCCCTGCTTTGAATGGTGTAGGTTTTTTCCTATGGTGGAGCTGGAGTTGGTGGTTGTGAGAGGATGCATGCTACAGGACAAGGGTAGGAACCATTAGGTAGGGAGGATGGTTTTTGGATGTTGTAAGGTTTGACAAGGATGTTGCAGAGGTTGGGAGGATGGTTTGGTTTGGAGGGTTGATGTCATTTCAGGCCATGACATGGGGAACTCATAGCTTTGACGAAGCTATTTGTTAAGGCATTCCAGACAGAATGGTACTGTGTGACTTAGGGGAAGCATCTGAGTGCTGCAGGATTAGGTATATAGTTACTGGAATAGGAGGACATACCTGCCAACTCTCCCGATTTAGGCGGGAGTCTCCTGGTTTCTCACTTTTTCTCCCGCCTCCTGATTTTGCCATTATTTCTCCCGATTTTTAGCTTTTATCCTGAAACCCAAGATGTTCTTTGGCCAATTGTCAAAAGTCCTTTGTTCATTTATCAGTTTAGTATAAATACGTATCGAAATTCATAGAAATTAGGAGTTGCGCGTGACTTGTATAACGATTATTTCTGCACGTATTTGCAAACACGTGTGTAGTGTTTACATGTTGTACGCTTTCTGAATATGATGTTTTGTCATTGTATGTAAGTGAAATCACTTCCAAAGTTTTTACGTCTATGGCTACCTTTTGAGTGGATAGTTAGGAGCATCAGTTCCATACGTGAAATGCAGAAAGGCAACTTTCTTGTAAACAGCTATTTTACGTGATTCTGGGATTTCAATTTGGTGGTGTGCGTTCCAGTATGGCAAAAAATATAACCCCCTTTTTAAGCAGTGTTTCGAACATTATTTGTATTTTGTACTCTTTGTCAATGTGATATTCCACATCGCATGGTGGAAAAAGTGATGTACCGAATACGTGCAGAGAAAATGAAAAGTGTGTGAAAAACAATAAAAGACTGAAATTGCTGAGAAAAGTGGAAGTGATCACGTGATACATGCAGACTGCTTCTTTACATTGTTTATTTTAGAGTAGGTTTACGAATTAAATGTTATGATCATGTGGGTCACTTGTTCCATAAAATGTTCCCAGGTAGCAGTATAGCACAAAAATGCAGCTGTGAAATTTTTTGTTTTAATAAAAAAATCAATCACTTTACCTGGACCGGCTACAAATAATGATGTAATCAAATTTTGGGCTAATGCAAGTGTTTTTTGTAGCCATTATGTAGTGTTGTGAGATGATAGGAAAATCAGTTATTTTACGGTTTGCAATAAAGTGCGCCGCAGTTTTTGATAGAACGTATCTCCTGATTTTTTGAAGAATCTCCCGATTTTTTTTATACTGGATCTCCTGATTTTTATGTTTTGAAGGTTGGCATGTATGGGAGGAATAGACTGCTCAGGAGATCTACTTACAAACAAGGTGTGTAGGATAGTTGCAGGAAAGGAAAGCACTGGACAGGTTGTTGGTGTTGGTGTTTGGGGATTCATAATTGGAGCAGATAGGTTTGCCTTGGATGCCTAGGCTGTAGAGAATGGATCGTTAGATGTGGAAGGGATAGCAGCTATCAAAGTGGAGGTACTGTTGTTTGCTTGTGGTTTTAATACGGATCGAACTGTGGATGTAGGACTCAACAAGGTGAAGGTCATTATCTAGGAAGGTGGCTTGGGTTCTGTAAAAGGACCATGTGAATTTCAGGTTAGAGATGGGGTTGAGGTCTTGAAGGAAGTTTAGAAGAGTTTCTTCACCACGCATTCAGGCCACATATAAATCTATACCAAGACAGGGGATGCAACTGCTGCGTCTTCCATGCAGCCCATGAAAAGGTTGGCATAGGGAAAGACCATCCTGGATCCCACAGCTGTCCCACTGATTTATTTATTGGTCTGGTCCTCAAAGCTGAAATAATTGTTGGTAAGGATTATTACTCCATCATGAATGAGAATATGTGTCAAACTATTGATTTCTTAATCTCACTTATTACATTTTCAGACATGAATTGCTACTACATTATGTATGAACATTATCGAAGACTTCTAGTTACTTCTGATGTTTATTTATTCATCTGGGGAAAAAGATTTGTCGTCATATTACAGTGACCAGTGACAATAGGTTAAGTGTGTGTGTGTGTGTGTGTGTGTGTGTGTGTGTGTGTGTGTGTGTGTGTGTGTGTGTGCGCGCGTGCGTGCGTGCGTGCCTGCGTGCGCGCACGTTACCTTTTTTTTCTGAAATGATTTATGAAGAAATGTAAATTGAACCAAAGCAATCCAGCCTCATTTGGTTGGTCTTTATTTTACAATGTTCTTTTCACTATACACAATTTTCACTGTTGTTGTGGTGGTTTTTAGTCCAAAGACTAGTTTCATGCAGATCTCCACACTACTCTATCTTGTGCAAGCCTTTTTATCACTCAATAAGAACAGAAATTTACATCCTTTTGAAAGTGTTCACTGTATTCACCTCTGTCCCCTTGTGTGATTTATACCCCACACATTTCCCTTCAGTGCTAAATTGCTGAGTCCTTGATGTCTCGAAATGTGTCCAACCAACCAATCCCTCCTTTTAGTCAAGATATGTCAAACTTTTTTCCTCAGTTATGTTCAGTACCTATTCATTGGTTGTGCACTCCATCCATCCAATGTTCAGCATTTTCTTGTAGCAGCACATTTCAAATACTTCTACCATCTTTTTGTCTGAAGTGTTTATTGCCCATGTTTCACTCCCATATGATGCTTGCCTCCAGACAAATGCTTTCAGAAAAGACGTCCCAACACTTAAAGTAGTATTTGGTATTAACAAATTTCTCTTCTTCAGAAATTATGCTCTTTTTAATATTCATCTTATACCCTCCTTTTAGGGTACTGTCAAGTCCATTTAGTTGCTCTTCCAGGTCCTTTGCTGTCTTCGTCAGAATTACATCATTGGCAAACCTCAAAGTTTTTTTTATTTCTCTTCCCTGAACTTTAATTAGTTCTCAAAATTTCACACTACTTTCCTTCCCAGCTTTCTCAATGTACGTAACATGGGGGAAAGAGTACCACCCTGTCTTAATTCATTCCCAACCACTTCACCAAGCAAGTTGGTGCAGTGGTAACTTACTGAACTTGCATTTGAGGGCATGCTGTTTCAAATCATTCGCTGGCCATCTAGAGTTAGGTTTTCCTTGACTCCTCTAAATCACTTCAGGAAAATGCCAAGATGGCTTCTTTGAAACAGCACAGCCAATATCCTTACCCACCCTTTCCTAAATATCTGAGCATGAGGTCATTCTCTGGTGGTCACACTATCAATGGAATGCTAAACACTAATCTTGATTCCTTCCTTTCCTTCTTCACAACCAATATGTGCCTTTCATGCCCTTTAACTCTTACATACAATTTGTACAGAAATAGGACAGTAGCTGTAACTTTTCATTCCTTGTATTTTACACCTACTACCTTAAAAATTTGAAAGAGTGTATTCCAGTTAACATTGTTAAAAGCTTTCTTCAAATCTACAAATGTTATAAAAGTAGGATGGCCTCTCCTTACCCTGTTTTCTAACATAAGTGACAAGGTGATTATAGTCTCTCATGTTCCTACATTTCTCCTAAATCCAAACTGATGTCTCCAAAGGCCAGCTTCTACCAGTTTTTTCCATTCTTCAATAAATAATTCATGTTAGTATTTTTCAAGCATGACTTATTAAACATGTGGTTCCTGAAGAGGGGCAGCAGCCTTTTCAGTAGTTACAGGGGCAACAGTCTGAATGATTGGCTGAGTTGGCCTTGCAACATCAGCTAATGTGGCTTTGCCACACAGTTACTGCGAACAGCTGAAACCAAAGGGAAACTACAGCCGTTACTTTTCCCAAGGCCTTGCAGCTCATTTGTATGAATATATGATGATGGCATTCTCTCGGGTAAAACATTCTGGAGGTCAAATAGTCCCCCATTCGGATCTCTGGGCGGGGACTACTCAGGAGGATGTGATCATCAGGAAAGACAACACTGGCAGTCTACAGATCGGAGTGTGAATGTCAGATTCCTTAATCGGGTAGGGTAGTTAGAAAATTTTAAAAAGAGAAATGGAAAAGTTGAAGTTAGATATAGTGGAGATTAGCGACATTCGGTGGAAAGAGGAACTGGATTAATGGTCAGGAGAGTACAGGATTATAAATACAAAATTACAGGTGTAGCTCTGATAGTGAATAAGAAAATAGGAATGCGGGTAAACCACTATGAGCAATACAGTGATGGCATTATAATACCAGATAGATTTTATAATGGTAAGACATAGATTCTGGAACCAGGGGCAGATATAGACTCTGACCATGTATTACCAGTAATGAAATGTAGGCTGAAACTGTAAAAAAAACCTGCAGAAAGGTAGGGAAATAAGGAGGTGGAACCTGGATAAATTGAAGGAACCTGAAGTTCTTGAGAAATTTAGAGGGAGCTTTAGACAACAATTGACAGAAACGGGGGGAAATAAAACAGAGGAGGAATGGGTAGCATTGAGAGATGAAATAGTGAAGGCAGCAGAAGACAAAATAGGTAGAAAGGCAAGACCCACAAAAAATCCTTGGTTATCACAGGAAATAGTAAATTTAATTGATCAAATTAGAAAACATAAAAATGCAGTAAATAAACAGGCAAAATGGATTACAGATGACTAAGAAATGAGATTGACAGAATGTGCAAAATATCAAAGCAGGAGTGGCTGGAAGGCAAATGTAAGTCTGTAGAAGATTGTATAAATAGGGGGAAAATAGATACTGCCTACAGGAAAATAAGAGAGACATTTGGAGACCAGAAAAGCAGCTGTATGAATATAAAGAACTCAGATGGAAAACCAATTCTCAGCAAAGAAGGGAAAGGTGGAAGAGCATATAGAGGGGCTCTACAAAGGAAATGAACTTGCAGACAATATTGTAGTAAGGGAAGAGGAAATAGATGAAGATGAAATAGGAGATACTATACTGAGAGAGAAATTTAACAGAGCCCCGAAAGACCTTCAATAAATTACGTTTCGTACCTTCTGTGTTAGCTAACGATTTCTATTAGGTCTTGTACTTATATTTATTTGATCCCCTGTGAGCTTCAGTAATTCATCTCTCAAAGCTCCCCATTCCTTATACTTTCCCACATTTCAGTCAGTTGTTTCCTCAATGTTCTCTCCGAAACTCTCGACAACCTCAGGTTCCTTTAATTTACCCATGTTCTATCTCATTACTTGTACACCTTTTTGCAGTTTCTTCAGTTTTAATTGACAGTTAATAACCAACAGGTTTTTGTCAGTCTATATCTGCCCCTAAATATCTTATAGTTTAAAACCTGGTCCTGAAATATTTGTCTTACTATTATAAAATCAATGTCTTACCCATATTAAATCAATCTGATACCTTCCAGTGTCTCCTTCTCTCTTCCATATATACAATCTTCTTTCAAGATTCTTAAGCCAAGTGTCTGTGATGATCAAATTATCCTTTGTGCAAAATTCTACCAGGTGACTGTCTTTAACTTCTTTTCTTCAGTCCATATTTACCTACTATTTTACCTACTATTTCAAGTGTCCCATCACAGTCAAGTTTCCCTCTCCCGTAACTGTCCAAATAACTTGTTTTATTTCATCATGCATTTTTTCAGTCTCCTTATCATTAGCAGAACTTAGTAGAATGGAAGGTTATACTACTGTGCTTCTGTTGGCTTCATACCTTTAATGGCTACAATATTGTTTTCACTATGCTGTTAATAGTGGCTTACTGGCATCCCTATTGTCTTATTGATTATTAGACATATTCCTGACTTACCCCTAACTGATTTTGTTTTTATAATCCTGTACTCACTTGACCAGAAATCCTGTGCATCTTTCTAATGAACTTCACTAATCCCCACTATATCTAACCACAACCCATCCATTTCCCTTTATAAATTTTTGTAATGTACCTACCCAATTAAGGGATAGAACATTCCACCCTCCTATCTGTAGAATACTTGTTTCTTTTTTCCTGGTGAGAACACCTCCTGAGTAGTCCCCGCCTGGAGATCCTAATGTGGGACTATTTTACATCTGGATTTTTGTACCCTAAATGATAACATCAAATATTCATACAGTAGATCAGCCTGTCTTCAAGATAAGTAATGACTTGCTTTCAGCCATTTGTGGTAACTGCATGGCAAAGCCTCATTAGCAGATGTTAAAAGGTGAGATCAGTCAATCATCCAGTCTGTTGCCACTGTAAGTACTGAAAAGACTGCTGCCCCTCTTCATGAACCTCTAGTGTGTCAGGCCTCTCAACAGGTACCCCTTCGCTGGGATTCCACCTACAGTACGGCCATCTATTGGTGAGGCATGTAAGCCACTCCATCTTAACAGTGTTTGTGGTTCACGGGGGTGGATATTTGTACTATGTAGTAATGTAGAGGGAATCAATATTTTATATTTGCATGTATTACTTACACCCCTTCAGTCTGTTTAGAAAATCAGGCCTGTGTACAGTTGCCACACTGTGGTGCATAACATGTTGCTATAGTGAGGCATCTGTAGTTATAATTCGGATTTCATTCATCATGTTTAGCTTTTGGTCACAAACTTGTATTAACTACTCTCATGTAAACAGCAGCAATATGAAGAAAACAGTTAAAAAAAGTAATGAGAATTTATCTACTTGTGAATGAAGATTCCATTTTTTAAGTATATAGGAAAAGAAAAACATGTTCAATTTTCTTTTTGAAGCTGCAATGTAGTGCACCAGGGACCAGTATTCATTATGATATTGAACACATTTGTGTAGTTAAAGTTAAACTATTTCACTTTCTCAACACAAATCACAAGTGAGCCACAAATTTTGGCTGAAACATAATTTTGACCAATGTGCTGTGTTATTGGTAGTCCTATGTAAAAGTTAATAACTGTACTGAGTATGCAGTACTACTTGTAAAAGTAAATAATTTGTATGTATGATTGAGAAATCAATATGAGTATAAGGATGTTCATTCATAAATTATGAAAAAAAGGCCATATGGTACCTTACATGTAGTACCCTTAGTATGAGGCATTTGAAAAGGTCAGTTGATACAAGATACTTCTCTCAACTCTTGAAAGTATGTTTCATAATTTTGTCATCTCTTATGACATATGATGGTTTGCAACGTATTGTTATGCATATGGATTGGAATTTGCTATTTTCTGCAAGTTTAGGATAGAATGAGTAATGGTACAAAGAACTAAAGAGTTAGTTGTGTAAGCTGATAATGATACTACTGTCTTCTGTTTGATTTTATTATACCACAGTGTTGTACTTTCCTTTCAGAAGCTCCAAACACTTCTTCTTGGACCTCTGTCTGAGCTTTCTTCTGTACCACATGGTGACGTTCGGCAGAGGCAACTGGAATGTGTCTTACACGTCTTACATGGGGCAGGAGAAACATTGTCCCATGGGTGGCCATTGGTACTTGGGATAATTGGAGCTGTCTCTGATCATCATGGGTATGTAAAAAAAAATTACCTTTTTCTATTTTTCAAATAATGTAAAAAGTAAAAGGAGTCCATCATAATCTAATTGAAGCATTGAACTAAGAGCTATCAACTAGCTTATGACCAACTCTTTTTTTTTTTAAGATCATGCAGCCAATTGTAGTGAGGAGTAGTCTTAGGTAGAGTAAGTTAAATTATCTAAAAGTTTGTGATAGGAACGGAGATGGATGGGAGAATGAGGCAGCAAGGAAATGGAATAGGAAATAGGAGTAAGCCTATCAGAGGGCACTGGGGGAGGGGGGGGGATTGAATGTTATTGAGTGTTGCACATGATGCAGCAACATGGAAATTTTTCTTAGGGCATAGGAAGAAAGGGGGCCAAGGGGAATATCGGAGATGAATGTGTGTCAAATGCAGATAAATGTCGTTACAAGGAATAAGGTTGTATTCAATTGTTTGCACGTTATCTGAATACATAACATATTACAGTGTTGTAAATACATCCATGTTCAGAGAAAAAAGAACACCTTGAAAAAAATTGAGTTAAGAATGTCATAGAACATGTACATTTGCATGATCTGCAGAAATATTTAGCTTTTGAATGATGTTGTTACATAAGTGCAAGGTCGATATCAGTATTGTGGCATACCACAACCTACTGGTAAAATGCCTGTGGCTCTCATTGTTCCTGTAAACAGAGGGTAATGGATCAAGTGTGAGTTAACCAGATGTTCAGGCATATGCATGAATCATTGTGTCAAATCAGAGACTTTGAAAGAGGTCACGTGATTGGCCTGAGAGAATGTGATGCATCCATCTGGAAAATTTCTGTCTGTGTGGGGCCAAGTTTTTGACAGTCTAACAGGTGTGTGCATAATGGTTCATGGAAAACCATAGAACACAATGAGGTGGGTCAGTTTGAACCACCCAGACATCCACCCCGAGAAGATGGACACCTCATTGAATAGTGTTTCAGGACAGATCTGGGTACTCCTCAGCTCTGGTGTAACAGTGAAACACATTGTACACTGGAGGAACAGTCATTACAACATGGTCTACATACACATAGTCCACATCTCCACTGACCTTTGACTAATGTGCAGGAACTTACTAGATGGCAAGGCAGAATGTCACTGGGGACAAGGATGACATCAGTTAGTGTTTTCAGGTGAATCTGGGTTCTATTTGTTTCAAAATGATGGCCAGAGTTTGGTTTGCTGCAGACAGGAGTGGCATCACTATGACTGCATTTGCACCAGATGTACAGTGCCACCTCGAGATCTTGTGGTGAGGGGTGCAATTTTGGGTACAACCAAAAATCCTGATTCGTGCGTATCCTGGGCACTGTGACCAGTTTTACCAAGGTGAATGACATCTAGTGACTTGTAGCCATACCTTTTCTGTACAACAATCCAGATGCCATTTTTTCAAGACAATGCATGACCACCTGTCGCTGTACGAACATACGCCTTCTCAGAGTCGAAGGATTTCAGCCTTATGCCCTGTCTTACTATATCACTAGACTTGTTGCCAATCAAATATGTGTTGGATATGGTGAAACGAAGAGTGCAGCCAACCATGACAGGTGAGCTTTGCAACCAGACGAATACAGCATTGTTAGCCATACCATAGGAAGCCATTTGTGCCTTATGCACATTAATGCCAAAACCCATGGATCAAATTATCAGGGTCAGTGGTGGATTCTACACCTATTAAACACCAGGATACGTGCTTAACTGAGGTGGCTGAAATGCAATTGAACAGACTAATGAACATGTTCTATGTATATGAACTTCCTATCTCTAATCTTTTAAGGTGTTTTTATGTGAATGTGAGTATACTTTAATATGCTCTGAAACAAACATTGTGTTGACTTTTACTCTGGTTTACACAGTTCAAATCACCATATGCCCACACTGCTTTGCTCTTGGTGTGCTTCCCTAATTTGTTTGAGACAAGAACCCTGGGGGGAGGGGGGGGGGAGGCAGCTGTATGAATATCAAGGGCTCAAATGGAAAACCAGTAAAGAAGGGAAAGCTCAAATGGGAAGGGGGTCTATAACTATGGTTACTTTGATAAAGACTATTTATTACATAATATTTTGCCCATTCTGATTCTTATGGATCATACCAGGAGACCTCGTTGTCAGGACTTTGAAACTCAAGATTGTTCTTTATTTTAATTATATCAAAGATGGAATAAATTATCAAATGGCCTTCAAAAGTGGAATTGCATGAAGAGAAATATTTTTAACACCAATAGATCATTTGAGTTGAGTTGTCTTTCTTTTCTTCTGTTCTCACAAATTTTTACAAACTTGGCACTTTGTAATTTAAAGAACTTGATGTATTTGGTTCATATGTGTACACATTTTCAGCTTTGCCCATACGCAGTTGTCATATATTCTGTGAATTATTTGTCTTACACTATGAATTTTTTGTAAATGTGTGTTAATATAATGCATTTATTTATCTTATATTTTATGAAGTATCGTGAAACAACAATAGCTTAATGTTACCTCATTAATGGAGTCTTCAATATGAATTGATTACAGGGAAAACCTTATAAGAATAGCTTTCCAGTGTCTTCAGCTAGTTGTAACTGATTTCTTGCCGGTGATGCCATGGAGGTGTTTGCCGCTATGTGTTGATACAGCTGCAAAATTTGGATCTCAGACTCAAGAACTTAACATTTCTTTAACTGCAGTTGGTCTTATGGTAAGTTATTAACATTCTCTGTTTATTTTTTAATATTTTCTTACATATTCTCTTTCAACGTGTTTTAATACCATACATACACATGCATAATTGCTTAATATGTTGAGTGGAACACCATACAGGTAATATTTTCATTTTTTAAAGACCATAGTTTTCCTCAAGTTGTATACATGGTGTAATAGGATTTTATTTTTATTTTATTTTTTTTTTTTTTATTGCAAGTTGCGAAATACTTATTCTGTTAGCTTAAATGAAGAAGAAGAAGGGGGGAGGAGGGCGGAGAGAGAGGACTTTTATGTTATATTTTTCAATTTTTGTGTGTGGTTGCGAAAGTGTAAAGTGCACAGGAGTAAAAACAGTTATTTTGTTTGAAATGTGCAGCAGAATTTACCCTTTACACATCTTTTGGTTTTTATGAATTCCATATATAAGCTGTAGTAAACAGTACAGGAGTGTCATCTGACATTTAAGAATATGTGAAGAACTTACTATCATGATTGAAAATACCTGAGTAATCTTAATTGTGTTCAACCTTATATGCACACAGCCTACATAGTTCAGGTCATCTAATCACTTTTTAGTTGTTAGTTTATAGAGAATGGTTACCATAAGTGATCTACCACAAAGCAGCAATTAATTAATGGAATAGTAATGTAGAAAAGAGCACAACAACACACACGCTTTCAATAAAGTAGCAAAGATATATAAAAATAAGCACTTGATCATGACAGATACGAAATAACAATAATCAAGATAGTAACTTCTCTCTCGGTGTTTTATAACCACAATGCTTTTCACTCACCAATTTATGGTGACATTGGTGCAATTCCATCCAGCTCCCCCATCTTCACTGTTGTCGTCACTGCCAAAATCGTCTTCATTGTTGTCATCAACAAGACAAATCTTTAACTGTTTATGATCATTGATGATCCCTTCCATTGTTTGTGCTGTCCTAATCAGTTTTTCCAACGTGCTCAGCCTCCCCCCCCCCTCCCTCCAAAATGTAGTGGCCACATTGGCAACAGCTTCACGCAACAGCCTTTCCACCTCTGTTATTGTGAAAACTTATTATTGTTCCTTATGTAATTCTTTGTCACTCCATGCTAATTCTATACAGTTAAAATGGCAGTGAGATGGGGGCAGCCTTATTACATTGTTTTGCAACAACAGTCCCTTATTCACCACTGTTCTTGCAGTAAGTCAAAGTGTTTTGGCTGTCTGTTCAACAACTTTGTCCACAGGAATGAATGGATGTCCATGAATATTGACAAATGTCTTCTACTGCTTGTAAAACCCAAGAGTTTTTTGCAGCAATTCTTGTGCCTGGCTGTTCAGAGGCACATCTAGATGCAGAGGATTGTCATTAGACGAATTCATTTCAGTGACATTATCCAATTACTTGAACTCAGGAAGTCTAGGTAAACCACTCACAGTAAAACAAATTGCAGCGAAAAAAGGGCACACAATTTAAACACGACACGATACACAACATTGTTTACGATAGCACTGAACAAAGCCGGCAACACGGGAACTTTGACGTCACAGCATGTGACCACTGGAAGTGTTTAGAGCGCTGTAATGGGATTGTTCTTAGCAACTAGCACCTCACGCTTCTTTCTCTTCACTTGTTATTTGTAAACATTAAGTGCAAAGTTTCAGCAGCCTGGGTATAAGTCTGGTGAATTCAAAACCCAATTTGTGTAAGTTTGTTATCACTAATGTGTGGGATGGTGCATTATTCTGTTGAAAGATAACTTTTTTGTGTGCCAACCTTGGTCTCTTTTAATCCAAATCAAATTTTGAACAAACAGATGAGCATAATAAGGTCCAGTTATGGTTCTGGCTTTTTCCAAGTAATCTGAGGATTATTACTTGGGAATTCCAAGAACAGTGACCATCATCTTACCACTGACAGAGTTATTTGCCTTTTACGTGAACTTTTATCAGCCTTTGTCCATTGGTTTGACACCCATTTTGACTCTGATGTGTAATTGTGGATACAGGTTACATCAATAGTGGTAGTCATTGTGCTGAAATGTTGTGTCAGGTGCACTGTTTGTTAACTGTGAGAAATCGCAGCAATAGCCTCACACTCAGCCAGAGAGCATGCTTCGCCTTCACTGGTTGTCCAACTACATTTAAATTAATTAATCCAAAAGTAAATTGACTTCAATAATAATGCAGAATCAGCATGAACTCAACACAAAATTTTGATTTTTGAGTCAATTAAATCCTTTCTTTGAAGATGTTTAAAAACGAGAAATACAGTTTCCTAAATTTTCAACCTGTCAACACACTAATCAATTCAAATGGCTGTCAACAATGAACTGAAAACTATTTGTTGTTGAAATTATTTATACAATGCTTTGAATAATCAAGATTGCAAACCAAGAAGGCACTAAAACAAAGTTGCAGTATTTCATGGAAATTTACCAGACTTACCAACCCACCCTTGTTGTGCAATGTTTATTTCATATGTATGTAGCCTTTTAAAGTTTGCAATTTTCACAAAAGTTGAAGTCTATTGCATGCGGAAATGTAAACCGTAGGCGACTGAAAAATATTTTCATAACTGTTGTTACTAATAAAGTTTCCTTTTTCTTTGCAGTGGAACATATCCGACTACTTTTTCCAGAACCAAGATAAATTGTGCCAGTCTTTGACGGGTGACAATTCTGTTTTTCCAAATTTCCCTGGAATATCAGATTTACCACACTTTGATAAATTGTGGATGTGCCTTTACTCCAGGCTGGGTATGTTCTGTGTATTCTGTCTACAGTAAATATTAAATGTATTTTTGTCTCTCTTATTTGATATTTTAAGCACTACAGTAGATGTGCTCAAAGGTATTGGTAATGGAACCCATAATAAATTAAATGTGCAAACTGCTGGAAATAACTATCAGCAAAAAGTGTTTATGCCACCAATGTACAATGTAATTAAAATATTGTCTTAAGTTTCTATTTCGATTTGAATTATTTTGCAGTTTAGTTGAGTGATTCATTGTACTGACATCTTAAAACCTTTCGTATTTTCCCTCCACCTTCACAGAACGTACATTGAAATTGTAAGTGAATTTACCCCACATGTGACAAAGAATGTCTTGTATAACAGAGTTCACCACAACAGTGGTTTGATATTTTACTTTATTCACCATTGTTTGTATAGGTGATACCTAAACAACTTTATGGGCCCCATACTGAGGGGTGGTGTGGTGTAAAGTGTGTTACCACAGGGCTTGTGTGAGGCGGTATTACTAATTGGGACAGAAGTACCAAATCTGCTTTCTGCATATGGCTCATCCATTGTTGAGCTGGCAACACTCTAAGAAAACATTGTCATTTTACCTGTTTCTCGCCGGCCGCGGTGGCCGAGCGGACTGCAGCGCACCAGTCACGGTCTGCACGGCCACTACAGTCGAGGGTTCAAATCTCCCCTCGGGCATGGATATTTGTGCCGTCCTTAGTATTAGCTAGTTCATAAGTTGTTTATAAGTTTAGGGACTGATGACCCCGTAGTTAAGTCCCATAAGTTCTACAAACATTTGAACCTTTTCTCATCTTTCCTTAGTTGTTTAGGAATTTTGTGACACTGTATTCTGTCTTCGCAGCTAAATAAAATGCATTTGTTTATGCCATACACACTTGGCTTTTGTTATTTATTTATGTCAGTTGAATGGGGACCAATCTTGTTGGAAACTGTTCTGTGAAACTTCATTGATTTAAATATGAAGGTGGTTCTGAAAAAAAAGAAAGATCCATTAACCTATAGCAAAAATGTGAGACACAACATATTTATTTTTAGGGGTTTCCTTTTATATAATTTCGCAAAAGTGTATGCATTTTACTTTGTTTTGCTTGAAAAGATCATTACAGTTATAGTAAGTATATTGTGAATAGTAAATAGCATCCTAAAACATTCCAAGCAATTGGACTATTTGCCTACAAGATTGACTTCTTTGAGCTACTGTCAAAACAATACCTAATTAATGCCATGGTCTTTTGTGATACATGAGACTGACCTCCACATTAACCTTCACTTAAAGAAGGAGTTCCATTGAGTTTTTTTGTTGTATCAACAAATAATCTTTGTTGGAAATGGGCTTTTCAAACAACAGCAGACTGCATACTGAACAACAGTTACAATCTTGTGCACTGTTGTAAAATCTCTTCCTCACAAGTGTAGTTCTGAAAATTCTTGGACGCTACAGTGGTGTCATTTGTAACCTTTCCACATCATCTTTCAAATTAGGCATACTTGATATTCAGTTTCTGGTTCTGTAGTTGACACAAATTTAGTAAAAAAAAAAGGTCTCAGTTGATAATAAACACCCTGAGGCATGAAGGAAATTTAAATATAAAGGGGGACTTAGGCATACATACAGGAAGCAGGTTCAAAAGGGTGTAGGTTGTAATAGTTATGCAGAGATAAAGAGGCTAGCACAAAATAGACTACCAAGAATTATAACAGCAAACCGGTCTTCATACTGTAGACAGTAACACAGGCAATGAAGATGACAATGTCAGTTTGGCTAGTGTCAGAGATTCTCGGATTGCTGTGAACTGTGATGCTACACACTGGCAGCTTCCAACATTCCTCTGCATTACACTATTACGTGTTTAAGTAACAACATTTATGAAGTGACTCACCATATTAAAGTGCTGCCAAGTAATTCTGTATGATGGATTACTTAAGTCATTTGCTTCATATATTGCTACAACTGGAAATGTTTCAACATATTATATACCTGCTTTGCCATAGAGTCTCACATGGAAGTAAAAGTTTTGATGAACATCAGTCAGTTTTTAAGATACAGTTCAATTAATTTTTTAAAGGCAGTGTCAAATTGTTTCCTTAGTCTTAATTTACTTTAAATTAGCAACAAATGCCCACAGTTTCACGTAATTAACTGAATGTGGGTAAATTTTTAATATGTTTGCTTTGTGTTTTGTTTCAGGTGACCTGTGTGTTGATTCAAGACCAGCTGTACGCAAGTCAGCTGGACAGACATTGTTTTCTACAATATCAGCTCATGGAGGATTGCTTAGTCAAATTACATGGCAGTCAATTGTGTGGCAGGTTGTTCTCTTTATATTATATTTGTCTGGCTAATGTTCCAGATATTCGCATTGCCGCAAACTTTGGTGCATGCAATGTGAGTTAGTGGTTAGCGTCACTCACTGGCAAGCTACCATTCACCGGCTCACACTCTGCCACCAGCAGTTATCTTTTTATTTGGAATTTATCATTCTAGACATTTCCCTAAATATCTTATGTTTATAATGCCTGCATGTTTTGGAATATAAAATGTTTATATTAACAGCACTTAGACTTCAGTTTTGTTCTGGCTATTGGTGTTTGTGTTGTTCATGGTTTGGCATTGTTTGGTTGAGATGCCGATTACTTCAAAACTATACCACTGTAGCTCCAATTATGGAATATATAAGCTTATGTCTACCCAAACAGGAACTGGAATACAAGCAGTACATTGTTCCAAAGACCTGTACATTCAGGAGACTAATGATTTCTAAGCCAGAAATAATTCAGTTGAGTTGAAGGCATCAATTAATGTTTTGTGGGAATGCTGCTAAAAACCAAACAGAATGTGAGAAAGGATGCAAATGAGTTGGCAAATACAGCATGTGAGATGATATACTGTTTCAGGAACACATACTGTGACTTGGACTGCACAGCCTTGAAATGGTCAAAGATAAAAGAAGAGAAACTCAATAGCTGGAACAAATTCCATGTCAGATTGAAGAAAAATTTGTTTATAATCAAGGTTAAGTGTGTTTACGGAACATCAGGGCCCGACATCATGGCAAAACAACACGGTTGTAGCTACAGCATTGTGAATCTGAAGATGAGAAAAGCCAAAAAAGTACATATTTACTATTGCTTTAATCCATTAAGGATTTTCTGTTGTTTGAAAATCTTGCATTAGTGTTACAACAGTGGAAGAATTCTTAAAGTGCGACAGAAAAGTTAAAGAGGTGTGATCAACTTCCAAATCTGCTTCTTGTAGCACTCGTGAAAAACCAGCATTGCCTTGTTCTTTCATATGGAAGTTTATAAAAGAAGAGATTCGGCATTTTATGACAAATAGGACAGCTGGACTGAAAATAAGACATAGTGGCCATGAAAGTTGATTCCATACATCAGGAGATAATAATATTTAAGAAGAAATTTATAGATCTTTGGCACCAATCTCTACCAAAAATCATACACTCCATGAAGAGAGGACTTGGCAAATTCTGAGTTGCACCACCACCACCAACTGACAAACCAGCATTTAACCAATGCAGATACAACCAACTTCTCTGCCAAGCATAATGCCCTACATAATAACAGAGATGTGGAGGACGGTGGACAATGTGCTACTCTGGTTTCATTGTGGATGCCCCCGATACATTGTACGCTACTGCAGAGAAAGAATACAACTATTTGATAACTATTACCCCACAAGATGTCAACCATCACAATAGTCCTATTCACAACAGACTATTATATCCAATCTGAGGATTAAGTTAATTATTGTAGTATGGGTGTAGCTGCTCCACAACATTCCATAGCCATTGCTCATTACATTACAGAAGTACTAACCACTATCCTAGCTACCAAATTCTAAATAAGGCAATCACCATTCAGGTGAAGTTTCCACAGTTGAAAATACTCTTGGTCAACAGTTACCAAGATGACGATAAATCTCTCTTACTGACCAATCTGTCAGAGTGGTATTGCTACATAGAAGTTTACATCTACGTCCATACTCTGCAAACCACCTCACATTGTGTTGTGGAGGGTACTTTGTGTATCAGTGTCTCTTCCTCCTCATATTCGAATTGCATATGGTTCACAGAAAAAATCATTGCTAGTATACGTCTGTGCTAGTTGATCTGGCCTTCTTTTTCTATAATGCTGAATGATTATTGTCACCTGCTAAAGCATATATGTTCCATGATACAAAAGCAGTTTTACTGAAGATCACAGATGGGAAATATGTCCAGCTGACATGAATGTGTATTGCAAGATAAACTGGGACTGTACACTTTCCTTAGAAATGGTCAACTTATCAGAATTTAGTCATCATGAACTTCTTGCAGTTATTGCCAGTGGAAAATCAGAATTCCAGATTGCCAAAGCTATTACAACAAGCACACACAATGAAGATTGTTGTGGGCAGTGTCCTGTCCTCATAAACAAAATGAATTCCAGACATAATTTGAGATGCTCAGTAGTTAAACTGCGAAGCTTTCATTGATTGCAAACAGCTCAACAAAGGAAATCTAAATGCCAGTGATGATCGTAAACTGATCCATTGATGAAGAATCAGAATCCATTACCACTATAGACAGTGCAGGGAGGAAAGTTCAGTTGAACTGCCAATAGGTTGTGTGATGACTGAGGAATGTCAGCGAGTGGCCGATTTTCAGATGACTTTGCTGCAGGATGACATCATTGAACCTTCAGAGTGTTCTTGCGATTTCTTGAGGTTCTTGTGAAGGAGGAGGATGGCATATGTCATTTCTGTATCAACTATTGATGTATGGAGAAATTTATGAGAGAGTTGTCTATCCATTGCCACACATTGATGAGACACCGACTGCTTGAAGGGAGCTAAGGATTTCTCAACTTTGTGCTTGCAGACAGGCTACAGTCAAAATGAAGTTGACCAGGAAAGACAGCCTTCATATCCGCCGATTGTTTGTGCAAGTTCAAAATTATGCCATTTGGATTACACATTGCTCAAACCATCTTCAGGTGTATTTGGGCAGTCTTATTAGATACTTTGAGTGAATGACATATGTCTTTGCTATCTGGATGACATTGTCATTTTTAGGTCATTTAAAGATGTCTATGTTACCTGACAACGGTGTTGAAGTGCATTCAGACTGCAGGCCTCTGCTTGAATTTGATGTACCTTTTTGCTGCTCAAGAAATAAAGACTTAGGGCATTTAAAGATAAATAAATAAATAAATAAAAGGAATTAAAGATATCCACCTCCTTAGTACATTTTTTATCTGAGAAGTTTTCTTAGAATATGCTTAGAGTACTGGTGAGTCATAAATTACTTCTGCCGAGTACCTCACAAGAACTACTGCATGTACTGTAGTCACAAAATTTTTCGGCCACAATTTGCAAGAAATTTCTATCCTTGTCATTACTGAAATGTTAATCTGCTCTCCAATCACAACCTTGGGTGACGAGAATGGTGAGACAGAAAAGTCACAATAGTCCCTTGCTGTGGGATAGGTGCAGTTCTATGCAAACTGTGACGGACGACAATTCTCTATGCTGGCTGCCTAATCTGAAGGATCCACCAGATAAATTGATGAAATAGGCACTGCAGTCGCAGGAGTATGTCATCGCTGTGGGATGCAAAAGCTGATGCAAACAGAAGGATGCCAATAGTTCAAGGAATCCTCTTGTTAAGCACAGTAGAGGAGATGAAATCTACCATTGCTGCATTAAATGACATTCCTACTAAACAGAAGGAAGCTGTAACAGTGTTGAAATCCACATTGTCTTAAAGGAGAAGAAAATTACCAAAGAAAATTCCAGTTAATAAACAGGATATTGTAAAGAGGTACTAGGACCAGGTGTCATAAATGGTTGCTCATCATCATAATTTATATATAGCCTACTACCCTGAAAAATATCCGCAGTGTCCCAACATCTGGTCACCTGGGATTCACAAAGACTCTGGGCAGAATCAAATACAAATGTCATTGTCTGAATCTTTACTGGTCTGTTAGACAATATGTGAGCCCCTGCAAAGAATGCCAGTAATGGGACAATGTAGCACTATTACATCTAAGATATTTGATATGAATTCCACCTACAGCTGCACCATTTTACTGAATTGGAATCTACCTCTAGGGAAGACTCCTGAAGTCAATACACAATAATTTAGTTTGCACTGATTACCTCACACACTACACCATCACCAAAAGATGTCCCAACTGCCAAATTTGGGAATTTCATTGTTTCTCCTAGAAGACGTAATTTTGAAGCATGGAGGACTATGTGTGGTCATCTCTGTTCATGGTAATGTTTTCCAATTGAGACTAGTGTTAATGGTAATTTGAAGTTGTGTCTTCACCTGTAGAATGACAACTGCACACCACCACAGAACACTTAAATAAGATGTTGGCAGATATGCTCTCAATGTATTTTGATGTTAAACGGAGAGATAAGGATACAATACAACCCTCTGTGACATTTACATACAACACAGTGAAGCAAGACCATACAGGAGGGTCATAGTTTTTTATGCTCCACAGTTTTGAGGCATAAACAACAATACATACAGTATTCCAATTTCAACCAGGTGATACTTTGGATGACTACAGAAAACATTAAAAAAGCACCAAAGACAAAAGACAGCTGGCTTGTGTATGGAACCAGAAAGACTGATAATTGGAAACAGTCCAGGAGATTTGGTTTGGATTTTTACATTTTTGCTGAAAGTGGGGATAGTAAAATAGTTACTAAATACTTCTTTGTGCCATGTCATATCCTTGTTGGCTTGTTAGAGATCACATGCAAAGTTGACTGTCGTGACCCTTCATCAAGAAGACATAATTATATAAACATTAACATGTCCGTATAAAGCTACACTACAGTGTTAAGGTGCGGATAAGTGATGGGGCTTCTCATTCAAGGAAACAAGAACCCTTTGATTACTGTGAAGCGTCGGTGGTAAGGGCTACCTCCACACTGCTCATAGAGAAGAGGATGTGACAACACAGCAAGAATAAGAGGATCTGCAACCACTACCACACAGATGACCATTAACAAGATAAAGATACAAGGTGCTGTAGTCAGCTCCAATGAATTTATTCTTTCTAGAAGGTTCTTGAAGTATCTTACTTTCATAATGCTTGTATATTCTGCCATAGTCAGTGTTTGCATGAATAGTAGCTCTCTCCATCCAAGAACTGAGATGTGTTCTGCCTATACATTTATATTCCAAATAAATATACTTTCATTGTTAAGCACTATTTCATTGGAAACTCTGTTTTTGCATTTGGACTTGGGTGTAGTTATGATGGGACAATGTAAATGTCATACATGAAATTTGTTCAGCACATTTATGTTAATGTGCTGTAGCTTTGTTTTACAAACCTGTTTTTGTATTTTTATGATTCTAACTTTGGTACAAAGTGATACACTTAGCGTTCCATTTCAATTTTTCCTCTAAAATATATACTATCATTATAGCAGAACTAGAAAAAATTCTTGAAGTATTAATACTTATTATATCCATACTTGAGATCCAAGCTGTACCAATTTAAATGACTCGTAAGTGTATCTAGTATTCAGATACAAGCTTTCGTATTGGATTTTTGACATCTTGAGCTTAACTCATTTATTAAACATTCAAAATATTTTGTTCATAATTTATAGTGTCAAAATACCTCTCACCCCTTTTTTGGTTAATAAATATAATTATTTTGTTTATACTTTGACACACATCTCCTCTACTGGAATTCAGTACCTCCAAGAAGAATTGGGAACAAGTTCAGAAATATTATATACATGGGAAATAGGTTACACGAAGAAAAAGACAAGCTTTCACACTTTGTTTCAAAGGTTGTGTTAAAATTCATTCAGGAGTAAACACAATAAGAACATTACGCTTTAGGAGCAAACTGATGCCTAATAAATAAAACAACTCTACTGTATTGCTGAAAACTTACAAACACCTTCTTCATGAAGTTAGAGCATGACACTCATGACCAGCAGATTAATTTCTGTGTCCTTTTCCATTTTATTGTATATTATTTTAGTCTTATTTATTTATATTTTATTTTGGAATATTTTAGAAACACTGTCAATACAGTGTTCTTCTAAGGCCGACTGGCTAGGTTGGCACAAGCAGGTGTGGCTTTGATGTTCTTTGCATCGATCTTTGATCGTGTGAACTGTTTCACCGATGAAGGTTTTGCCACAGCTGCATGGAATTTTGTACATGCCCGCTTTATTGAGGCCTAAATCATTTTTTATGCTCCCTAGTAGGGTGCGCATCTTGGCTGGTGGTCGGAAGACTGTGGCAATATTGTTTCTTCAGTAGGCTTCCTATGTTTGATGACACATTGCCTGCAAATGGCAAAATGGGCAGGGTTTTCTCTACTCTTCAGTTTTCTCCTCATCACGGTCCCTACTGCGCTTCTGTTGTCGGAAGGCCCTTCGAATTTGGCGGTTGCTATACGCATTCTTTTGGAACACACTTTCAAGGTGTTTGAGTTCAGATGTCAAGTTATGTTCGTCCGAGATCGAGTGTGCCCTGTGTTCCAAGGAGCTAAGCATCCATTCAGTTGTCCTGGATGGTGGCAGCTGGAAGCATGTAGGTACAGGTCAGTGTGTGTGGGCTTGCAATACACACTGTGCCCAAGTGAGCCATCAGGCCTACGTTCCACCAGGACATCAAGAAGGGTAGTTTTCCGTCTTTTTCGATTTCCATGGTGAACCGAATATTCTTGTGGAGAAAATTTAGATGATGTAGAAACACCTGTAGTTGGGCATGTCCGTGTAGCTGGATGATGAACGTACAGGTTTTAGTTCGACGGTTTCCAGTGCTTCATCTTCGAAATTCTCCACGAGTAGGTTGGCCACCACTGGGGAGACTGGGCTCCCCGTGGCTACTCCGTCGGTCTGCTCGTAGTCTTGGCCATTGAAGTCGAAGTAGGTGGATGGTAGCATTTCAAATTTAGCATTTATATTTTTAATGTGTTTAGCCATTTAAGTGAGCCATGATAATTTTATTTCTTTAACACATAATGACCAGCACATCAAATGTGTTTTCTAAATACACATGAAGAGGAATCTAGGAAAAACAGGAAGCAAACTTTGCCCTAATATTTTGAATTTTAACTAAAAACAGTAATGGACTATACATTTAAAGAAAGTATGTATTGATTGATTTTTAGTGAAATTTTTGAGGCAGAAATGAATATTTTTGTATAATTTTGTGTGAAATTCATCATTTAATAATATGCTGCGTGAAGAAATCAAAGAAAACGTAACAAAAAGCCTCTAATCTGGTACTCCGGATAGCATACAGATGACTCAACAAAATCGTTGAGTAACAAGTCTGATTATCTCCGTGTTAGTATCCTTTTATTGATGTACACATGCTGTCGTGATGAGAAGTGTGATCAAATCTTTGAACGTCAAGTATATTATCATGTGTACACTTTAAAATAATTGAGTGTAAAGAACAATAGGCACATGTGTATCACATCTTTACTGTGTTGTTTCCAAATTACATTTAATAAATCAAACTACTCATTAATTGTTGTACAAAAATGCTGGCACCCACACATTTTGATTATTTCATCTCTCTCTCTCTCTCTCTCTCTCTCTCTCTCTCTCTCTCTCTCTCTCTCTCCAACCACTTCTGCCTTACTCATTCAATTACTTGTATTTTGTCGTATGAATATTAAGCATGCAATTTCCATATATATTATTACATAGCGAGATATTAAATGTGATATTTCTTGCTAGGTTTTGTTCCCATTGCTGGACAACGTTAGGCGACTTTCAAGTTCAGCAAGCAATGAGAAAGTGGATACAGGAGGAAACATTTTAATCCATCATTCTAGGAACACTGCCCAGAAGCAATGGGCAGAAACACAGGTGAGGTATCCTTAGGTATGGTAATGTAATTATTCTCCTCAAATAAGGTTTTGTATTACACTATCTACAGCCAACACATGAACTTTATCATTATATAAATTCCTCTGCTGGAAAAAATTAACATCTTCATAATTCCAGGGTTACTCTTCATTTTTTTCGGCTGTAAAACATAATTCCTAATAAAGAGGATTTTTGTGTTTTTTACCATCACATTGCATATGTGGTTAGACACAAAGAACAGTATTTTTATGTTTGAAACTCATTGAAATAAATTTTCTTTCAACAATAGATATGAGAGTTGAATTATATCGTAAGGTTTCAACTCGGTGGTGAAAGTAGGGGGTGTAATTGTGTAGACATATAGACAGGTTCAAACTCTCAGGAAGCTTTATCACAGGTTAAACTGCAGTGCAAGGTGAAAGATTCATCTAGCAACAACTGTTAGGATGTGGTTATCTTATTCTTTGTGATATCTTTTATCCCAGAAACACTAACCTAGAGAGGAGTAGAAGAAAACTTTTGTCTAGTTTTTGAAAGTGAGAGAAAGTTTCAACAGATTGAACTTACATTTAAGCTGTGATTGAATATGTATGTCAGATGCTATGAGCATTTCCTTTGAAATGCAAAAATACGGGAGGTCTAATACACCTTTGTCTAACATTTATTTTACACATTTCATTGTCCAGCATCAACTTCATAAACACAAGTAATTTCAATTTCTGCATCACCTGTTATCAAAAAATATTATTTTGGGACTCTACAGGTGCAAGAGGAAAAATATATCATTCTCAATTTTGATTAATTGGTATAATATCAATACAAAAAAAAGAGAGAGAGAGAGAAAAGAAACCCATGAACAAGTAAGTTAATTATCAGAAACACAATTTAAATTGTAAGGTGTAAGTTAGAGTTTGACTTGTAGGGATCATAGCCAGTATTGCACTTAATTACATTATTCACTGACAGATGCAGAAATAAATATAAATACAGTAAAACCCCATTTTTACATTCCCAGATTTTACGTTCTCCTGTCATTTACACTGTTTTTTGTCGGGCCCGTCAAATTTCCTATGTTCACAATGTTAATTCGCCCCCAGTTATTTCGTTAACATAGTTAAACTTCCCACCTTTTACACTTTTTGAAACCGTGTTCTTGAAGAAAAAATTATGTAATTGACATAAATTGACACTGGCATGGCTTTTGCCTTAAAGAATAGCGTTTATAAACATTACGCATTTAGTGAAACGTATATTTCACATTTCATCGTTTGCAGTACGCACTTAGTTGACTTACGATGGAGTGACTGATAGGAGTGTAGTATCACAGTCTAACATATACAGTGAAAGTTGTTACCAAATGTCAGTTGCAACAACACTAGTGCTCCTAGCAGTGGACAAGCTATTCAACAGTGATGTTTGTTTATAATTATTTTTGTATGTAAACATAATATGGAAATTTAATTAAAAACAGCTGAATTTAACCGATTCAGTGGTATAAAGAACAGCTTTGTCATGAACAAATACTTATGAATATGTGTATATTTGCAGCTTATTCTGCTGAAAGTAAGTGGAATATAAACATAAGAGAAACATACATTTCCATTATGCTTAATTCTTACTATGACAGGCAGTTTTTTGACACATACCAATTTGGTGTGGAATCTAAGGATTCACACAGTTTTACATGCCACTCGTCTTTCTTATACTCACAAATTTGTTTGAGTGAAATTACTTTAACTTGAAAAGCCAATGTTTTGAAGATTCTTGCCGTTTGTGGTTCGTCTGTAGCAACAAAACAACTGTAGAATTGGGTTCTTCTTTGTTTGAAAACAGTTTGAATGCTTTTGCCATTTTATTGTTACATCTGTGAGGCTTTTTCTTCAGCTACAGCTGTAGTGCCTGATTTGGTACGTTAAATACTGTAGTTACTGCATTCTTTATGCATGTCCTATGTTCCAACCTCACCGATTTTACTGGAATTGTATCAAAGGAACCTCAATGTTTTTGAGTAGAAAAAAGTGATGTCTGTTTGCCAAAGGGCAGGTCTTCTGGTGTTTCCTAGCCATTTTCATTTTTAATAGAAAATGAAATCATTCAGTAGAAGTTTGTAGGTTACAAGATAATTGTAAATAAACTGTCAGGTAATGTACCATTTTGTACCTCGACAGGGATCTTAGGAAACTTAAGAAAGACAAATGTGGAGCTATTAAGTTGTTACCTTTTTTTACCACACTAAATATGTTTCCTGATGTAAAAAGTATGTTAAAATCAATATAAACGATACTATTTGCACTCATCCAATATCATATTCAGAAATGTAGCTTGCCGACCACTTGGAGCACTGCTGTCGCTGTGCATAACAAAAGTCAGAGGGAGTGTTTTCACTGTATATGTTGACTGTGATAGTATCTCATCAGCCACCATGCTGATTGTAAGCTTGGCTTTCTTTACCCAACTGGTAGTTTTTCGTGTTTTGCATGACGTGTTTCGAGAATTTATTCTTGTTGTAAAATGCAAATATTTATCTAAATATTTTTTATGACATTTTATAAATGGTGAGACTGACTGTTTGCTTGTGTTTATCTGAACGTTGAAGGGACACGGTACATTATAACCTAAAAAAAGCCATAATAGTGGGAGATGCTGACCCTATGTAAATGTCACAAAAATACTTATGCATATATTTTCATTCAAGAACGTGAATAACTTCTCGAATACCGTCGTGTGAAACTTAAAAAAATGGTACTTGTGTAGTTCTTCTACGTAAATAATTAATGCCTGTTAAAGCCTTGTTGACTAATTGATTATGATGGATGAAATTACATCAAAAATTTCTGCTTCTCATAAAATTACCAGTTCCAGCTTCACCTGGCACTTAAAATTGCAAAATTTTGGATAGCCTTTATTATATAATAAACTTCCTGGCTAGTATTTTGAGGCTTCTTATCTACATATATATCACAAATAAACTACGAAAATGCAATGGTGGTCCAGTAAGCGTATTTAACCATTTAAAACATTATTTCCCATATTTTTATGGCAAATAAAATAAATCTAGGCAAGTTGATAGAATGAATATAGAATGTACTGTAAATTAAGAAAAGAAAGAGAAGCTGACTTTTCAGTTTTTAAGTAGATCTAATCCTTCATTTTCAGGATCTGGAAATAAGATTAATTCTCTTAAAAGTAAAGCTGGGCCTAAATTCCCATCACAAATTTCCATGAGTTTCAGATGTTATAATTTTAGTTTAGGCTCATCTTGTGTATTCATCATACATTTGTCTAATGATTTGTTATTAATTCTTACCATATAATTTTAATTTTAAAATTATTCTAATTTGTGCTTTTCTTGTAAAGGTGCTGACATTATCAGGAGTAGCTCGAGTTTTCAACACAAAGAGGCAGATTTTGCGTGCTGTTCCTGGAGATTTTCCTCGTGCATGGTCACTTCTTCTTGAGTTCATTGAAAACTCTGCACTGAGTAAAAATGATGAGGTCAGCCCCAGTTTCGTGCATATATTTGAACGTTATTTTAAAATAAATGCTTTTTTCATGAATTGATACTTCTATTCTTTGTACTTATAGGTTTCCTTAGCAGCCCTTAAAGCATTCCAAGATATATTGTATTGGAACCAAGACAGTGAAGGAAAACTAGTCCCAGTAAATCAAACAACTGTAAATAATGAAGAACCAGATATATGGGATGTTGCATGGAAAGTCTGGTGTAATATAGGTGCTGAAAGTACAAAACTGTCTTTTGATATAAAAGAGTTTTATGTACCTTCACAGCCATTTCTTACAGCACTGATACAGATATTTCCTGCTGTTTTCCAGCACATTAGAGAAAGGCATGTTAATAATTTTGATAATTCTTTTTCCATATTTTGCTTTTGAAGGTATTCATATCACTCTCTGCTACCAAAATGATTTAATTTCCTGTTCATTTATTGGTCAGTGTATCACATTACTGTACAGCTAATTTTAATTTATTTGCTGTATGTTATGTAACAATATAAAACCACAATAGTGGACAGGTGAAGGAGGATACAGTGAAAGAACCTGCAACTTATTTTCAGTTGACACTAGAGATATTTTCTTTAATAATTTGGGCAGATAATGTCAAAATTATAAAATAGCTCAACTTATTGACAAACACTTTTGTAGTGCTTTTTTTCACCAGTATATCATTCAGAGTTTCCCATTCCCAAACTGGTTGAAGAAACTATTTATTACTGCAATTGGGTCACTTCCGCTTGTTGTAAAATTATTCAGCTAAAAGAATTTGTACTGCATACCAATGTAAGATTTCTTTAAATTGATATACAAAGTTTTGTGTTGGTAAATTTCAGTGTTCTATTCTTTGCAAATCTGTCAGCTAACACATACACAAAAAAAAGGTCATTTAATATTTTCTGTTGGCATAACTGCCTTTTCAGTCTTCTTCCCCCACCCTCATGGGTAATTGCCATTAAATCTATACGTATTCAGTGGACTAATCAAACTGAAAGTGTCAGTGTGACACAGGCGTCAGCATTATATGTAATATAGTGCAGTATAGGATCCTGAAGTATCGATATATTCCTGACTTGTTGTTTAGTAGCTAAACACAAATTATCTTTACTTCTGGCACATAGTAATAGTGATGAAGGCATCCTACTCATTTAGGAATGCAGTTTGACAAGGTGGCAGCAAACCAGAAATTCCCATACTGTTGGTCATAATTTCTTGTGCTACCCATACTACCCGAGAAACATGCCACTAAAACATTCTGATTCTAAATTTTTAAACTCTTGTAACGTAACGATAAATATCGCAAAGGATAGTTTTGGCAGAACTTAAATGACTGAAGGAGTAAATCCAACAAATTTGTAGGTACTTAAGGAATTTAGCCATTGACAAGCACACTAACAAGCTGTTACTGACTTTTGGATGAATCTTTCATTGGAGCACATGAGAGAATCACTTGGATAGCTGGAGCATAATCCTTTTTCTCGTGTGTGTGTGTGTGTGTGTGTGTGTGTGTGTGTGTGTGTGTGTGTGTCTGAAAATGTTCTCATTATTTATCTGTTCTACCTCCAAAGTAGGCCTCTTTTTCTTAAAGATCTGTAAATATATTTTCAATGTGTTAAAATACTCCCCCATGCAGAAGATACACATTAAATATCTTACTCATTGCATTTGTTTTCAAATGACATAATCTCTTTGCCACTTACACATTATGTACATGTAAGCAAGTTCTATCAGAGGCAAAAATGTGAAAGCTGTTCAGCAAGTATATAATTTGTTGTTGAAATGCAACACAACTCCTGTTTTTCCCAATTTGTAGCATAAGACCTCAGATGTAGTGGAATGCAACCTGGGCCACTCTGAGAACAAACCTATAGCAAGTAGATGAGCAATTGTTGTAGAGTTAGTTGTTCAGTATAGTTTGTTATGTATTGTATGAACAGTTGCTTCATCCTACCAAAAAACAAGTACTGGGACCAGATGATTTTCCACCCCGGCTAGAGTTTCTATATTGGTGTCTACAACAGGCTACTGAAGACCCTCAGTTTCCTAAATTTGTCATGTTTATGGATATGGCTCAATTTATTCAGGAAAGCATGTCAAATTACTTGCTTCTATGTGTAGATGAAAATACACAAGCACTTCTGTGACATCACGAAAAAAAAAAAAAAAAAAAGGCAGACCAGTATTGTGGGTGACTACTTGCTTGGGCCATATTTATTGCTACCCTGAATCAGGAAGACATGCCGAAATCATTTGAGGAACTGTGATTTGGACAGGAAGAGGCCACAATATATTTCTAAGACTCTTTCTCAACTGCCCGATACATGCAGAACACACCATACATTTTCGGTATATGCGACAGCCTGTTACATCAATACTGGCTCTAAGCTGAAGTTAATGTTCTAATTTTGAACATTTATTGTAGTACTGAACTGAACAGAAAAGGCTGCAACATGTTAATCATTGTTATATTGCTGATCAAACCTAATAACCACCTGGATACTCCATACGCACTTGATATATCCTCTTGACATCTGTTGCTGAATTTTTGAACAGCCTATGTATTGTTTGGTTCATCATATTGCAAGCAGTGTGTGTTAAATATGCTTATTAATAGCTAGAAATAAATAGTAATTACATTGGAGTTAGTCTGAATCTAAAAACAAAAATTTACACAATTTTATATAATAGTGATCTTTGTTTCATTATAATTGAAATACAGTTATTGTTGTTTGCCTTCAATTTTCGATGTTTTTTATATCTAGGTTTTCGACAACAGATCTTCTGAAACTTTGTGAAATTCTGCAGAATGCAGTCGCCATTCCCGTTTTGGGTGATATCTCTCCATTTGTTCTTCCTACTGTTAGTGATGCTGGGCTCACACAACTTCAAGAAGGTGTTCTTCACTGCATTGAGCTGCTGAAAAAGGTTTTCACAAAATAAAAAAATATGTGTCACTCACCATTTCCAACTAAGAGAAAAAAATACCATTAATTCTGTACTTTTCCAGGAAGCACTGACAGGCCAAAAAAATATGAAGAAAATGATAGCACCAATATTTGACCAACTTCTAGCTTTCAGCAAATACGCTTGCCAACCTCCTGTTTTTGGGAAGGCAGAAACTAAGAATGGAACTCAAGTAAAAGGAGCTACAATGGTTTGTATTTATATTGGATAAACCACTTAAGATGTTCACAACTGTTTAACTGCTTTGAATACTAGGCTTGGTACAAATTTTCACTTTTTGCTACAGTCTGCATATTTACATCAAAAATACAAGCTGATTCATATTTTTTTCTTTAACATGTACTGACAGTCTGGGGCTATCAGCCTAAATGAAATGGTTTTTTACTCTTTAATTACCATATTTACGTGACCATAAGATAACCCTTCTCTTTTGAAGAAATTCTGTGACAAATATTTATTTTTGACATGGTTATTCAGACTAACTTCTTAGACAATTAATTGAACAGTGTTAGATCACAATATTTGAGCAAAAATCTTCTGCCATATTCAAATAAGTCCTCCATTCAGCTGTTGCTGGTGGCCGTGAGCAGTGTTATGCAGTCACCATCAGTAAACTGCTCAGTCAGTCACTGCTCAGGTGAATAGTGGACTAATCTGAAGGTGGCAAAAGATTTTTGCTCAAACTGGTCATTTTAAATAAAATATTGTGATCTTAAACTGTTCTTGTAACAGCTGAACTCCCATAACAATGTTATCTAAAATTATTTGCAGACTATTATTGATAAAGAATATCTTAATACCTGTGTTAGGAAGTTAACGCTGTGTGTTGTAAACAGTCATGGTGTTTCCTTGGATCGATTATTTGATTCTGGTACACAAGCAGTTTTCTTCAAATGTATGACAAGGTACTGGAGCTAGTGGGTTAGTCACACCATCTTCATTGTTGTCATATACCAGCTTGTACTTCCTTTGTACTTCGTAATTGGATTTCAGATGTGACATGAAGTCTCTAAAGAGGTACATGCCCATTTTCATGAATTTCAATGATTAAACACTGCTATTAAGGACACTTTTAAAAATATATAGGCCACAGGTGATGATGTGGCAGAATGTTTATTTACATGTTTCGAAGTATCATCATCATTAGAAACCAGGATTATTTTTAATCAAGCTAATAAATGTACAGCCACACCACCCCTTGTGCCCTGCATATGTTTAACACCGTCCTTAATAGCACTGTTTAATTATTGAAATACATGTAATTGGAACATTCTTCTGTATCTCCAGTAGCTTCATTTGGATATTTCTCGAGTAATAAGGAAGTCTTACCTACTAATATTTGCTCGATAGCTCCAAATACCTTGTTAATGGAAGTGTTGCATAGTAGGGTAGTTACTCTTTCTATACAACTACTACCGACTGAACTAATCATATATGCCAAATCCGTTCCAAATGATTTAATCACAGTATGTGGGCACACACATTACACGTTTATGTGTGGTTGGTTTCGGGAACACTAAAATATAGTTACCACATAAGATAGGAAACATAAATCAAAAATCTTATTTCAGATTTCTGTTAAATTTAATTCTACAAAATTGTGTAAATATATAAAATGTCTGAAGTGTAACTGTTATCTTGTTGCCATCACATTAATTTTATTTTTGTCCTAGGGTGAATGGATGGCTGTGAATTACATTCCATTTGGTGAAAAGGCTTTGACTATGGCCATAGAGTTGTACAGAATCACTGCTAGTGACATGTCTGTGATAAATGCCTGTGTCCTGCACAAAATTATTTGTGTAAGTAGCTCAGTATCCTGTTAGGTATATGATTTTTCTCTTAATTTGCCTCTTTAATGTGATGAGCTAAAATGCATATTTTTCATTAAATTTTATTATACTTCAATTTTTATCATCAACAAGAAAGAATTTATACTGGGTTTTAGTAATTTCATTGATTGAAAACAGGTCATAGATGATTTATTTTTCCGGGGGGGGGGGGGGGGGTTGCCAAGTACAAGAAAACAGGATCCAAAATATCTGCAACTGTTTCAACATTTAAAACTGGATCTCTGGGAGAGGGGTTGGCCCCCATTATCTATGCCCCCTGATTCCAGAAATTCAATTGCCCAATGATGATAATGATTACTACAGATGCACAATTCACTGTTTTTGCCTCTATAGTGAAGTTACATTGTTGTAGCTCCACTCACAAATAAGTAAGCACATGCAACAAAAGTAACTTTAATTATTTTTCTTCTAATAATGTCTAATAATGGAGTAACATCTTTGACCATTGCCCTGGAAAAATAAACACGAAACATTGTGAAATGATAATTATTATTATGAAAACAATTTATTTATTTATTTATTTTTTGTCACAGTTGCACTATTTAGAAGTTGGTAACTAGTTTCGGACCTGTTCGTTCATTTTCAAATCATATACCTTATTCCAATTGTAACAATACACTGCATGAAGCAAATGACTGATAAATTTCAATGTAATTATTTATTAACAGTGGACAACATACAGATTTTATGTCATTTGCTTCATGCAGTGTATTGTTACGTTTGGAATAAGGCCTATGGTTTGAAAATGGACGAACAAGTCCGTAACTTGTTACCGACTTCTAAGTAGTGCAACTGTGATGAAAAAATAAAAAATAAATGGTTTTCATTACATATCCAGTTACTGATCCTGCCCCATCTTCATTATGAATTTTCATAAAATTATTATTATAATATTAAAGGAAGGTGCATAACCTATTAATGAAACTATGTGTAGAGCATAACAAAATATTATTTTATGCCTTTTTGTTACCATTTGTACCATATTTTAGGAATTGATGTATGTGAAAACCATGGCTAAAATTGTATATAAATTTAATTGGTCATAATATTATTATGTTAATGATATTGAGAAGGGGGTGACATTTGGAGATTTTTTTTATGACATTTGTCATTTACTTTTTCTGCACAGGCATTGCATGTTCCACTGTCGATGAAGTATAGCTGTCCCTCTCCTACAACATGGAAGTTAGCTGTCACAGGTTTGTTAACTGTGCTTCAAATTGGTCTTCCACTGGCAAGAAAGCATCGTCAAGAATTTCAGCAGATGTGGCCTCAGCTTGCTGAAACCTTGGATAAATTTTTGTTTCCAACCAGGTAAGTTTTAGATGAGAAACTTATTTTTGCCACTAACATTAGTTAACTACATTGGTGCCATATCTCAGAGAGTTCATAATGTTGTTGTTTTACTGTCAGTTTACTTAAGTATGCACAGAAAGATACATTGGTACCATCTGGTCTCTGTTATGATCAGGATAATCAATATTACTTATTATGTTGAATCTATTTTACTTTTATGATGAAATGGTATTTTTATATAGACTGGCATTTAAGCCAGAAATGAATATAAATTTTGAAAAATTAAGCCTTCACAAGTGCACAGCTACAACAACAGAAAGCAAGTTTAACATAGGGTAAAAAAGTGAATCACTCAGCAAAAGAAACTATTGATAAATGCCTGGACCTATGTGAGAGCTGAGCAAACAATAGTTACTCACTCAGGAGAATCATTACTTTGCAATTTTTAATCTAGTCTCTTTGAGCCTGATCTACAGTAATTAAAGTGTCCTCCAACGCATATTTGCTATGTCCAAAATCTGTTTATTGAAGATAGTCATAGTAGTTAAATATGTTGAAATCAAATATTAATTATAAGAAAAAAGTGACCAATGATTTTATTTATGTTAGGCAACATTGCAAGACAATTATATTTAATTAAATTGTAGATAATATTGGTTAGAACCAAGCTACTTGTTATGAACAAATTTTATCACCTTACAGCCTTGTACTAAATTGGTTTTGACAATGTTCTTAGCTTCTTTTTTAATGTAATGATTTTTAAGTCCTTTATTTCTTGACTCCTGTCTCACACAGGATCTGTAAATTTCCTCACATAGATATTTTTACTGTTGTTAATTTGTAAAAATAAAAATACCAATTGTACTGAATTTGGTTGTAAATCAGTTAAGCTCAGTGGGTAATTATCAAATATATCATTCCAATAATGATATAGCTATTTTAGGGATTTCATGTTACAGTGTCATTGAGATTTATTTCCAATATAACTCCTTTCTTCTGAGTAACTTCCTTTATCCTCACAGTCTGCCCACTTGTACCATCAAAGTTCACCTCTGTAGTCCAGTGGACAGCATGGCAGATTGTCACGCAGGGGGCCTGGGTTTGATTCTCGATCGGATTGGAAATTTTCTTCACTCGGGGACTGGGTGTTGTGTTGTCCTCATCCTCATCAACATGCAATTCGCCCATGTGGTGTCACTTAATGCCTTTCGCCCGACAGGCTGAACATGATTGTAGCTGGAGTCTTTAATGGCCAAAATTGCCGCACAAAATCATCATTATGTACCATCCAGTCACTGAGATATATACCGGGTGATAAAAAAGTCAGTATAATTTGAAAACTTAATAAATCACAGAATAATGTAGATAGAGAGGTAAAAATTGACACACATTCTTGGAATGACATGGGGTTTTATTAGAAGGGAAAAAAAAAGTTTAAAAAACGTCCGACAGATGGGGCTTGTCTCATCAGAAAAGCAATAATTAGCATAACAAATTAAGACAAAGCAAAGATGATGATCTTTACAGGAAATTCTCAATATGTTCACCATCATTACTCAAAAATAGCTGTAGTCAATGAATAATGTTGTGAACAGCATTGTAAAGCATGTCCGGAGTTACGGTGAGGCATTGGCATCGTATGTTGTTTTTCAGCATCCCTAAAGATGTCGGTCGATCATGATACACTTGCGACTTATGGTAACCCCAAAGCCAATAATCACACAGACTGAGATCTGGGGACCTGGGAGGCCAAGCATGACGAAAGTGGTGGCTGAGCATCCTATCGTCACCAAATGATGTACGCAAGAGATCTTTCATGCGTCTAGCAATATGGGGTGGAGTACCGTTCTGCATAAAAATCGTATGTTCCAGCAGGTGTTTATCAGCCAGGCTGGGGATGATACGATTCTGTAACATATCGGTGTACCTCTCATCCATTACAGTAGCAGTTACAAAACCAGAATCACACAGTTCTTCGAAGAAAAAAGGCCTGATAACGGTAGATGTGGTAAATCCAACCCATAATGTGACTTTTTTGTCATGCAATGGAGTTTCCACAACAGTTCTAGAATTTTCAGTAGCCCAAATTCTGCAGTTGTGTGCGCATTGACAGACCCTCAGAGCATGAAATGAACTTCGTCAGTCCACAACACATTTCTCAACCAATCGTCATCTTCTGCCAACTTTTGAAATGCCCACACCGCACATGCCCTCCACTTCACTAAATCGCCAGGTAACAGTTCATGATGCTGATGGATTTTGTAATGATAGAATTGTAGGGTACGCCCAAGTGCCAACCAAACAGTAGTGTATGGAATGCCGGTGCGACGTGCAACTGTACGAGCGCTGACTTCCCCGTGCATAGACAAACCCACTACAGTCTCCAGTTCTTCCTGAACTGTCTCAGCAGCATTACGCATTGTGCTCGATTGGCCACTATGGAGTCTATCGTCTAAACAACCCGTGGCTTCAAACTTCGAAATCATTCTCGCCACAGCTGCACTTGTCAACGGACCTTTACCCGTTCGAATCCCCCCTTCCTATGGTGATAGAATCGTAATGCAATACAGCTTCACTAAAAGCCCCTTTTCAGGTAACGTCAACATGCTGTGACTGCTGATGCATCTGATTCTCTTTCTATCAGCTCCTTTTATACACGAGTTTTCATGCCCAGTCACTGTTGTTTTGCTGCCCAGCGCCATCTACCGAACATTTTTTGAACTTTTTTCCCCCCCTCTTCCCTAATAAACCCCATGTCATTCCAAGCATATGTGTAAATTTTTACCTCTCTATCTACATTATTCTGTAATTTATTAAGTATTCAAACTTTACTGACTTTTTGATCACCCAGTATATTCTTGTCAGCAAATTTTGTGACGTTCTGTATGATATTTTCTGCAGAAATGCATATTCAGGTGGAACATTAAAAGCTGCACTTTCATCGCTACTAGATAATTGTGGTTGCAGGGGGAGAAAGGCTTTTCATAACTTTTGATAGCAGAAGTGCTGCTGGAATATGTTAATACTGAAGGTAATCCATTTGCCACAGATATATGGTTTATTTGATGTTAATGAAATGACTTAAAAGTACATGAATGCACAGAAGTTACTGAAAGAGGAAAATTTAATTAGCTGCAATATCTCCACACTCCAGCACACCCATTTTCTCTCCCCAGCTTCCCCCTATCCTTCCCCAAACTACCCTATACATTTCCTAACTAGTAACTTGCCTCGTTGGGTAGCTTACATGCCTCAGTGATACAGATAAACTGTAGATGCAATAATATTACACTGGTTAAAACAATTAGGGGATCAGTTAAGGTATCTAGGTTCTGAAGTATTGTCATCGACAGAATGTACTCAAATGGTTTCACATCTTTGTCAGTTCTGCAGAGTGGAGACAACATTATGGCAACTGAGATAGTGGTAATAACAGAATGTTGCTGCATAGGGGTTTCACGTTGGCTTGTGTTTATTCTACCAAATAATTACACAAGCAGTTGGGTCCAGATAGTGTAGTCTGTGCGTAAGTAATGCAATGCAATGCAACAACAATGTGACTTACATGTGACTTACACCTGAAGCTATGATGTGGAGAGGCGTAGGAAGGTTGGAAGTGGGACAGACACAGAGGGAGGTGACTGCAGTTATTGCAGTATCCCATATTGTAATTTCCAGGACCTGGGCATGATTTCAGACAAGGAACTGTTAAAAGAAGGCAAGGCCATGGGTAACATCAGCAAGAGATGACCATTATCTCTGGTTAACAGCCTGTTGAGACAGGCTGAATGCAACTCAGCTGCAACAGGTTGTATAATATCAACTCAAACAGTCTGAAATCGTCTTCAGAAATGTGGCCTCTACACACGGGGGTCTATAGTGTGTCCCATTAAAACCAAGACACCCTGTAGCCTGCATAAACTGGACAGAGGACATTGGTATTGGAGTTATAATGAATGGTGTCAGGTTCTTTTTATAGATGAGTCAGGATTTTGTGTTCAGCTGGACAATTGACATTCCCTCATCTGAAGAGAACTTGGAACTCAGAACAATCCTGTTTATGTGCAGGAAACATAGCCATATCATGCTGGTGGGCGAATAGTGTTGGCAGGAGTCAGTATTGGCAAACATGCAATCCTTTACATCATTGAGAATAGCACTTTGACTGCTCATGGATATAAAGACGAGATCCTTCAACCTTTTGCTGTGCCCTACACTGGTGCTGTAGAAGATGGGTTCCTTCTGGTGGATGATAACGCCTGTCCCCACAGAGTTGCACTGATGAAAAACATGCTTGAAGCTGAGCGAATTAAACAAATGGAGTGGCCAGCTTGTTCACCGGACTTAAACCCAATTGAGCATGTCTGGGATGCACTTGGCACAATGGTTACAGAGCTGGAATTTGCACTCGTGGAAGAATGGTCAAATATCCCTCAAGATCTAATTGATAACCTCATACTGTCCATGCCACACACATGTGCAACTCTATTGGCCATCCAAGGTGATTGCACACCATATTAGAGGACAATGAGAATGATTTTTTCTCTATTACGGTAGCCCAATCGTGCCCTGTTGTAAGTAAACTCCGTGTCAACATCGACTAAAGAGTTGAGACAGCAAAATGTCATACTGTATACTCACAAATTACAATTGTAACCAATATCTGAATAAAATAAGTTACTGTATGTATATTGTGTATGATCTCACATGATCCCCAAACTGTTTTGAGTGGTGTAGAAAGGTATTTGTGGTGAGACCACAAAGAGGGTTAGTGCAATTTTTGTAATTTCAGAGGTGACACACTGGTTGAGTAACTGAACTGTCCGTGTAAAATTTGCCAAGATGGCCATGCTATATTGGTTCTGCAGTGAGGACATAGGCCAAGAGAAACTAGTCATTGTATTTCTTGAGAATTATGGTGTTGAGCTTTAAAAGACATTTCAAAGATAACTCTCTGATTTAGAAACCATGGCAGTGACTACTCAGGAGGAAGTAATTAGATAAAAAAATCTGGCATTTTGTTAAGAGGTTAAATTTTGATTCAGAACAGGATGGAAATTGCTAGCTGACTGAAAAAAATGTGTAATGGTTGCTTTCTTTGCCTTTCTGATGTTTGTATTTCCAATACTGTTCAAAGAACCCAGGATGAAGGTGAGGTTTCGTATCTTTATCCCTCATGTTGATCAGCTTATCCAGTCTTAATCATTTCAGTTCTCCATCGTTTTAAGTATAATGACTATAAATGCTTGAAATGTTAATGTCAGTCTTTAAAATGCATTTTTTACATGTTTGTAATAAATGTCTGTAATTTTTGCTCACTTGTGTTGTCACCATTTGCACCACTTTAATTGATCAGATTCTTTGGATCTACACTTTTTCAATATCAGCACAGCAAAAAAAGTCACCATATAAAGTAGCATCAAATGTGTTGCAATACACACAGAATATAAAAGAAACTTATGCTAGCACCTTCCCTGTTGTGTTCATTGTAACAAGTAATACAATAATGGCTGCACTATTTGGTTTCCTGATTAATGTATAAAATCACTGTCAGTGCTCATATATGTGATGTGACATACAGAGGTTGCGCATGATACCTTGGAACTTATTTTTCAGAGTCGATTCTCTCTCTCTCTCTCTCTCTCTCTCTCTCTCTCTCTCTCTCTCTCACTCACACACACACACACACACACACACACACACACACACACACACACACACAGTCTCCCTACTTATCACTCACCCATACATGATTAGCAGAGATTTATTTGTTCATGAGGTTACTTACTTTCTTCTTGCAAGGTTTCTTCTCATTTATGTCCTCATTTGCCCAAATTTAATGTTTTTCAGGATTATATTTTCAGAATAAAAGTTAATGGGGTGTTTATATTTCTGGTTTGCCTCTGTGCTACAACCACTGTAGATTCATTAAAAAATTAATGATTATTGTTTAAAATTTTAGTTTATATATGTATCATTGGATATACACACTACATTAGATCAAAATACATGGCTATACATTCGGCATTCATTTTCTCCTATTTTTAGTGAACAAAGGTACCACCCTCAGAGAGTGCAGTTAACTTATTCATCAATGAACATTTCTTTCCTTGACTTCATGTGATATTTGTGCACACCAGCGAAGGCAAATCACAAATCCCTCATCCACAAAGGTTCAATTTTTCCTTGTGTGTGTGTGTGTGTGTGTGTGTGTGTGTGTGTGTGTGTGTGTGTGTGTGGTGGGTGGGTGTTTTAGTTACCCTTACATACATCAGCAGTCCCCTTTTTATTCTTCGAACAGTTCAAATACAACTGACTGCATATTATACAGTTTAATGAGGATATGTTGCAGTGCCCCACAAAGATGATTGTTGAGCTGCAGAGAGGCATGTAAAAAAGACCATAACTGACACACAACTTAGTTTTCAACTGCAACATTTGTCTGAACGAACATACATTCATTCAAATAATTATACAGGCACAACTCACTAACATACAGCCATAATCTGTAACTGCTGCATTCCTTATGATGCCCCTGCCATGAGATCAACTTGACTTGTGATTGGAAGGTAGGGGGGAAGGGAAAGATGCAGGGCGAGGGTGGTGATAGATACACTAACGCTGCCTGATGGAGCATGACAGTGCTAGATTGGTAAAAAGAGATGCATCTTAGGAACACAGTTCGGAAAGGGGGAAGGGACAAACAGGAGGAGTAGTGATGGGGAAAAATAGTGCAGTCAGAGGGAAACGAGACAAGAAGAGGTTAGGACAGGGAGAGAGAACTGTTGGGTGTGGGCGATAGGTTACTGTAGGTTGAGGCCTGGTTGATTTCAGGACCAAAGAATGTATGACAAAATTAGTTGGGGGGGGGGGGGGAGATCCAGATGGCCCGGGTTCTAAATAACTACCTATCAGAAAGAATAAAGGCCACCACCGGACTGTGGTCAAAAGCACGATTAGACCACCCTGTGGCACAACATGCAGCTGAACACAACATTGTTTATTCAATGGCTGCTTCAGAACCCAGAGCATCAGGATTCCCCAACAGCTTTTCTGAACTGGTTGGTTTGGGAGTTAACCCTAGCATTACCAAGGTAACTTTTGTTACATGTAATACCAATAAGGAGAGGCCCAGAAAGAAGTGGCAATTTATTTTGCCATACTGGAAGTTTATTTAATTTTTATGCCACTACCACGCCTATAAATGCTTAGACATTATTTTTGTGAACTGGATAATAAAAATCTAATAATGGAAACTCTAGGTTAGAATTCAACAATATAATGAGGACAGTTTACAACTCACCCCAAAGATGTTACAATGAGCTGTGACAGGCGCACAAAAAAGAAAAGACACACACCTACAACACTTAAGCTATTAGTCATTGGCCTTCTTCAGAAAAAAAGAGCAATCACACAGACAGGCATACTTCGTAATCACACAACTGTCATCTCCGGCAATGAAAATAAAAATATTTGACTTCCTAATATGTTTGAACAACTATGCAAATGTTAGATTCATTTTAATTATTTAAAACCAAAGTCTCAACCACCTGGGCTTCTAAGGCCCACGGAGAATAAAATACAATAAATAAAATTTAATAAATTCTTATTGACAAATTATATAATCACTAATTTTTAAATGTTGTAATGAACAATTAGCTTTGATATCAAGTTCAAATATCAAAGGACATGGATACAATATATAAATATTGAGTCAACAGGCCTACAAAGCCTCCCCCACCCAAATTATAATGCTAGAGTCAACCTTACAGTAAATTTTCTGGTTCCAAAATTATCCAGGCCTCAACCTCCAGTAATCTATTGTCCTCACACACCTCAAAACCAACAGTTGATGTGCACACTCCTAAACTTCCACAATTCTTTCCTAATTCTCCATTGTCTGCACTATTTTCCCTCTTTCCTATTTTCACCTCTTTACTTCCCCTTTTCCGCTGACTCCCACTGTTCCTAAGCTACATCTCTTTTCCACCAATCTAGCATCTACATGCTTTTTTCAGCCAGTACTAGTGTATCTGTCCCCACCCTTCACCTTCATGTTCCATCCCCAGTTTGAGTTGTTCTCACTGCAGAGGCATTAGAGCACAGCAGCCGGAGATGGTCATATGTTGGTGACTTATGCTTGTGAAATTGTATGACTGTGTGGGTGTTCTGTTCTGAAAGCTTTGTGTGTGTGTTTTGTCTTTTTTATGAGCCCTCATCTTTGTGGCAATTATTGTTTGAGTTCCAACATGGACTTTTCTTTATTAGATAAATCTATATTATTGTATTGTGGTGTAGGCATTCCTTATTTGTGTACTGAATTTCTCTTGAACATTTCAAGTAACATTGCACAATACAACAACATTATTTTCTATAGACTGACTGTTATCCTCGTACTAAGAGAGTGAATGAGCCTGATTTGTCCCCTAAAAAATGTGCACTTTTTATGCTGTGTAGTAAACCTGTCCATGGAAATAGTGATTGTTATTCTGAGTTTCGTACAAGTCACTTCGTATACATATGTAATTTGATTTGTATTTTAATATAATTTAAAAGTAAATGGTATGACAATAAGATGTTTCTTTTAAGTTAAGCTACAGTAAGCTAGATGTAAGCTAGTTTAATTCATCTCTAATTTCCTCAGTGTCAGTGGGGCAGAAAATCTTGATCAAAGTCAAAGCAACTTTTTGTTTTGTTTTGCCTATTACAATTAGGAGCTTTTGCCACTGACCTGACCTGAGCTAAGCTTGCCTTGCAGCCACCTTGCGAGACGGTGTATCAGCTTCCACTGTTGTCAACACGTCACTACTACACGCGATTTGGAACGCCGCAGATCCGTTGGCAGTAGAGACTTGATTGTAAGCCGTTCAACGACAGTGTCGGTCCCTCGGCACGTAGTCACTACTGTTACGGGACTCACTGCTGGAGGGGCGCGCTGGACGTGAGTGGCCTTCACCTCTTCGCCACCGTGCCCGTCTGTCCTTCCGCATCAGTAATCTTCGTAATTTGCCTATCGGTGTGCCAGAGTAGCCGCATGCCTTACTGTATTTGGCATTTTATTTACACACCTTTTCCTCTCCCTGCACTTCTGCCACTCTCAACACTAATCTCTCTTGGCTGTGGCAATCTTGCCAGCTCAGTTGCAGTAGCAGGATTGTCGATTAGCTGGTGGTTGTCTAGGATTTTGCAGTTCTCGAGTTCCCTGCCCACGTATGATCGTCAGTTGGCCAGGCAGTCCCATCAATATTATCGATTGCAACAGAGACCTCTTTTGACACTGAGAGTTTGTTAAAGATTAACACTGAATGATGTCGGATTGCCATTTAGTCGCAACCTGTTCAATAATATAATTATCTATTTTTTAATCTAATATTGGCATTGTTCATAGCTGTTTTCAGTTAATGTTGTTATTAGAGGTTTCTGTGACTTTGGAAGTCTTCACCATGAGATGAGATTTTAAAGCATTTTAAACTCCGTGAACTGAGGAAAAGAAAGTGTCAAAACAAAAAAAAAATCTGAGAGCTATGTATTATTTTATATTCAATTTGGAAGCTTTTTTTCTGAAAAGTTAATTTTGCTTGATTTTGCTAATCTTCAAAACTGCTTACAGCTGATTGTTTTAAACCTATGTGGTTCTTTTCTTCATCTATGCCAAGTGTTTAGGGTTGGGATGAGGAATTGGAAGAACCGTTTGACATAACAATGTAAGTCGGATGCCTAGAAGAAAAAATTGTTTAAATTAACAACAGTAAACAGAGATATCTTTCTATAATGAAATACAAAGCAAAAAATTTGCATTTTGAAAACTGTGTCGGAGGAAAAACAGAAATCTTCTAAATGCATTCTGTATGTTTTACAGTCTGGCTCGAAAGTCTTGTACACCCCCCCCCCTCCCGTTTTTATTTCCGTGTCATAGTAGATGTGTGGCAAACACTGGTATTTCAAATGCAAGCTTATTCAGTGATTCAAAACATTGGTACAGGCACCATCATTGTCGCAGCATAATATAATTCCTTGTCAGGTCCTATGTGAAATTTTCTGAAGTGTAGTAGTGAGATGTCTTTGAGTGTTTCCCTAATAGCTTGTTTCATTTCATTAGTTGTTTAGTATCATTTTGAAGTGTGCAGCTTAATTATTTCCCATATTGAATTGTCATGAGATGTCAGATTTGAACTCTTCGAATGCCACTTTATTGGTGCTGACAGATACACGGATCCTCTTCTGCAGTAACACTTCATCCAAGAATTCTCAAACATGGAGAGCATAGTGGGCATGAGGTCCATCTTTTTGAAGCCAATTGTCACCATGGATGTTCAGTTTCCAAAGCTCTGTAATTATCCATTAATGCAACATTTCCAAGCAAGAATTTTATTGATTGCACTGTCAAAGAAATACAGCCCTGTGAGCTGCTTACTGGAGATTTCAACCCAGATCATAATAGGTGGGTGATTATTCTTTAACTCTTCATAATAATGTGGATCTTCTTTACTCCAGAAAAGTACCCCAATGCTAACAAGATTGATAAATTGCTCATTTGCCTGAGGAGAAGAAAATTTTACCCCACTGTGGGAAATTCACAAACAAATTGAGCAATCTTGAGTGAGCCTCGTGTCTTCATTGCATGTTCTCATCACTTAACTCATTTAAAATTCTGTCCTAAAATATTTTAATTGAGATTTTTTCTTCTTTTTTTTCAGCATAGTTGTTTCTTGGAATTCAAAGTTTTCTGAATTTATGGATCACCTCTTTGCAGAATCTGCCACTGCTGCATGTGTTTGTTTTGTTGATAGCTAACCTGTCCTCTTCCATCCAGAATGGATCTACTTATGAAGAGTTAGTTGCAAACACAGTATCCTTCAGGTTGCTGGAGCTTATTTATGGAACTGTGGCGCAAAATCCCATTGCGCATTTCTTAAGATTTTACTGATGTGTTTATGTTCCTGAGGCCCTGCACTTGTCTGAACATGTTTATCCTTACTGTAGGCACTTGTTTCCACCATCTGAAAAGAATGAAAAGAGATATCTATTGTAAATATACATCATGACCAAAACAGAGAGGGGTGACAGGACTTTCAGACCTTACTGTAGACCTGCATCTGTATTCCGCACATTGGCATATGGTGTGTGACAGAGAGGATACAAAGTGTGGCAGTATTAATTTCTTGCATTGCCCTGAGGTACACATATAGACTTCCACTACCTCTCTTTGTTAGCCTGCATTTATCTAATTTTATCATTGTGGCCCTTATGAGAGATTATTTTACAGGATGTGATATTGTATGCAGGCACTCGGAATTTTGTGAATAATGCTTCCAGTGATGCCTAATGTCTTATTTGTAGTGTCCTTTATTGAGGTTTGTTGAATATATGAGTGACACATTCATGCTGGTTAAACAAACCAATCTTCAGATTGTTGACTGCTTTACCTTAAACAAATCTATGATGAATCAGAATGCTATTCTTTGAATCATTTCTCTCTCTCTCTCTCTCTCCTGTTAATTCAACTTTATAAAGATTGCAGACTGACAAATAATACTCTAGGATTTTTAAACAAATCCTTAATGCACATATTCCATTAGAATTCTTTAAGCGAATATTAATTGGGGAGCTGCCTTCTTCTTTGATTTATGTGGCTGTTTCACCTTAAATTGCTCTTAAGTCACTCTAGTTGGTAGAAGGTTGTGTATGATGCTGGAAATGGTAAAATAAACTAAATGATTGACTAAATATTGTGACTGGGAGACAGTTACTCAGTTACTATAGTGAGCTCAGATATGGTTGTAGAAAAGAGAGAAGAAAGATAGAAAAGCACTTATCACTGCTGCTTATGCTGATGCTGTTATTCATGTTGCTGCTGCCGCCGCCTTCGCTACTCTTGTTGTTGTTGTTGTTTGTTGTTGTTGTTGTTGTTGTTGTCAGTGGCTTGTGAATCGCATGAGCATACTTTTAATTTTGTAGGACTTATACTTCCTATTTTTCTGTTCTGCTCTGAAAGATGGGGCATCTAATTTCTGGGCAGTATTCAGAAATTCGAAAATATTGTATTATTTACTTTCCATTAATTACACGAGGTACACATTTATGCATTTGTTATAATTTTCTCTTTCCACCTCTTTATAAATCAGTGTAGTATGTACTCGTGGCTTTCATCTATAGATAACCAAATAAATCCTCTTGAGCTTAGAGAGGTGGTGAAATAATACAGCATAAGATCAATATATAATCAGCACAATCAAATCTTGAATCCTGCTTTTGCTGGTTTATAACTCATACATTTTATTTTTAATTATGTTTTGAGTATGAAATCATCCCATTAGAAAAACTACATTCATTTACTTCTGTAGTTCTTTCATATATGTGGTTGATGAAACTGTGTGGTAGTATCAACCACATAGCTCATGACAAGATTTAATCTTTCATTAATTTTGTACAAAATTATGACATTTCTTTTCAGTTTTAATTGCAAAGCAAAACTGCATAAAATGATTATTATTTTCTTAGCAACACAATTTTCTCTGTTCAAAGAGTAATATCAGTACTATAATGGCATTTCTTATGAGTTACTTCAAATTCCTTGATTCTGTTTCACTCTCAGGCAATCAAATAAAAATTTTTCTAAAGTATGATGTGAAAATGCCACAGATCTGATTATTTCTATAAAATAGTGATCCAACCATGACAATTTGCCTTATTGTGAACAACAAGATTAACATATGTGGAAAATACTTACAACAGTTTTTAATCTAACTTACTACTACATGGAAATGTGGCATCAGGTTCTGTGAATTACAGATTTAAAGAAGAGCTACATCATATCATATGAGGTTGTATGAATGTTCAAAGAATTTTCTATGATGTTAATCTTTCATATAGGTGAGAATTATCATATTCAGAAGTTCATTTTATATCTTGAATTTTTGTGATTATTCTCATGTTGCTGTAAGCTGCAAGAGTCTTTCTGGCTTTTGGTGATACAAGATATTATTAAAGCAAACATTGCCGTTGATATATTGGGGACATTTTTGTGATACTCATTCACCACTAACATCTTGCCCAACCTGTTTCACCCCAATCCTAACCAATCTGTAAGCAGTATTGCAAATGTATGCATGTGCATTTTAATGGTGTATTTTTTTTCTTTGGAAGTATGAATTACATATCTTGTAGAGCCTCCTTGTTTTTTGACAGTAATTGATGTCTTGTCTTTACGTGTTGTCATTGCCTAAGAGATATACATCAAATTAACCTGTATCATTTCTTCTGTTCAAAAGGAAATATTTCCACCATCTTGGTTTTAGACATAATGATAGGGGAAGCATCACTTCATCTATAAAAAAGTCTGCTTGCTTTCTTGCATGAATCTGGGGGCAAAATCTTGCATACATGAATAAGGTTTTAAATTTTTTATGGAGAGAAAGATTTGCTGCCTACAAATTTAGTAAATACAGAACACATCTTGGGCTAAAAAATTATTTAGCAATTAGTTCTCTTGGCTATACTTCCAGTTACATGGAGGCCTTTGAAATGAAATAAACTATATTTTTTATCTTTTTTTATTTTGTGAACCCCTAGTTTTTATGCAATGATATCATTGTTCAAACAGAAATGCTAACCATTTTATAATGCACTGTAATTATTCATTTACAACTACTGTGCTTAATTACACACATAACTGTATACTTTGTTAGCAAGTCTCATAAGATATTATGTGATAAATGATTGAAAATTGATTTATTTAGTGTAAAATAAACATCCAACAAGGAGATCATAAGCTAATTTTTCTATTGCAGAATCCAAATTTATGAAGAACATACACAAATTATTGACAAATTTATTAGAAATGCTTTTGTGAGTTTAACATTTCCTGTTTCAACATCTAGTTTTTCAAACTGTAATATTTATCCACTCAATCCAAGAAATTTCATTAATATTGGAGCTTATTGCTCCATTGGTCCATAGAGATACTTGGGTTTCATTTCTCGGGCATCTTACATACTTATAGTAAAGCTCTTCCTGTCTCCTTTAAAATTCTACTGTGGTATGACTGTGCATATCAGACTATTCTGAGATATTAGTACAGGTAAGGACATCATGAAACAGTGCGAAGTTCTGGAAGCATCTGTATCCAGAGGTATGGGGAAAATGAAAAGAGAAATAATGGGGTGAAAATTCTTACTCGGGGAATAGCTTCAGTGTTTGCGTAATTCTTATATAAACAGTCCACATATTCATTCTGATGTTTTTTCACTTTCTTACATAGTTATACAAAAGTATGTTGTTATTTTAAAACAAAAATTTTTGAAGACCTGTGCACATTTATATAATATTCATCTTACAGTTAATACTGGAGATAGTTTTGATCAATCAAAGCATTCCATGTCAAGAGTTGTTTGCATTGGGTAGTTACAAAATTGCTGAGATTAGAGTGTCTACTGATTGATGTACTGACTGTTAGCTTTTTTTCTCTGAGTCTTTAACCAACATTCATTCAACAATTTTCTAGATTTCAGACACCTTGACCAACGAGGTATGAGGTGAGCCTAGTTGTTATCAATGCCCTCTTTTCAATCATGTTGCTTGTATGAAGGAAACACACCAAGGTTCCTGAAATGTAAGCACCAAAACACCAATGTGCATTGAGCAAGAGAGGTAGTAGTTTGAAGGACGGGGAAAACAAATAAGTTGATTCCAGACATGTTACACACAGTGATCAGTCTAAGTGAATGATCACTGATATCAGAGAAATTTTCGTATCTTCAAACAGGAGGGAATTTGGCTATCATGCCCAGAACTTCGTGTATGAAGGCTGCTGATGCAACACTGAAGTGGCCATCTGTTAGAAAGATGAGACAATATCACTGAGGCAGACAGAATATTGCATTGAGCAAAACTTCCAACTTTCAGCATGCAAAATGAGTTATAAGCTTCATATTCACAAAATATTTGACTTCAACAGCGAATGGGCAAAGCTGAAAATGTGTACCCAGCCAGGACTCGAACCCAGGACTCCTGCTTTCTAGGCAGTTGCGCTGACCACTACACCACTGGGGACACACTGATCATGGCACCTGCAAGGACTATCTAAGCACGTCCCATGTCAGACTCAAATTTATAAGCTGTCAAGCACCTTAGTGTTGGCAAGGACCATATTGGTACTGCCTGCTGACAAGGAAAATGCAACATTTGTAATCAGGATTGGTCATAAACAGGCAATGTGTGACCTATTAGATCCACCATAGCAGATTATGTGGGGGAGGAATCGGTTAATCAAGGATTCTTCCCTCTCTGTGGCTGTACAGTGTAACATGCACAGTACAAATGGTTTACAATCGCAGCTGTAAGAGTTCTAAAATAAAAAAATAAAAATGATAAAACAAATTGTAAGTGCTCCCCTGTGTACAAACTAGCATATCAGCACATGCGTGAAGAACATGGGTAATTTCATTGAGAAGCTGAAGGAACTGAAAAGTGAAGCAGATGACATACAGGTCAGTTGTGATACTGTTTTCTATTTAGCAAAGTGCCACACTCTATAGCTTATTGATTCATTTTTTTCTACAGAACATCTGCAAGTTCTATCATTCTTATCTTTCCATGAGCTACTTTTTTTAGAGTAGTGATTTTTCGAAACATCTTGAATCATTGTCTTGGGTAGTCCATTTAATACGGTGGTTGGCAACATCTTCATGCAGTATTTCAAAACACATGTACTAGAGTTGGCACTTCATAAACCTAAAAAAGAAATTAATTTAACAAATATTGGCTGAAGAACACAGGACAGAAACCAATACCAGTAAATTTGCCTAGTTGACCATGGATGGATGGAAATGAGATCTTTAACCTGAATATTGGTAAGAGAAATAGTAATTTCCATGGTAATTAAGAGTTGGAATGCAAACACTCTGCCAATATAATCTACTTCACAAACTCAAATAGTAATTTAGACATATTAGGCAAAATAATAAAAGTAGAATGAACATTCATTGATTGAAACAAGCAGAGGCAAATGTGTCAACATATATCTTAAGTTTGCATGAATTATTATTATTATCACACAGTAACATGATAGCTGTTTTGTACCATAGGCCACTACATAGAAATTATATTAACACCTTTGTATGCATGTAAGTTGGTTTGTAAGATAGGACTATTCTTGTCTACCAAGAAGCCTGTCATTTCTCTTATGTCTCATTACAGATTACACCATTGAAATGTCGTTCATGTTCTCTGTGTGTGGTTTAAATAAACTGGCTATCTACATCTGTTATTTTGTCTGTTTCTGAATATTCCCTTGTGGATATTGCATTCTTTCCTCATCGAGCCAGGTCTATCACATCAAGGTAGTGTTCTTACCCAGATTGAAAAATTGTCTTTCTTCACAGTAACAAAAGGGTTATTGCTTTTTAATGTTTTATGACTAAATATGATTGTCTTTTTGAAAGGAAGGGAGGAAGCTTAGGGTTTAACATCCCGTCGACAGCATGGTCATTCGAGACTGTGTCTTTTTAGAAGTGGCACCAGGTGGTTTGTTCCCTATTGAAGTGGAGCAAAGACCATTTAGTTTTACATTCTTCACAGCCTTTTTTTTTTTTTCTATATTACTCTAGGTATATGCTGGCACTGGGCAGTTCCTTCCCAAAATCTTCTTCATATAAGAACACTGAGGTCAATGAGACAGACTTATATTTTTTAATTTTCCTTGAGCCAAATTAAGTGCTATACAGGTGGTCCATTCTGTTAGCAAAACTTCTTTAAACTGCTTCTCTTTTCAACTATAAGGCTGAAATCACCTGAAAACCAAGGCATGTATTCCTTTTCTTCTTGCACTTTCACCTCATTATGGGATATTGTTTCTTTCTGTCACCGAAAATTCAATTATATCATGATTTTAAACATTGTGTTTCAGCCAGAATTCTCAACAGTTATTTTAGAACCACACCTTGAATACATCCCACTTTTCCTTTATTCTTTTCTCCATTATGATGAATGAGATATTAATTGCTTCCCTGGTATTTTCACTTTTTTCATATTTACTTAGCAAAGGGCACCTTGTACTATTAGTTTTCTTTTCCTTTTGTCATTCACGCCCAAACAGAGTGGAGGGAAAGACCACAACATATATACCATTGTACAAGCCTCAGTTTCTCTATCTCTGTAGTCCTCACACTGAAGTGTAACTTGGTGGCAGTAAAAATATTGAGTAGTCATCTTCATATGCCTGGCCTTTAAATGTTCTCAGTAGTGTTCCTAATAAAGAATGTCTTCTTCCCTCCAGGGATTCCCATTTGAGTTTAGGAAGCTTCTCCACAATACTTGTGTGTTGATTGAGCCTAACAGCAACAACTCTGACAGCTCAAATGTGAATTGCTATCATGTTTTCCTTTTAAAATGATCCAGTAGCGTTCCCAAACACTTGAACAGTACACAAAAATGAATTGCACTTGTGTTCTATAGGTGGTCTCCTTTGCAGATGATCCCCATCTTTCCAAAATTCTCCTAATTAACTGAAGTTAATCATTCTCCACGAAAGTCCTTACAAACTCGCTACATTTCATATTGATACAAAATGTTCCACGAAGACATTTCATTGGACTGACTGTATTATGCAGCACATTACTAGTACTGTATTTGAACGCTATGGAATTGTTTTTCATACTCGTCTGTATTATCTCACATTCTTATACATGAAGAACTAGCTGCCATTCATCATACCAACTGCAAGTTTCATGAAGGTCATATTGTATCCTACTAGTGTGTCTCAGTGAAGACACCTTCCCATAAACCACAGCATCATCAGAAAACAGCTGCAAATTGCTGCTCACCCCATCAGTTACGTCATTTAAATAGATAAAAAAATTAATTATTAACATCACACTTCCCTGGGCATTCGTGGCATTACACTTGTTTGAGGAATACTTATCTTTCATTTAGGAATTTTTTAGAATACTTTGAACATTTACTGTTACTATTTTGAACGTGGCTTGATTTGACTATCAGCTGGTTGAAAGGAGTCTACATCTACATACATACTCCACAATCCACTGTAAGGTGCGTGGCGGAGGGTACACTGTACCACTACTAGGCATTTCCTTTATGATTCCACTCTCAAATAGAACGAGGAAAAAAAGAATGCTTATATGCCTCCGTACGTGCCCTAATTTCTCTTATCTTGTCTTTGTGATCACTACGCGAAATGTAAGTAGACGGCAGCAAGATTGTACTACACTCGGCTTCAAATTCCGGTCCTCTAAATTTCCTCAACAGAAATTCACGAAAAGAACATCGCCTTCCCTCCAGCGATCCCCAATTGAGTTGCCGGAGCATTTCCGTGACACTCGCGCGTTGGTCGAACCTAACAGTAACAAACCTAGCTGCTTACCTCTGAACTGCTTCTATGTCTTCCTTTAAATTGATCTGCTGTGGGTCCCAAACACTTGAGCAAGACTCAAGACGTGGTTGTACAAGCGTTTATACACGGTCTCCTTCACAGGTGAAGTACATCTTCCCAAAATTCTCCCAATGAACCGAAGTCAGCTGTCCGCCTTACTCACAGCTGTCCTTACATGTTTGTTCTATTTCATATTTCTTTGAAATGTTATGCCTAGATATTTGAACAATGTGACTGTATCAAGAAGCTCACTACTAATACTGTATTCGAACATTATGGGATTGTTTTTCCTACTCATGCGCATCACCTTACATTTTTCTACATTGAGAGCTAGCTGCCAGTCTTCGCACCAACTAGAAACTTTGTCTAAGTCGTCCTGTATGCTATTACAGACAGTTAAAGATGACACCCTCCCATACACCACAGCATCATCAGCAAACAGCCGCAAATTACAACATACTCTGTCCATCAGATCATTTATATAGATAGAAAATAATAGCGGTCGTATCACACTCCCCTGGGGCACGCCTGACGATACACTCGTCTCTGATGAACACTCGCCGTCAAGAACAACATACTGCGCTCTATTTCTTAGGAAGTCTTCCAGCCAGTCACAAATCTGTGACCCTATTCCATAAGCTCGTATCTTCGTTAGCAGTCTGCAGTGTGGCACCGCATCGAATGCCTTTTTGAAGTTGAGAAAAACACAATCCGCCTATTGCCCTTCATCCATGGCTCGCAAGGTGTCATGTGAGAAAAGGGCAAGCCGAGTTTCACATGAATGATGTTTCCTAAACCCATGCTGAGTCATAGAAAGAAGCTTTTCCGTTTCAAGGAAAGTTACTATATCTGAACTGAGAATATGCTCCAAAATTCTACATGAAACTGATGTCAACAATATTGGCATGTAATTGTGTGGGTCAGTTCTCTTGCCTTTCTTATAAATGGGAGTCACCTGCACTTTTTTCCATTCACTAGGAACTTTGCGCTGAATTAAAGATTTGCGATAAATGCAAGCTAAGTAGGTGGCCAATGCCGCAGAATACTCTGTAAAACCGAACTGGTATTCCATCCGGACCAGCAGCCTTTTTCGTATTTAGCTCTCTCAGCTGCTTCTCTACACTGGAAATACCTATTACTATGTCCTCCATTTCGGAATTGGTATGTTGATCAAATGATGGTACATTTGTGCGGTCCTCCTGCGTAAAAGATTTCTTAAAGGTTAAGTTTAGAACTTCATCTTTTAGTTTTCTTTCTTCTATGACTGGACAGTGGGCTTTGACCCATTTATCGATTTTACATAGGACCAGAATTTTTTTTGGGTTCTCGGAAAGATTTTTTAGTAAGGTATGGCTGTGGTAAATATTGTATGCTTCACGCATCGATCTTTTTATAGACACACGAATCTCTACTAACGTTTACCTGTCATCATTTGAGCGTTCTTTTTGAATCGAGAGTGCAATAGTCTCTGCTTTCTCAGCAGCTTTCTAACATTATTATTATTCCACAATGGATCTTTTCCATCCTTAATCGTCTTTACTGGCACATATTTCTCTAACCCTTTATTTTCAATGCACTTAAATTTAGTCCACAATTCCTCTACATCCATAGTCCCAGAATTCAACGATGCCCATTCATTTTCTAAGTGCCATCCTAACATTTGCTTATCGGCTTTTCCCAACAAAAACATGCTCCTAGCCTTCTTGATTGGTATATGAATTTTGGTCACCATCGACGCTATGACGATATCATGATCACTAATTCCTGTCTCTACACAGACATTGTTAATAAGGTCAGGCCTGTTCGTGGATATAAGGTCTAAAATATTTCCATTGCGCATGGGTTGCCGGTTTAACTGCTCAAGACAGTCTGTCTAAAACCATAACACATTTGTTGTATCTGAAGACGGCAGTACCTAAAGTTATAATTCATTTTTTCACATTTCTGAAGGACATTTATAAATTTATTATAGTGTTAACATATCTGTGAAAGATGTTGGTAGACGACAGCCACATAAATATGAGCAGTAGGCTCTTTGGGCATGCGCAGAGGAAATGTGCATGGTGACTGAAAGAGGTCTGGTATATTGGTGCCAGGGAGCAGCGGTGGTGTGGAGGAAGGTCGGAGGGTGTCAGCGAGGCAGGAGGCCCACGGTCGGAACGTGGTCAGTCATAGCAGATAGGCTGAGTGTAAACAGTGAATAGTTTGTGTGTAGACAGAGTGAAGGAAGGCAGTGGTCAGTTAAAGGAAGTGGCGAGTTGCCAGTTGGAGTTTGCTAGTTGCGAGTGGCAGTCGCCGTTATGTATAGTGTCGTGGAGTAATACTACGAGGGAGCAGTTTGTGAAGTACAGGATACTTGTTTACAACTGTACCGGCACGGCGCACTGAGCCTCTGTTGCATATTTTCCTGTTGGAAGGAAGTAACGCCCCAGGAAGAGAGATACTGATTACCTATTTTCAGACGCAACAGACTAAGTCCAGTATTGATGAGAATTGTATGGCATATGTATTACAAAGAGAGCAAGGTAATTTTAAAATTAATGTTCAATAATAATTAGTATTCTTGTTCACAGCAAGTGTCGATTTGGTAGATTTGATTTTTTCCTTCTTATTTCCATGAGTAAAGCATAAAGTATTTCCGCTAATTCCCAATTTTATAAGTTTTAAGCAGCCAACCCTAGTTATGTCAAACTATTAGGATTTCACGAATTTTCCACCTGCAGAAAGACATAGCTGACGTGTTTGCTGATTCTGATTGAATTTCGAAATGCATTTTTTTTTTATAGGAACTTTTATATAGCATGGAAGTAACGGTTTTTGTTTATTAGTGAAACAGTCTTAAATCAGCTTGTGTAGAAAATAATCCACTGAACAGAGAATAATTTTCAATGCCTTTCCTCCCCCATAGTTATGAGAAATTAATTAAACTCCACAGCATCCCCAGTTCAACCACATACACGTAATTGAACCACTTGTCTTAATGTTTACTCATTTCCATTGTGCATAGGCTAATAGAAGAATTCTATAGTGTCATACCCACATGAAAACACCTGATCGCTTAACCACCCACACAGATAAACAAAACTAGACAGACCCCTTTCATGGTTACTGGCGAATGTTCCTCAGAACATCACAAACTCTGCTACAAGTACTCTGCAAGTGCACAAGATAATCAGAATTACTACAATCAGTGGGAAGTTTATGAACTAGAAGATTATTCATATTGCTCTGTGTATTTAATTGAAAATACCACTAACCCCATTTTCTGTACTGTAAACATGGCAGTGCATTAGTTAATCATGGACATGTTACTACCACTCAACTAATAACTCTAGGTAAGCTTCTAAACAGCTAAAAAGCATTTATATGAACACAACAGTAAACTATTCAAATTTATTGATTTTCCAATATTAAATTCATAATTTTTAATTTTTTCATTTCGTGGTATGACCATCTCATCCACTAATTATACCCAGTTCCTCCTTGCTGGTGTACTGAAATAAAGCAAATGATGGAAGAAATCAAATGTGATGTTTAGAAAGCTTACTGCAGTACAACCTTGTGCACATGCCCTGACACACTGGAGTTAAGAACTGCATCTGCTAACTTTGTTCTACTGCTAGATGGCTATGCAAATACTGTTCATGGCAGATCATCGAGCACCCGTAAACAACGTCACAAAAGATGGTGCGAACTGTCTGTCTTTTGTGTCACAACATGTTTAGTCGCATCAACTGTGTGTTGGGAAAAAAGAAAATTGCACTGGCTTGTTTTACGGCCCACTTTAGATTTGCCTGTAGTTTTATAATATTTGCAAACATTTTGCACACAAATAATGAAAATATAAATAATAAAAAATGATGGACAATATGATTACTAATCTTCTATTGTGACAATATCTATGCACCCAACACGTAATATTCTTTCTGACCGTATTTTAAACAGCCAGCTAAAATTATTTGATATTTGGGTATAGCTTTGACAAATATACTCTTTTTTGAACTTTTACTTCTTTAAACTGTTATTTTAATATCTATCCCACATTTTCATTATCACTTACTTTACTCATCTTTGGGAATGACCTTATTGTATAAATAGGATAGATGCCAAGATCGCAATTTTTATTTAATTTATTCAAGATGTTTGGTTCCAACACTCTATGGTGTCATCATCTAATTAAACTGTTAATTATAGTCCTCCACATGAAAGATGGTAGGTGTACTGGATAATAGATATGTAAAAAATAATGTGCTCATGGATAGATATAAAATGGATGGCTGGTCAAAATTAAAACAGTAAAATATACATAAAATAATAACCACCGTAGTGCACATGTCTGGTTAGTTCTATGGAGGTGCTCAACCTTTTGGCGTTCGGAAATCAGTCACATGACATCCCTCGCCTGAAACTCTGTTTTGTATACGCCATCTTGCTTTCTGTCACTTCAAAGCAATGGCGCACTGAAAATTATCAAAAACAGATCATTAGGACAATGAATTACAATCTAATGTCTAAAAATGCCATGTTAGCACATAACACCTGACATCAATGGTACAAGAATTACGGATTACTCTCATGGCTGTTTGGTGTAGTGTAATGGGCAGCAAATTAGTTTTTGATGCACAAACATCATAGGTGGTGGACTGAAACTTGCCAGGCGCGGTGGCTCAGAGCACTCGGTCATAGGGTTGCTAGCATCGTAGCTCAGCGTGCTGTCAGTCAGTGTGCTTGACGCCCTCTGTAATGAAAAATCTGAGTCAAAGATGAAATGATCAAAATTAAACAAAATAAACCAATGTCCACAAAGGACTGATCAAACCGAAGAACCAGAGAAAAAAAGAAAGAGGGCTCGACGCCATTTGTAATAAGAAAACTGTGCAATATTCTCAACAAACAAAACAGGACGAACATGAACAAACGACCAAAAAACATTGATCTACCTGAAGAAGAAACAAATATAAATAAATAAAAACCTGCCACTGGAATTTTTTTTTATCCCCCCCCCCAATCTTATTTCCTGAGAATTGAACACAAATATCTCCTACAAGATTCTCAGAGTTGTTCAAAGGTAACAGCGTTTTCTATGAAAAGTGCATTTGTTCTATTTTGTGAACATATCATGAAATACATACCAACAAATTGCAAACATAGACTTCTTCATCACATGTACACAAACGGGGGAGATAATTTTAGAATGACTGTTGTAAATGACATTATGATAATATTAACTTTGTACAGAGATTAAGTACTAGAGCTTTGTTGAATTTGGTGTAAACACACTTATTCCATTTGTTGTTTTAGCTGTAAAAGAAAATGTATTCACAGTTTGAAACAGAATATTTCCTTCTTATTTTACCACAGAACAAAGTAACATGAACAAAGTAATATCTGAACTACAGAAAAAGTAATACAATTATGTTAAGAGTCCATAGCAACCAAGCCAAAGATAAACATTTTAGTGGATGCATTGAGTCTAATTAATGACTTTCAACATATTCCATAAATAGCAAATAATTCCTTGGGGACCGCAGTGGAGTAGCCGAGCGGTCTAAAGCGTCTCGCTGCAGAGTGCATGGTTGCTTGCCATGGAGGTTCGAGTCCTCCCTAGGGCATGGGTGTGTGTTTGTCCGTAGGTTAGTTTACCTAGGTTTAAGTAGTTTGTAAGCTATGGACTGATGACGACGCAGTTTGGTCCGATAGATTTACAAACATTTGAATTCCTTGGGGGGGTGGGGAACAGGTTATTTATTGCAATATATGCATTTTCCTTCCATTTCATTAAGGACCAAAAGTTGCCACAGAAATCTATGACTCCATTTATATATGAAACTACCAGTATCTGCACATTGTTTAGAATATTCATTATCACAGTATCTTCCCCGTTGTTGTGCAAATGCTTCATAAGACCAGTGTTAAATTCGTTGTTACGTATTTCATGGCATATTCACTAAATAGAACAAACACACATTTTAGAGGGACTACCCTTACATCTACACAACTCTAAACATTGCAAGAGATAGCTCTATTTAATAAGAGTGCCTAGAAACCCTTTTAGGAACCAAAGCGGGGGGGGGGGGGGGGGATGGTACTGTGAACCACATGCATCACAACGTAAAGCACTACCCACTATACCACAGCAAACAACTACATCATTTTCCATTAATTCTAGTACTATTGCTGACAGTTGCTAGCAGCTAAAGTGACACTACATTATAACTTATCGTACTATGAATGACATGCTTTTGTTAATTCTTCAGTGTGCCACTGCTTTGAAATGACAATGCGTAAGTTATAGTAAAAAAATCATAAAATACAGGAAGCAATATGGCGTATGCCAGAGAGAGTTCTGGGCGAGGAATGTCACATGACATCTCTGAATGCCTGGTTTACGTAAAAACTATTGGCAGTGTCAAATCACTGTTATTTTTGCACATATCTCTGTAATAGTGTGAGTTATGAAAAAAACATAACAGAGCAAAGTTGTAGAAAACTTTCTTCTGTACAAATTCAGTTATTCAGCTTCTGTGTCAGATAAACAGTTTGTTTGTAATTACAATTACATTACAAACGGCTTTTTTTAGTGTTACTGGTTTATGGTTTTTCCAAATAATTTGTAAAAGGCAGGTTCCAATCTCTGGTGGCGAACTATTATGTGTGTAAAATTTGGTGCCAATCAGTTGAACCTAAAAAGCGGGAACAAGTTACAGGCAGACAGACAGACATCATAAATCACTGTTATTTTTTCAAATATCTCTGAAATGATCTAAAATATGAAAAAAAAAAAAAAAAAAGCAAAAAATCCATGAGAGAGCGAAGTTGTAGAGAATTTTCTCCTCTAATAATTTGTTTGTTCAATTTTCGATTCAGGTGTATGGTTAAGCCGTTATCTTCATTTAAATTTTGAGCTGTCAAAAGGCGATCACAAAGGACCACTTTTAGTGTTACTATCGTAACCTAAAGTGGACCAAAAGGAGAAAGTAAAGCAAGACATTGAGTAAGAATGTAGAATAGAGTTAACCTTACTAGGAAGTAACATAGAGTTGCAAAATTTTTATTGTTGATCTTATGGGGTTTTTCCACAGGGGCTATATATTTATGGTGTAAAATCATGAAAAATGTAAAATCAGAGTTCCACTGTATATCTCTGTGTTAAAACCATCATGCAAGAGCCAAGGACTTACTTGCACTCACAAGGAAAGTCCTTGGGCTCGAACAAACACATATACACCAAAATCGTATGATAGATAATGTAAAGATCCCTTATTGCACTAGTGATACTCCCGCATCTGCAAAACTCTGCAGTCGTCCGTTAGAGGCTTTTGCGTGTGCCATGCTGCATTGCACTTTGACCTGTTGGTTCGCCACTAGGGACAGTGCAGTGTGCCTCCGAAGTTGCGTTTTGTGATGTTATTTGTGCGGTGAAGCGTCAGATGGGGCGGCGATTGCTAATCAATCCTGCTAATGTATTGCGATTAGTTGAGATGAAGTTACGAAGAACCATTCTTCGTGAAGATGGTTTTAGTGAAGAAGATGAATCATTTGCATGCTTTCTTGTATCTGTTATGGTACAGAAATATGAGCATAAGTTAGATACTGTTGTTACAAACTCATAATAATGATAATAGGGATGATAATTACAAACAACTCATTGCAAGCGGTAGTGTTATGGTAAGTGCGGGAAGAGGCGATGGAAGCAGTGGCAGTGAATACCAACAGTCTTTAGGGAAGAAGGTGAAAGTTGCAACTATCATCATGGCTTTTGATGATGCTTCGCTAGAGAACGTGTATGATGATTATTACATAGGTTATAGTTAAGATATCTGCATTATGTATGGCGTCTACAATTACATCTACAGTGCTATCTAGAGCATGGTTGCATAGCTTTGCAGAAAAACGACACCCACCAGCACATTGAAGTGTACGTAGAGATCCTGTAACCAAACATTCATACAGATATGTTTGTTCGAGCACATGTACTTTCCTTGTCAGTGAAGTCCCTCATTGTTCTTTTGTTGACCTGAAGTATATACAGTAGAACCTCGTTTTTACACTTTTCAGGGGACTTCAGTGAAATGGTGTAAAATGCAGGAAATAATGTTTCAAATGGTAAAATATGCTACTGGATCAGCCTTGCATTTTCGTAGTTTGTGTGATATATGTACATAATAGACATCTAAATATTCGCCAGGGAGTTGATTATACTATAAAGGTTATCCAAATTTTTACTATTTTAAGCACCAGACAAAACTGGTAATTTTATGGGAAGTAGAAATTTTTTACGTAATTTCATTCATTGTAATCGAGGACGCCACTGCTGGGCTATAACACATCTTCAAAATTACTGACTTTTACCGGAATTAATTATTTACATAGTAAAACTCTTACAGTTCCATTCTTTTTGTATTTTTTGATGTTTCACAAGACAATATTAGAGAATTTATTCACATTCTCGAGTACAAACATATGCATAAATATTTTTGTGACGTTTGCATAGGATCGGCACCTCACTATTATCACTTTTTTGAGGTTGTGGGTATTATGATACCAACTTTCACAGATAAAGTTCTTTATTAATCACAAATATGTATCACAAAAACAACTATTTATTCTCACTTCAACAAAGCAAATGGTTCTGATTGTTTGAGTACACGCCAGCTGCTCTGGCAAAGAAGCTAGCGGAAAGACGAACTACACTGCCACAAATCAGTGTTATTCTCTTGTCAACAAACCGTGTGAGTACATGCCAGGTGCTCTGCCAAAGAAGCTGGAGAAAAGAAGAACTACATTGCCTCAAATCAGCTCGACATAAGTCAACAACGAAATGCGAAATATACATTTGAATAAACGCAAAGTGTCAAGAAACTCTAATGCGAATAATTTTTAAGCGCTATATGTTAAGGGGAAAGCCATGCAAGTGTCAATTTATGTACAATACGTCATTTTTCATCACGGACATGCTTTCAAAAAGTGTAAAATGCGGGAAAAGCGTAAATAAGTTAATGCAAAATCGAGGGCGAATTAACATTGTAAACATAGGAAATTTGACGGGACCGACAAAAAATGGTGTAAGTGGCGGGAAAAAGTAAAAACCGAGAATGTAAAAAACGAGGTTTTACTGTAGTTTGAGTTTAGAAACCATAAATTTAGCTGAAAATTTTATTTACATTTTATGCAAACATAGTGATATCTTAGATAACAGTTGTCAACAAGGATTTGTCAGAATAATTATTTTAGAAAGCATACTGGACACAAACAATTATCTTGATACAATAGTTAAAATTAAAAACAGTCCAGATCACAAAATTGTTTTTATTTCATTACCAGTTTCTGTCTATTGTAGACTATCTTGAGATGGATACCACCACGATGGCAGGCAGGGGTGGTGGATGCAGCAGGCCACACAAATGTGAGCACCACCTGCCACCATGGTGGTATCCATCTGAAAATGACTGAAACTGGCAATGAAATAAAAATAACAATTATGTGATCTGGACTGTTTTTAATTTTTGCCAGAATGGTTGCAAGGTATATTTGGAGGAGGAAGAAGGGTGGAGTTCTGATGCTTAGATCATTTTCAACTTCACTAACCAAAGTGGCACAGTGGTAACACACTGAACTCTCATTCAGAAGTACAGTGGTTCACTTGCCTCCAGGCATCCTTGTTTAGGTTTTCCATTATTTCCCTAAATCACTCCAGGGAAATGCTAGGTTGGATTCTTTTAAAGGGCACAACCATTGTCATTTTCTATCCCTAAAAAAAAAAACAAAAAAACAAAACAGCGTGTGTGTGTTCCATCTCTCATGAGCACAATGTTAACAGGGTGTTAAACCCTAATCTTCCTTCTTCCTTCCTTCCTTCCTTCCTCCCTCCCTCCCTCCCTCCCTCCTTCCTTTATTTGCAACTTGTCAAGTTAATGGCGAGTTATTCCAGCAGGATGATACTCTTGAATAGTGTTCTGAATAAAATCAAACAAGTGCATGGATACCACATTTATGAGATTTGAATTATTTGTGTTATGTATGTTAGTGGTATGTTAATACCCAGGACCCTGTTCTAAAAATAACAGATTATTTTGGGGAACTATTGAAATAGTGTGTCTAAGTATTATTTTCCAGAGGTCTTCCATCCACTTGATGTTTTAATGCCATGTTGAACTGCAGGTACTTTGCCACGTTGGAGATGATCCCACACATTGTTTGGTATCTATCCCTTGAATATTTGTCCTATATGTGTTTTACTTGGTAACATTATTTTGCTGCATTGTGTAATTTGAATGTCAGGTGTTTTCATTCATCTTTATTGTTTTGTGTGAGTAGTTTTTGTTGTTGTCTTCAGTGTTATTTCTTTGCTGTTACCTGCTTGTTTATTCATTTGTTCGTTTATTTGTTGTTACTGATGTTATTTGTAGTAGTTTTGCTGAAATTGTTTACCACCAATTTCTTGTTGTAACTTCATTGGTAGAAAAATTACAGCATTGGTTACATAGTTATAAAGCAGTCACATGGAGATAGATATGTATTGGTAAAGGAAATCTGTGCATGAAATTATAAATGACAAGTACCATTCATGCCTGAGAAATTTGGAGAACTGTTGCACTTTATTCCAAAACTGATGCAACATTCAGAAACAGTTTTTTAGTTAAAACATTTTACTTTTCAAATAGAAGATATTTTCACAAATGTGGTTTGATAACACATCAGTTAAGATGTTTTGTGTACAAAATACCTGTTACTGAAATTCTTTGATGTCTGTATTGCATGGGAGAAAAACACATTTTTACTTTTTTGTGATGTTCAAATCCGTTGTTTATTTACACCAAAGCAAGAACATGCTGCTGAAAGAATGGCATATGTGCAATTATTAATCATTTAATGGGAATTTTCAGTGCACCAACATGTGATCGATGTCCTGAAGAGCTCCAGGCAGATGAAGCAGTAGATTGCAAAGTTATAGAATTACTGCGTGATGAAGTACTACCTCATGTTCATTCTATTCAAAAAGAGTTTATTCTTAAAGTGGTTGTCTTGCTAAACAAAGGCTCAATTCATTCTGCAAGTAGTCCAAGCTCTGGTAAGTTCAACAGTTGTTACAACCAGAATATTAATAGCTTTGTATGCTGTACTTTCTTAATATCATTTTGTACTGTATGAAAATATTTTTAAAGAGCATATAAGAATATTAATTTTAGCTCAGTTGCAAAATTATTGTACAGTACTAATCAGTTGCAGTTACTTCATGGACACATTTCCTGTAGTATTGGATCAGATATACCCAAAGGAGGAGCATGTATTTTCAATTGCAGATCGAACTATTAATGCTATAGTTCATTTTTAAACCAGTAATGATTATAATCTGCTGACCCCATTGTTTATTTTATGGTTGTTGAACTTGTGTGTTTTCTGCCAACAGTTAAAATTTTGTAATAGCAGAATACAAGTACTTCGAAATAAATATTGAAGAAGGATGACAGGTGAACACATGGGGAGAGAGAAGGGAAGTAAAACAGAAAGAATATAAAAATGTTTGTTAAATGAATAACTTGTGATGAATATGGATTTACGTAGTTAGAATCCAGTACCAATTATGATAGTGAAGAGTTTTGTGTCCTGCGTCAGAATAAAATTACTTATATAAATATTTTCTGCTAGGTATTTGATCTGGGAGGGTTTATGGTGGCTAATGTATTTAATTACTCTTTTTCATCAGAGCAGTAGGTAGAAAAAGTTGCTTTACTCTCCATCCTAACAGAAAGTGAGGTACTGCACTGTTTGCAACCATAATAGTTTCAGATTCACATCATAAACTGAATATTGTAACAGCATTGTGGAAAGGAGAAACTCCCCCTTTTTAGCTAACAGGCAGATCTGTAAATAAAATTCTACCTCTTACTGGCCAAATTTCTTATCACAGTTGCATAGTTCAGTAAGCCTGGTGGCAGACATAATCTCCTGTAGAAGACATATTCATAACTTGCTGCAAAAGCTGGGAATAACCAATTCAATTTTGGAACACTATCTACAGTAACTATTGCTAATGCAATAAAAAAAAGCACTTTAATGAATTAATGTCATCTGATATCGTATTTGTTTCAGTCATCAATAATAATTTAGTCCAGAGGTAAGTCATCTGGATCATGCATATTGTTAGTTCACAAAGCTCACGTAGAGCATGCTAAAGAAACATACCTTTGTTGAGTCGTCATAATAGTGATTACAATGAGTTTGTACAACTCCGTTACATACAATTATTCTTGTCCTCTTTATACAGAATTCCTCTTCCAATATAATACACCAGATAAAGTTTCACCACCCTCTGATGGGATACATTCATAAGTACATAATCCAATTATCGAAACCAGGCACATGATGAACCATAGTCGACCAACCCAACCGTACTACACGGTGGCTACCATACAACTATACTCTAGCCTAGTCTCCACTCAATGGTTCAACTGCTTACTGTCCATTGCCCACCTCAGCTGCTGTAGTGCAGATGCTACATCGCAGTTACAAAGATATTATGGTGTGCAGTGGTTACAAATAGGGATGGGTCGAACCCCAATTTTACCGAATCGAATCAGAATACCGAATCTTAAATAACACATGTGCTGAATTCCGAATCGAATCTTCCGAATCTCGAACCCAAATAGTCCGTCAACTGAAGTACTTCTACTGTATCACAGCCAGTGATGAAGATAAAGCCTTCTAGGATGGATCCCAAATGACAGTATTACAGTAAGATTTAAGAAATTAAAATTTCATTTAGATTTTTATTTTAAATCTTAAGGATTTTTTTAATACTCCTCCCTCTGCTTAAAATTAATTTGTAGCCTATGAAACATATAGATATATATGTTGCTAGATGCTTTGAAAGATAATAAACATTCTTCACTCTATTACAAACTGTTTCATTTTGATAAAATAAAAAAATATTTGTGTTTTGAAGTCCTAGAAAGGAAAAGATAACTTTTTTGTTTTAATTTTTTTCTTATTTCAAACCTGAAAAGATGAGTAGATATTTTGGAAGTTGGAAGAATAGATTCTTAAAAAATAGGATGTGTTAATGTTAAATAATTTTATAGTGACATATCAGGAATTCCATAAGTGACAGACAGGCCATTCAGACACAGAGAAATCCGCATTTATTTGACATATGTGTACTTGTTTTTGCCATGGTTCCAGAGGTTAAGCAAGGGTATTTTGTGGCTATATTTATTCTTTCAAAAATTTAAGCTCACGTAACTTGTCTGCACAGAATTTATATTCGAAGAAGATTTAAAAATCAGTTCTAGAAGTCAGTTGTCTTGCTTCATTTCCAACTATTCTCATTCAGCATAAGAATAATAAAAATGTGACACGTATATTCTCCCGTGTTCAGGTTTGTTAGGCGGCAGCATCGTGAGTCGTGTCAGGATAGCACAGTTGGTAGTGCGCTTGCCCGCGAAAGGCAAGGGTCCCAGGTTTGAGTCCCAGTTCTGGCACACAATTTTAATCTGCCAGGAAGTTCCATATCAGCGTACACTCCGCTGCAGAGTGAAAGTTTCATTATGTTTACATGACCAGTTGGTGTCAGTTATCAGTAAGTTTTCGAAAGGCAATCAGTGTACATGTGTTTAAGCCTGACCTTAAAACGATTTTGTGAAACAGAAGTGGATGATGAATTGATGCCATCCTGCATAGATGGCACACAATTAGAACTTTTTTTCCCTCTTTATAAATAACTTTCTTCTTGAAATCCTAGTGCTTCATTACAGTTCACATACCCCAGTACTTTACAAAATTCGAAGAAACAATATGTGAAATCAGAATGAGGCAACTCTTGGAAGAATCCTAAAGCCTTATGTATTGTTGGTATTTATTTAAAGAAATTTATGTTTGTTGCTACTAATATTTCACAGGCTGCTACATTTTACATTTGCACCTGCAAAGCAAGCCTGTGTAGCACTGGTTATATTAGATGGGAAAAGTTACTTGTGGTGGCTCCTAGTGCCATTTTTCAGAATTTCTTTCCCTTTGTACTCGATTTAAATCACAGGCAGTTTTTGGATAAAAAAACTGAGAAAAATGGGGCTCAGATTCAGGTAAATACACTAGATTGTTTTCACAATAGCCATGCAGGTGTGTAAATTTTGTAGTGGTTTCACTTGAATAAATTCAAAGTAAGATCATTTTGTTTTATGACATCACGTCTTTCAGCGGATCTGTCGTGCTAAGTAAAGTACAACATAGGTAACTGAAGGATTCCATATAACACTTTGGATTCTGGATTCGGTAGTATTCGGCCAATGTGCATCGAATCTCAAAACTGAAGCCAGTGTGCTGGATTCGGTGAATAATGAATTCGGCCGAACCACTCGGACACAACCCTAGTTACAAACATCAACTGATATTATCGAAGCATATAATAAATGAATTTCACATACAAAATAAAGCCATAAGGCAAATACATGTCCAGATTCACAAAAATGTCACAGAAAAATCCATAAACAATGATCTTTCAAAGTCACAATTAATATTTCTGATATTGGTCACCTGTGGTTGTGTTGACTCTGCAGTTACTTGTACTGTGTGTGTTATCTTCCTTATTTACACTTTGCAAACTGAGGTATTTAATTCGCTTGCACATTGATTTGTTGAGTACTGATGTGCCTTGAGAATGGCAGGGTACGCTCCTGTCGAAATATCGGCAATGGGTGAGGACATCACCTAGCAGCACACCTGTAAGTTGTTTGAACATTCTTTATGCCAGGAAAAATCAAGGTTTCACAAGTCGTGAAGTTTTTAATGCTACTGAATGAGAAATGCATCTGAAGACAACTAAATTTATTGGAATTCCTACAAATCACTTCATGCATACTGTTAAAATATGTCTTCATAGCAAACATTAAATAAAAACAAATTAAATGACACCAGCTCCCTCTTGTCCCTCCCCCCCCCCTTTTTTTTTAAGTGACAGGATCAGATTACCAAAACAGAGTGACTAACCTCGTTCCACTGTAACTAAAAAGAAAAAAGATTCTGCAAGAACATGCAAGACTCAGTTGTAGTGAAAGGCAATTAATGTGTTTCCAACAAGTTATTCTAACTGGAGATAATGCTAGAGCAGGCATAATGTAACCATAAAGCAAGTGCAGAGTCAAACACTGTCGGCTCCATACACTGCTGCATTGGTGCAGTCATGCCAATTCTCCAAAAATATCTTGCCGACTATTAATGGGCTCAAAATACATTAGAGTACAGAAGAATACATCCAAATACATTCCTCATGTGCTGGTCACATTGGGAGTCAAACACTGGAAGATGGAAAATATTGGCAACTTACAATAGTTCCCGGTTTACTTGAAACAGTTACTTCAGCTTAGCATACGGGATAATATAAGTAACTAACTAATTTTACACAATGAAACTCGTGCCTAATTACTTTAGTTACTTTAAAATGAGACGATCTGGGAACATGGCAGGCCACCTCCGAGTGAAGTGTACAGCTATACTACCCTTTTCTCAAAGCCTCTCACAGCACTTTAGACCCTCTTGTAACTTTATTGTGAATAAAACTAGAAGACTGAATGTTCAGCATTACATACATACATATAAGAAATGGGGAGGAGGACAAAGAGAGAGCACTAGTAGTAAAATAATGTAGTAAAATAATGAGAGACAAATGTGTTAAAGGTTTCTTCTTCTTGTTCTTCCAGATTATGTGGCTGAACCCAAACTGCGAGAAGAATTTGCAAAGACATGTTTTGAGACTTTGCTGCAGTTTTCATTACAAGATGGTGCTGAAGAATGTCCGGAGGAGATAAGTGAAGGTGGTGTGGCTGGAAGGTTAGCTGTCACTGCTCTTCTAACGAGGTTCCAAGAGGTACTACATCAGTATGTTGAAGACGAAAGGAAAAATGGAAATTGTCCTTTGCCGAGGTAATTTACTGTGTCCAATATAGTCACTTGTATAAACTTTTTATCCATGTTTTCATTTGTTACAGTGCACACACATGACAGTGTGGCTTCTCTCTCTCTCTCTCTCTCTCTCTCTCTCTCTCTCTCTCTCTCTCTCTCTCTCTCTCTCTCTCTCTCTCTCTCTCTCTCTGTGTGTGTGTGTGTGTGTGTGTGTGTGTGTGTGTGTGTGTGTGTGTGTCATTTTTACATCTTAATTGTCCTACCATTTTTTGATTTACATTTATACATCTTCTATAGAATACTGGGAAAAATGTAGCATACACGCTTCTTGCTCTAATTTTATATCACTGCTAAATTGTAATTGTGACATCTGCATAACCTTAAATCTTCCTCTTATCTCATTAAAAAAATTCTGAAGCAAGTACTCATTGATTAAAATTACATAATAATTTGCAGCCAAGTGTTATATCTAAACCTGAAAGAATAAAGTGAGAATTTACATTCAATTGGGAGGAGGAGGGGCGGGGGGGGGGGGAGAGAAAATAATTGCATATTTATTTTTATTATTATTTCATCACTATGAGAACACACTAGTGATTCTTTAATTTTATTTTAACAAGCCCATCCCCTTATTAATTTTCAGAGCTCTGTGTTGTAAGCGACCGAGTGAGATGGCGCAGTGGTAACACATTGGACTCGCATTCGGGAGGATGGTGGTTCAAATCCACCTCTTGCCATCCAGATTTTTGTTTTCCGTGATTTCCATAAATCACTCCGGGCAAATGCCGGGATGGTTCCTTCCAAAGGGCACGCCGATTATCTCCCCCATCCTTCCCCGAAAATCCGAGCGTAAGCTCCATCTCTAATGACCATGTTGTCGATGGGACATTAAACCCTAAACTTCCTTCCTTCTTGTGTTTTAAGTATGTTATTTATGTTGAATGCTTGCTTGTATTTTGTGTGCCTTTGTGAGAAGGTAGGAATGTATGGCTAATGTTTCATTGGGATAATAATTCAAAAGAGTTGATAAGAAAGAAATTCATGATGATCTATAAATGAAATAACGAGCAAAAGTCAGTCTGCATGTACAATACTTTCTTTGTAGCTCAGTTTCAGTGGGACTTTTCAATTAATTTATTCATTATTATTGCATTTTACTTGCAGAAATTGTCATTTCTTAACAGTCACAGTATGAGAAGTCTCTGTATTGTAACACATTCATTTTCTCTTTTTCTGTAAATGCATTAAATTTTGATATGACTGTATGGCTAGAATGTTAACAACAAAAATAAATAGTAAAATTGAAATTTGCAGTAATACCGAGACCTACTTTTATAGTATTCTACAAGCATATGTATTTTTTAGGTATCGGTTGTCGGAAATATCTTTTGTGTTGAAAGCTGTTGGAACGTTGGTATTATCACTGAAGAAAGCTCCACCAGGAAAAGGTAAAATTTGAATCTTCACATTTTATGGTTCAAATGTTGAGTTATTTTAAATCTTAAATTTCTTCAACAGGCACTATGTAACTATGAATAAGCAAATATAATAGTATACATGTGTTTTATTGCAGTGAATGAATCATCGTGGGAACAGCTCATTGCATTGTACCCGTATTTAGTGGACTGCACAACTACAAAATCAACGCAGGTTTCAAGTTCACTTCGTGAAGCATTACTACAGTACACGGACCTTTTGCAGTCACCTACAAAATATCATAATGGTGTATGATAGTGTAATATTTGTGTTAATTTTTGTGAATTAACAGTGAGATTGTAGAGTTGATGCCTGCAGCCAATTTAAGTACAAAGTTAATTGAGAGGCAGTGAGCATGTAGATGTGTTCAGCTGCAAGAACCAATGGACACTAGAAGTGTGCAGATATTCTATGGTGCTACCCCACTGACACACACAAGAAATGGCATGATAAAGTCAGACACTTATCTTTTTCCTTCCATTGAAGAAATGTTTGATGAAAGTTATGGATTGAAGGTTTACATTTCAAAATGTATTCCTGAATGGTTTTTGGAGAATTTGAAATTTTTTTTATCTGTTCCTCTCCACAGCTGTTCTATAAACATATGTTGTGTATCAACAATGTAGTAATAGGACAGTTTACAACTCACTGCAAAGACGTGACAACGAGCCGCGACAGGCACATAAAAAAGACACATACATACAACACTTTCAGCTATCGGCCATGGCCTTCTTCAGAAAAAGGAACATTCACCCAATCACACAGACACACAACACAGTCGCGCGCACTTCGTGCAGCAGCCGGAGATGACAGTTGTGTGACTGTATTGTGTGAGGGCGTGAATGTTCCTATTTCTGAAGAAGGCCATGGCCGATAGCTGAAAGTGTAGTATGTGTGTGTCTTTTTTTTGTGTGCCTGGTGCAGCTTGTCATCACATCTTTGTGGTGAATTGTAAACTGTCCTATATTGTTAATTCAATCCTGGACTTTCCATTATTATGTTGTGTATTTCAGTAAGAGACTACTGAGGAAATATTCCTCTTCCTCTTGGCCCTTTATTTTTACCTCCTTACATGCTGATGCAATTACTGCTGCCATCACAGTTGACACAATAATTTGATACATTGCATTATGTACTTCGCTCAAGCTATGTACAGTCACATACTTGATTCCCTATTTCACACTAAGCAGGACACCGAGCACACTTGTGTGATTTTCAGTATCTACTTTTTATTCTTTTTTAAATTTTTCTTAGCAGTAATATTTATTACATAATTTCAAGTTTGAAAATGTGAAAAATGATTGTTTATGCTTGCTGTTACTGTTCTTGGTAACATACCATGACAGAGGTGGGGCTCAGTCCCCACAATACTTCTCTTACCACGCCGCTGTCAGTGAGGGGCTATCCATTTTTTGGTTCCTCTGTTCTCCGCATCCATCTCTAAAACTAGCCAGAGGTAAAACTCTGTATCAGGCAGCTAAAGACAAGTTCATCAATGGAATTGTGTTCTTTTAGGATTCTAATTGCTTCATTTATTTTATTGATTATAGCAAAATGCCAACTGTGGGTTTTGATCATAAGATTTGTGGTATATGAATGTTTTTCTTATTTTCAATACTAGCAAATGGTGCTGTTTCCTTAGATATTTAGTACTATACTTCGCATGTTCTCTACATTTACTGAAGCTCCTTTTAATAATAGAACATGCTGTTCTGGCCTTTTGCATATCATTGTGAGTGTGCAATGTGAAATTAATCAATGATACAGTTTTGTCATTATGTGTGTGTGTTATTACAGTTGACAAAAAATTGTAGTTTTCCTTCAAAGTAATTTCTTACATACCAACAGTTCTCACTTTCAGAAGTGGCGTGAAATGGTACAGTTATGCATATGTTGCACACTTTTGTACATGCTACCAGTCGTTTGTATTGCCATATCAGTATTCAGTTAAAGTTACAAAATGTATGTTAAACCTGTCTAACAGTCATGTCCATTGGTCCATTAATAAGATCATTGTTTTGTTGACATTTTGAGTTGTCTGGTGTTCTGCCAGATATCAGTGATATTTTGGTTATGTAGCTTGTAACGGAAATATTACTAAATTATGATGTTTGGTTGGATGGTTGGTTGGTTGGTTGGTTGGTTGGTGGGTGGTTGGTTGGTTGTTTGAGACGGGGGGACTAAACTGCCTAGGTCATCAGACCCTGCTGGAGAGGGGAAGGATTGAGGATAGTGAAAGAGGGGAAGGGAAAGAAAATGCAATCCAGGGAGTGAAAGTATGACACTGATGTCTGGCAGATTGCCCAAAAACCCGAAATGTCATTAGATTGCTGGGAAAGCATGAAGAGTTCCATTATGTTATTTTGTCAAATACAATTATGTAAATCATTGCTGTGTTAGTACAATGTTTGTAGTTAACAACAATGACCAGCCACAAGTATGATATAAAAAGGTATATTTATTTAAACAATGAACAGTTTCAAATTTTCTTACAAATCCATCTTCAGCTAGATGAGTTACATAATTGTTTTGTTCGTTATCGCTTATTTCTATAAATTATCTTTGTGTTTATTGACAACCCCAAGGCAATCTGACTGAAAATGAAGTATGTTGAAATACTCTATAGTTTTTAAAATAAGTTATTTTGCTGTCCCACAATAAGGAAACAATGTTTTGCTGTAAACTAGGTTTTCGTCATTACATCTGTAATGCAATATCATTTTTTGAATATTAAGTATTTAGTGATTCTGGCTCACTAGATTTTGAATCAGGTAAAAAAAAATTGTGTAAGCTCTTACATCTTGAGTATGAGAGTTGCTGATATAAATGTAGCTTTCTTTCTATTTTCCATAATTGTTTCAAATTTCTTTGTATTTTGGGCCATTTCTGTCTACTTCCAGTGCCGTCAGTAACAAATTTTTTACACTGGTCAAAATATATATGCACGTCTACATTGTCTATTAAGGGAGTCTAAAATTTTACCTTAATGAATTTCATTGCAACTCTATTTGTTGTAATAGTATCATAACTTTATCCCAGATATTTGGCAGAAATAATAGCTCATGTTGTAACACAAGTGTGACGAAGTTGGTTGGCCTTGATGCTCTGATACTAAGTGACTGAACACCAAAGAAGTTTCAAATCCTTTATAATTTTCTGTTATTACTTTGTTAGGTACCTAAGGCTTTTAATACTGTTAGATATTTCAAACTTCTGTGTAGACCTGAGACTTTTTCGCAGAACAGAAAATTATGTGAATTCTGATGGTGGTTACCACACTTATAGGATTCCTTACTTTTATTCTGATATGTGTTTGTATCTTCAGTAACTGTTACTGCATTTTTATGTATTATTTCTTCAGACCTTTTGGATTCATTATTGAAACTTTTGCTTACCACATTCAATATGATTACTTGACAAACATAATTTTCTGTTTGGAGAAGATTCTTTTTTAAAATTACTGAAGTAATTTTACTGTTTGTTTTCTATTTCTTTCTGATTTATGATATATTTTCATAATTTTGTTAAAGCAACCTCAGAATATCAAACAAATCATATTACTTATGTAGGATTTTATGAGGCTATTAAATAGACTGTGGTTATTTATACATTTTTTTTATTCTACAAGTATGGATGATCATAAATGATGAAAATTTCAGTAGCCCCCACCTTAACAAAGCCTATATATTGCAGTCAACAGAATTGTTAGACAGTGTCATAATTTGATTCCCACACCAAGAAAATGGAGCAGGCTGTGGTGGGCATGTTCTTCTTCTGGCCAATACTCATTATGATCACCCAGTGCCTTTTAATTCATATTTCACAGCTGGATACCACACTTTTTTTTCAATTATCACATTCTGTATATAAGAGATTCTCTGATCAGATTGATGTATTATTTGTTGGTCACAAAATGTTAAAACAATTACAACCAGAGCTGTCTCTTGTATGTATTGTTATAGCACATGGCCTGATGAAAATCTGCCTACTTGATGTAATTTTGGCAACTTCTGTATCACGTTTGTTCTGGAAATGTGACTCAATTGAGTGCATGTTGACTGTTGTGTCATCTATGTGTGTTTGATGACAATGATGATTTGGTTAGAGAGAAGGGATAGCCTACGACTCTTGAATGGCACTAAGTGGATTCAGAGCATAACACACACTAGTTGTTAAACATAAGGATATGTTAATCCCACATATCAGTTCATTGTTTTTGTTTTTATTTTGGCTGATCTTCATCTCATGACAAAAACCTCCTTCTCATCTAACATAAGCTACTTTTCTTTTCATTTCTTAGATTTTCAGCACTTGTAATTTGTCTTTATCATTATTTACATCATATTTTACTTTTAATGTTAATAAGAGTATAGTTTTGTCAGTAATATAATTATCATAGGTTGCAACTCACTGTAAAGATGATCACAGAGTTGCAGGTAGGCATGCAGAAAAGACGATCACATTCCTACAAGTTAAATTTTTAGCTGCGGCCTTCATCAGAAAAACATCATTCATATAGTCACTTGGTATCCGGGGATGATGGTAGTTTGTGCTTGAGTTGTGTCTCAGTGGTTATGTAAATGTAGGTGTGATCTTTTTGTGAATAAGGCTAAGACTGAAAATTTAAGTTGTGTGAATGTGATAATCTTCTCTGTATGTCTGTCTGCAGCTCAGTGCACATCCTTACTATAAATTGCAACCTGTCCTCATTATGTTACTGATATTCCAAACTGGACTTCACATTGTTACATTAAGTGTATGGTTTAAGGCTTCCTCTCCCATTGATTAGGAGATCAATGGACAAGGTCACGATTCAGAAATCCTGTCTGATGTCTTGTAGTGCATGGATCTTACATATTTTTCAACTCATTTCTATGCAGAGCACAAAACTTCTAAAGTTATTAAATACTCTCCTAGTTTTTACTGTCATACCATACTGAATCCTCTCTGCAATAAAAAAAAATCATGATTGCCACATATACTGAGCCAACACATTCTCACCACACGTCCTGACCTTATGGCCATCTCCTCCATGTTAGTGCCATTAACTTAAGTCAAACTTTCTTGGTTATGAAATTTTTGAACCCTTAATCAACTAGAGTTTTGTAATAAAAAACCTCTATATGAGTTTATTTGGATTCCCATTTTATCACTGGAATGGGTAGTTGCAGGCAGGCAGGCATCATCACATGAACAGAGACTGTGTTGTTATTATTGTTATTATTTATAATAAAAATACATTATGAGCCACATTCTAGAGTGAAACTTTCTTTACATAATTTTTAGTCAAACATACAATTAGTTAATGTTATGTGTGAATGTTATACACAAGTGTTTTGAACTTATGAGTGAATGGTGTGAACAATGAAACAGTTACAAAACTTGCTTTCCAGATTATATGTTCAAGTTTGTGATTGTCATAATCATATGTGGGATTGAGAGTATGTGCTTTGTGTTGCAGCTGACAGTACCATTTCATACTGAAAATGTCAGTGTTTGTATGTGGGAAACAAATTTGGGTAAATGGTAAGTATTTTCTTGCTTCACATTACTAGCTTAATTTTCAAGGACACAATATTAATTAGAAAAACACCTCTATCTTCTTAATAGAAGTCATTTGTGATTTGTAATCAACCATTTGTACTGTCACTCCCTTATATTTTGGATACACAGTTTTTGTACTGTGTGGAGCGCCTGCTCAATCTCCTACAGTAGTGGGTTCCATTATAAATAAACTAGGCCGATAGTTTTAATCACTAAAAATTGCCCAAAAATTTATTCAAAGAGATAGAGCAGCTGGCCAGTACTTAGTCACACACCCAAAAAATAAAGATGAAAATCAACATTAATGCAAGCTTTTAAAAGTTACTTCCTTTGCCAGGTAGTTCTGGAGGAGAAAGGCAATAGAAGGAAAGGGTTACTCACAACCCTGGCCATGAGGTAAGGATGTAGTCTCTCTCTCTCTCTCTCTCTCTCTCTCTCTCTCAGATGTTACAGATCATCTTCAGTTGATTGTTAATCTATATTCTTCATGTCTACATATTTATTTCTCAACATAGTCACCCTTTCAGTGGACACATTTCTTCCTATGAGAGTTCCATTTGTTGGTATCATCACTATAGATTAATTAACTTTGCTGATAGGGCTACAACCTCGCATCTGCTTGCATTGTTTCCCCACTATCAAAGTGAAGTTCTGTAAGGTGTTCTGTGAGTTTTGGAGATCAGTAACAATCAAATGGGTCCACATCAGGATTGTATTGACAATGACTCCTGACAGAGAAATCCAAGGTGCTGAATTGTTGAAAATGTTGCAAAACTCGTGTGTCATCTGGCAGTGTCCTGCTGAATGGGAGTGTGCTCCACATGTGTAAATATCTGAATTTATGCTTTAAGTATTCTGGGTGTTGTCTGACAATTTTCTGTAATTCGATAAGCCTCGTCAGTTGCTGTAGGCAGTCATACACTCCCAGCTCTCTAAGGTACACTATTTCCTTCTTTACGAGTATGAACAGTCTAATATTGCTTATTTTATATGTTCTTGCAGTCATCACTGTTTATTCCTCTACGGATTTCAGTTTGAAGCATGTTTTCTGCCTTTAGAAATGATATTACACCTGTTTTTTCTGCACTGACAGTGGGGGCACATCCTGTGTGCACTGGTTCAACCCCTGTGAAAAGAAATTAAAAAGCATTGTATATTTAAACTATCTTTCTCGTATCAGATACTTTTTAAATTAACATAAAGGTATTTTTTATCACATTAGAAACTTTCAAGTTTTGTAGATGGCATGCATACATGCCATAGTGTTGCCCAGGCACATCTGAAGTTCTGATTTTCTTCTGAACATCTTGAGTAAGCATATGAGTATTCTTCCGGAAGGAGGGGGTGAGCAGAAACGTTGCTGGTAATGTGCACATTGGTGCTGGTGGAGGCACAAGCTCCTATGATTCTCAGACTCTGATGGAAATGCACAAATTTGCCTGAACACAAGACGATGTAGGTAGTTCCCACACTTCCCCAAAGGCAACATCTGTACCTCACTGTTGTTTTTGGTGCATTGACAAAACACGCCATATTTGGTAAATTTTCTTGTACCTAAATGTCAACTAATGACACATTAGCTTTAAAAACATTCAGAATATTCTAATATCAATGACAATAATGAGAATAATCGTAAACTGTGAGAAAGGCCTCGTGCTTAACATCATCACTTTGCTGTGTTAGAAGAATTGGGCTCGCATCCAGCTACAAACAATATTTTTTCCCATCTTCATGTTTGTGGAACCAGTAATGATTTCTGTATTGTTACTTTCCACCGATGTTAAGCCACTGTTTCCATATATACCACAATTTTGATGGTCAATGACATTTATATTCTTCCTACCCATTCAGATAATCTAACAAAAATGGACAAACTTTACTTGGCCTTTTGCTGGCTATTCCTTCATGTTATGAATAGAAGGCAAACCTATTCAATTTGAGTTAATTGGCATAATTGCTGTAATTAAAAAAAAAGAAATCTGAACAGAAAAGTGTGGGAGGAGCAGGTTTTGCATGGAATGAGCATATAGCAGTAATACATTCACAAGTGCACCATTTCTTTACTTCATCAATTTTAACATAAAATTTATTGATATATCTTCCATGCACTTTAAGTTCGGGTGCAACATTACATTTATCATTATCACGTATTTGGTAAAAAAACAGGAAACAGCTGGTTTGCAAGGTGAATGATTTAATCACCTGTATTTGGAGAGGTAAACAGCATAATGCATTAAAAGTAGTGAACCCCCAGTCATGTTAGCTGCCTGCTGCCACTGTGCAGTGGCGTAATTATATTACACATAGAGATGTTAAACAGTATGATTTGGAACCATCTTCTATCATAGTTAACTGACACATTCACTTAACCTTGTATCTACCTGTCAAACAGTGGTAGTGACACAATTTAGCATTACCACCATGTTGTCGCCATCTATTGGATGTACTAGTGCTGTGAGAACCCACAGTCTCCTACTACCCTAAAATGTGCCATTGATTTCTGAAAGGCATTTGACATGGTGCCTCACTACAGATAGGTAACAAAGGAACTAGCACACTAGATAGGTTCTCAGATATGTGAGTGGCTCAAAGACATGTAATTAATAGAACCTAGTATGTTTACCTAGACAGTCAGTGTTCATATGAGACACTCTATCATCAGGAGTTCCCCAGGGAAGTGTGATACGGCTGCTGTTCTCTCTGTATAAATGGTCCTATTGATAGGGGTGTGTAGTGAACTTCAGAAGTTTGGTGCTGCTGATGCTTTGATGTGCAGTAAGGTGTCATCATTGAGTATTCAAATATAGCATTATTAAAGTGCTGCTTGACACAGTAGCATCAATTAAATGTGAAGGCATAATTATATAATGGAATAAGGGTGTAAGGATAGTTGTGGGGAACGTGGGTACTCAACTTCGGTTTATGGGAGAAATGTGGGAAGATGTGGTTCATCTTTAAAGGAGATCTATGTAGATCACTAGAATGATTCACCATAAAGTTAAAGGAGATCGTATGTAGATCACTAGAATGATTCACCATAAAGAGGCTCACTGAGCTGCTGACAGACACAAAAATAGATAATCACATCCACACAACTTAAATTTTCGGCCATGGCCTTCATCAGAAAAAGAAATGCATACATTCACGCAATCATTCAGACAACTATACACACACAACTATTATGTCCGGCCACTCCAGCATCACAAGCTAGACTCTAGTTGTGTGTGTATAGTTGTCTGAATGATTGCGTGAATGTATGTGTTTATTTTTCTGATGAAGGCCATGGCCAAAAATCTAAGTTGTGTGTATGTGATTATCTATTTTCATGTCTGTCAGCAGCTCAGCGAGCCTCTTAATGTCAAATTGATACCTATCCTCCATTATTGATATTCCTATTGGATTTTCCATGGTTAAGATCACTAGAACGACCTATTCTTGAATACTGTGAAAGTGTTTGGTACCCAGTCACTTTAAAGGAAGACATAGAAGCAATTAAGAGGCTAGCCCCCTACATTTGTAATTGGTAGGTTCAATCAAGATGCGAATATGACAGTGATACCTGAGTAACTGAATTGGGAATCCTTGGAGGGATGGTGATTTTCTTTTTGAGGAACACTACTGAGGTAAATTCAGAGGGCTGAGATTTGAAGTTGACTGCAATATGATACTTTTGCACCAACTTAGATTATGTGTAAGGATCAGAAAAGTAAGAGAAATTAGGGCACATATTGAGACATATAGGCAGTCATTTTTTTTCCTTGCTCTGAGTAGGAAAGAAACAAGAAAGGAAATACTGGTATGTGATACCTTCCACCATGCACAATGTGGTGGCTTGTGGAGTAGTTGTGTAGATGAAGATGCCAGATATGAAGTTACCTATATGGGCTCAAGAAGAGCAAATTGAATGTGTATAAGAATTAGCTACATGCAAGGGCTTTTAGAAAAGGCTCTGACTTTTTTTTATGTGAACACCTGATTATTTGAATCAATAGTGGTTGCATGAGCTGACCTTCGTGTGCATGCACAGATTTTTTCCTGCCTGCCAAAATTGGTGGAAGTTGTGTGAGGCAGTTTGTAGGGACTGTGTTGGTTTTTCTTTGAAAGGGGAGCAGCACTGTTGCATTAAATTTTTGTGAAACTGAGCGACAGCCTGATTGAAACTTTTTGTAAGATTCGGGTTGCTTTTTGTGACAATGCTATTGATGTCTCACAGATTAAGGAGTGGTACAACCGATTAGATGCCCACATTGGTGGGCAGTGAGCCACATTCTGACCAGAATGATGAGGTCATTGCCAGAGTGAAGGATGTGGTGGTTTGAGACAGTGGTGTGACTAACCAAGAAATTGCAGATGCGCTGGGCCTCAGCAGTTTTTGGGCACATTCGATTGTGACTGATGATCTGGCCATGAAGAAAGTGTGGACAAAATTCTCCAGCGATGACAACAGAGCCAAACTACATTTCTAAAGATGCTTTTTAGCATGGTTACAACAATGGTGGCACTGCTGGGACAAGTGTATGGAGTCCTTAGGGAACTACTTTGAGAGTGATAAGGTGTCCAATGCACCAGGTAAGTCAGATCCCCCCCCCCCCCCCCCGGTTCCTCTTCTCGCCCGTAGCCGAGTACTTTTCTAACAGACCTTGTATAATATCAAAGAAAGAATTCAGCATTTGAGTCACCATATGACATTCATCACTAATTATGCTGTCATCTTCTTTAGGCTCTATTTCTTTGTTGGGTTAGGCTAGGGACATGTAAAATTGTGGGCCCAACTATGGAGACTGGCTGGCCCCCAGCAGAAAGATAATCACTCTGCAGATAGGGACAGTATGACGTGTAGGTTGTTCAGGTATAGTTCAGCAGCACATAACGTAATAGTGTCTTAGGCTGTGGGGCCAAAGGTTTGACAGGTGCATAGATATGTGCAGTGAATGTGAAAGCCTCACTCTCCCATCCAGTGGCACATCCATGGAGGGGGGGGGGGCGGCGCTGAGCCCCCCCCCCCCTACACCTCCCAAAGATTGTTTAATTTTATTTGGCACTGGAAATTTGAAATAGTACACATGTAATAAAGTACAACATAACTATTAATTTGCCAAGCACAAGTGAACATGAAAATGAGTTATCAACATGATGCCACAACTGAGAATGTGTGCTGCTGTTACTGAGAGAGGTTTTAATGCCGCTGTGACCAGCTTTGATGCTGCTGCTTTTGTTACCACTATGCTAATCGTATACGGCAACCCGCCGCTTAGCACGCCAGCAACGCCACCGAGTGTAATCGTATGAACAGTAATAGTGTTATTTTAGTTCAATTTTTACACAGTCTCTCATGTTCATTAAACTGTAAAGACCTTTCTCTTTGGCTAGTAACATAGAAGCTGCTTAATTATTTTATGAACTGATTATAAACACTCAATTTCCACCACATTGCTCCTCTTCTACTTTCAAATTAATGCAAACCAGCTCATTTTATTTCTTGTCCAATTGTTTTGGTAGTACAATTGATTAAATTATAAAAAGTGTAAAAATAAGTCATAAATTAATAAATTCAATAGCTGCTGGAATCTAGATAAATTTTCAACAATGTTACTTCTCATTATTTTCCCACAATTTTTAATTAGATATGCCACTGTAATAACTTTTTCTCTTTCTGTACCCAATGATAGGCATCTGCAAGGAAAGCCAAGAGATGGCACTGCAAGCTGAATTATTATTTTAGACAGATGAATTGCGTATGCTCCACTGTGCTTTATATGTAGCCACACATATAACATCCAAAAGTGGAACATGTTATCTTCTGTAGTAGAAGTGGAAAAAATAAAAGGACAAAAATGTCATCAGGTTTTAAAAAGAATCATGAGTTAACACTATCTCTTAATTTTACAAGTTGCTAACACAGCTCTGAAAGAAGCAATAGAAATTATACAACCCACTGAAGTAGCTGCGCAACTTAAACTGGGGATATGAGATCTGTCTAGGTGTAATCATAGGTTAATGGTTGGTTCTGCTGGACAATGCAAGTGTGAGGTTTAGGTTTTACATTTTCATCCGGATGAATTCTGGGTGTCATTGAGCATTTGTTCGCATTTAATAATTTCAGTCAATGTTTATTAATGGAAGTCCTGGAAATAATGGGATATATCTATTAATATGATACAATTTGAATATTTGTTGGCAAACAAAGCTTTTTATAAGGTGAAATAATGTTTTTAGGATCTTGTTTTTACGAGAAGCAGAACCAGTGCAAACGGCACATAAACATATTAAAAATTATTTTGCCTTCATATTATTTTGCCTTTTACATTCCCTCTATATATCCTTTCCACCCTTTAGCGTTCCCTTCTTTTTCTTAATACTAGTTTTCTATCTGAGCTCTTGATATTACTTGCTTCAATATCTCAGTTGATACCAGCACTAAAAGCATCAACAAAAATAAATAAATAATTTTAAAAAGTACAAATAAGAAAATTGTGCTCTTTGATGCTCTAACATTTACTGAAATCGTTTACTGCTCATGAAATAAACAAGTGTTATATTGTTTGTGACTCATTACTGTCTATTCACATGAATGTGACCACATGTTAAAATACTGAGCTCTGGGAGACATGCAAGGAGAATAAATAAAATTCCTGAAGGTGTTGGCAGGGATGTAAAGCCAAGTTGAGTCCATGGAGAGAATTGCCTACTTGAAGTGGTCCCACAGATTCTTGATTGGGTTTAAAACTGGGTAATTTTGTGGCCATTGCTGTATGCTAACTCTTCATTGTAACACGGACATACTGGGTGGTTATGATTAAACTTTATCTATTTAGCACCTTATGAAATGGAAACTAATTACCGTACAAGTACCACACTTGCTAGTATTAATGTCAAGGACACGGGAAAGAGAAATAATACAGAATCAATTCAATTGAAATATTCTTCATGTGCTGCTACAGTACATCATACCATTACTGCTATAGAAGGGGCTCAATATAGTGCCCATTAGTGTAGAGAAGTGCCTGAAAGTGCAGGATTGCATTCTGTGTATCAGAATGAAGCATGTCCGTAAGTATGCTGGCTAACTCTCTTGATATGCTGCACTTCAGATCAGCACATGTGTGAATGTTCCACTGGAAACCCCAGTCCTTCAGGTATCCCTACAACCAGAAATCACAGGGAGTGAGATCAGCTGATAGTGCTGGCCATGCATTTGGAAACAATTGGATAATAATTGTCCCCCCCCCCCCCCCCCAAATGTGTTTTGACGAAGCTGTTGAACTTCAAGAGTGATGTCCGGTGGGGCCCTATTTTGCATGAAAACTGGAGTTTAATGTGAGTCTGATGCGGTATGATGTGCTGGTGAGGCATATCACAGTAAAGCTGGCTAATCACACTGCATGTCTTTGGTACTCGAGGACCAATCTGTTCAAAAAAGAATGGGCCAATGAAAAATTTATCCTCCATGAAGATACACCATAAAGGTGACATTCACCATACAAAGGAACTTCCTGCACTGTGACAGGAGGAGATCCCCCAAACTCAGCAATTCTGTTTATTCATTTCGCTTGGTAGAAAAATGAGTTACGTCTATCCATAGGATAGTCTGGGGCCAGCCCTTGTGAACTTCAGTCCTTGCAAGAAAGTGGAGAGTGAAGTCAACATGTTGTGCATCCTGCAGTGCAAACTGCTGTCAATATGGATCTTGTAACATTTGATAAGGGTTTAAGGCACCTTCTTCACAGTAGACTGTGGGATGTTCAAATGTCGTGACACAGCATGCGCACTGCATCATTATTGGGAATTCCGCATAGCAGTGTCTGCCATAGCAACAGTGATTCGTCAACCACCTGTGATGCAACCGATCATGAGCCTCTTCCCAAAACGATGCTCAGTTCTCCAGATGATTCGAACTTCTTCATTTTGCTCCTCTCAAAGTGCAGTCACAAAATTTATTTTGTTAATAGTGTTTCACCAATAATGCCCTCCTCCTTTTGTCCAAGCTCATGTTGACATGTTAACAAGTGCACCGTAAATGATCAGATGTGAGAGACTATGAATCGCAATGACTGATCATGGCTCCTTGTGGCCAGTGGCGCAACATGAATTTCTGCTACGAAATATTGTGATAGAGCTTATCAAAAGAAGATAGGGATGGTGAAATTGTCTTCCCTGCAATTTTTTTCTCTCTTCTATACTTTTTGCTGTGCTAAACAAATCTTTTTCGAAGATTATTTTTATGACTTATTTTTCTGGGTTTTCCGTAACAGTGAAGAAAAACTTCACAAATTTAAGACAGATTCAACAAAAGAAAAGTCATGCTCTAAGAAGTAAATAATTGTAATATACAATTTATGAGCCTTCAGACCTTTTATAGCAGTAAATTATGCTATTCCAATTGAAATCAGTGGGAGTAGTTTTGTGCATATTAAGTGTATATGACTCAGAAGAATGTTGTCATCAGAAAAGACAACACTTACATTGTAAAGATCAGAGTGTGCAATGATAGATCCCTTAATCGTGCAGGGAGATTGGAAAATTTGAAGAGAGAAATGGACAAGTTGAGGTTAGATATGCCAGGATTAGTGAAGTTCCGTGGCATGATGAAGAGGATTTCTGGTCAGGTGAGTACAAGGTTATAAATACAAATCAGTTTAGGGCATTACAGGAGTAGGTTGAATAACAAATAAGAAAATAGGAATGTAGATACAATACCATGAGCAACACAGTGATGGCGTTATCATAGTCAAGACTGATACAGAGCCAACACTGACCACACTAGTACAAGTTTATCTGCCAACTAGCTCTGCTGATGAAAAGGAGATCGAAGAAATGTATGAGGTGGTACAGGAAATTATTCAGACAATTAAGGGGTAGGAATGATTATGATGTGGGACTGGAATTCAGTAGTAGGAAAAGGAAGGAAGGGAAAAATAGTAATTGAATATGAACCGAAGAAAAGAATGAAAGAGGGAGCCACCTGGCACAATTTTGCATGGAATCGTAAGAAACACTTGATTCAAGAATCATGACAGATAGTTGTATACGTGGAAGAGTCCAGGAGACATGGGAAGTTACCAGACAGATTTCATAATGGTAAGGCATAGATTTCTGAATCAGGTTTTAAACTGTAAGATATGCCCAGGGGCAGATATAGGCTCCGACCACATCTTATTGCTTACGAATTGTAGACTGAAATGGAAGAAACTGGAGAAAGTTAGAAATATAAGGAAATGGGACCTGGATAAAGTGAAGGAACCTGAGGTTCTTGGGAGTTTCAGAGCGAGCTTTAGGCAACAACTGACAAAATTGAGAGAAGCATTTGACAGAGCACTAAAAGACCTAAGTCGAAACAAGACCACTGAATAGACTTCATTCCCTTAGAGCTCTCTCTAGGAGAGCCAGCCGTGACAAAACTGTTTCACCTGGTATCCAAGACGTGTGAGACAGACAAAATGCCCTCAGACTTCAAGAAAAATGTAATAATCCCATTTACAAAGAAAACAGGTGCAGACGTGTGAAAATTACAGAACTGGCAGTTTAATAAGACATGGTTGCAAAATTCCAACACAAATTATTTTCAGAAGAATGGAAAAGCTTGTAGAGGCCGACCTCAGGAAGATAAGGTTTGATTTAGGAGACATGTAGCAACACATGAGGCAGTAGTCACCTTACAACTTGTTTTATAAGATTAAGGAAGGGCCAACCTACATTTCTAGCCTTTGTAGCTCTGGAAAAAGCTTTTGACATTGTTGATTGGAATAAACTCTTTCAAATTAAAAAGTCAGCAGGGTTAAAATATAGGGAACGGAAGGTTATTTACAATTTGTACAGAAACCAGACAGCAGTTGTAAGAGTCTAAGGGCATGAAAGGAAAGCAATGGATTAGAAGGGAGTAAGACAGGTTTTTAGCCTTTCCCAGTTTTATCCAATTCATACATTGAGCAAGCTGTGAAGGAAAGCAAGGAGAAATTTGGTGAAGGAATTAAAGTTTAGGGGGAAGAAATAAAAACTTTGCCAATGACAGGGACAGCAAAGGACCTGTAGGCGAAACTGAATGGACAGTGTCTTGAAGGGATTGTATAAGCTTACCATTGATGGAATGTAGACTAAGAAAAATTAGTGATGCCGAAAGAATTAGATAAGGTAAAGAAGCAATAAAGGTGGTAGATGAGTGTTGTTACTTGGGGAGTAAAATACCGTACAATGGTTGCAGCACAGATGAAATAAAATGCAGAATGGGAAGAAAAGCGTTTCTGAAAATGAGAAATTTAATTTGATATTAGGAAGTATTTTTTGAAGGCATTTTTATGAAGTGTAGCCTTGTATGGTAGTGCAACACGGATGATAAGTAGTTGAGACAAGGAAGAGGATAGAAGCAATTGAAATCTGGTGCTGCAGACATGTATTGTAAATTCGGTGGATATGTTGTGTATCTAATGAGTAAGTACTGAACAGATTTGGAGACAAAAGGACTTTCTGGCATACATTGACTAAAAGAAGGAACTGATTAGTAGGACATGTTTGTACACATCAAGGAGTTATGAATTTAGCATTGGAAGGAAGTGTCTCATGTAAAAATTGCTGAACACAGTAAGAAGGTTTAAACGGATGTGGATTGGCATCAAGAGGCTTGCTCAGCACAACACACTGGTCGCTGTTTCACAGCACATTTGCACGGGTGCTGCTGTTGACTAAGGAAAAATTGACAGCCACGCGGTGGTGCGGTCACTGACAGTTGGCGCAGTTACTGGCAAGTGGAGACGACATGTTACCTTGTTTCAAGTGTGACTTTTGCCGCGATCACATGGTGATGGATTTCGATATGAAGAAATTTTCGAAGTGGAAAATCGCCCAGCGATCTGGAATGTGAAGGCAAACCAGCAGGAGACAGACAGAAGTTGGGCTTGAGACTAAAACTACTTATGAAGAGAGAAAAAGAGAAAGGGCAATGATACAGGATCTAGCATAGAAGTGCTTCAGGGGGGCTCACCCCCCAGTGTCCAAAGAAACAATTTGGCGCAGCAGCTCTGCGTGCGAGTGGCACCGTGGGGAAAGCGCTCTGGTTTGCTGTCCTTCCCCCTCCCTTAGAAATATATTCGTTAAAAGATCTTGGAATGTCTTCCCTCAGCTTGTTTGCACTTGCTTCAACTCGAGCCGAGGCGTCAGCCTACCAAGCTTCTTTATTTGACACTTCTCTTCCAAGCTTAAAGCTGAGAAATTTGTTTCTAAAAGATACTGAACGTTGTTCACTTTTCTTTGATAATAAACACCAAGAACATATGCACATGAACACTAAAACAGAGTAAGTAACTGATGATACCGTTAAGTCACTGTCACAAAATGAATGTGACGTTGCTTCGCTGCCACAAGGAATATTGTGAATATTCCTATGTTTGGGTTTGAATAATGCCACAGTGATACACTTTACGGTGTTTTTCTTTTCTTTTTTTTTTTTTTTTTTTTACAGCCATGAAGTAAGGTAAACATTATACTATTTACATTTGAATTCAGAAACGCAGGAAGAGGAGTTGGACCGACAAAAAGTTACAGAGAAAAGTAGGAGCCCAGAAGTGACCCTCGGTTCTGTGCTGTGGTACTTCTAATCCGCAATGAAAATTAATAGATTAAAGGTTCACTGTCGACTGGATCACGCAGCAGATACCTACATTTTTTTACCTTCAATAAATTTGTGAAGAAAACTCCTGCACTATGTCGTGAGGTTACATTATTCACACGTTTATTTGCTGGTAATTGCTGCCAACACACACAAATTTTGATTTATTACTGAGTAAACTAAACAGATTTGTAGATATTATATAAATACACGGTTCCTGAAGCAAGCTTTCTCATTCGTGTAGGCTACATGTGTTTAGTGTATTATTACAGGAAACAGAATTGAAACAAGAAAAATATTAGGCATGCAAATGTAATTGGTGTTGTATAGGCACTTATAATTTATCTGTTTTTGATAAAATTAGAGTGGTGGTTATTTTTTCTTAAAATCTAATGACAAGTACTTCGTAGAGCCGCAAGTCCGCGTGGACAAAACTGCGCGCAGTTCGCGCGTCTGTCCGGCGGCTAATACGAGAATGAAATGAGTTATCATTCTGCTCTCAACATTAAATAAAATTTCGATATCTTACCTACATTTGTTCCCCAGCTTTGTATGTGCCAAAATCAGCCATACGCAAAGTCTACGCAATGCGATTTTTCGTCTACGAACTCTTCAAAAGTTTGCGCAGTAATTTACTCAATTTTATATAGCACAGTAAATGTACAGAATAACGAATAGAAAGTCAGCTCACGATCGAGTGAATATATCACACTATAAAATGTGAAAAAAAAATTTTCATCAAATAGTTTTCTCAAAATCGCTTCATAAATATTGTAAGAGCTCGGAACGCTGTTGCGGTCAATGTGTGAGCAGCAGCGGAATGGGCCCAACATTGCCGACGCTGGCCGTACTTTCCCTATACAGAGCTTTAATGTGACACTGTAAGCAGCACCCCCTCCTAAGCTTGCACATGCACAAAGGCTGCTCTCCCCCACCTCTTTTGAAACAGTTAAATATTTGTTACAATGAAGAGTACGAATGTCATTTACCCTCAAATTCGCGACGCATTTGCGAAAACGTCCAAAGATACGTGGCAAGTAACAATAGAAAAGTCATTGCTGTTCCCGTACCTTACAAAGAGAAGATTGGGTTTAAAAAATTTGCTTGCAGTCAGTCTCGAACCCAATACCTTCGACAGCAGAGCGTGATGCAGCTAACCCCACGGGCTGTTCTTGCTAGGTGGAGAGTTGCGACTTCATTATTATTCATGATCACATCTTCTGAATGCGTTTACAGTTGATGCATCTTTAATTTATAGTTATAAGATTTTTTTTATCAAATATGATTTTTTAAATCTTCAATATGCCAAAAACAAATATGAAGAGCGGATGTTACCCTCATGGAGGATATGTGCAATGCGAGGTGTGCAGTAGCTCCACTGCCTTGCTTCAGGACCATTCGTGTGTAACCGCCAGAGCTTGAGTAGCCAGGAGCTGGTGTGTCTACCAGCTCAAACGCCAATGTTGAAAGCGGCGTTTCCCCTCTCCCCTCCCTGCTGCGGGAGCGCCCATATGCTAGGGATGGGAAAAACCGACCGGTTAAAACCGATACCGGTATTTTAGTTTTGAGTAACCGGTTTTTTTCGGTATTTATTTGGTGTCGGTTGTAACCGGTTTTTTAAGTAATTGCCAAGAACCGGGTAAAAAAACCAGTACGACTACTTCCCGTAGTAGTGGTTCAAAATGAGTTTTTTTGTAAATAACTTTAAAAAATTAAAACTAGTAGACCCTAATATTTAGGGCTAATCCTAAAATTTCCACTGCTGGGAAATATTAGGTCATCGCAGTAACTAAGAAAAGCGATCAGTGATAATTTAAGAACAATCCCGGCAGTCAGAAACGCGCAACAAACGCGTGGCATAAGAACTTAAGAACTGATGCAGCTATTGGGACATCGATGCACCTGCTGCCTTGTGGCGTGGCCTATTAGACGACGCGCGTGCACCGGCAGTGTACGAGACTTGCCTCCGTCTGGTCATGCGTCAGTTCCTTGCTGTCGTCGCCAGACATCGGTTGTGTCTCAAATGGCACCATCCCGAGTGTGGCAGTACTTCACGAAGTATGGGAGCAGTGAGGTACGATGCTCCATTTGCTTTAAAAAGCCGAAAACGGGTGGAGGTACTACAAACATGCTGAGTCGTTTAAGGAGAAAGCATCCAAAATGTTCCTTGGAAGAGAAGGTAAATTCGATTCAAATACCTATTATGTAAGCTTGGGATAATAACTTTTAATGTATTATCATATTGTCAGCCTAACAAGTTTTATTAATGTGATTGCTTGAAAGCGAGGAGCTTTTTTAATAACCAATGTGGGTTTAGGTAACATTGATCATGTGGTGCCTCGCGAGGTAGCCGTGCGGTCTGAGGCTCCATGTTACGGACTGTGCAGCTTCCTCGGTCATGGGTGTGTATGTTGTCCTTAAGGTAAGTTAGTTTAAGTTAGATTAAGTAGTTTGTAAGTCTAGGGACCGATGACCTAAGCAGTTAGGTCTCATAAGAACTCACACCCATTTGAACATTCTTTTGATCATGTGGTACAGAGCTTTCCTAGTTCAATTTGCGTAAATTTACACTTACAACAATCATACTGTTAGTCGGAACTGTGATTTTATTTTTCGAAATACTCTGCAGCACTGGCTGAAGTTTATTTACTGACTGTAACTTTATATATAGTGTATATAACGAGATATTCGTATGCGCTGGCTCACAAGTCCAACTTAAGGAGTGGTTGGCTCAATATTCGCAACTGCCGGATGGAAATACTAGGCCAGTAAATCTGTATGCTTCGTATATCGTCTTCTACGGACTCCTGGCTAGGCTTACACACACTCAAGAAGGGGAGGGGATCTTGCAAACTATGGAAAGACGAGTGATTTGTCGTATAACGTAAATTTGCCTATATTTTAACTAAACGTCGTAAGTTTCGGATTCGGCCGAAACTAGAAGAACCGATGATTACAGTTTCTCTTTCGGCTGCAAAATATGTTTCGGTCGAACTCTACTGGAAATAATAGCAATAAAAAACCGAAAACCGCTGATTTAAAATACCGGTTGTCTTGAGCAATTTTACGGTGCAATTAAACTGGAGATGAAAATAACCGGTATAACCGAAAACCGGTTGTTTCAGCGATAACCGCCATCACTACCATATGCTGCCTCGACGAGGTTCAGAAGAGAATTTGAACGTCAGCCGCGCATGCGCATTGCAACGCTGCAGCCATTGCCGCCAAAATAGGCGGCCGCTTGACGATTCGTAGTGTCTCCGCGACGTGAAACGTTTCTCATGCGATATAAATACATTGAATTTGCATATAAAATGAACTGATAGAAGAAAGAAACGAAGAATGATAGTTTAAAAACACTTCTTATTTATTTACTTTTTTCGCGGCGAGCTTTTTTCCGGGGGTTCACTGAACCAGTGATTTTAACACGTTGGCTGCCGCAATGACGCCAGAGCCGCCTGCTGTGCCCGCTGATGGCAACACGGCAGGCAATGTATTACATCTACATCTGCATGGGATATTCTGCAAATCACATTTAAGCGCCTGGCAGAGGGTTCATCGAACCACCATTATACTATTTTATTTCCTATTCCACTCTCGAATAGCGCGCGGGGAGAAAGAACACCTGAATCTCTCTGTTCGAGCTCTGATTTCTCGTATTTTATTCTGATGATTATTTCGAACTATGTACGTGGGAGTCAACAATATATTTTCGCATTCGGAGGAGAATGTTGGTGATTGGAGTTTCGCAAGTAGCCCACGCCGCAGCGATAAGCGCCGTTGTTGTAATGATTCCCATCCCAGGTCCTGTATCATTTTCGTTATGCTGTCTCCTCTGTATCGTGCCAATAGAAAACGAGCTGCCCTTCTCTGGACTCTTTCGATGTCCTACGTCAAACCCGCCTGATACGGATCCCACACTGGGCAGCAATACTCCAATAAACGACGGACAAGCGTAGTGTATGCAGTTTCTTTAGTAGTACTGTTGCATCTTTTTAGGGTTCTGCCAATAAAACGCATTCTCTGGTTCGCCTTTCCCACGACATTATCCACGTGTTCTTTTCAGTTTAAGTCTGAAGTAATAGTAATTCCTAGATATTTTGTGGAGTTTACGGCCTTCACGTTTGATTGATTTATCTTGTAAACAAAGTTTAACGGATTTCTGTTCATACTCATGTGGACGACTTCACACTTCTCATTATTTAGAGTCAATTGCCAATTTTTACACCATAGTGATATCTTACTTAGATTGTCCTGCAGTTGGTTTTGATCTTCAGATGATTTTACTAGACGGTAAATGACGGCGTCATCTGCAAACAACCTAAGAGAGCTACTTAAATTTTCTCCCAAATCGTTTATGTAAATAAGGAACAGCAGAGGACTAATGACACTACCCTGTGGAACGCCCGATATCACCTCTGTTTTAGTCGATGCCTTACCATAGATTACTACAAACTGTCCTCTCTGACAGGAAATCCTTTATACAGACGCAAATTTGGGGCTATATACCATAACCATGCAATTTGATTAAAAGCCGTTTGTGAGGTACTGTATCAAAAGCCTTCTGAAAATCAAGAAATATGGAATGAATTTGAGAACCCTTGTCGATATCACTCATCACTTAAATAAGTACCTCAGCATTTGAAGGCAATAACGCAAATTAATATCGTCAACGTAAACATGAATGCATCTTGCCAAGTGAACACGCCACCTCAGATGTATCCGCGGAATACTAGTTTCATAAATAGTGGCCAACCAACAAGTAGCTACTCAAATATGTAAGAAAATGTTGCAGACATAAGAGCTGCAAGAGGTTTAGCTCATATATACGAGGCGCGTTTTTTAAAGTAATTTGCGTTTTCGTTGTAGACACTAGTAGTTCGCGCACATACCGCAACGAGTATGTGCGTCGTGTACCGGCATGCCTCGGGAACAACTGTGCTCAGTTTAAGCTCTGTAGGTAACTTGCACGGTTCTGTTCTGTGATTTCAAAATGTTTAAGACTATTAACTCGCTTACCGCGTGTGAGGTTGGCTCAGTGAAATGGTCTTTGTCATCAAGGAACCTGTCTGCTGCATAAATTCATCGATGGATTTGTGAAGTGTGCGGTAGCACTGTTATGAGAAAATGCAAAGTGCGTAAGTGGGGACCAGAATTCAAAGATGACTGTGACAACGTCCATGAGGAGGACCGCTCTGGCCGCACATCTTCGATTACAGACTAAGTTTCCGCTGAAGCGAGGATTGGTTAGAACAGGAGCTTCACAATAACATGTCTCTCAAACGAATTTCCTGACGTGTCGAGATCAGTGCTTTACAAAACGACAGTGAACTCTTGGTTATCGGAACAGGCGGCAAGATTGTATGAAGAGGGTATTTTAAAATTGGTTGAGAGGCATGATAAGTGTTTGAAAAACTTGACAGCTATATCAAAAAATTAAGTATGTACTTTACGAAAATTTACTTTTTTGAAATAACCTTTCGTTGTGTACTTCTGTTCATGCGGAACTTGCTTAAAAATGCGCCTCGTATTATCATTCTCAAGCAATTGACCATATTAATGAGATGCATAATACTGTAAACAATTAGTATTGAGTTACAATGAATTTTTTTTGTTATGTTGATCTATGTATTTCATCCTGTGAAACTTTATGGTGTTAAATATTGTAACAGAATAATAATATCCTTGAATAATTGTTACCAGCAGATTTTCATTTTCTATAAATGACCGCAAGTTTCTCGTCACTCCAGCTGTTCCTCTGATTTTGGAAAATAGTTTGCCGAAGACAGCACCCTCTGCTGACACTTTCATTTTTTTCTTTTTTAATCTCCCACAATCCAAACAAAATATTAAGTTTTTTTGTCATCTTCCTGTGGAGAGACAGAGAGCAAGTACTGCAACGGTAGCCTCAGAACAGGTTATACCCGTCAGGGGCTGATCATTAATTTGCTAAATATGGGCTTGGCCAGGCCCGCTGCTTGCCCCCATGGCGCCCGCGTGCCAACCAGATTTTGCCCCCCCCCCCCCCCCCCCCTACAAAACCATTTTTTTCACACTCGTATAAAGACTCATCGGCATTTTCGTGATATAAAATTTCTTTAATAATAACTTTTACAAAAAGAAAATCCATAAACATACAAATTCATTAGCTATTGCATATAAATGTGAATCATTGCTGGCAAATCCAAGAATACTTTAATTCTAGTTAGTTTGCTGACTTGAGTGAAAGTTTCTCCGACACTTACATGTATTCGCACAAATTGAACTCTTCTTGCTTTCATAATTGCAAAATCTTCTTTTACCTGTCTAGTATCTAAACTGTCCAAGATCTCGTGTTCTATTGAAATAATAGCCTAATTTGTAAGTCTCTGTTGATGCATTGTTGATATTAGACAATTTTTTATAACTTTTAATTTAGAAAAATGATCTTTCACCTGATGCAACTGAGACTGGCAGAGTAAGAAATATTCTTACCGCTATTGCTGTGTTTGGAAAAGTAGATATTAAATCATTTTTGAAAAGATATTGAAGAATTGTATATGGATCACAAGACTGATTTTCTAGGAAATGCAGCCTTAAAGCGTTAATTTCATTGTACAAATCAGTACTGTCAATGTCAGTTTCATTCCTTGAATGTTCTTTAAGTTTCATATGCAAATCTTTACAACGTTTCAGCAGTTCTTCCTTAGGGTAATTGAATAACTTACTACTAAAAAACCCAAAAACGTGGTCTAAATTTTGTAACTCTTCAAATTAATGTTTGATCTAGACTTCGAAAAACAAACTCCACTTTGAAATTCATTTTGGGGTCTAACAAAACATCATGTTGTTCATACTGAAACAGAGTCGGTTGGGCGAAGTATATTTACTGGAGGGAAACTTGCTTCAGCATTTAGTTTGTTTGCCACATTGGTAGCTTCCTTTAAAACCACGTCAAAGTTTTCATCTGTGCGATATTGTGTAAATTTATCAATCAAGCTGTTTAACAAATTGATGCATATCTGAGTATTAATTGTCAGGTTTTGCATCTTTTACAAAGAATTAATTTCACTCAAAATATCGTACCAGATGACAACAGAACAAATGAATATATAATTTTGAATTTTTAAAGCAGGTTACTTCGCTTTGAGAGTGGTGGTACAATCCCAACTAGAAGCAGCTTCTGAAATTTCCAACAGAGCATCAAATACATTTTCTGTGTAGAAACGTAATAGCTTGATTGCTTCAATTCTGCTAGACCATCTCGTAGCACTTAAAGCTTTTAGCATTAACCCTGGTAAAATGTTTGCAAATGAATGACCACCTAATTGTTGATGATGAAAAGATGATGGGTGAATTGTGGGTTGTGGCCACTTTGGGAGAACGCTATGTCCGACTGAGGGTTTAAAGTTCTGTAGAGACACTGCTGTCTGCAATTAACCTACTCTACATGGGATACTCTGCAAATCACATTTAAGTGCCTGGCAGAGGGTTCATCGAACCACTTTTATACTAGTAATCTACCATTCCATTCTCTAATAGCGCGCGGGGAGAAAGAACACCTGAATCTCTCTGTTCGAGCTCTGATTTCTCGTATTTTATTCTGATGATTATTTCTACCTATGTAAGTGGGAGTCAACAATGTATTTTCGCATTCGGAGGAGAATGTTGGTGATTGGAGTTTCGCAAGTAGCCCACGCCGCAGCGATAAGCGCCGTTGTTGTAATGATTCCCATCCCAGATCCTGTATCATTTCCGTAACGCTGTCTCCCCTGTATCGTGACAATAAGAAACGAGCTGCCCTTCTTTGGACTCTTTCGATGTCCACCGTGAAACCCACCTGATAAGGATCCCACACTGGGCTGCAATACTCCAAAAATGGACGGACAAGCGTAGTGTATGCAGTCTCTTTTGACTGGAGAGCGGAGTTTGGTCAGTCAAATGCACCCGCCGGCGCTGAGAAGCCTCGGGGATTCCCTGTATGGGACACGCCATCTGGAGGCCGGCTCTATGGGAAATCGCCGTTGAGGACGCTCCTTCGCAAATAGGAATACCTGCCGCTGTTAATGTGGTTGCAACATACAGACGTTTCGTATTTTAGATCGAACAGTCAGATATATTTTGCATTTTTAGGAGAGGATTAAAACTGCAATAATCGTAATGCTGATATGGAGACACTGAAACGATTTGGATGAATTTACCGCCCCCTAGAGAGGCCGCACCTAGCGGCCCTGTGACTACGAGTGTGAGTTCTAGTGGGCAGGGTGAAGTTGCAAATTTGTATCTGACGGGAGGCGTAAATCCGTGCAGCTGTGATGATCGCTGTGTCCCCAGTGATGTAGGGGTCAGCATAACTGCCTAGAAAGCAGGAGACCCGGGTTCGAATCCCGGGTGAGTATACATTTTCCAACTTTACCCATTCGCAGTTAATCTCATACATTCAGTGAATATGAAATATTTATTTAAAAATATGTTCAATGAGCGAAATCTCTATGCTATAATATTGTAAAGTCCAGAGGACTCTCATATACTGCTTAACGTTTAATGCATAGTGTAGCTGATTAGCTACATGTTATTTTTTGCATTATCTCTCAAACTGATGAACATTTTGCCACAAATTCATTTGTAGCTGCTTGTGTACTTAGTGTTACATATGCAAGAAGCACGTACCAGAAATTACAGGTCGCAGAGTGCTACTGAATCACTTCGACAGTTGGCTGCATTGAGTTACTCGTAACTCCTAACATGTGTATTTGTTTACTGTAGTATACCTTCATTGCCATGTAAAATTAGTCAATCGCATACTACCGTTGCATTAAGAGGAACAATAGTGTCATTTTCTGCATCGGGTACATCATGGGAGCACTACATAGCTGACCAGCTATGAGCGGTTTGTTGCTAGTACCGTAGTAGATAATTTTAAGTACATTTTTTAAATATTTTTCTCAGTATATATTCAATACATATTAATCGTGGTAGTTTTATAGCTTTAAATAGTCATGCATTAAATGTTAAGATTAAATTTTAATTACGCTGTTGGTCGCCTAGTGTTCACGTTGGCAGCTGATGAAAATTGCAGGAGTTTTGCTGGTTTCTTAAGGGAAATGAACGCATTTTGCTGTTTGAGATTTAATGTTTTGTTGCGGTATGACGTGAGAACTAATGTTCACAACGAAATGATCCTTCACTTTGATAATTTAGTGACCGGACTAGGATACATGCAGGAATCTGTCAACCCTAGAGCAGGAACAGCATTAATCATTGACTTAGTTTTGAGTTGCGTGTGTGTTTGTAGAATGCGTAATTATGTGGTGGCTGGGTTAAAGACGACAGTTTGTTACAAACAGAACAGATTCTAGATTAATATTTTGTGTTTAAAAAGTGATCCGTAGCTACCCACTGATTGTAAGGCATAGGTTAACAGTTTTTTCTTTTAGCATATGAGCACTGAAGGCGCGAATTTTTGGGCTAAGAACTGTGATCGATGGTACCTGTACATTGTGTTATCTGTAACTTACGAGGGTAACTACAGATTATTTATTATCTACAATACACAAGTATTAAGATATCCCGTATACGGGTTTTCCGACATGTTGATGACATCATTGGTCAAAGCAGACGGGTGGAATCGAGTCGTAAAATATTGCCTTTCCTCTTACGCCATAGTGTAACTGGTGAAGTATTTCTAAAGAAGATGAAGCAAGAAGGGTTGCTTGCTGCCTCTCGCCTTTCCTCTCAGACAGGAAGTTACACTCACCTGTTGAGCTGCTGTCCTTGGACCGTAAAGCCGTCGTACTTCTTCCCGTGGCAGGTGTTTCGTCGCATTATTGAAGATTCATTAATTGAAAAGAGGACAGTAAGAAAGTTAGAGAACAAATAGGCAGAATTGTGGTGAAATCTGTATTCATATAGATATGACGAATTTGAGGTAGCCCTGTTGTATGTTTAATATTATTTCACAAATAAGACTATTTTGCCACGAAACCACCTTGCTGTAGGTCAAGGAATTACTAACAATAGTCAAGAAATAAGCAGATTTTATACAGATACATTTGCTGTCCCTAGAGAGAGAGCGGAGAGTGGTAGTGGTTGAATCAGAGAGAATGTTGCTAGCCATGAAGTCGTAATACTAAAATCAGAGCAGGGGCCAAACGGCCAAGCTTACCTCACTACAAACTGAATGGTAAGTGTACCGGATGCTTCCACTCGCCCACCATTGTAACAGATGAGGACGGTCCTCAGAGTCACACTTTACTAATACGGCGGTAACTTCCACCTTGAAGCTCTGCAACCGAATGGCGATGCACAGCTGTTCGCCGGGTACGGCACCGCAGTGTGCTTCCGCTGTTCAAAAGCAGTCCCTGTAGCCAACCTTACAGGTAGGGGAAAGAAACCGTTGGGGAAGCTTAGCCCTTGTGGGCGGCACTGTGTCTCGGACACTCGGGCTGGGACACCTATTTGGCGTGCGAGACAAAGCTGGTATGCCTCCGCCCACGACCACCTAGAGAGAAAGCCGCGGCGCTCTCGTGTGACGTCAGGCAGAGTAGGTTGCGCGCGCATAGCTGACTGGGTAGCCGCTGGGGCACGGCCCACTATGCCGAAGCAGCCAGCCAGTCAGCTATGCGCGCGCAACCTACTCTGCCTGACGTCACACGAGAGCGCCGCGGCCTTCTCTCTAGGTGGTAGTGCTCCGCCACGGCGTCGCTTCTGGTTGCTTTTAAATTTAACGGCTACAGGAAATTCTCCATTTGATCAATTTCTAGATTAACCGTGTGCCTCGGTTGCACAGTGGTAGAGTGCCACACTATGAATCGTCCGGTCGCGAGTTCGATCCCCGCCAGGTCCCGGGATTTTTATCTGTCACTTTCCACTTCTTTCACCTCTGGCAGTACTGCTCATGTGAAAAATACCGAGTAGCACCGTGGTTCGGAACCCACGTTAAACTGTAGGTCCCCCTATAACTGGCTGGGTAAGTCAGTTCGAAGGTCGGAGGAAGGCAAGCGCATACCACCTCCAAACAGGACCATGCCTAGTAAAGCACTGTGGTGTTCAAACCAATCTTCGGATTGTTGACTGCTTTACCTTTTTTTTTTTTCTTTACCTAGATTAACCAAACGGGGAATGTATTAAATACTCTGTCCCTTCCATTCAATTGTCCTCTAAGTAAGCTATCATTCTGTGATGCTCCTTGGTTGGTGAAAATTAATAAACCGTCCTAAATTAATTGATTTAATTTTGCTACTTTGTAATTAAGGATCCGTCCGGTCTGTGCCGGCCGCGGTGGCCGAGGGGACTGAGGCGCTCCAGTCACGGTCTGCACGGCCACTACGGTCGGGGGTTCGAATCCCCCCCTCGGGCATGGATATTTGTGCCGTCCTTAGGATAAGCTAGTTGATAAGCGTTTGTAAGTTTAGGGACTGATGACCCCCTTAGTTAAGTCCCATAAGCTATACAAACATTGGAAAATTTTTGTCCGGTCTGTTATTGGTATCCGGGAGTTCGTAATTTTACTGGCAACCTGAATCCGTGGTCGATTTTATTTTGTTCTGATATCTTTCTTAAGGCACAGCTGTTGCGGCCGTGCATTGTGCCCCCTCAAAAAGTCTGTGCATTACAATAGAATAATTGCTATGATATTTCCTGTTAACCATGAAGTAAATAATTGTTGTTGGTTTTTTGAGGGGACTAAACAGCTAGGTCATCAGTCAGTAAATAATTAATGGTGTTCCTACTAGTGACGGGAACACTCGAATGAAAACAATCGATTCATTCGGTTGTTGGAAAAAAATCGATCATTCGGTTGTAGTTTCTCGTATCGGTTGAATTATTCATTCATTCTTCTGAGTGAAACCAGTCGGTGGGACCAACCGAATGAAACAACCAATTCAGTCGGTTGGACTATTCATTCGTTCTTTTGAATGAAACCAGTCGGTCGGAGCAACCGAATAAAATCGACACAGTCGGTTGGACCACTCATTCCTTTTCTTTTGAGTTAAATCATTCGATGGGACCAACCGAATGAAAAAATTGAAACAGTACGTTGCCCTCTTCATTAGTTCTTTTGAGTGAAACCAGTCAGTGGGAGCAACCGAATGAAACAGTCAGTCGGTCGTAGTTTTACTATGTTGGATTAATATTCGTTTATTTTTTCGAATGAAAGCAGTCTGTGGGAACAACTGAATGAAAACGTGCGACACTTTTGCAGTTTTGTACATTGACTGAATTTCTCATTCTTTCTTTTCAAGAAATTATGTACTGAATGAAGTAACTTTTCGTTTTATAATATACAGAAACAGTGATTCATATTTTGTTGTAGATTAAATTGTTTGAGGTGCCATCAACGAGTAACTAATTAGATGTAATATCGCTGGTGCAGGCCTGCGATCACTTTAATTTCCCACCCCAGACTTCAAAAACGCCGATCATCTGGGCCCGATCGGATTACTTTCGCAGACACCGACCACTGGGTACCGCGGAGAGCGGGGACACGAGAGGGGGTGCTGCCTCGCTCGCGTTTCCACTGCTGACAGCGCTAGTCCAGCAGGCGCGCGCCGAACTCCACACAACAGTGTCTGGCGAGCGGGGCGTGCCATCGCCTATTGTTGTCGGTTTCTTACTGTCTCAATAAAGAAGCGTGGGAACTACAGGGTGTTCCAAAATGATCACTACAAGTTTAATCTCGCATACCGTATCTCCGAAGTGGGAACAGGTAGAAACGTGCGGTTTGCGGCTTCTTGTTCATACATATCTAAGGTTCTAGCAGGACAGAGTTAAGTATGTTAACATTGAGCATACTTGCTAGATCCAAATTCTAAGATCACTAAAACATTAGGTATTGTAAAAAAAGCCTTCATTAAAGTATTTTGTATAAAAATATTTTTGTTAATTCCATCTAATTTGAAGGAGTACCAGAATACATACAACATTTATCAGTGCTGTAAATTTTCTACAGCATGTCTGTATTCGTCAACAGTATATGAAAATATTCATCTCAAGTTTCATAATTATTCACTCTTGTCACACCGCGGTCTAAGGCACTTCGCTGCGGAGGGCGCGATTGCTCGCCGTCGGAGGTTCGAGTCCTCCCTGGAGCATAGGTGTGTGTGTGTTATCCTTAGGTTAGTTTACCTTAGTTTAAGTAGTTTGTAAGCTACGGACTGATGACCACGCAGTTTGGTCCGATAGATTTACAAACATTTGAACTCTTGTCACAGGTATTTCTGTGATTATCGGTGAAACGGTGTGGAGGTTTATTCCATCCCTCCGCCATGTACCATAGAAAATCTTAGATGAACAGTGAACTGCCACTTGTTTTGAAAGTCAAGTGTTCAACATTTCACCAAGATCGGAATAAAACTCTATATTGGCGTCAAAGTCTGGAATACCTTCTGTCATGCATCGAACTAAAGTAGATGTAGACGGTGACCATTGTCTTTCTTTGAAGGTGAAGAGTGAAATATATCATTAAAATTCGAATACAAACCTAATTTATCGAATTTAGTAGGTAAAGTACCCTCCGCCATGCACCTACGAAATTTATTGTACACAATTACCTTCGTCTTGTTTTAAAGGTCAAGTGTGCAAAATTTCATCAAGATCGCAGCCAAATTGTGGTTTTTGGCGAAGTCAGTATGTAAAGTACCCTACGCCATGCACCGAATGAAATTTGATGTAGACAGTGACTTTCCTCTTGCTTTGAAGGTCAAGTGTGCAAAATTTCGTCAAGATTGGAACAAAACTGTAGATTTGCATGCGATAAAAACACACACACGGACACACTGCTATATTTATAAGATTTGTCTCTAAGAAAGTTTCATTCTGAATCACGGTTCATTTATACCCGGAAAGACTGAAGGAGTAAGCAAATCAAGTCACACAAAGTCAGTGAATTAATAAAAACATCCATATAACTGCAGAAACCGATAGACTTTTTCCAGCCGGTTGTATCGCATCAAGTGAAACCACTCAATGCCGAAAACATTCATATAAAGGGCAGAGACTTGTTTCATTCGGTGGTCGCGCATCGACTGAAACCACTCAAATCCACTGAATGAGTGAAAACATTCATATAGCGGCTGCAACCGATAGCGACTGGTTTCATTCCATTGTTTCGCATCGACTGAAATCACTCAAACCCCGCCAGCGAGTGAAAACATTCATACGGCCACAGAGACTATTTTCATTCGGTTGTTTCATTCGACTGAAAAAACCGACTGAACGAAAAAACAACCGATTGACCAATCGGTTGTTAAAAACAGTCGGTTGTCCCATCACTAGTTCCTACTCTACGGTTGACGGATCGTTGTGCGTACTCTCATCCGGTAAGTTACCATCATAAAGTGGATATTTCGTTGTCAACATTAGGTCACTACACCGCCGCTTTACATATAACTTAACCATGTTGCGATTCATCGTAACGCGTGAAAGAGGAGACGCATCGAACATTCTTTTACGTCCTTTTGTTGCTTGAAATTGCGTTATTCGTGTAACAATCAAAACGGGATGAATTGTGATCGGCCGCCTGCATCTGCTCCGTCACTGGTCTCATTTCCTGCCATTTTCGTCCGTTGCCAACTTCAGTACGCTAAGTGGCCAACAACTTCAGTAAAATTTAACCCCACGTCAAATTGTTTGCAGTTAAAACACACAAAATGACATGTCAGGTGTGCATTTCATAAATTATCCAACTGAGCTGGCTGAAGCAAACCTGACGTGTCATACGTATTTTATCTGTTAACGGGGGGCAAGGAAGGGACCTTACAAAAGATTGTTCATGTACAATCTGGCTTCCCCAGGGCAGCGGTAAATTCCGACAAGTCCTTCCACACACGGAGCTACGACATCGTACTTAGAATCTAAGACGAAATCTGTTAACAATTTCAAGCCGTGTACACGAGTCACTTGAAGTTGAAACTACGCCAACGGTAGTCATTCAACTAACGAAATAGATGTGCAACATTTTAAAAGAAATATTATCTATCATAACCACCAAGCTTAAATTTCTTAATAATAATAATAATAATAATAATAATAATAATAATAATAATAATAATAATAATAATAAAATCCATTCCAATTAATATTATTTTATTTTTGGTGAGATAGCAGTGTAGTATACAGCTGAAAGATCGGTTAAGTTGATGCAAAACTTTCATTGTTGAGGAGGACCAACAGAAATATATGTTGCGCTTAAGCACACAGAAAGATTTATCCTGAGTACAGCGGAAAACTTTAAAAGGAAATTTCAACATGTTAATTACGTCTTAAATTGTAAACAAACACGACTTGGGTTTCATTTACGAAATCATCACAAAGTTCAGAATTCTTCCATTCTCTCAACGCAATTTCATGTCTCTTGTTTTTTATGTTCGGCATCAAGTGGACACGGGTTATAAATTAATGTTAACGATATTTAGTGATCCACTAAAGTAAAACAGAGGGTAGGCCTACGCAATTTTGATTTCGCAAAAATAAATAAAAAATAAAATATCAAATTCCCCATTATGTATCGATATAGACTGGACCGATTTGAAACTTGGTACACACATTCCTTAATATCAGGCAACAATCGCTGTGGGGGTAAGAAACACTTAGATATGGTGTACCACAAGGCTCAATCTTAGGCCATTTGCTATTTGTGTTAATGATCAATGATTTACCATCTTTTATGACGTCACAAACTATATTGTATGCAGATGACACTACGTTTTTTTAACAGTACTTCTTATTTCAATGAACTGCACAATTTAACTGAATGTACAATATCTCAGGCCTCTATTTGGTTTAGAGCTAATGGCTTTTGTTTAAATGAAGGTAAAACACAACAAATATTTTTTACTCTTTGTAATTTACCTGATATAGACAACCAACGTAGTATTCAGTTTTTAGGCTTAACCATAGACAGTAAACTCGTGGGAGCCAGCTCTTAAAAGAAGACATTCAGTCTTATAATACAAGAAACTGCAAGAAAATAAAGGTCCCATTCTGTAGATTGTCTGAATCATTAGCTATAATGTGCTGGGCGGAAAATGTTTAATAAGTTACCTGCAGAAATAAGTAATTCATCATTAAATTTATTTAAATGTAGGTTGCATAACAGACTAGTGGCTAGTCTCTTTTATTCGGTTAATGAACTTTTTGAATGTGACTATTTAAAATTTCAATATGATAACATGAATGGGGAGATACCATTCAATATTTTAACATACTACTTATTGTATAAAGTTATCCACACAATATTTTCATTATGTATTATTATTTATAGTGACTTTGTCTGTTGCTTGTAAAAGTTCAGTGACAATAAAATTATTATTATTACCAGCGACACAGTTCAGGAGCCATGACGTAATAAACATATTCGCGAAAAACTGCCACATCATGCGGCAACGTTCCACATCTACTGCTATACTAACGGACCGATTTAAGCGAAATGTGGTACAGAAATTATTTACGGAAGAGGAACAATCACTATTGGGGGTAAAAACCACCTACGTCATATACGTAAGCAGATGTCATAAACAAGACACAAAAAAGTACCGCATCACGCGACGCGTGAATAACGACTATATTAATCAGCTATTTGAGAATGAGGACACGTAGCGAGTTGCAATAAGCTTTACAAACAATTTTAAACCCTTACGATACTTTATTATAGTCGACATGATCGACTGGAGAGTACCAGTTAGTACGCAGCCAGACGACTTGTGGAAGCAACTATAAGATCTGAAGATGATCAAAGTGACTCAAACATGTAATTAAAGAAATATATTGCAACTGTTGATGGAAATAAACACATTTGTGACTTAAGAATCTTCTTGTTGCTGGCAACCTAGGCAGTGAGTGGAAAGAAAGTAGTTTATCGTTTACCTTTCCGATGTTCCTGCAGTACAAGTATTGCATACGGTATGACGTTAAAATTTCACTTCTACATTACTAACCATATTCGAATTTACATCATAGTACGACACAGGTTCGTGAGACGTGAGGTCAAGAAGGAAATGCATGGAAGTCAGCACATCATGCATGGGGATGTAATTTATCACGTCTTTATTACCAATTCCATTCGCAACACATTTCGCAGACAGTTTCCTAATATTGCACTCTACGAACATCGGAAATTATGTTGCTGTAAGATACAGTTCACGCCATAGGATGTCATTAAAATTGAGCCGAGTGAAATCGAAACAAATGGATTGAGAGTAGGGTGGAAGGGGACGGACAAAGAGGGAATAAGGAGATGCAATAACACAAGAAAGGAATAAATATACTGCCGGCAAGTAAACACACACGCCCCTGGGAGGACTCGAAACTCCACAGCGAGCAAGCGCGCGCTCCGCAGCGAGACGCTTTAGACCGCTCGGCTACTCCACCGCGGCCGATATGTTAGAAATACTAGTAAATTAAAAAAAAAAATATTAGGCCTATAAAAATATGTAAGGTTAGAAAATGTGAAGCAACGGTGAAATTTACCGAAAGATTGAAAACGTATTTTTTTTTTTTTTTTTTTTTTTTTTTTTTTTGTGATTAAGGTAGATTAAGCCCAGACACGTGAAAAGAAGTCCAAACCAGTTTGAATCCACAAAAAAGGATTTGGAAAAAAGTAGTTCAATCCAAAGAACTACCTGATACAAACGTTTATGGAAAAGTCATGAATATGAAACAACTGTATGATAGGGGAACTAAGGAGGAGGGGGGGGGGAGATTCGTCTGCGGTCGGAAAAAGGTAGGAAACAGTGAATGAATGCGAGCACGGAAGTGAAGAAATTACTTCTTATTAAGGAGTTGGAATGATCATTTGTCCTTCGTTGACCCGCACTAGAGGGGGAAAAATAAAATGTCGTGCTTAGCACATTGTCTTAACATAAACTATTCCACTACGGTCGGGGGCTCGAATCCCCCCTCGGGCATGGATATTTGTGCCGTCTTAGTTCGTAAGTAGTTCATAAGTAGTTTGTAAGTTTAGGGACTGATTACCCCGTAGTTAAGTCCCATAGACTATACAAACATTTGAATATAACATAAACTTTTAGCAACTGCAGTTCACAGAATTAGTTGACATTTACATTAAATGTAGTTTTGTCATACGGTAGATGTAAGAAACATAATGGCAACCAAGTTTCATAACTCTGAAAGCGTCGTAATTTACGCCATACAAAATCCAGTGTGGGCGCTCACCATCCACCTAACACTACGTTTGTGAACAAAACTTGTAGCCTAGCTATGCGGCCGTGTAGATAGGGGAATGCTGTTTCCTTGCAGCGTTTCTACCAGCGTTCGGGAAGGTCTGTTTATCCGTAATTTATTAGCGATGGGTCTTTCGCTTTGAATCTTGTTTTACTCTTGCTTATAGTTTATTTCTGTCTGTGGACTGGCTAACAAAGCTGAATTAGTTAATAGTAGCGTGTAATTAATGAATTCGAGATACCGAATCATCGACCGTTGCATGGCAAAGTTGATAATTTTTACTGGAGTCGGAATCGAACCCGGATTTCCCGGTTAGCCTTAACCAAATAAGCTATCCAGTCACACTTTGCGTTAATCTGAAGTCGGGGATACCACCCCTCGGCTTTGACCCGTGGCATCGGCGTGTTATGTGCGTGCGTGTTTGTATAGGTGGCGTGAGTGATTATGTGGTGGCTGAGTTAAGACGATAGTTTGATTACAAGCAGAACATAGATTATAGATTAAGATTTTGTCTTCAAAGAGTGATCTGTAGCTTCACTTTGGCAGTGAGGTATAGCTTAACAGAGGGTTTTTATTTTCTCAGGTGAGCGCAGAAGGTGCGAACTTTTCGGCTGAAACCAGAGATCGATGGTACATTATCTTGTAATGCCATTTACGAGGATAACTATAGATTATTTAGTAACTACAATATATAAGTATTAAGATACTATCCAGTATACGGTTTTTCCGACATGTTGACAACGTCATGGGTCAAAGCTGAAGGGTGGTATCCTCGTCTTCAGTTATGCGCACTTTCCGTCCTGCCCAAATTCTCTACATTTCGCACACTACGCTGGCAATGTACGTTGTCCATTACTTCCTTTTTCCCTCTACCTAACTGTATTCCCGCAAGGGATTGAATCTATTTGTACATCCGCACATAAACTTTTCAAATCAAATGTTCAAATGTTTGTACAGCTTATGGGACTTAACTACGGGGTCATCAGTCCCTAGACTTACAAACTATTTATGAACTACTTACGAACTAGGACGGCACAAATATCCATGCCCGAGGGGGGGATTCGAAGCCCCGACCGTAGTGGCCGTGCAGACCGTGACTGAAGCGCCGCCGGCCGAAGTAGCCGAGGTGACTGAGGCGCTCCAGTCACGGTCTGCACGGCCACTACGGTCGGGGGTTCGAATCCCCCCTCGGGCATGGATATTTGTGCCGTCCTAGTTCGTAAGTAGTTCATAAGTAGTTTGTAAGTTTAGGGACTGATGACCCCGTAGTTAAGTCCCATAAGCTGTACAAACATTTGAACATATATACTGAAGCGCCTCAGTCCCCTCGGCCACCGCGGCCGGCACATAAACTGTCAGTTGATGTTCGGTGGCATGTATACAATTATTATGTCCCAAAGAACAGACAACATTTCAGTAATTGCATGACCTTTCTTAATAACCATTTGTGTCTGTTTGAGACATTTTTTACCGCCAGTAAGCCCACGTGATCAACATTATCAGCTGAACAGTGCCCTGTGTTCAGTAAAGTTCGTAGTTATTTGTTGTTTTTTGTTTTGTTTTTGCAATCCTTGAAATTTCAGACAATCAGTTTTGATGCTATTGTATTCCCTGCAATTTAACTGACAAATTTCGTATAGGTATTTGTAGACAATCCTTAGATAATATATAACTAGCTTAAACCCGCGGCTCCGCTCGCGTGTTGGTTGATTACGATAGATAATGCGCGAAACGTCAAATCGATTTTTTTAAGAGATGTACTAAAAGAAATTTCTTATTTACTGCTTTATTTATTTATTCTTATATTTCCTTATTCGTGTGCTTATCCTTACAGAGAAAGAGCTGAAGACATCGTAGCACGCATAGACCAAAGATATGGTCTGTTGCATCACGTTTCGCTGTATGTAATCCCCTTCTATAGAGTCGCAAACGTCATCGCTGGCCTTCAGTACGAATTTTTTTTATAATTTGACGACTTTCAACCACCATATCTTCCACCTCATTATAGCTATCGGCATGAAACTGCCATGGTGTACAACGGGAGACTTCGGACAACAATTACACACAGACCATTCGTTTGCGTTCTGTAGTTTTCGCTGCAGAGCGAAATATTAACACACACACACACACACACACACACACACACACACACACACACACACGCACGCACGCAGAATTTTATATACACCGATAAATTTCCATCCCAATATACTCCATCCTTTTATCATTATCAACCGTCAAGTAACAATGCAACCAATAAAACCATATTCAAAGAGTAAATATAATTGTCAAAGATACTTATTGTTCGGCATTTCGCGTTATATTCTTCAAATTACTAAATATCTATCAGATCGCTATAAAATCGTGCCTAAACCTTCCTCAGGTATAAATTAGTAACTGTAAAATATTTGAACCCGTATCTTGTCGTTCGGACGTGATAAGCGTACACCGAAGAGATATTCACATTAATATATATATAGATGAATAGCTAACCGGCCGCCATGAAACCGTGCCTAAAGCCTTCCATGGGTAGACATTAGTAACTGTACAAATTTTTAGCTCTTTATGTCTTGTGGTTCAGACGTGATAAACGTACACCGAACATACATTCACAATTATAGATATAGATTAAGGCGAAGACGGCCATGGATACTTTGTTCAGTGCGGATGCTAGGCCCGAACTCTGAAGGGAATCTGCGACATGCCGCGAGTAATGAGTGATAATAGGCAGGGCCACTAAGTCAGTAGTAAGTGTGACTAAGCTAGGAATTCGTCTGGTGGGAGGCGAGAAAGGGTAGCCCGCGCGGCCCTGTCGGATCAGCATCTCCCTAGTGGCGTAGAAACAAAAAAATAAAGCGCTCTTATGGCCAGCGCGACTGCCTAATTACCTGGGTTGGAATCCCGGCTGGGCACAAATGATCAGATCCCCCTTTGATCAATGACCCTGGGGAAGCTAACGTAAGTTCGTTTGTATGTTAAATCTCCGGATTCTTGATTGCTTAATCTATATGCAGGCATACGAACGCTTCGCTGCGGTGGAGTGGCCGAGCGCTTTAACTCTTTCAGCGATGTAAGAAAAATTTAGACCCTTGCTGCACAAGACTTTTATTTGTTGAACAATTTTATAAAGAATTTGTGAAATGTTAAAGAACTACATTATACAACATTCATAGAATATATGACATCAACTGCGATTGGGCAAAGCTGAAAATGTGTTCCCAGCCGAGATTCGAACCCGGGTCTCCTGCTTTCTAGGCAGTTGCGCTGACCCCTACACCACTGGGGACACAGTGATCACCGCACCTGCAAGGACTACCTAAGCACGCCTCCCGTCAGATACAAATTCCCAGCTTCGCCCTGCCCACAGTACTCAAACTCGTAGTTATGAACTAATTCCCGTAAGAGTAAGGGCTTCAAACTTTGCCCACCCCTCCCCACTAACGATAGGATCATTGCCCGTCACCGGCATATTATATATATACATGTGGCGTCTGTTCCGAGAGAACAGACGTCACTTCTGATCCTGCAGTTGTAATTATTCAACATTCATAGAATATATGACATCAACTGCGATTGGGCAAAGCTGAAAATGTGTACCCAGCCGGGAGGCGTGCTTAGGTAGTCCTTGCAGGTGCGGTGATCACTGTGTCCCCAGTGGTGTAGGGGTCAGCGCAACTGCCTAGAAAGCAGGAGACCCGGGTTCGAATCCCGGCTGGGAACACATTTTCAGCTTTGCCCAATCGCAGTTGATGTCATATATTCTATGAATGTTGTATAATGTAATTCTTTAACATTTCACAAATTCTTTATAAAATTGTTCAACAATGGTGGTACATTAAGTGTACCCCACCCTGGGACGTCATCACTAAAATCTGCCTCTTCAGCTGACGAACTGTGACCTGAGGGTATTTCTGCATACAGTTTGGCCATTAACTCATCATCCTTTAGTATTTCCCTAACGTTTCTTTATTAACTGAAAGGGAAGGTAACGCCTCAAGTTACGTGAAAGACCATTGATGCATGGTGGTACAAATTTTGAACTCTGAGTTACTCAAGAATTACTCCTTTAAATAGAAAAAATCCAAGAACCGCAAGGTTAAAGTGATTCCAAATGTATAGATATCATTATCTTACCAGTATGAAAGAGATAACAACAATGTCACAAAAAGACAAAATATGCACTTGACTGCAGGTGGGGAAAAACCAGCAACACTGCACACGCCGTGGGAAATAACTACCGCCATAGTCGAACAATACTACTTCTGACACCTCTCGGTTGGTGTGGCATCTACCACATTACATACCATGGGTGGTCCAGGAAATGAACTTTCATGCTGGAGATGAGTCAGAGCTACGGTACATAATTATGTGGTACGTTTTTTGTACCACCAAGCATTTATGCAAGGTGGAATGGTGGTACACAAAATTTACCACTAACCCTGAAAGAGTTAAGGCGCGCGATTGCTCGCCGTCGGTGCTTAGTCCTCACTCGGGTATGTGTGTGTGTGTGTGTGTGTGTGTGTGTGTGTGTGTGTGTGTGTTTTGTCCTTACCGTAAGTGAAAGTAATTCGTAAGCCTAGGGACTGATAGCCGCAGCAATCAAGTCCCTTAGATTTGCAAACTTTAGAATTTTGAACGAACGCTTCCAATTATTACCAATTTCTTAGACAGTCTTGAGCAGTTTTTTTTCTTTATTGTGTTTTATGCCAGTATACAGGCAGGCTGGCAGCAGCGCTATAGGCCGCTCTTCATCCGAGAGTAATAAAAGACATATATGAGTGAGAATTAAAGTACAAAATAGGAGGTAAAACAATGGAGGTACAGTGACATAGACAAGGCGACAGTTTGGAGTACATTACAATAGACAGATGATTAAAACCACATTTAGTTAGTTAAAAATGATGATCCACGGTGACCTAAAAAACAATGTAGGACGACAATAACACAGGACGGCGAGTACACGGAGACACTATTTAAAAACACACAGTGCGACACTTGTCTGATTGCGGTGGACGCAGTTAAAAAACATACACTTCACTGGAGCACAGCACACAACACTTGACGTAGCACTGTTAAAACTGTCTGTCCAGAACCCCGAGAAGGGGGGGGGGGGAGGGAAGTGCGGGGGAGAGGAAAAACGGCGGGGAAGGAGGCTGTAGGGAGGAGCCGTAGGGACTCCAGGGCAGGGAGGGGGTAGCCAAGCGGGGGAGTGGAAGGGGAGGAGGGGAGAGGGGGCACTTTATCTGTGGGTGGGGGATCAGAGCTGGTAGGACGGGTATATGTCGGAACGGAGGACGTCATCAGGGAGGGGGAGGCGGCGGAAATTACCCTGGGAGAGGACATTGAGGGTGTGGAGATGAAGGAAGGGGCTATAACGCGGTAGAGTCGTGGCAGAGGCCCAGGGTCAGTAAGGATGGGGTGGACCAGGGGGTTGCGGGAGTCTATTTTACGGGTGGTACAGAGGATACGGATATGCTGGAGATATTCGAGGAGGTGGGGAAACGGGATCTGGTCATACAGGATCCGCGTGGGGGAAGGGAGTCGAATGCGGTAGGCGAGGCGGAGGGCGTGGCGCTCGAGGACTTGAAGGGTTTTATAGTAGGATGTGGGAGCGGAGATCCAGGCGGGATGGAAGCTGCAAAGGACAGGACGCATGAGGGAGCGGTAGGTGTAGAGGATGGTGGAGGGGCTGAGACCCCACGTCCGGCCGGTGAGGAGTTTGAGGAGGTTAAGGCGGGAGAGGGCTTTCTGTCGGACAGTGCAGAGGTGGGGGGTCCAGGAAAGGTTACGATCGAGGGTTAGGCCAAGGTACTTCAGGGTGGGGGTGTGGCGGATAGGGCGGTTGTGGAGGGTAAGGTAGAAATCGTGGAGACGGAAGGAGAGGGTGGTACGACCTATGATAATTGCCTGGGATTTGTCAGGATTGACGGAGAAGAGCCACTGGTTACACCGTGAGGCGAACTCGGTGAGGTGGGACTGGAGCAAAAACTGGGAGCGGGCAAGGGAGGGGGGCGAGGGCTAGGAAGGCGGTGTCGTCAGCATATTGTAGGATATAGACGGGAGGCTCGGGTTGGGGCATGTCGGCGGAGTAGATGAGATAAAGGAGAGGAGAGAGGACGGAGCCTTGGGGCATCCCGGCAGAGGGGAGAATCAACGGGAGTCGGAGTTGCAGACAGTGACATAGGAGGGTCGGTGGGTGAGAAAGGAAGCAATGAGGCGGACGTAATTAACAGGAAGGGCGTAGAACTGGAGCTTGAAGAGGAGACCGGAATGCCATACACGGTTGTAGGCTTTCTGGATATCGAGGGAGACAAAAATTGTGGAGCGACGGGAGTTGAGTTGGACAGAGAGGAGAGGAGTTAGGGGAAGGAGCTGGTCGTTGGCAGAGGAGGGGGTCGGAAGCCACATTGGGAAAGGGGGAGGAACTGGTGGCAATGGAGGTGCTGATGGATACGACGAGAGAGGATGGTTTTCAGGAGCTTGCTGAACATGGAGGTAAGGCTGATGGGACGGTAGAATGAGGTCTGTGATGGGGGCTTGTCAGGTTTTAGGAACATGAGAATACGGGAGGTCTTCCACAGGTCGAGGTAAAAGCCAGTGAAAAGGATGTCATTATATAAGGTGGCAAGAGCTTCGTGGAAGGAGGGGGGGCCTTGATCGGTTTCTAAGTTTACCATCTAACGCGAACAAATATGTCTGTATCAATTAAACACCTATTCATTTGAAAGAGTCGGTGGTATCAGCATGATAAACGATTTAATAAAGCAGAATTACGACAAAAATGCTCTTCACACGCATAAAAATGAACTTTACGCATATAATTCCAAGTTTTTTTCAAGTAGAAACTGTTAAAGATTATGTGAACTACTGGGCAGCACGGAGCCCGTAGCATCTATGTCCGACGGTTGCTACGAAATTACGAATTGATCCGGGACGGCAGCCGCAGCCTGCAGCGCTCACCCCCTGCCATCTGTTGAACGCAGGCGACAACACATAGGAACTTTGAGCGATTACCCCCTGTGCCATCTGTTGAAAGCAGGCGACAACACACAGAAATTTTGAGCGATCGTCCCCTGTGCCATCTGTCGAATGCGGGCGACAACACATTTTGACATGCCAGGTGGCATGACCCACGTAAAACTTTCAGCAAAAAATGTACCTATAATAGTAGTACAGTGTACGTTCGTCGTTGAAATCAGTTGCGTAATGCATAATTCTTCCTAATATATGTAAGAACGTATTTATGTTATATATTTTGTTGCAGGTAGGCATATCTTCTCAGATCGCCATTTTCTATAGCTGTCCATAAAGGTGTGACGTGCCGTGACCATGTTATCGAATACTGTCTACTTATACCGAAATTTTTGGAAGGGTAATGTCAACTATTGACGTTACCCGAAATCCTAACTGAAGCTTAATATATAAGTGTGCTGCGAGGGGATGGTAGGGCGATATAGCTTCTCCTTCTTCGAATTTGTAAAACAATACGAAATATAAACTTTTATTATACAGAAACATTGTATAGTAAGTCTGCCTCCGTAGCTCAGTGGCAGCATCGCTACCATGCAGGAGGCCTGGGTAAGATTCCCGGCAGGGGGACTGGGTGTTGTGTTGTCCTAATCATCATTGGCACGTATGTCGCCCACGCGGCGTCAAATAGAAAGACTTACACTCAGGCGGCCGAACAATCCCGTAAGAGATCTGGCCAAGAAACAAGAAAGCCATACGCTCATTTCCATTGTATAGTAAGAAATGAAAACGGACTTGCACAATTTCTTAGTTTGATCCTCCTCCCTCCCCCTTAATGTGTGGAATAATTTATGGATGACCCTTACTTCTCATTATTTCACCAATTCCTCAAATCCCCCACTCCACTATAAAAAAAATTAAAATAAAATAAAAAACACCTGCCTTCGCCCCTGCGATAAACGCAGAAACTTTGTCACGTAAAGGAAGAAGATGCAGCCAACTTTCATTATCAGAAATTTATTTTTAAAGGAGACTGATTCATTACTGTTCAAAGAAAGAGTGTGGATTAAAAGATGTCGCAACAGAGGAAATTGCAAGGAAGTGCTGAAAATTAACAAATGTAAAAAGAGGTATCTGACCCTTACGATTATAGTTGGCGGAGACTTTAATATACCCTCGATATATTCGCGTAAATGTTCAAAGCCGGTGGTTGGCATAAAAAAAAACTTCAAACATGTTACCAAATGCTGGGAGTCACGGATATGATGTGCGAGCCAGGGTGAAAATCATTCCAAGGCTTTTTCGTTATGGAGAAATCTATGTAAGAGATTTTAATCGTCAACTTTCTCATCCAAAATAAGAAATATTTAATTTGCCACCACCTTACAGAAGGAGATAGGATCAGAAAAATCAAACGCATAGATATGTTTTTCTGTATGTTCATACAGAACATATGTATGTTCCAAACTACTAGTTTACTTTTCAAAGGCAACTGCGTCATTATTTACATAAAGTAACTTTAACTGTAACTAAGTTACTTTTATCGGTTAACGATTTAACGGAAGTATCATCACTTTCTTGTCGCTAGTGGCGTAACAAATTTTTTGTAAGAATCTCAAGACTGCAGAATACCAGGCTTAGATTTTAGTGAAGGAAAAAAAGAGCAACCTTTATTTCTTAATTACATATTTCCAAAAATGTACGTTGGAAATGTATGTATTACATATTTTTATAACTTGTAATAGTACCCATTCATAACATTATTTTATAATTATGTTTGCAACAATGAGTAGGCTATATAACTCTCACCTGACGCATCACAGGTAAGCAGCTCCGATTATTTTCTACAGGAAGAAGACACACGCATGCCTTGGCCAGTTTATGATGAAGTATTCGAATTTTTGACGTTGGATGGAAAAAAAGAATTCCTTTTGTTGCAAATTGTGTCGCGGTGTGAAAACAATTCAAAGAAGTCAAAACTCCAAAGTGAACTTATGAAATTCATGTACAATTAGTTTTTTGCTTGGTCGTTGGCGTTAACAATGAGTCTGAAACAAGATGTGTAACGTTGCTCGCTGCTAGTTCTGGACTACGGTACAGTTTTTCACAACATCCTGGCACACGCAGCTGCGTTCCGTGGCAGTGTCGGTAAAGAAACAATGTCCATGGCTTGCTAGCATTACATGCTCCTTTGCAGCAGTAGAGCTCCCTTTTTTTCTGTGTATCTATAGAATTAAATGTTCTCTCTCCGTGTGTTCGTTCACGAAATTAAGTAGACAAGAAGCGACATTTACGAATTCGTCGCCTAATAAGAGGTATAGGACGGCTGTGCAATGTTAGATGTCATAAAAATAATTAAAAAGAAGCATGACTCCTCACAGAAAATTGCTACATTGTTTGGAACCAGCTGTATGTGAAGTAGATAAAACAATTAAGTTTCTCATTTCTCAACACCGCAGCACTAACAGGATTCTTTATCTTATTTCGGAAAATGAGTCGTTATCGAGTTACGTTACTTGCCGGTCAGTGAAAGATAGTTGACAACATTTTGTTTTACAGTGCTTTCTATGGAACAGAAGTGGATGTATGTAGGAGGCAGCAGTGTGTACTCAACGTGCCAACGTGGGGGATCGTCAGCAGCAGACCCCATGCCACATTCATTTGTGCTGTGACTGACTTTAAGGCTAAAGAAGCTTCCTTCATTCAAAATTACGACTTGTAATGTGAAAACGTAAATGAATATACGATCAATTAAATATTTACTTTAATTAGTGTGTAAGCTTAGGGACCGATGACCATAGCAGTCTTGTCGCAAAAGATTTCACACACATTTGAACATAAAATTGAATAGCCGATACGACGCTTTTATATATACTCAAGGTCATTGCACGAAACAGTGCGCGTACTATTACCCAGATGATCATTTTTTCTAAACTAAATTTGTCGTTGATAGTTTGGGGTCCGTCTTATATAACGGACATCACGTAAAACTATGTATCTTTGACGAAAATTTATACCTCGTCTTATCTTTCAGCTGAAATATACTGTAAATTAAATGCTCACTCTCCTGCTTTATTATATTTTATTTTGTAATATCAGTTATTTTATTTTGTGTTACTGTAGGCGTTTTAGAGCGTGTAAATATTTCCTTCCACTTCTGACACGCTCGTTTCTTCCCGGCGTAGAAGTGACTGTCGAATCCAAGAATGTGGTCCATAACGCTACACAGTGTCTCTTAATTTTACGAAGAGTTTATTAATTTAGGCTACAATTGGCAACAGAGCTAGTAAGGCGGAGGGAATGAACCTAAATACGAAACCAGTTTTATGTATGTTAATGTCATACGGAGTGTAAACTTACTTACTGTACTGTTTTAACATTGGTAGATAGTGTAGCCAATTTATTGGGAAAATGGGGATTCGGTTTTGGCTGACCTTGTATCCATATACACGTTTGTGTTTAACAGTAAGAATATCTGTGATGTACTGCAGATGATAAGCAACTAGTAAAAAGCGCGGGATAACGTTTCTCCGTTGTTAATCGTTTGTTACGGAAGTCCTTTGATGCGCTGCTGCATCGTGCAATTATGTCCGCATAGGCTCTTTTATTTCTGTTATTACTTTCCATGGGGCGAGTTGTGTGTGTCATGCGTGTAAAACTTGCTGTATTGTTAACATTTTCTTTACACGGACACATTTAAAGACTTACTAGCCTGCAAAATAAAATAAAATGTATAATTTTGAAAGTTAGACCTACAGAAACACTGTAGAGCAGATACAACGGTATACAGCAGCAATCTCTGAATCTCTGCTGTGCCTGATTGCATTGATCGAGATAAAAAAAATCAATGGTTTGAACCCACGAAACCACCCCTGTGGCTACACCCCACATAAGATAATGGTTTCTGCCCCAATCAAAACAAAAACCTTAGTTGATACTTGCACTTAAAAAATTTCCATGTAGTAATTAAAATCTTAGAAAAAATACTGGGATAAGCCTCGTCGTCCAGAAGTTGTTTTCATGAAAACGGTTTTAAGCAGAAGACACGAGTAACATAAAAAAAGGGATAAAAGTGGATCCATGCAGCAGTGTTATGCTATCAGCCAAATAACTCTGATACATTAATACAGTATGTAGGTGTGCGGGGCAGGAGCATTGAATTTATTCTACAGGGCGGCAAAATCCGTCAAGGCAACTGAGGTTGTATACGAACCTATTTATGATAGATAAGAAATGATTAAGCTTGAAATCATGATTATATTACTGACAAAATTTCATAAAGTCAATTTACCACAAGACTCAGATGCGTATTGGCACAAAATTATGTCCTCTTTCCTTAAACGGAAATAAGTATGTCTACATTATTTTGAGTATTAACTGTGCTATTATTGGCGGCAGCAGCAGTGGCGTAACTATGGGGGGGGATGAGGGAGATAGAACCCCCCCCCCAGAACCCGAAAAGAAAAGAAAAACAAAAACAAAAAGAGAGAGAGAGAGAGAGAGAGAGAGAGAGAGAGAGAGAGAGAGAGAGAGAGAGAGAGAGAGAAGTAAAGAAAAAGTAATCGTATAACAGCAATCTGGTAAAGGTAAAGATTGGAAACTTGGGGTGTTTTACCATAAGCTTTCATTGGAAGGGAGTGAATTAGTTTCTTCAACAGGAGTGGTAGATGGTAGTCTGTCTGGAAACTGACTAAAATTTTGCTCGTCAAGCAGATCTATCCCCCCCCCCCCCCCAAAGCCAAGTCCTAGTTACGCCACTGGGCAGTAGGAAAGCATATTAGAGTAACATTAGCCTAACTGATCGCTGTACAAATGTTACAAAAGTCAGCGCAAATTTAATTTCAAATGTCAGAGGTGAATTGTGGGTTTTGGCCACTTTGGAAGAACGCTAAGTCCGACTGAGGGTTTAAAGTTCTGTATAGACACTGCTGTCCGCAATTAACCTATTAAAACAGCGACTATAAAACAGGGAATATTTAGTATTAGAAATTAGTAGAATTAAAATAGAAAACCGTACTCACCATATTCACGCTTCTTTCTCCGCCTGTATGTTATAAAACTAAAAAGTTGCAGTAAACACTCAACGGACAATGTGCGGCTTTGTTTATCGCTCTAATGGCTGGGAACAAGTGACTGGAGAGCGGAGTTTGGTCAGTGAAATGCAGCCGCCGGTGCCGAGAAGCCCCGGGGATTCCCTGTATGAGAGCCGCCATCTGGAGGCCGGCTTCTACTCAGTAACATGGGAAATCCCCATTGGGGGTGTTCCTTCGCAAGTAGGAATACCTGCCGCTGTTAATGTGCTTCCGACATACAGACGTTTCGTATTTTAATTCCAACAGTCAGATATACATTGCATTCTTAAGAGAGGATTAAAACTGCAATAATTGTGTCATGCTGATATGGAGACACTGAAACGATTCGGATCAAAGCGATTTGGATGAATTTACCGCCCCCTAGGAAGGCCGCCTTGCACGCCCGCACCCAGCGGCCCTGGGCTTGGCGAACCCGGGGTCCCAGGCTGTGGACTGTGTCCCGCCAACAGTCCGCCACACCGTAAGCTCTGTGCCAGGCGCGGATCCAAGGGGGGGGGGGGGGGTCAAGGAGGTCACGACCCCCCCCAAACTGCAGTAATTCAAATGATTTCCAATTTTAAGCATATAAATTTCCAATTTTTTCAATCAATTGATAGAGAAAAATTTTGTGTGTTAAAACTGTGGTCCTCGAAGGAAATAAGTAGTCGATTCTTATGTGTTCGTTGCCTGTGGACTAGCTGACATGGACGGCCTTGTGGACTACAGGAAAGTAACGGTGCCCGTGCCCATTCCAGAGCGGAAGGGCGGCGTACCTGCTCACAGGGTTGGAACACTTGCAGGGAGTGACACTTGCGGGGAGTGACGCTTGCGGGGAACCCGGGGCCCTTGGGGCGGCTAATGGCTTTTCCTGGGTACCGGCACACCAACAAGTCTAACACTGCTGTTGTCAAGTTTCCACACTGTCAACATCACGAAACTCAGTGAAATTGCACAACCCTTTGCAAGCTGAAGAGCAATATAGTAACTTGTTCTAACTACACATTAATTCGTTGAGTGTTCATCCTGAAAACAAAAAGGTATTTTAATAGTGATAATGTTTGGAGAGTTATTAAGACATTCTCTACTACTACAAGACGATGATTTTCCACAGTCATACCTCCTAAAAGCATATTATTCAGAACACTAAGAATATCAAGACACCTGCGCAAGCAATAAATATATTAGGCATCCTGCACAGATACGTTGATGTAATTGACCGCTATGTAGTTAACCCCACTATCACGCAACTTCCATCTCTTTAAAAATAGCTACTATGCCTTTTAATAGGAGACACAACCTTAAACCGTCAATTAAAAAACTTTAATAAGTCAATGAGTATTTTACATACTTGAAGCGTTTATTCGTAGACCCCAAAACGATTTGGCTGCATTCGAATTACAAATTCATCTAAGAAATGTATGAAATACGGAACGTATAAGGGAATGTCACACACCGAAAAATGCTAAAGATAAATTCTATTTTCTATCACCGTCATATAGAACCATTTTTACTCCGAACTTGGCATAAACCAACAGGGAGAAACAAGTTGCAAGACTTCCAGGGAAAAATGAAGCGATATTTGGCAGCTACTGCTCCACCTCACTCGGTTGGCCTTTCCCTGAATACGGCACAGGTAGCGACTGGAGGGCGTGGAGTAGGGGTGGTGTATCCCTACTGCTGGAACACCCTGTTCACTACCTGCAGCGTCCGGGTCTCCCCGCAAGTGTCTACACATTCCCTTTCCCCGCAAGTGTCACTCCCCGAAAGTGTCACAAACTCCCTGCTGACACCAGCCGTCGCGGTTCGCAAGTCCGCAGGTAGAATCCTCGGACCGCACGCAGACAGACTCTTCGCCAAGAAAAAAAAAAAAAAAAAAAAAAAAAAAGAGAGAGAGAAGGAAGAAATACCGAGAGACTGGCGTTCCCGAACATTGACGGAAATGACCTGTAGAAACAGCAGTCGTCTCAGTTAGTCCTACACGCTCGTACAGCCATAGTCAGCAGACCTGTCGTCATGATCCTACATTGAGTGTGAAGTGTAACAATGATAAAGGTCAGCGCACTCTTCAGTTTTATATTGTGTAGATTATGAGGATGTCAGTATTATTATTTCGGTGAGGTTATAGTTCTTAAATTAATTGCACGGCATATGTACTTATCAAATTTTCGCATGAGTACTTTTCCTCTGATATTAAAGATTTCTTAAAAGTTATGCTAAAGCGATATCTATGGTTAACCAACCGGTGGAAATATTTTCATAAAACTTTTTTTTAAATATTAACTCTGATATAAAAATAAATATGAAACATACGTTTCATATTTTAGTAAATGAAAATAGGACAAAATAATACATTGTTACATTTCGGTTCATTTCTGATGGTTGTCGGAGTGGACTACTCAGGAGGATATCGTCATCAAGGAAAACAAAACAGTCATTCTACGGGTCGGAGCATGGAATGTTCTAACCCTTAATCGCATAGGCAAGCTAGAAAATTTGAAAAGAGAAATGGATAGGTTAAAGTTACATATGTTAAGGATCAGTGAAGTTCGGTGGCAGGATGAACAGGATTTCTGGTCAGGTGAGTACAGGGTTATAAATACAAAATCAGTTGGTGGTAACGCAAGGGTGGGTCTGAAATGAATAAGAAAATAGGAATGCGGGTAAGTTACTATGAACAGCACAGTGAACGCATCATCGTAGTAAAGATAGACACGAAGCCAACATCGACTACAGTAGTGGGTAGCTCTGAGAGATAAGGTAGTGAAGGCAGCAGAGGATCATATAGGCAGAAGGACAAGGCCTAGTAGAAATCCATGGATAACAAAGGATATACTGAACTTAATGGATGAGAGGAGAAAATATAAAAATTCTGCAAGTGAAGCAAGAAAAAAGGGAGTACAAATGTCTGAAAAATGAGATTGACAGGAAGTGCGGACTGGCTAAGCAGGAGTGGCTAGAGGACAAATGCAGAACCGTAGAAGAATGCATAACTAGGGAAAAGATAGATACCGCCTACAGGAAAATAAAAGATATTTGGAGACAAGAAAAGCAGCTGTATGAATATCAAGAGCTCAGACGGAAAATCAGTACTAAGCGAAGAGGGGAAAGCTGAACTGTGGAATGAATATACAGAGGGCCTATACAAAGGAAATAAACTTGAAGGCAGTATTCTAGAAATGGAAGACGAAGTGGAGGAAGACCAGTAGGAGATATGATACTGCGAAAAGAATTTGACAGAGCGCTGAAGGACTTGAGTCGAAACAAGGCCCCTGGAGTAGATGATATTCCGTCTGAACTGCTGATATCGTTAGGAGAGCCAGCCACCAAAAAATTATTCCACCTGGTACGCAAGATGTATGAGACAGGTGAAATACCATCCAACTTCAAGAAGAATATCGTAATTCCAATTCCAAAGAAAGCAAGAGCTGACAAGTGTGAAAATTACAGAACTATCAGTTTAATAAGTCATGGCTGCAAAATACTGACACGAATTATTTACAGACGAATGGAAAAACTTGTGGAATCTGACCTCGGGGAAGATCAGTTCGGATTTAGGAGAAATGTAGGAACACGGGAGGCAATACTCGCATTACGACTTATCTTAGAAGATAGGCTGAGGAAAGGCAAACCTTACATTTTTAGCATTTGTATATTTGGAGAAAGCTTTTGACAATGTAGACTGGAATACACTCTTCCAAATTCTGAAGGTAGCAGGGGTAAAATATAGGGAGCGAAGAGTTATATTCAACCTGTACAAAAACCAGACAGCGGTTATTAGAGTCGAAGGGCAAGAAAGGGACGCAGAACTTAGGAAGGGAGTAAAACAGGGTTGTAGCCTTTCCCCAATTTTGTTCAATCTATACATTGAGCAAGCAGTGAAAGAATGGAAGGAGAAATTTGGAGAGGGAATTAAAGTTCAGGGAGAAGAAATGAAAAGTTTGCGGTTTGCCGAGGACATAGTAATTTTGTCAGAGACTGCAAAGTATCTGGAAGAGCAATTGAATGGAATGGATAGTGTCTTGAAAGGAAGATATAAGATGAACATTAACAAGAGTAAATCGAAGATAATGGAATGTAATATCAGAAAATCAGGTGACACTGAAGGAATTAGATTAGGTTATGAGGCAATAAAAGTTGTAGATGAATTTTGTTATTTGGGTAGCAAAATAACTTCTGATGGCCGAAGTAGACAAGATATAAAATGCAGAATGGCTATGGGAAGAAAAGCATGTCTAAAGAAGCGAAATTTGTTAACATCCAATATTAATTTAAATGTTAGGAAGTCCTTTCTGAAAGCATTTTTCTGGAGTGTAGCATTGTATGGGAGTGAAACGTGGACGATAACGAGTTCAGACAAAAAGATGATAGAACCGTTCGAAATGTGGTGCTACAGACGAATGATGAAAATTAGATGGGTATATCACGTAACAAATGAGGAGGTGCTTAATCGAATTGGGGAGGAGTTTCTGGCATATCCTGACTAAGAGAAGGGATAGATTGGTGGGACACATTCTGAGACATCAAGGAATCGTCAACTTAGCATTAGAAGGAAGTGTGTGGGGTAAAAATCGTAGAGGGAGACCGAGGGACGAATACAGTAAGCAGATTCAAAAGGATGTAGGTTGCCGAACGTATTCTCAGATGAAGGTACTTGCACAGGACAGGGTAGCGTGGAGAGCTGCATCAAACCAGTCTGCGGACTGAAGACCACAACAACAAACAACGTCGGAGTGCCCATTTCTAACGTGAGCAAATGTTCAAATGTTTGTTAAGCTTATGGGACTTAACTACGGGGTCATCAGTCCCTAAACTTACAAACTACTTATGAACTACTTACGAACTAGGACGGCACAAATATCCATGCCCGAGGGGGGATTTGAACCCCCGACCGTAGTGGCCGTGCTGACCGTGACTGGAGCGCCTCAGTCACCTCGGCCACCGCGGCCGGCTAACGTGAGCCATCAAGCCATCGAAAAGAGACATTTTAATGAATGTGGCGGTTTAAGTATAAGCAATGCAATTTTTTTAGCTTGGCGTTTGTCGTTTTCATGTGTCAGGTTGGTATCGATGCCGAAAACTGCAGGAACCAAAATAACCGAGTAACTGGGTGGGTCCTGGCGGTTCTGACATCTTAGTACTTTCCAATTACTAATGACATGTTTCAGTTTGGTAAGAAATCTCATTGAAATAAGGTTTTCGAACTATTCAAGAAAAATATGCTAAATTGACCTCGAATCACGCACACTACCACTCAAAGTAAATAACAGCAAATAATGAACTTATTAGTTCATGTTATTTTGATGTTTCTACAAGAAAAAAAAAATTACAAGTACATTTGTTTCACATATTCGACCTATTTTGGTCTGCATTGAATGGGCTATTATAACGCAACTGGCTCAGTCATACAGTTACAAATTGTGACATTCACGCTTGTCTGAACTTCTTACTTATTGTGAACAATGTCCTGCATTTCGCAGGATACTTTTTTCCTAGTCTTATTCCACAGCCCGCTACGATGTTAAAAAATCTTAAAAATATCCTGCATTTCAATATTATCCTGCGAACCATTTTGCGAAATCCGATTATCATCTCATTTAAGTGAAATCAATTATTACACAGTTAATGAAGAAATACAAGACTTTTTGTGAAGGAAAGGAAATTTTGTTGGTAGGCTAGCGCCCGCCACGCATGTCGTCTGCCATCATTTCAGACGTAAACATCGTCCGCGCTGGCAGAAACGCAAAATATCTGACAATAGTAATATGGGCTGCTGGTGTGTCTGAAAGTCATAAGTGTGTGGGCTGTGGAATGACGTTGAAGATGTCACATAAAAATGCGTGTTAATGTCAAACTGCCTTATTTGTATCAATTTTTTGTAGGTGTTAAAGAGAAATCGGATTTTTTTTTTTTAAATTGGAGGTACTGTGTTGGGCTCACCTGAATCCTGTTCGGGTTATTTGATAATAAAAGATTTTCGGATTTTGTACTTTAATACACTGAGAAGCAATTTAACGACACATATTTTTAAATAAATTTTCAAATGTTAGCCAGTATGGTACTAAAACTACAGTAAAAGAATAGATTGCAAGTCACAAGCTAACTTATTAAAGATGGGTTAAAATATTTGCAAAACTTGAGTTAAATACTGATTATCACATTGTTAGTAACATTGAAGACTTTACTGTTTGCGTGCCTGATACAAACAAGGTGATTAGAGCCTCCTTGGATACAAATGCGCCAACAGAACGAATATTTTTGGCAATGAACAGTATATGGACCCATGAAAACTCAAGACCTGAAGCAGAAATATTTGACTAAAAGGGTGTAGAGGTCTATGTTCAAAATGTTCAAATGTTTGTTAAGCTTATGGGACTTAACTACGGGGTCATCAATCCCTAAACTTACAAACTACTTATGAACTACTTACGAACTAGGACGGCACAAATATCCATGCCCGAGGGGGGATTCGAACCCCCGACCGTAGTGGCCGTGTTGACTGTGCCTGGAGCGCCTCAGTCACCTCGGCCACCGCGGCCGGCAGAGGTCTATGATACATTTATGAGAAACTCTAAAATGTTACAAGTATTTCATTTGCTGTTGTTAGGATTTTGAGGGGATTAAACTGCTAGGTCATCAGTCCCCTAGTAATACATTCAAATGAAAAATATACTTGATTATGTTTCGCCATACTCAGATAATTGTATTCACCATAACTGTATGTCATCATTATCAGTTTTTTCGCCATATTTAGTATGATAAGGTGTTGAGCGGATGAATTAGCATTTTGTATGTTCCAATAATCAATTACAAAAAGCAAATTAAACACGTGACGTAAAGTTGGTACCATTATGCTGCATAACCGGTAGATCCTGCTTTTTGTATTTGAAAATATGCTCACCCTATTCTTACTATGAAACAAATGTACTCGAAACTAGTTCATATCAATTTGTAAACGTAATCATTTTTACCGTAAAGTTTACAGAAGTATTTTTTGCTTCATTACACTCATGAGAAACTTAAAATTAATAATGATAATGAAATAGCTAGCTAAGCCAGTGGTGTAAAAGCCCAATCACTGCAGACCAAAAACAGGATCGAATATGGAAGTTAATTCGTATCGATTTTTTTGTAAATTTGAAGACGGGAGTGCCATGACCAACACATACTAAAAATCCTTACTGGGGGAGGTGAGTGTGGAGTGAGGTGCGTTTGAAGATCACTTTCGTACATTTTTCTTAAATAACTAAAAATCCGCGGTCTCTAGCGGAAACGTCTCCCAGATATTGTAGCTGGGATAATTCTTTGCAACTTACCAGTGCTTATTTAACCGCATTAAAGAATGATCGTACACAATACATTATTTTTTTCTTACTTTAGTTGTTATTTTGTCAGGCCGACTGCTTGAAGAAGGTGAACGAGATGAGAAGTCATGCATGTCAGGACAATTGACACTTTTTTTAATAAGAAGTTCAAGTCGGAAAATGAGGCAGTGGAATAGCCGAGCGGTCTAAAGCATTTCGCTGCGGAGCGCGCGGTTGCTCGCCGTGGAGGTTCGAGTCTTCCCTGGGGCATGGGTGTGTGTGTTTGTCCGTAGGTTAGTTTACCTAGGATTAATTAGTTTGTAAGCTACGGACAGATGACCACGCAGTTTGGTCCGATAGATTTACAAACATTTGAACTTTTTTTTTTTTGAGGCAGCAGGAGAATCGTCGCCTACGCTACGAATCCCACCTCCCAGCTGCACTGATTCTGATGTTGACTCTTGTGATGCTGGAGGTTCGAAAAGTGAGCAGGCCTCGGCCAGCTCTGCTTCTGCGAGTAGCAGCGGTAATGTCCCCAACGACACTCTCAGCGTTCACTATCGTCTGACATTGGGTGTTACAAGCGTCAGTCGGATGTAGACGACTTCACTAAGGCTATGATGCTAGAGCGACACTGGACACCACCTTCCGATTATGAATTCCCTTATTGTGTAGTTACCAAAAAATGGAAAAAGATAAAGAAGTATGCCCAGAGGTCACATTTGGAAAACTTCAACTGGCTCGTACTGTCACACGAAGATCAAGGGCTTTATTGCAAACACTGCACTTTGTTCGCCGTGGGCTCTGGCGGTGGTTTTCAGACGAATACGCCTCTCAAGCGACTGGTCAGAGAACCTTTGAAGGCATTCGACGATTTGCTTGGAGAACGAGGAGCGCTTTTGACCCACCAGCGGAACAAATATCACCAACGGGCTGTTGAGGCTGGCAAAAACTTCCTTTTTAGTTTTCATCATCCTGAACATGACGTGGCTAACAAAGTTTATTCACAGAGAGACGCTAAAGTTAAAGAGAACCGGGAACGGTTGCGTCCAATTATCAGTAGTATAATTTTCTGTGGACGTCAACATATTTCTTTGCGTGGCCACAGAGACGACGGAGATTTGTACCAAAGAAGTACTAACGCAAAAACTGGTGCCTCTAATCGCGAGACGGATAGATAATGTTGTGAGTAGCAACGATGGGAATTTCAGAGCTGTATTGCGCTTCAGAGTTGATTCAAATCTAGGTCGTCATTTAGAAAACAAGTCTTCAAATGCCACATATATCAGCAAAACCGCACAAAATCAACTAATTGACGTATGCAAAGAAGAAATTCAAGATAAGATTTTATCCAGAGTTAAGAGAAGCAAAACCGGCCACGGTGGCTGAGGAGACTGAGGCGCTCCAGTCACGGTCTGCACGGCCACTATGGTCGGGGGTTCCAATCCCCCCCCTCGGGCATGGATATTTATGCCGTCTTTAGTATAAGGCAGTTGATAAGTAGTTTGTAAGTTTAGGGACTGATGACCCCGTAGTTAAGTCCCATAAGCTTAACAAACATTTTAACATTTAGAGAAGCAAAGGTTTTTTTCTCTTATTTTTGATGAAACCACGGATATTTCTCACATTGAGCAGCTCAGTTTATCTGTCTCTTACGTTCATTAAGGAATTCGTAGGGAAGATTTTATTACATTTTGTAACGCTTATGAGAACATTTGTCCTGGAAATGCAAATGAAGAGCGTCGTCTAACTGGATTTGCTCTTGCACACATAGTTAAAGATCTTTGCAAGAAATTTATTATTGATCTGAATATGTGTGTTGGAATTGGCACTGACAGTTGTTCAGTTATGGTTTCTGAGTCAAAGGGTGCCATTCAGGAGCTTATGAAGACAGCCGTTAACACAAAACATTACCCTTGTAGTAATCATTTGTTGAACAACTGTCTGGCAAATTCTTCCAAGGTCACTGTTTGTCGCAACACATCGGCAGCAATGAAGAGAATAGTAGCATTTGCTAATGCCTCTGCAAAAGGACATGCCGTCTTTGAGGGAGCACTTGGCGGTATAGCGATGAAGGGCATCTGTGAGACGAGTTGGGTGGAGAGACATGACGGTCAACTGCAGTTTCAAGGTGACAATTTGTTGAAGATATGCGAAGCCCTCCATAAGATTTCACTGTGGCGTGACAGTGCAACGGCATCTGGAGCCCAGTGCCTTCGACAGGCGTTACGCAGCCCAGAATTCATTCTCTCGGCTGTCTGCCTGGGGACGTATTAGGTAAGTTGCGATATATACTATTTTTATATTTCCCTTTTCTTACTGATTAGTACACAAATTTTTTGTTAGTTTTTCAGTTTTTCATATTGCTTTTTCTTTACCGCAGGGATAACTGTGTCTCTCAGCCGCTTTCTTCAGTCAACGACTATAGATTTAAAGCGAGCAATGGATGCAATGAAAGATACCATAAGCGTTCTAGAGCAGAAGAGACGAGATGTGGATTCGGTGTTCCGGCTGTTATTCTCTGAAGCTCAAAACGTTGCTGAGCAATTGGATGTGGAATTGAAAGCACCACGTTTGGTATCTCGACAGGTGCACCGAGATAATCACTTGACTGCACAGACCACTGAAGAATGCTTTCGAAGGGCCTTGTACATACCATTGTTAGAGAACATCACATCAGATCTGAAGGAGAGGCTCTCTTCAGATGTGATGAATCTCTTCTGTTTAAGGATTTTTTTGCCGCATATATCATACAGCGAAGAAGACATTGTAACTGTGAAAGAAACAGCGAAGGTGTACAGGCAGCTGCTGGGCATTTCTGTTTCATTTGTAGTGCCAGAGTACAAATTGTGGGTGGCTAGGTGGAAGCGCCATGTAGAAAAAAAAATGTTTGTATAGTCTATGGGACTTAACTACGGGGTCATCAGTCCCTAAACTTACAAACTACTTATGAACTAGGACGGCACAAATATCCATGCCCGAGGGGGGATTCGAACTCCCGACCGTAGTGGCCGTGTAGACCGTGACTGGAGCGCCTCAGTCTCCTCGGCCACCGCGGCCGGCGCCATGTAGAGGCTGGCCATAAAATTCCTGAGTCTCTTTCTGACATAATCGAGATGTGCGACAGTGAACTATATCCTAGTATTTCCACAATTCTAAAAATTTTAGCCACGCTACCAGTTAGTGTAGCAACAGCGGAACGCACATTTTCAACCCTTCGTCGCCTCAAGACTTGGCTAAGAGCAACCATGGGGGAAGAACGACTCACTGGTCTAGCTTTATTACATATCCACCGAGATATTGATATTGACATCGACGCTGCTATTACTAGATTTGCAAAGATTAAGAACAGACGTCTTGAATTTGTCTTGTGAATTGTACTTTAATTTAATAAAATAATTCATACATTCTATTGCTATTTTCATCAATTTTGGAATCCTGTGCACCTGTAACAGTTACATTTACTCGGGGTGGGATGGACAGGGACAAGTTAGGGGGCATAGAGTATTTACAATAAAACTAACCTACACATTAAAAACAAGTTACTTTAATTCCAAAACTGTAAAAAGAACAATATTCATTAATTACCGGTTTCGACAGATCTAAGCTGTCATCTTCAGGTTTTGTACATAGCTAAAAGTTCATCTTTAGCTGGGAACTAAAGTGTGTCAAGAATGATATAGCGTAAAAGACGCCAAACCAATGGCTAATGCTGAGCTTTTAGTTAGATAAAACATCTGACGATGGACGCCAAGATCTGCCGAAACCGGTAATAACTGAATATTTTGAAGCAATCTTTGGGATATTATACTTTTTACGGTTTCTGAATCGTAACAAGCTCGCCCCCGGAAGGTGACATAATGTAAAAATTTATGTTATTTTAATTCCCCCCTTTAGGCTTCTAAATCATGAAATAATTGTGAGCCCCCTAGAACCGAAACTTAGATCCATCCCTGGAGGGGGGGGGGGGGGGGGGGGTAAAACTCGACAAAAGCATAAAGGTGATCTGTGACCCCCTCCAAAACAGAACCCTGGATCCGACCCTGCTCTGTGCATGCTTCATCTACTATCGTTCGGCGCGATATTGGAATGTCGCGAGGACGGTACACACCTGTAAAAAAATAAAAAAAATAAACAAAATAACATCAATCTCAAGGTTTTCTACGTGCCGAGGAGATGCATGACTTGAGGTTGAATAGTTGATAGCGAACAACCTCTGAGGAACCTGCCGCACCTCAGTTGTAAAGGCTTACCCAGGCAAGCGGGGCTCTGCCTGGGTGGACTTTTATTTCCCTAGCTGCTCGTGGGAACACCATGAAAAGAGCAAGAAACGTTGGCAGACGTATAAATCGCTGTGTCTACGTGCGGTAGAGGCAATTTCAACGCTATGCAGTATGACTCCCAAACGTTCCCTTCCCGTTCCACACCGTGGGAGGAACGTAGGGCTATAAGTCAAGGTGAGGCTTATGCCCCTAAGTATTTGGTCTGCACACGTACAGATGGGGAATCATTCATGTCCACAAAGCCATTGTTCTTTGTGGAACATTTTGAGGATAAGTACGGAGAGGTGGAGGGCACGTCGAAAATAATATCTAGGTCGGTCCTAATAACGGCGTCATTCCCAGCGCAGTCACGGGCTTTGTTACAACTGGGTGATTTTTCCGTTTCCATGACGCCACATAAGAGCCTAAATATGATCCAGAGCATCATCTTCCACAAGGATCTTCTGCTGCAATCAGATGACGAATTACGGGCAAACTTGGAGCGGTGAGGTGTGCATTTCATCCGGCGCATCTATAGGGGTCCGAAGGACAACAGGGTTGCCACCGGTGCCTTCATCTTGACTTTCGAGGGAGCAATTCATTGCATGAGAAAGTCAAGGTGATGATCTACCGCTGTGACGTAAAGCCCTACATTCCTCCCCCTATGGCCGGCCGCGGTGGCCGAGGGGACTGAGGCGCTCCAGTCACGGTTTGCACGGCCACTACTGTCGGGGGTTCGAATCCTCCCTCGAGCATGGATATTTGTGCCGTCCTTAGTTGTAAGTAGTTCATAAGTAGTTTGTAAGTTTAGGGACTGATGACCCCATAGTTAAGTTCCATAGACTCTACAAACATTTGAACATTTCTCCCCCTATGCGCTGCTTCAAGAGATGGAGGTTTGGACATGTGTGCTCCTGATGTGATGCCAACCCAACATGTCGGGAGTGCAGAAGCGCATCCCATCCGAACGCCCCTTGTTCCCCGCCTCCAGTGTGCATCAATTGCAAACAGCAGATCCTCCTTGTTCACCTAACTTCTTTGTTCTCCACAGAGAACGTAAGATCATGGAGTACAATGCCCTGGATTAGCTGACAAATGCAGAGGCTAGGCATAAATACATGAAGCTCCACCCAATGAACATAACAACTCTATATGCATCCGTTGCTTAGTCATCAGTCCCCCTAGCAACCAGACATCAAACCTAAGCCAGTGGGCCCCCAGGCCCGATCCACTGCACCTGCCCCCTTGACAGCTGGGGGCGCTACTTCTTCAGTTGCTCCCACACTCTTCACGTTGGGAGCAATGACCACCCAATCACCGTTGGTCATCACCCCCACAGCCAGAGAATCAACCGCATTCTCCGGCTCCTCACGCCTGGAAGGGCTTCTCTCCGTTCCGTGGCAAAGAGGATCCCAGCAAATTGCTGACGGATCCCCCAGCTGCTGATCGAAGGGCCTCCTACTCTTCGTCAGGCCCTGAAGACCCCCTGGCTCTTAACACCGAAGGCAAGAGTCCCAGGTTATAATCCCAGTTTCGGCACATAGTTTTAATCAGCCAGGAGGCTTCATATCAGCGCACACTCCGTTTCAGAGTGGAAATATCATTTTGGCATGGTCAATAATGTTCATATATGGAGAGTTTTTATGGCCAACAGAGTTGTTTAAATACAGATGACTGTTCCTGGAGCCACTCTGTAGCAATTCTGTGTGTGTCGTGTTGCATTGTCCTCCTGGAATTGCCGAAGTTTGTTGGAATTCACAATGCACATGAATGGATTTAGGTGATCAGCCAGGATGCATATGTACATGCCACCAGTCAGAATCATATCTAGACCTATTAGAGGTCCAATATCACTCCAACTGCTCACGCCTCCACATCATTACAGAATCAACACCAGCTTGAACAGATGGATTTATGGGGTTGTCTCCGTAGCCATACATGTCCATGCACTCGATAGAATTGGAAACAAGACTCGTCATACCAGGCAGCACGTTTCCAGACATAGACAGTGTAATCACAGTGTTGACGGGCCCAGCCCAGGCTTAAAACTTTGTATCATGGAGTCAGCAAGGATACACACATGGGCATTTGGCTCCAAAAGCCCATATTGATGATGTTTCGGTGAATGGTTTGCACCCTGACAGTTGTTAATGGCCCAACACAGAAGGTTTGCATTTAATTAATGTAGAACAATTCTCTTCAATTTTCGTTGGTCCCATTCTTGCAGTGCTTTTTCCATCCACAGTGATCTCATAGATTTGATGTTTTACCGGATTTCCGATATTTACAGTGCACTTGTGATATGGTTGTTTGGGAAAATCACCACCTCATCCCTACCTTGTGTTCCATCTCTAACACCACTTTCAAACTCACTTAATTCATGATAACCTGCCGTTGTAGCAGCAGTAACCGATCTAATGCCTGCACCAGACACCTGTTGTCTTGTATGGGTGTTATCAACTGCAGTGCCATCCTCTGAGTGTTTACATACCTCTGTTTTTGCTTACGCATTCCTGTACCAGTTTCTTTGGCGCTAGTGTAGTAATGGTACATAATTTGATGACACAGAGACGTTAAAAATAATACTCTCAACTGCATGCTAAATCACGTGTGTGTGATGGTGTCGAGGAGAGCGACCGATTGCAATCAGTATTGCTGGTGTGTGTGTGTGTGTGTGTGTGTGTGTGTGTGTGTGTGTGTGTGTGTGTGTGTGTGACACGTTATTTCTTATTTAGTTACACAAGGATGGTCTCAACTAAATCACTATCACTGGAAAACCATTAATTAGATTTTTATCAATGATTCAATAAAATATAAAGGTTTGCTTTAATTTGCTAGACAAGAATGTTTTGTCACAACTATTATGCAGTTTTGCTCCAGCTATAGACAAGTCTGTTCTCTCAATAAAAACTTTCCTCAGTTATTAGCTCTACAACCTAATACGTGGATGCCTGCTAAAGATAATACCATGCTTAAGTTAATACATAAAATCAGACCTGCCAGAAATTCCACTTTTTTCACATAACCTGATGGATGCCTGCATGATGCCTCATAGGTTTCTTATTAGATCCTCAATATTTCTTGCCTGAAGGCCGTTCATTTTAGATTAAATGTTTCAGCCAACAAGTAGTGTGTTAACAAACTGACTGCCTTTCACCTCAGTATAAACAGTTCCATTGTTTCCTTGCCATCTTCTGATACTAGTAATTTCTTCCTTGTTGTCATTTCTTGGCATGACCATTCGTTACTATGTTTGTATGTCAAGGTAAGTTCTTGTGTGTAGTGAAGTTCTCCTGAACCCAACAAAACCTGGTTTAACTGCATAAATACCAAGCATGCCTAATGGCGCATGTCTCTGTCCATACAGATCTCATATAAATGGGCACTTAACAAATGGAAAAGCACTCCTCCAACTTAAATCAAAGTGTCATACTTTAGTCTTATGAGAGGCCTGTAGGTCCATAAATTCTGTGTTATAAACTATTTCTTCTCATTGTATGATTTTTCTTCATTGAAACTGAAATAGATTATAAAGTTTTTCCTCTGTTGTTACAAACTAAGACAAATAAGTCATATTAATAGTATTAAAAAAATATTTGCTTAGCACAGTGATTCCCAAAGTGGTCTATATAGACCCCCAGGGCCCAGGGGTCTATTCCAACCTGCAAGGGGTCCAAGTCAGTGAAATTTTTTGTAAATGTGGGCCCACAATAGTGGTTCACATTTAGGAAGGTCACAACCAAAATTCAGAATTATTCTCATGACTCTAAGGCTTAATTCTGTACACTTCTTTGGCTAAGCAAGAGACTGGAGAAATTCTGTTTTTTTGGTCTCCTGCTGCAAGCCCATAGTCAGATTTTTTTAGGGAAGGGGAGATATCAGACAATTATAAGGTATATATTCTAACTTCTAATCTTTTTTTCACTCCACCCTTTTACAGTTAAAGTTAAAAAAGCTAGTAGCACCATATTGGGCGTGAAAACACATTAGAAGTTTGGAATTCATAAAAGTTATGTACACAAAAGGCAAGGTGTCTACACAGGGCAGAAAAAGGTGGCAAGGGGTCTATGAGACAAAAAGGTTTGGGAATGCCTGGTTTAGCATAATGGAAAGTGTCGGTGAGATCCATAAAAATTATGCAGGGGAAATAAATTGCAACGTCCCTATCGTCTTTTGATACGCACTAACCAAATATTGTGTCCCCATAGTAGTTAAAGGTCTTCATTAGTGTCCATTTCACTGAGTGCTTCAAAGCAGTTGTCAAGTTGCACCTGGTATTTGCCCTTCATTTCTTCATCTTTTAGTTTTTCCACATGATACAGTTCAACTCTTTTTAACTTAGGCACTGTTCTTTCTTCACACTGAACATGTAAAAGGCCCCCGAGCAGAAAATCAACATCCCACCTTTGACACTCTGCACTGTCTTAACATCTGACACCCATCTCTTGGCTCTTATAGTTCTCCCATCTGGTGACACCCAGGTTACCTTATGCTTTTCTGCTGAATGTTTGTGCTGGACATGAACAACCCTGATGACGTGGCAAAGCTGATGCACCTCATCCATTATTGTAGCTTAGGTAATGTAGACTGTGCTTTCCTGTTGAGTCATGGAGTACTCTTTCCTTCCCAACTTTAGCATTCATATCACCGATGAGGATCATCGGGTGCCCATTTGGTATAGGCTCCATCACTGACTATAGCTGTGCATAGAACTCACCTTTCACTTCACTTTCACTCTCTTCTGTAGAAGCATGACAATTTACAGAAGTCACCATAAGATGTTTGACATAACTGCTAGATCAGAAATTCTTGAGTTGACTGACACAAACTCTGAAATATGAGTGCCCAAGGCCTTACTCATATAGAAACCAGTACGCAACATATGACCTCATTCACAGGCTCCATATAAAATAGTAAGAGTTTTTAACATCAATGCTGCCTGAGTTCTTGTATTGGATTACTTGCAGTGCATCTAGATCTATTTTGTATGTATCAATTTCTTTGACAACACTGATTGCAGCTTCTGTCTTGTACAGACTCCTTACATTCCATGTTCCAAATTGTATACCATTTCTTTGCCATTGATGTCATCTAATTTTACCAGCAATGTTGTGAGGTTTACTTGTAGTCTTGAAAGCATGCTTAATTTTTTTACTAAGAGAAGGCACTTGCCTCTTGTCCAACCTGTGGTGTTACTCTCACAGCTTACAGGATTGCTGGCTTTTCTTATGGGGTGAACTCTTGGGTTAGAGATAGAAATAAGGGAATTGAAAGACACCCTTGGGTTTCTAAACCTAATACCATTGGGGTCAGGGAGAGGGGGTGGCCAAGAGGGGCTTACAGGAAAGGAGAAAAAAGGGTCCTGACACAAGTAAGTGGAAGCAATGTCAGACTGAGCTCTGAGGCCCATGGTCACTATCTTGTGAACTTCTGGACGACGTTCCCTAGGGATTTGGAAAGCTAAATTGCATAATGCAGTAAAAGTAGTGCACCCCCAATAATTTTAGTCACCAGTCACCAAGGTGAAGCATGAAATGTAATTCATTGTAAAAGGCCCCCCTTGTCACCCAATGGACATCCATTGTGTGGTGTTGGCATGAAAATTCCAGTGTTCGTTACCAATGAGCAGCAGTTAGCAGGAATGCATTGACAAGGTGCCTACTATGGAGGCCCACGTGTTATAATATTTCCTGAATTGTAATTGAGGAGACACCACTGGTAGCCCCCTTGGTTCATCTTGGTAGTCAGTAGTTCAACAGTTGCAGCTAATTTGCCTGTTCACATCTTCACAGCCTCGTCATCCACGGATCATGTTGCCCCACAGTTACCTCAGTGTATGTTGAGAATAGCACCAGGGCTGGCTCATTCTAAAGGGCCACAGGGATCCAGCCCTACCAGAAAATTTGTGATAACTTTTGCAGTATTATATCAAACAGTTGGAGTGTGACACGATCCTCTCGACATCTTAACTCAATTTACAGTGACGTGATCAAATGGTTTCACTTGCCTCTCATCGCAGCATAGCTGAGGGCCCACTATGCTCGGTGGACGTAGGTCCCCCCTTTTCATTACGCGGCTATGTTAACAGCTGATGGCCAGTGGCAGCTGGCTCATACTCCCCTGCACCCCGAGCTCCTAAGACTGCCGCCCCAGCGACATCACAGAGCTGTTTCCCTTTCTCCTCCTCCTTGCCTCTTGTCCTAGTGTTGCTTGGGGCCCGGTATCCACTGCCCAGGGCCCCCATGTCCCTCTCCTCCCGCACCCCGATGAAGCAGGCTGTACCTGTCACACTCCCATTCCCCACCCTTCACACTCTGTCTACAGACTCACAGAGTTTGGGGCTGGTGACCCTGGGCCCTTCGCCCCTATGTCAAGTGCCTCACTGCATTCCTCTCCCCCCTCCCCACTGCCACTCGTCAACAGGAAATGCGTGAAACAGCAAACAAGGCTACCTGTCAATAGTGTACCATATTCTGGAGCTGTGTTGTTGCAACTTGACTGTTTGTAAACTGAGTATAAAATGAATAAAAATAGACTCTTTGCTTAAAACACCATTTCATTTATTAAGTATGGAAGAGAAGCTAGAAATCAAGTGGTTAGGTGCACATCAACCAAAAGATTTCTTGATTTCTCAACTCAACGGAAAGAAGAAGAGAACTTTCTGCAATACATGGTTCTGCAAAAAGTCTTGGCTAACTATGAGTGAAGAGAGATTGGGCATGTCTAACTTGTGGGAGAGGTAATGGAAGTGGAGGTGTTCAATTTAGAAAATGAAAACGAGGTGGGGGGAAAGAAATGAGATCATAGAGTATCTCTGTCAGGATGAAGGGATAAAGGGGAATGCAGAAGGAGAGGTGGAGGGCACAGTGCTCCAGGATCTCTAGGGATTTGTAGAAGGATTGGGGGGGGGGGGAGGATTTGGGTGGGATGAGCTGAACAGAGGATTTGCTGGATGAGGAATTTGTAGGTGTAAAGGATGTGGAAGGCTATAGGCTCCAGGTTTGGCCACTGAGGAGTTTGAGGAGGCGGAGGCAGGATTGGGCTTTCTCTTGGGTGGTGCGGAGGTGGAGAGTCCAGGAGAGGGCACCGTCTATGGTTAGGCCTAGGTATTTGAGGGTGGAAGCCAAGACAAGGAAGGCAGTGTCAGCGTACTGGAAGAGGTGTATGGGGGACACTGGCTTAGGCATATCAGAGCTGTAAAGGAGATATAGGAGATGAGACAAGATGGATCCTTGGGGCGCGCCAGTAGAGGGGTCGAAAAGATGAGAGTCAGAGTTATGGATGGTGATGTAGGAGGGGTGCTTGGAAAGGATGGAGGCAACGACCTGGACAAGGTTGAAGGTAAGTGTATAGGTCTGGAGTTTAAAGAGCAGGCCAGGATGCCAGATCTAGGTCCAAGGAGACATGTTATACTAGGTTGTAAATGTCACATTCACAAGTCAACAGAATTGGAATGACTTTAGCTTATAACCTTATAGTGTCAAACTTCAAAGGAGACTAAAACGAATTACTATTAGTGCAGAAGATGGTATCAGAATCTCATGTGATTTTAAGTGTCCAGTTTTTCATCAGCGGTGATGCATTGCAAAGGAGAAACATATACTTATAGTAGCTCTTCCTTATTTCAAAGAAAATATTAATGCTTAATAAATTTTCTATGGTGTTGCAAAAAGAGAGGGATCTAACCGCTGTACAGTTTTCTGTGACTTTTTTTCTGACTTCTTAAATGGCTGTAAAATCTATCATGATGCATTGAATTTTTAGTGTACTTAAGTGAGTATTTAATTTTATTTCTAAGTGGTCAAATTGCCCTTATCATATTTATTTTCTTTTTTCCATTTCTTATTTTCATTCTCCAGGTTATACTGTATGAATGCATGTGAATTCAAGCATGCACAAATTTTCAGATGTCTGAAACTGAATTTATTTTGCCTAAATTGCACGCAACAGTGAACTGGCATGCAGGTTTTAACAACTAACGTGACCACTAAAAACTTTCAACTGGTTCCATTATTTTATTTTAATTTGTATAATGTGCATGAATATTCATGTACATCATACTAAACTGATTTGAGTACAGTTCTGTCAGCTGGTGGGTATAGATTGTATCAGAATCAGCATCAGCCCTAGGCCAAACAAAGCAGCTGTGTCAGACACAACTTTGTCCTTCCAGCCTTGATCGAGTGTAGTCTTACTTGAATTACCTAAGACCAGCCATAGTGCACCTGACTGAGTACGAGCGAGCATCATCGGCAATGTGTAGTCCTCTAGTCTCAACCTCCATTTACCATCTCGGACTGTAGTGGACTGTTGTAGTTTTTGTTGAAAAGTGTGTGTGTTAGACTTATTCAAAATGGGGATGTTATTGGGGGGAAGCAAAAATAGTGGACACAGATGAATCTAAATTTGGAAAGAAGTAGTTTCAAAGGGACAGGGAAGTTGGAGGGAGGTGGGTTTTTGGGGGTGCTGAAAGCTTCTTCAAAGTTGTTCCCAGAAGAACGAAACAAGTTGTTTTAAATGTTTTCAAACATCATGTTCTCCAGGAACAACAATATTGCCAATTGTTTCAAATCGGTTACCTGTGTGATAAAGGGATTGTTCATTTTTCTGTAAATCACAGTGTTTCTTTCAAGGACCTTTAAATGGGTACACACACAACAGTATCAAAGCGATATGGTCAGCTGTAAAAGTTTTTGTTTCCTGGAACAAATAAGTGAAGGATATGTTTGAGAGTTATTTTTTTAATGTATATGGAGACAGATGTAGTCTTAATCAGAAGATTTGTTTCACGAGTTTCTCAAAGCCATCAGAAGTGTTTGTAATCCAGAATAAAGTTGTATGTTTTCTCTTGGGTGTAGGGGAGTGTTCAGTTCTAGTTGTGAGCTGTGACTCTTGACTAATGATAATGCCAAAGTTTCGTTATGAAGTGTTGGTAATAATTAACTCAATGGTGAACATGAAAGATGATTTCCCTATTCACCGTAACATGTGAAAGTGGATAGAATGTATTGAACATTCTTTTATGCCCTCTCTTGCTTGAAATTATTTTTTCATGTAAACTTGCACCTTTTCAACCCAATATCTGTGCGGCTCGATAGCACAGTGGTAGAGTCCCAGACTACAAATCCAAAGGTCACGGGTTCGATCCTTGTCAGGTCCTAGGATTTTTGTCTGTCACTTTCCACTTCGTTCACCTCTGGCAGTGTTGCTAATGTGAAAAATATAGCACCATGGTTTGGAACCCACGTTAAACTGTAGGTCCCCCTATAACTGGCTGGGTAAGTCAGTTCGAAGGTTGGAGGAAGGCAACGGCATACCACCTCCAAACAGGACCATGCCTAGTAAAGCACTTTGGGATTCAAACCAATCTTCAGATTGTTGACTGCTTTACCTTTATCTTTGTACTAATGCAAATGTTTTATCAGGAACTCTTTGCTTTAGGATGGCAATTACAAGTGGTGTGTGTGTGTGTGTGTGTGTGTGTGTGTGTGTGTGTGTGTGTGTGTGTGTGTGTGTGTGTGAAAAGTTCGGTGAATGGGGTCGTATTTAACATACCAGATACCATGCTGGCAGGGACGAGGTGCCTGCACATACTAATTGAGGGACATGTCAACAAGCACCTCCTCTCAAGAAAAGCACTGCAGTAAAGCAGTGGTACACACTGTGACCCAGCTAACTGGGTCAAGGTGAGAACTCGCATCATCGAAACATGGAGTGCAAAATGGAGCAACGCTTTAACATCATTTTTTTTTTTTTTTTTTTTTTTTCCAAATTAGGCAAAAGGGCAACAAAGCCCAATGGGATATTAGTACATGCAAGTGTATGATATTGAAACAGTGAGTAAAAAGTGTATGTTTGAGTTGTTTAAATGCTTTGAAGATGGAAAGGAAGGTGTCAAAGATGAGCCACATTTGGGTTGACCATCCACAAACACAGTCTCAGACAACATCAAACAACTGCTATGGATGCTTCCAGATGATCGGCAGCTGTCTTTAAGAATGATGGCCCTAAACGACTTTAGCTTTTCAATGGTTGTGGAGATCCAGTGGGACTGATGACCATAGCAATTTGGTCCAATAGGTTTACAAACATTTGAACATTGATGGAGAATGAACAATGTGTGGCCTCAGTGCTTCAAACAATTCCACTAGAAGCATTTTCTGACAGTTTCCAACAGCTGTACAACAGGCATCAGAAGTGTATTGTAGACAATGGTGATTATGTTGAAGGCCAGTGAAAGTATTTTGTTTGTAACTCTTTGTTTCCTGTATTTCCTAAGACCATTCACCGTACTTTTCATATGCACCTTGTACTTTCACTGAATGGACAAGGGTACATGAAGAACCTGTCAGCCATAGAGGAGGAACATAATTATTTATTTACTTCAAAGTCTTTTTTCAAATGTTTGAAAACCTATTGGACCAAACTGCTATGTTATCAGTCCATAGACTTACAAACTACTTTAACTAACTTATACTAAGGACAACACACAGCCTTGCCTAAGGGAAGATTCGAACGTCCAGCAGGAATGGCCACCCAGCCCACTGCATGATGCCTTAGACTGAGCGGCCAATGTCTTCATCATGAAATATTCGCTTTATGAAGGTAATAAATTTCATTGAATGAACAAGGGTTGGTCTACATACAAGAAAATGTCAACTGCAGAGTAGCAACAGCATTATTTATTTAATTCGATGTCTGCAGGAAACATTTTCAAGTCATTCTATATGTTTTAGGTTTCTAAGAACATTTACATGTTACCAAAGATTTTGTAGCATCTTTTTTATTTTAATATTCCTTGTCAGAGATGGTTGTCTTTCTTGACCATTGTCAGGAAAGAATTATTCTTGTTGCATTTTGGAAAATACAAACTATACTTATAACCCTGCCTGGTTAATTTTAGAAAAATGTATCTCACTAGGACAGTCTCATTAGCCTTTCTATTTGAAAAATGTAATATCCTGTAGCAAATTTAAGGTGCCAGACACAATAACATTATGCGTCTTTCTTATGGACATAGTGTAAATATGTGTGATTTCTGGTTTCATTTGTGAATGGAACAAACAGCCAGTGAATTAAGCATTTCCTGACTCATAATGTTCCTGAGAAAGGCATTGATTCTTTTCAAGATGCTGAAACTGTGCTCTGCTTCTGCTGTTGAAATTGGTGTAGTTAGCACAATTTTTAGTGTTTTGTGCACTTCAGTGAAGGATGCTTCAAAGGAAAGTTCCACAAATAAAGTTAACAGCTCACAGACTGATGTAATGCCACTAAATGTATCATTATGATAAATCACTGACAGTTTATTTTTCAATTTACTGTGGCAAATAAACGGACTGTAGTTTAATGAAAAAGTATTGACAAAAGTGGCTGGAAAATGTTCTCTAAAAGAAGCAGACATTTTTGGCTCAATGATTTCGAATCTGCTAATAAATGAGAGTTTTGAAATCTTCCTTTCAGTTGGTTGCTCATAATGTCACACACTTCTTTGGCATGTGCTGTCAGATTAAGTTCACTGCTACATTTGGAACATTTTCTTGGAAGAGCAATACACTCATCATCAAACACTAGAAACCATTGAAAGTTCTCTTGTATTTCAGATACAGCTCACTCAAAATGATTTAATGCATTGGATATGATAATGACATTTTCACTCTGCATCTGAACTGTTTTATAGAAAATATCAATGTTTTTCGTGATATCACAGAAAAAAATTAGGAGTAACAAAAAGTGTGGATGGTGAAGTAAATTTCTTAAGGCAAATGCTTCTCTTATTGTAACAACATCTCAGGAATCCTCTTCCTCAATCTTTTCAAAACATTCCAATAAGTGCAATTTATTTTCATTCACAGTATTTACAATGCGGGACTGGAAGTTCCATGTAGTTGAAGAGATTGAAGGAATTCTCTTGTTGGAGACTGTCTGTAACAAATCACTTCACTTGGGAGATGAAGAAAATAACATTGCAAAACCAGAAATATTTGCTAATGACAACCTTAGTGATTTTATGCTTTTACTGCAAGCATTGTGAAGAACCAAATTCATTTGGTGCACATAGCATTGAACATACTTGGCATGTGGGAAAGTGCTCTGCATCAGTGTCTGTACACCACTGTGACTGACGCTCATTACTGGGGCGCCATCGTATGCCTGAGCAATGAGTTTTTCTTGAACATGGAAAGGTTTCAGACTTCTTTTTAAAACCTCACTAAGTCTATATGCTGTCCTATCATTAACATTTTCAAAGGAAAGAAATCTTTCAACAGGTTTCCTCCACTTAATATACCTCAGTGTAATGAAAAATTGACTTCTGCACGTAATATCTGTTGTTTTGTCAGCCTGCACAGAAACAACATCGTTAATATCTTTTATAAGTTGCTTGTTGTAAACTAGATACATACAGTTCAGATGCTCATTTTCTATTATGTATGATGTATATTTACACACAAAATTACTAGAACTGCTTCAGTAATCATCTAATAAACTGTCAAGATTTCCCAAAAGATATAATAAGTCTAAGAAATTGCCACGGTCTGCCGACTGTTGTTTTTCATTGTGAACTCTTAGTGCTAACGCATAAGTTCCACAAAACATTAAGCACTCTACTATTCTATGTAATGTGTGTCTGTTCTTTGTAACCAATTCATTATGTTTCTGAATTGATGTTTTATACGCTGAATCAATCTGAGCAGCAATGTTAATTGAGCCAAACATTTTATATTTACAAGCATTTTACAAATGAAGTCAACTTTCCTCGTGTTTCTTAATTCAGTAGAAACAAAACAATTTTTGTTTCTATTCACCCACAGTTAGCCAAGACTTTTTGCAGAACCACATATAGCAGAAATTACTCTTCTTCTTTACGTCGAGCTGAGACATCAAGAAATCTTTTCGTTGATGTGCACCTTTTTACTTGATTTCTAGATTCTCTTCCATACTTAATAAATGAAAGGACATTTTAAATAAAGAGTCTACTTCATTCATTTTATACTCAGTTTACAAACACACAAATTGCAATGACACAGGTCCAGAATGTGTTTTGATGTAGGTGCTAAGGGCCCAGGGTCGCCGGCCCCAAACGGTGTGAACCTGCAGACAGGTGCACAAGGGGTGGGGAGTTGAAGCACGACAGGTAACAGCCCGCTTCACTAGGGCCCGCCTTACCAGGCCCCAAGTAGCACTAAGGCAGGGGGCGAGGAGGGGAAAGGGAAACAGCTCTGTAACAGTTAAGGGCCAGCCACTGCTGGCACAGCTGGGTCCACTAGGCACATGCTAAAGGGCCCTCGACTATGCTGCAGCAAAACTATTTGATCATGTCATTGTAAACTGAATTAGGATGTCAAGGGGATCATGTCACCCTCCACCTGTTTGATATAATACTGCAAATGTCTACCACAATTTTTCTGGTATTTATTTATTTATTTATTTAAATCCCATAGATCCAATATAGCGAGAAATTCGCTTGGATTTAGGACGTGTCAAATGATACAAAACGGAACATATACAATCCCTCTTGAAAAAATTACACATCAAAAGGTATAGGCAAAAATTACACATTACACAAAAATTACACGTTACACAAAAATTACATATTAAAAGGTTAAAAATGACACATTACACAAACACAGGTAGATCTCAGCAGCAAGAAATAGTTATATTGATAAAAATTACAAATAACATGCTACCATAAAATAACATCTTGTAAATTAAAAAATATAATTTGTTAGCACAAATTAAAATATTCTTCTACTGAATAAAAGGACTTATCTAATAGATATTGTTTGAGTTGATGTCTAAATTTGGGAGGCTCATGGATAAGTGATTTCAGAGATAGTGGAAGAGCATTGAACACTTTGCAGCTCATATAGTGGGCTCCTTTTTGTACAGTACTTAGGTTTTTTTAATTCATAATGGAGATCTAGCTTCCTCCTGGTATTGTGAGTATGGTAACATTCATTAGTTTTGTACAAGTGTACATTTTTGACAATAAAGCATAGTAGGGAGTAGATATATTGACACACAGTTGTCAGTATCCCTAATTTTCTAAAAAGTTTTCTACACGAATGCCTAGGTTTGACTCCACACATTATCCTGATCACTCTTTTTTGTGCAATGAATATTTTTTTAGAATGTGGCTGATTCCCCCAGAAGACTATGCCATACAACATTACTGCATGAAAGTAACTATAATAGGCAGTTTTAGTGGTGTCTCAGTCACTGATAGTGGAAATTATGCGAATAGCAAATGTTGCCGAGCTGAGCTTCTTGTGGAGTTGTAAGATATGTTTGGACCATTTTAGATTACTGTCAATGTGTATTCCTAGGAACTTTGTTGACTCAGCTTGTAGTAAATCGGTGCCATTACATTTGATAGTAATTGGATCCTCCATTTTTTTACTAGGTTGAAAATGAATAATCTGGGTCTTGTTAGCATTTAGTGCAAGCCCATTAATTACAAACCAATTGAGTGCTTCTCTTAAGACCGATTCCTTAAGATTGTAATTGGAAGATTCATTGATGAGAATGGAGGTGTCATCAGCGAAAAGTGTGAAATGAGTTTTTAAGCTTGTACATAGGGGAAGGTCATTGATGAAGATGAGGAAGAGAAGAGGGCCGAGTACAGAGCCCTGAGGGACACCACAGCCAATAGAGCCCCAGCTAGATGACACTGAGTGTCCTTCAGAGTTGTTCAACATGACCTTCTGCTTTCTTCCGGTAAGGTATGATTTGATCCATTTGCCGGCTGATCCTATGAAACCATAATGTTTGGCCTTTTCTAAGAGGATTTCATGGTTAACACTATCAAACGCCTTAGAAAGGTCACAGAAGATGCCTACAGGGGATAATTTACTGTTAAAGGACTCTAAGATTTGGTTGGTTAAGGAAAAGATAGCTTGATCTGTTTATATGCCCTTTTGGAATCCAAATTGGCTACTATTTAGCAACTTATATTGTGTGAGGTGGTCAATAAATCTTTTGTGCACCAGCTTCTCAAGTATTTTGGAGAAGATTGTTAGAAGGGAGATAGGCCGATAGTTGGTAACATCGGTTTTATCTCCTTTTTTGAAGAGAGGTTTGACGATTGCATACTTTAGTCTGTCTGGAACAATTCCTTGTTGGATGGATTTATTAAATATATGACACAATATTTTGCTTACTGGCTTATAGCAGTTCTTCAGTATTCTAGAAGAAATACCATCAATGCCAACGGAATTCTTGCTTTTCATCTGTTTGATTATAACCTCAATTTCATGCACTGTGACAGGAGACATGTTAATTTGCTTTGTTTTTTTAATAGATTTTTGAAGAAATAGGGCCGGGCCCCTGTGGCCCTTTAGAATAAGCCACCCCTGGACATACATAATTTAATTTATTAATCAAACAAGTTATGAATCTTAACCAACATCCAGTTTATGTACAGCATCATGTAACTGGTATTACAGGCGAAAATAATAAAAAAATGTATTAATTCTGTAAGCAAAATATTTATTACCATGTCAAATCTCATTGGCTGTGTACATCTGCCTTGCTTTTGGTGTGCTGAGTTCCCACCCCTGACCATCAGTTGCCAACATTATCTCTAGGGACCAATGAGCTGGTAAGTAAAATTTTACCAAAATGTTTTATATCATCACTGTTTAAATAAAAAGTACATACGAGGGGCATTTGAAAAGTCCATGCAAAGTCAGAGAGATGATACCACCAGCACATATCAATGTCATGTTTAGTTAGTAGCATCTTTAGAAAAACACCCACCAAGTTTTAGCCATATTGGTCTATTTCTTTGTGTTTGGCATTCATGTGAATCAAGGAAGTCGAGTGATTGTCAAAGAATGGATGAAAATGAATTTCGTGTGGTGATTAAACATTACACCTCAGGAGACTAAAGAGTAGCTTGATAAACATTATGGTGACTCTGCACCTTCAATTAGAACAGTTTACAAGTGGTTTCAAAATTTTCAGAGTAGCCAAATGGAACAAGTGATGCTGAACGTTCTGGACGCCTTGTGGAGGTTACGACTTCAGAAATCATTCATAAAATCCATGATAGTGATGGATGACAGAAGAGAAAAGGTGCACGAGATTGCTAATTCTGTGGGCATCTCAAATGAATGAGTACATAATATGGACATGAGGAAGCTATCCGCAAGATGGCTACCACGATTGCTCACGCTTGAGCAAAAACAGAATCATGTGAACTGTTGCAAGGAAGGTTTGCAGCTGTTCAGGAAGAATCCACAGGACTTTAAGCATTGTTTTGTCACTTTGGATGAAGCATGGATACATTACTATACTCCTGAGACCAAAGAACAATCTAAACAATGGATTACAAAGGGAGAATCTGCACCAAGAAAGGCAAAGACTGGTCCTTCGGCTGGAAAGATTATGGAGACGGTCTTTTGGGATTCACAAGGGGTAATCCTCATCAACTATCTTGAACAGGATAAAACTATTATAGGTGCATATTATTCATTATTATTGGACCATTTGAAAACCGAGTTGCATGAAAAACACCAGCGATTAGCCCAAAGAAAAGTCCTTTTCCTTCACGACAAAGCACCACCACACACCTCAGTAGTTGTGGTTGCAAAATTATTGGAAATAGGATTCCAACTCATTTCACATCCTCCCTATTCGCAAGACTTGGCTCCCTCAGACTACTACTTGTTCGCTAATTTGAAGAAATGGCTGGCGGGATAAAGATTTCATTCAAAGAGGGAGGTAATTGTAGCCATCACTGATTGTTTGTCAAGTTGTGGGTGGGTCACCACTTTCCAAGCTCATCGAAGAAGACTTTGTTATTGCCTTCCCATTTGTCTGGTCCACAGTACCTAGTTTTCTGTGAATTTTGCTGCTACAGATTTTGAAGATTACTAATTGCTGTCCATGAAAGGATTTGGTTAGACACAATGGTGCATCAGCCCACTTCAGTATTAATATTTATTAGCATCTGAACAATGTGTACCCTCATTATTATGATTGGAAGTGGAAGCCCTGTCCCATGGCCAGCACTATCAATGGATCTCTCACTTCTGGACTTTCTCCTTTGTTGCTGTCCAAGTTATTGGTGGGTGTATGAAACCAATGTAGAAATATTTTTGTATAAAGGAAATTAATTTTCTATACTAATCCATGATCTTCATTTTTTTCTCAAGAAGGAGAACCATCCACATTGCTAGAACTGAAATTATCTATAATGTTGTTTCGTCATATGCCATCTTTAGATCTAAAAACCCATGAAGTTGCAAGGTAAAGTTCAGTGGCCCCACTAGGTACAGATTTTATTATTGACACTGAACTTTACTTGGCAATGATGCAGGAGTCCTACAGTGATAAATACTTAGTTGGTGTTAAAAATGGCTCAAAAGGAATAAAAATGACCAGACAGAAGTTATAGGTGATCCTTAATCATGATGCCCTTCAACGTCAACTGATGATTCTCATGTCAGGAATGTCAGTGAAACTGTACATCCCAACTGAAGATTATCTGTCAGAGAGATTGTAGATGAATCTAACATTTCAGTTGCATCATGTCATAAAACCCTGACAAAGCAACTGGGAAGCATTGGGTTTCCACCTAGTTCATACAAGGCTCTCAGGAGTCAAGATCAGAAAGACCATGACCTCATAATCTGTGAAGAGCTTTGAGATCATGCAAATGAGAACAAGATGTCCCTTAAGATAATTATAACTGCTGATGAGATGTGGGTCTATGGCTATGATGTTTAGATCAAGGTACAGTCTTCACAATGGGGCAGGTATTGTTCTACAAGGGCAAAGGAGCTAGTGAGGTCAGGTCAACTGGCAAAGTCATGCTGATAGTTTGCTTTGACTTTGAAGGATTAGTTCATCATGAATTCATGATACAGAGACAAACTGTTAACTGGGGGCACTAACAGGATGTGTTGCAATGCCCAAAAGAAAATGTGAGAAGGAAATTGTCTGAAATGTGATGAGACAATTCATGGCTCTTGCATCATGATAATGCACCAATTTTGGTATGTAATTGTTGTACAAAAGATGAAATCACCATGCTGTCTAACCTCTGTACTCTCCGTGGCCAGCCTCTGTGTACTTTTTTTATTTCCAGAGTTGTAAAACCCATTGAAAGGATGAAGATTTGCAATGAGATAAAAAGAAAATTTGCAAATAATGCTTCACACTATCCATCAAAGAGGAGTACCCAAACTGCTTCCAGAAGTGGGAACTGAACTCAGGGTGGAGTATCAGTTGTGGAGGAGATAATTTTAAAAGGAGACTGTGCACAATAGCTAAAAGGTAAACATGAAAAAAGCTTGTGGAAAAAGTTTTGGAATGTTTTGAAGAGACATCATATGCTCATAACAAGAAATATGCATTTCTGACCATTGATTCCATATCTCAATATAATAGCCCGAAAGAAAATGTGAGATCCTCTTGGTCCAGAAAGTTTGATACACCCTCTATATCCACACATTTTCTTCTGTGGTCACAAAATAAATGCCACTGTATATCAATAACCATGAGTTACCACATACAATGTAGATGTTAAGAACTTCCCCATGGGGTGTTGTCATTCTTGAAAATTGGTTCTTTTGTCACTCATCCATGCCGTACTAGCATGATATTTAAATTGTATTACTTGCATTCTTCATCCGATGCTTCCTGAGGTTGACTCCAGGATGGAATAGGTCCATATTTATGCCTGTGTGTGGTAGCTAAGCGTTCTTTCATTGATCCATACTGCAGATCCATGCTCGGTCTGACATCCGCACAGGCCAATAGCTGCATTCCTAGTACTTTATGTGTCTGTTCCGACTGCTTGCATGTACCTTTTGGCTTTTGTCAGTTAATAATTTCATTGTGTGATTGTCTGTTACACTTCCAAGTTGTACTGGTAGCTCAGTCTTCTGATTGTCATCATTTAAGTTTTCATGTTGTCTGTTCTGTTCTCTTGCTGCAGGTGGCTGCGTCAAGTGCTCCATTTGATGTGTGTGTATGCTAGAGGTGGCTGACAGATTACTCTCTGGCTCCTGATGTTGAAATTGCCATTCTTTCTGTATTTGACCATTCCCAGGTCCTTGATTTGTTAACTGATTCAGCACTGACTGTGCACTATGCATTATTTGTGCTTTATTATTCACTGTCAGCATATGCAGAGTTATTCTTCCCACAGTTTGTATGTTGCCTCCTTTGTGTCTTTAGGAGATGGAGTGCTGGTTTCCAAGCAGAACTAAGTTGATATCTTGTGTCAAGATTGATAAAATCCTGTGTGACCTCTGTTTCAATTTAATTTTTAAGAAATCTATCCCATTATCTAGGTATTTGTGTCAGGATTTTGACAGCATTGTAATCAGAGCCATGCAGTGCTTCCTGCTAGCCTATGCTATCCCACCTGTGTAGGGCCATTTTATGTAGCATGAGTGAACTCTGGCTAGTCCAATTCTCCGGGTTCCACATAACTCTTGCCAGTCCGGCCAGCTGCCAGTGGCTTACAGGACACCTCAGCACAGGCAGACCAGAATAAATCACTATGTTCATACAACAGAAATATTACCTTTATAAAAATTGCACTTTTCATCAAGGACTTCAAATATAAAACTTACAAACACAAATAAAATGCAGGAAACACTTCTCCACTCTGCTAGAACAGGTGTACTTGTTGTAAGTGCTTTCTGGTGTTATGAGAGATATCTCAGTAGGACTCATGATGTACAAGATTAAAAAGTAGATTGTTTTGGAACGGTCAACAGAGATATATTGAATTTAATACGGCTATACACTAATGTGACATTTTGCCTATTTTTAACTACACAATTTTACGTCAGTATGACATAATTTTGATATACCTTTGAAGCATAAGTGTAATTTCACTTTCTTTGTATACAGTTGCAATACAGAACCCGTCAGTTTTTGAAATTATAGAGTCCAGCTGCCGTAAAAATTTGTGTGGTAGTGACCACTTTCCTATCTTTCTGTCATTACGCCATTGTCAATGCCCTGGATGTCTTCCCCAATGGACTTTAAACAAAGCAAACTGGAAAGAATTCAGTCATGCTGCCACTGTTGGACCTCGCCCACATGACACAATCGATGTGGTAATTGGGAGTGTCACTAGGCCAATTTTATCTGTTGAAGGGAGTACAGCAGCAGGTTGCCCCCATGAAAGTCAGTGCCTTGGTGGTCATCAGAAATTGCTGAAGCCTTTAAAGACCATAGGTGGGTTCTACAGTGATATAAATGGCACCCATCTCTGGAGAACATAACAGCTTTTAAGTGGCTCTGTGTGCAAGTTTGCCAGTTGGCAAAAAGATGTAAATAGGAGTGTTGGGAGAGGTATGTCTCCACTATTGGGTCACATACTTCTCCTTCACAAATCTGGACAAGGATCCGATGCCTGTATGCCTACCAGACCCCAGCAGCATATACATGGAATTGTCTGTATGGATCAAGGCGCCATCTCTGAGGCTTTTGATGAGCACTATGCTCATGCCGCTGCATCTCAAAATTATCAACCCACCTTCTGTACATTAAAACAGTGGGTGGAACGCAAAAACCACTCATTTACTGCACAACGCCCTGAGGTGTATAACGTTTTTTTTAGTGGGTGGAAGTTCCTCAACACCACTATCCTGACACCGCCCCTGGACCAGACAGAATCCGCAATCAGATGCTAAAACACATCTGTCTGAGGATTCCAAGCATCATGTTCTAGCATTGTTCAATCACACCTGGAGCAGTGGAATCTTCCCATCACAGTGGTGAGAGAGTACCAATGTTTCAGTGCTCAAGCCTGGTAAAGACCCGCTAGATGCGGATAGTTATCACCCATCAGCCTTGTGAACATCCTATCTAAACTGCTAGAATGCATGGTGAGTTGGCAGTTGTATTGGCTCCTTGAAACTAGGAGCCTGCTAGCTCCATGCAAGGATGGTTTCTGCAAGGGGTGCTTGACCTTGGATAACTTAAGGTGCGAGTCCGAACACACCAATTGGGTGGGGTGCAGACCACCATACAAGTTGCATTGCTACAAAGCCCTTTGTCTGTTGTGAATTGATTATGGGAGCGTAGCATATGGATTAGCTTCACCCTCAGTGTTGCAGATGCTGGACCCCACCAACCACTGTGGAGTTAGGCTTGCAAGAGGGGCTTTCAGAACAAGTCTTATGAACAGTTTCCTTGTGGAGGCAGGGGTTCCTCCACTTCGGAACAGGTGGCATCAACTGCTGGCTAACTACACTGCGAATGTCCATGGTTTGCCAAATCATCCAACACCACCATCTCTTTTCCCTGAATACAACACTCCATGGATGCCAAGATCAGTTATGATGGTTAGTCTGTGTCAGATCACTTCTATGTTAATTGGAGTCCAACCCCCTACCATCTCTCTTCCGATTCCAGTTGCGTACACCACCATGGCATACACGTTGACCACACCTTTGACTGGAATTGTCACAGTACTTCATAAGCTCAGTTCACTCTGAGACCCTTTGCCACCAATTTCTGTCAATTATTGATTGATCCTGGGGCACCGCAGTGATCAACACTGATGGCTCAATGGTAGCTTCGCCTATACACATGCAGGGCATAATGAATTGCGCTCCTTGCCGGATGGCTGCAGGGTATTCACTGCGGAGCTGGTAGCCATCTTTCACACACTTCAGAATATCTGTTCCTGTCCCAGGGAGTCCTTCTTCATCTGTAGTGACTCCTGAGTAATCTACAGGCTCTTGATCAGTGCTTCCCTCACCATCCTTTGGTAATTGTCATCCAAGAGTCCATATACACCATCAAACAACATGGGCGGTCAGTAGTATTTCTTTGGACTCCAGGGCACACCGGGATGTAAATAAATGAACTAGCCTACAGGTTACCAGAGGAGGCTACCCATAAACCTATCCTCGATATAGGTATAACATTTATTGATCTACATTCGATGTTATGCGGTAGAGTCCTTGGTTTGCGGAATACCAAATTGTGTACCATACAAGCACCCAACAAACTGAGATTAGTAAAGGAGACAACAAATGTGTGGAGGGCCTCTATGCAGACCCCTCATAGAGACTATGTCATACTCTGCCAGCTCCATGTCAGTCATACTTGACTGACTCACGGTCACCTTCTCAGTCGCAAGGACCATCCTCAGTGTCAATGAGGTGTGCATTTGACAGTCACCCACAATTGACTGGAATGTCCCAATTAAGGTGCTCACAGGTGGACATTTCATCACCCCCATATTAAACAAGTACAAAAATCATTGGGAATGCACAGACAATGAAAATTACTACCAAACAAGGTGTAACAGTACATAAAGAAGTTAAGTGTATAGGTTACAATAATGTCTATAAAATATTCTACTCTTAACCACAGATTTTTTTTTCATAGAAAGCAGACTCATTTAGTTTTTCATTTCCAAGAATTCTTGCACTGAATAGAAGCAGTGCTTTTTTCAGAAATGCCTTTAGTTTGTTTTTAAATATTGGATCTGGAGCTAGTTTTATTTGATCTGGAATCTATTGTGTAATTTAACACCAAGGTAAATTATGGTTTTTTTGGTATGACGATATCCTTGAAACGTTTTGGTGGAGATTTGATTCTCCTTTTGCCAAAACAATTTTCTGCAGAAGACAGCAAAGTCACTGCAATGGAAGTAACTTTGACGTACTGTGATGTGAAACGCCACCATTCACATGATTCTCAAGATTGTGGTAATAAGCTATATCCTTATGTTTTCAGAGACTCCTCTATGGCAATGAAAATAAGATGCAGCTGAACTAAAAGCTAAAGAGAAGATACTAAGTGTTCCATTTTCATTAGGTTCAGACACTTCAAACAAGGGTAAGGGTACAGTGTTGTGTGATGGTTGTCTTCACAGTGAGGTGTGTTGTTAAGGTGTGGTAAATTTCAAAGATGTATTATGTAGCATGGGGTGAAGAAATAACATTACCCAATAGTTGTAACATACTTCTCCAAAGATTAGAGAAAATGTAATGAAGTTCTTAATTTCTATGATTATGTAAATGAGTCTGCAGAAGCCATCTTAAACTAAAATCCATTTTATTGGAAAATGGTTTGACACTAACTAGTCTTGTATTCATCCAACAATGCATCAGTTAAACTTCAAAAACACAAATCTACCTTTAGTAGATTAAAAGAAGAACTTAAACAAAGCCAATTGTTGTTGTCATATTTTACATAACTGTGCTAAGTTCAGATTCTAGCTTCTAAAATATGATGTAGAAAGTCTAGTTATTAAAATATATTCAGAATTTCCTACATCATCAAAAAATTCTCAGGAACTAAAAATGTTATGCGAATTTGCTCGGCATGATTACAGTGAAATACTACTGTGACATACTGTTGTGTGATGGTTGTCTTTGCAGTCAACTGTGGACCATTTTGTTAAGATATGACAAGTTTTAAAGATGTATTATGTAACACGGGGTGAAGAAAAAATGCCCCCCTCCAATTTGGAAGTTTATTAGTTCACAACAAGAACAAATAAATGAGTTTTCACTAACACTGCAAGAGTGCTTTCTGTATTTTTTAAAATAAACTTTACCTGTGGTTTTTTTAAAAAAAGCAATCAGACTTGTAAGAAACAGAGAACACACTTTCCACTGATGGTCAAGAGATTATGTTGGAAGTGAAGAAACCAATAGAGGATTGAAAGGAGGATAGGTTTTATGGATTTGAAGTTAATATGTCTTTAGAACAACTTACAGAAGAAGAAAAGAATGTAGAAAAAGAGTGCACTAACTTTTATTGCTTTCAGGCAGGAATCTGTGAACTACTTGGGCTACTATTCATCACATGAACAATTGATGTAACAGCTTATTTTGCAACAAGCATCCACTTCATGTAATCACATAAAGAGCATGGTAGCAAAGGGAATGTTTGATTGCAGATAACAGATGTTCTCCAAAAGACACCAAGGAAATGGTAATGTTTTATATAAGTTTTCCATTTGCCTTGCTGCAGGTCAACAGAAAATAGCTTATGATGAAAATTCTACATGTAGCTGACTTCTTTAAAGTAATTAGTGTTTTCTGTGGAAGGTTACACACATTAAATTTTTGTTTCATGTGCTAACTTTCAAATAAGATAGTGAAAGCCATATGGAATAATTCCTTCAAAATGATTTTTAAAGAATTTTTATGATTTTAATACAAATTTTTGGCCAAGGAGGGGTGGTTATTAGACTAGAAAAGAAATGGGCCACCCATATATGTGTAACACTTGACTAGGTGACTCAGGGAAGTTTGTGTTACAGGGAAGTACAAAAATAGCAATAGTATGGAGAATAATTACTCACATCCCATTTGTTCATTGTGCATGGCTGCTGGACCAATAAAAAAAGATGCATGACACATGTTCTACATCTGGAGAACTTTAGAAAAGGTAAAGCAGTCAACAGTCCAAAGACTGATTTGAAAAGCATAGTGCTTTACTAGGCATGGTCCTGTTTGTATGTGGTGTGCTGTTGCCTTCCACCAACCTTTGAACTTACTTACCTACAGTTCAACAGGGGTTCCAAACAACAGTGCTACTTGACATCTCACACATGAGCAACATTGCCAGAGGTGAAAGAAGTGAAAAGTGACAGATAAAAATCCAAGAACATAGCAGGGATCAAACCCACAACCTATGGATTCATAGTCTGGCAGTCTGCTACTGCGCTAACAAGCCAAACTCTGATGAATATCATAATGTCACATTTTTCATATCAGCATGTGATGTGAAGAAATCTGAAACTTGTGTGGTAAGTGATGAGTAGAGGCACCTGTTTGTGGTGAAAATTTTTGCTCGATTTCGTCATTTTTTTAAACCTATTTCGGTATATTTTTCGCGACTTTTCTTTTATTTCGTCAATAATTTCGCTAATTTTATTTTCACTTTTTAATGAATAAAAACTAAAGCAAAAAGCAATTACAGTCTCATTGCAGTGTAAGGCCTTTAATTATATTCAAAAAACGAAAATTTGACACTGATGGAGTTACATAAAAAAATTAAAAAATTGTTTCAGAAACACTTTTCCTACTACTTATACCAGTTTTACTAGCCTAAGTAATTTACATAAGTTTGTATGTTTTGTGAAAACTCAAAGTCGTGTTTCTAACTGCCACTTTGTTCAACTCATATTGATTCCATTATAAAAAAAAAAAAAAAAAAAAAAAAAAAAAAAAAAAAAAAAAAAACCCTAGCCAATCCGATTTCAGGCAGCACTTAAAAACGAAAAATATGGATAATCGAAATGGAAAGTGCGACCTTTCCGTTGCGATTTGCACACTTAAATTACTATTACATCGCAAGCAACGACAGCCTTGAGAAATAAGTATATCTATCAACCATTTGTGAGAAATGAGAACCCATAGGTTCGTTCAAAGAGCTGCAGGCCTGCAGCTTCCTGCAGCGGCAAAGCAGACACTACCGCGCATGCGCGGTACCGATGACGTCAGTCAGGCTGCAGGAGGAAATTTTCCCTGCAGCTCATGCAGCCAGCAAGCTGCAGGACGCTGCAGCCAGGAGCTTCCTTGAACAGCCGGTAGGCTGCAGCAAGCTGCAGGATTGCTCTTTGAACACGAATTTCCGCGGTTGCAGCCCTGCAACTCTTTGAACGAACCCCATATGTGACTTGCAAATAATGTCTTTGGCGCTGTTGCCATGGTTTTTTTTTTTTTTAAAAAAGAACTTTTCTTCATAGTCTTTTGTGATTTATTCAATGTGCGACTGCACGTATGTTAAGTTATTGGTTTGTAGAAATAAATACAATTATAATTTCAAACCACTGCGTATTATCATCTGCTAACACCCTTTTACTGCGCATTTACTGTCGGCGGCGCCTGCATTGTGCACGTAATTAGGGAATACTGCAAATGAGGACTTATCACAATGTGTGTGTGTGTGTGTGTGTGTGTGTGTGTGTGTGCGCGCGCGCGCGCGCACAAGACAGCAGAAGTCCCTCATTACTGAGACAAAAATAAGGCTCAAAATCTAGTATTGTTTAAAATACGTTTCCTTTTTAATCTTTGGAGAGAGAATCATACATATGTCTTGACACCGAAACGATTAGCGTATATTTACGTACGGAGCAGTGAAAGGGTCAAAATATTTTGGAGCTACACGCAACAATCCCATTGCGGCTTCGTTTAAAATCGTACATTTTCTATTCTCCGGCAATTTCGTCTGTTTTTACCCATATAATACGTGCATCGGCGCGAATCAATGTCGTTTCCGCGAAAGAAATTACTTTTCTCTTAAACTTCGCGGTGTGTGCTTCTTCACGATCGGATACAAGGTAGCACTTCACGCACGAAAGTTCAAAAGCAGTCTGCAAGCACTGCAACAAAGGGTGGAATCCAGAATGGATACCATTCACAAAACTAACTTATGGCGTCGTATAGGGGCATTTTACGTAACTTGCATTCGCGTAAATACACTTTGTTCATACACTCTCTTGAGTTTCGGATGATCGACTTTTTCCAAGGGGATGTTTGCCTCATGTTGAAAATACAAATTCTTCCTTGTCCACTTTCGCTTGTTTTGCCGCTGCGTTGATGTCTATAACTTGTCTCTTGGCACCTGTAGACAGCACTTTCTCCTTATTCTTCTTATGGTACGAACTGATATTTATATGTTATGGACAAGTGTCCCTTCTTTGCCATTCAATACGCACATAGCTGTATTTGCACAGAAGTATTTTCCTTGTTTTTTGATAAACGTAAAATCCATCTGATGCGAATTCTCTTCAAAAACTGTTACGGCCATCTTAGTAATCTGCTGTACCAAAACAAATCACTGAAAGAACCAGCGATCTGAAACGATGACAACCACGCAGTACACTACCAGTCACCAGATCAAATAAAGCGCCGTAAACGGAATTCATTGCACAGGAAATGAGATTGGCACGACTCGAAACGATATATATCGAATAGGTGTACAATCGACTGTGATTTATATCTTGAAATTCCGCCAGTATATTTAAATGACTGATGAGATTTCACAAAATTTCGGGCATGGGTGTGTGTCTTTGGCCTTAGGTTAGTTTACCTAGGTTTAAGTAGTTTGTAAGCTACGGACTGATGACCACGCAGTTCGGTCAGATACATTTACAAACATTTGAACAAAATTTCGGGGATTATTTCGTGATTTTTCGTAAATCTCAAAGATTTCGCAATTTTCCGCAAAAATTGTAAAATATCGCAAAAATTTCGCGATTTCGCGCTTCGCGAAAAACAGGTGCCTGTAGTGATGAGGGATAGATAGACACAGATAACTTCCTTGTGTCAATCCTATTTTGGTTCTCTTTGTCATTTTCTGAGTTTCTTCCACTCTGTAAAATGAATCAGATTTAATGTGCCCACACATCCTAGGTACCAGACCTAATTTTGTTCACATTTTAAAGAAGACAAGGAACAGGTCTGTAATACTCAGTATGCAAAATGACACTTTGCCTGAGGCATTTCAATTTTGTGGCCAACTAGAGGCTATAGTAAACTCCAGTTACTCCTCCATAGATGTTGACTGTGAAAACAGACAAGGATTTGCATACTTACTAAGAACACTGAGGTATTCACTTTGTTTGTCACATCTAGAAAAGGTTATCCTTGCCTTTGATGGGAATTTTCTACCAATTCCTCATATACAACTGCAACAAAAGCTCCATCTTCCTCTACTCCTGGACCTATCTTCACGACAAAACAGACTGAATCCTCCGGCATGCACTTAAATGTTATTAGTGGAGTATTTATGTAGATGTAGATTGTGTGAAGGAGAAGACATCTGTCCTATGCCTCCCAGATCTTCTACACCAGTGGAATTATTCCTGCTGGTGCAGCTGGAGAAGCCACTGGCAACCTCAGAATCTCAAGGAAGAAATTACATGCCATATTGGTCTCTTCACAAAAATGAAGCTGATCTGCAAACTTAGGTCAACCGGTGGTAGATAAAATCTCCAACAATGAGACATTGATTAATTTCTTTATCTTCATCTCTTGAAGTAATGCCAAGAAAATGTCCACAGGCTGTAAAGCTTCAAGGCAGAAAGAAGAAAAATAAAAAAATCAAACCACCTGATGTGGCAACCCTCCCTGCACTGACCTTATTTCACTTGAGTATGAGACTGTGAACATAGACGAGGCACTCTATATATGGAGGTAGTACATGAATTTCAGTTGTACACTCTCCAGGAGTAAAATACCTGCTCGGTTAGCCGTGTGGTTTAACACACCGCTTTCAGAGACGGGGAGGCGTACCGGCCCCAGTTCGAATCCGCTTGGCAGATTAATGAAAGAGGTCGGAGTGCCAGGCAGCCTGGATGTGGTTTTTAGGCAGTTTTCCACATCCCCTGAGTGAATACCAGGCTGGTCCCCAAGTCCCGCCTTAGGTACACGGTTCACAAACATTTCATAACACTTTATACTTCCGCACTCTTATAACACTATACGCAGACATCGCAGACATTTAGCATACACATTTCCTCCTGGGGAGCATGGGGTGGCAGCAGGAAGGGCGTCCGGCCACCCTGTAAATATTAACACTTGCCAATCTGTGGTTAACTCAGGAATAAAATCTTCTCGGGCCTCCAGCCTCCTCAAGTGCTTAGAAACCCAAATGCTTAGAGCTGTGGCACAATACCTGCAGAACAGAAGAGGTGCTTAGGTCTTCGTTACCCTGAAAAATTAGCTGTGGCAGAACATTCTTCAGAAAATCAACACAGAATTTGTTTAGGTAAAATATCTGTAATATCTAAAACTAAAGGATGTTAGTATAGTGTTATAAAGGAAGCAACTGAAATTAAAATATCAGAACACTACCACAACTTGTGACCTTGCCATAGTGAGGTTAAAATGGATGGGGGCAGACATGGGATGAAAAAGTGAGCCTCAGTGATGTCACAACCAGCAACCAAAAGGAAACACATCGAACTCAGAACATAATCATGGCAAAGCAGCTAGCTCCAGTGACATCATGGCCATCAGCATGGCTATTTAATGGCAAGGCAACAATGATGCAGCAGTCATTACCATTTCAGAATGGCCAAGGAGAGCATGGCCAAAAGCCTGTGGGTTTCTAACCACTTGACACACTTTGATGCCCTAGAAGATTTTATTCACGTATATCGCCGCAAGACATGTACTCGTCCACTCTCCATAAAACTTAAACTGAAATTTCTTTCATGATAATGTTTGAATGGAACTATAATGGTTTTCACTGCCATTTAGCTGAGCTTATCAATACTCTTATCCTGTCATCTTTGTAGCATTGCACGAAACTAGATTCTTGCAATACTCTTCCTGGGTTTGCCGTCAGATAATACTGTTTGTATCTCGCAATATTTAGTGGAAACAACTGTCCGACATCATCAGGTGTTGGTAGTACCTGCTGGTCACATAAGCAAGATGTGACTGAAGGTAATTTTGTAGTGGAATAAGAATTTATAAGATGAAACATAGGAAACACACTTGCATGAGTGTCCATTCTAAGTTGGTTAGCAGGGGCACTCATAGTGGCCCCAGCCAGGAGTTGAGGTGATGTCTTCCATGCTTGTGCTATGGGCAATGATTGTGCTGCCAGACGTTCTTGTGGCTAAAGGTTGAATTAAATATCCACAACACACTGTGCCCTATCGTGTATCTGATCTAGTCTTTTGTTCTCCTTTAATCTGATTTGTAGCATTGTTCCCAGGGTTGATCGGGGTCCTTTGGTTTGGAGCCAAGTGGAGGCTCTGAACCAGAGGCTTCGCTGACTCTGTGACAGCTATGGCTGCAGATTTCTGAATCTGTGTTATCAGGTGGAGAATTGTAGGACACCCCTAGATAGATCAGGGGTGCACTACACTAAGGAAGCGGCTACTCAGGTGGCAAAGTACTTGTCGAGTGCACGTTTTTTTTAGGCTAGTCACTAGCTCTGATGGGCACTCACCTGTCAATATTCGGACAGCGAATTAAGCCACATTCAGCACAAAAATTCGAGTATCATAATATTAGCCATGAACTGTCAAAGCATTAAAAGCAAAGTACCCGAATTTGCTGCACCGCTTGAGAATTATTGTGCTCAGAGAGTTTTAGGCACTGAAAGCTGACTAAATCATGATGTGGCAAGTTCAGAAATATTTAGTGAGGCATGGAATGTACATCGTAAAGATAGATCAACACAACTTAGCCTAAAAAAGAAGTACTTCCATGAATTGCAGTGTCCCCCCTTAAGGATTTTGCTATCAACCCAGCCAGTTTTTCCTTCCCTTTCCTATTGAGATGCAGGCCATGCCTAGTGAAATCCCACCTATCAATAGCATCAACAGGAACCAAACCTATGTCTGACTGAGTAGCCGCCCTGAGTGGTCGATTAATCTCAATACTGACCCTCCTGACAGAGCGGTTCAATTGGGGTCGATCATACTGCATGAAAGCAGGCAACAGTCCAACATTTGTCTGGTTCATTGCAGAAGCTATTTTAACCAAGTCACACTCAATACTGTAGCCCTGATCCATATCAATGCTGTTACCCACCCTAACCTCTATCACAAAATGATCCTCTTTTGTGAAACCTTTACACAAGGAACCTATAGCCTCTACCACCTGGCTAAGACCTGCACTGGGCTTGAAAAAGTTTGTGATCTGGTACCTGTCACCTAATTTTTCCTGCAAAATCTGGCCCACACTTCTTCCATGGCTACCTCCTAACAAATGTTTTTAATGTTGTATGGTGCATCTGTATATTAGGAGTACTGTACTGTGATCAATGCTGTAAGCTTACAGCTGACTGTAAGTGAGCTGCCAGTGCCATCTGTCAGCTAGTACCATAAACTTAGTGGTTGCTAATGGCAGCTACCACCAACTTACGTGAGTTAGCTATGAAGTAGACTGTGTGGAAAATAGTTAATTCATGAAGCCTTACTACCTAAATTTCTTGTCATGGCAGCTGACAATTCTTTCTCCACCTACAAAATAAAAGTTTCTTTTCTAAATTAGAACTGCCTTCCTGAACAGTTTTGTGCATCACCAAGCGCATGACTGATTCAAAGGACATAAATTAATAGTTGTGGCTTTGTGTGCATTTGCAAGTGGATGTGGGAGAGAGTAGAAAAGACAACTTAACAGTGATTCTGTTATATTATTAATCATTTTACAAATCTGAAGCAATACAGTTGCTGAAATAAGTTTGATGCCTTAATGCAAACTTCATGTTTACATCTACCTCTACATCCTTCCCTGTTGTTTTTCCTTGCTCCTCTTCATCTTAAAGCTCATGTTACAACAGACGCAGTTTATTACAAGGAAGAACAGATTTCCATCTTGATACTCGGAGATTCTCAGAAAAATCCCTGAATACAGAATTTTATGTATAGTGAACCCTGCCTAATGTATTCTGTTAGTTAGTTCTACTGAATTTTAACATATACTATATTTCTTGTGATTTAGTTCTTCAGTTGTAATTGATGTTTCTGTCTTTGATGAATCCTTATGGGAAACTGATTTTGTGTATAAGTACAAATAATAATCCATACTCACACATTTGTAACATCATTTTTTTAAAAATTATTTCCAGGCAACTAATTCAGACCTGACATATAATGAGTTTTGTGAATTATGTGAATTGGCTGTTACTGAGCCACTCAGTCATCTCGACCCTCATCTTGGTCCACTGTTATGCCAACCCATAACATGATATGAAAATTTAGCAAGAACTCTGATGTATAAGTATTCTGAACATAGCCACCATTTTGAAGCACCAGATGGAAGCACATTATCTTGAAGCATTCATGATGCTTTCTATTGACTTCACAACATCAAGAGGTGTAAGTCCTAATTACATAACTAGAGCTGTAAGATAATCTGCTAAATTAATATTTACATTACTGTTTACATTCTTTGTAAATGCACTCTCGTAAATTGCTCTATAGATCACAACATTAATTGTTTGAGGTAGTTCTGACATTTCATTAGAATTCAAAAACAACTACAATTTGTGCGGATCATGTAGTTTTCAAGAAAGCATAAAACTGCAGCTAATTCAATTTAATAGCATTTTAAAGAGAGTCTCACTGTTTATTATATTGGGAAGCTGATCAGGTCTTAGTCATGAACGTTCTTCTCTGTTGCCTGGGAGGAATAAAAAGAGCACTTGGAGATCTGTCAGATAGTTTTCAAACTAACTCTGTAGTGGATGAGTTGTACAGAACAGTGGGAAATCATATGAAACCTTGCAGTACTATAGCATTCGTCCAGTCTCCAGTGTTTCATCACTCGTGCTACTAGTTGTTGCGAGGTACAAAGCTGGATGGGCATGTTTCTATTATGCATAAGAAAGTACTAGTTGTTATTGCAGAAATAATTTTTATGAAATGTTGGATACCATCATTCTTAAGGTGAAGTGCAATATTTTAAGGTGTTTCACCTCACAGGTCTATCTAGGAGCAGTAGGGCACACATTTGCAGCCGTAGACAAATGACTGATGCACAGAAGGCTGTAGGGTAGGTGATTTAGTAAGTGCAGGTGGCCAAAAGTGCACAAGTTGGTGCCACATGTGCAGAATACATGTAATCAAGCCATCTAGCGAGTAACCTTAACAAGTGCTTCTGGATGCCGATGTCCTGTGGGAAAGTGCAGGAACAAATGGATGAAGTATTTTGGAAAAGTTCTGGTTGAATGTAAATAATTTAGGATGGAATAAGCCTTAAGTCATTGGCAAGCACACAGAAAAAAAAGGAAAGCTTGCTAGCTTTCCTTGAGGAAGAGTATGCACACTTGGAAGATGGCTTGGGAGTGGTAGCTGGTGATTTGGAGGGAGGCAACCAGTCTACAGGCTTAGAATGTGAGAGGGACTGGTGCAAGGTACACAGGCCAAGCATGTGATGCAGAGATGATATGGTGATGTGGATAGGAAGGAAATGTTGTGAGAGAAGAAGGGGATACTGTTGTTTGGAGAGTGTGATGGCAGTGGATTAACAGAGATTGAGGCCAGAAAAGCTCGTGGCAGTGAGAAGGACTCAGACCCACACCCAAATAAAATGTGATATGCTCAGCTACATGTTTTGCCATGGGATCATGAACTTTGTTCTTGGCCACAGTTTGGCAGTGGTAATTCATCCTGCTTGACAGCTGGTTTGTTGTTATATTGATATAAAAAAACTCTACAGTAGTTGCAGCTGCTGTTGGTACATTACATGACTGCATTTTCAAGTGAGCTTGCAACCAGTTGGGTAGAATAAGTCTGTGACAGAACTGGAGAGGGACTGGTGGATTGGGTAGGTCAACTTTGTTATTAGTCACAGTTGGGCAGAGGCAATCCATTGTGATGGATGGCTGGTTTATTCTTTTACTGATATATGAGGCAAATCCAGATAGTAAATTTCTCAACATTGTTTCCTTTAAGAAAGATGTATTTAGCTGGGAAATTTGTGCAAGCACAGAAGATCTATGATGTACAGACAAATTTGAGCCAGACAGGTCATACCAGGTGCCAGTACCACTGAGGAAGTGCCCCAAAATTGTCTCTTATTTGTTCTTTGGCTGCCTGTGATGTTCAGTCAGTTGATAAAGTTCGTTCATGCTCAAAATGTAGTGCCCATTGAAATTCATCATCCGCTATTAGCAGATCACCGTCAGCAAACAGATGGTACATCATTGGTGTAGGCTTTCTTCCGAAGGTCGTCAAAGTTCCCATGATGAACAGTGTAATGGGTGACCGTCCCTCATCATTGATCATCTGGTTGAGTCAGTGCAGTAGTACATCCTGTAGAGCTGTTGATTCATGATTATAGAGCTTAACAACTTTTTTCTGCATATATTACTATCCTTGTTGTATGAAATTGTCACTAAGCATCTGCTGTTCAAGAAATTGTGTGCCAGGTGGGTACTGAAAAATCGAACACCCAAGCACAAAATATGCAAACAATTTGGAGCAGTACTGACATTTCTGCAGCAATATCATGATGATGCTGATGAGTTCCTTGACAGACGTGTCTGGACTGATGAGCCATTGAGTTCTCACTTTAGCTCTGAAACCAAGTAGCAGTCAATGCACTGGCATAACTGTGGATCTCTGGTCAAGGCAAAATTCAGACAGACTATGCTGATGTAAAAAGTGATGTCCATGGTGTTCTGGGACAAAAAGGGCATTCTGCTCATTGACATCCTGCTCAAAGGTTAAACAGTGTATGTTGACTATTACTGTGAGACATTGAAGAAACTGTTACGTGCTATTCAGAACAAGAGGTGCACCGTAGCGGATTGGCCGAGCGCATTGAGGCACTATGCTATGATGCGTGAGGCCGTTCTCCTTTGGGGGTTCAAATTCCCCCTCAGACATGGATGTTTGTGTCATCTTTAATATAAGACAGTTCATAAGTTGTTTGTAAGTTTAGGGACTGATGACCCCGCAGTCAAGTCCCTTAAGCTTAACAAGCATTTGAACAAGAGGTGCTCATCTCTATGTGGTTCTGTGGATAGCAACTGTTTTGCAGAAGTTTGATCATCCAGTATACACTCCTGATCCTACTCCCAGTGATTTCCATATTTTCTTGTACTTCAAGAAATTCCTGTCCTCCAGCCAGCATTTTGACAACAAAGAGCTGAAGATGATCATCACACACTGATTTCATTCATGGTGGAAGACTTCTACGATGCAGGAATAATCCCACAATATGACAAATGTCTCAATTCATTTGGGTAACTATGTCAGAAAGTGCCTGTGTGTGTGTGAGTGTGTGTGCACGGGTTTTCAGCCATGCGCTCTACAGGCCAGTGACATATACTGATAGACCACACCATGTGTACTCAAGTGCCTGTGCAGTGCACCGGGGCTGGTGGCACAGTGCGGGGATATAACAGTATTGGCGACAAGTCAGTTCATCCTATTATGCATTGTGGCTCGCTCAATATTCACGGCATGGAATCATTGGTTCAGGTTTTAGTACAGCAACAAAAGCTCCTCATGGCAGTCATGCAACAAACACTTCTGATGTTCTCCATAACATTGTTTCTGGCATCATTTCTTCCCCTCTTTTCTCCCATATGTTGAGGTGGCGGAAGATTGGGAAGCATATAAACATCGCCTTTGCCATCACTTTAAGGCTTTTCGTGTTGAAGATCCAGAGGTGTGTTGTGCTCTTTTGTTGTTGTGGATTTCCCCTACACTTAATCAGGTGTTGCACCAATTGGTCTATTTCAGGAACATTCCTTGTTGTCATTTCGCACTTTTTGTTCGTTGTTGTCATTATATTATCGCTGCTGAATGCATGTTGTTGCAACCTAAGGTCGAGTTGTATCTGCACAAGAAACAGCCCCGTGAGCCTGGGCAGCAACACTACACGGTCTTAGTTGCAAGTGCCTTTTGTCACAGAAAATCAAAAGAATCATATGCTCACATTACGGTTCACGATGGTGTTGTTTGTTCAGTCCCAGATAGGAAAGTAATGCAAATGGCCCTCCAGTTAGAAACCTGTTCCTTGAAGAGGTTCAGGGAATTCCAAAATTGCATGAAATCTCTCATGCTGTGGGACAGAAACTTGAAGTGTGGTGCGATTTCATGTTGGTGCAGCACAGGCCAGCTGCTTCTGGAAAGGATGACGTCATGGCAGTGCGAGCTGGCTATTACGGAAACTCCTGCATGATGTGTAAACAGCATTCTGGCCACCAGCCCATTACCATCCTGTGCACCATGTTACACCAAACATGAGAGGTCCAAGTGTCATCAGCATTAGTCTGTCTGTCATAAATGTCAAAAGAAAGGGTACATAGTGAACATTTTCCATTCAACAGCAAAGGACTTAACCACAAAGGAAAAGGACATAGATATTCAGGAAATATTGTCATTGGGGCTTTCTCCTGAAAATAATTCAAATAAGCTCTTTATTGAGGTTTCAATCTTGTCACACTGACTCTACCTGCAAGTAGATATGTACATGGCAGTTTCCTTGCTGAATTCACAAATGTACTCTGAACTGGGATCTACACCATAGAATCACTTGCATACATAGTTTTTATTAAGTAGGGCATTTAAATTCATTGTTTTAAATTTTTTGTAAATCATAGTAGATTTTTTTTTTTATTTTCAATTTAAATTTGTGACCAGTTTTAGGAATAGGATTTTAAAATTTTCCGTAAAATTAAAACATGTATTGGAATTTGTAAACTCGTGTCTAATTTTATGTATTTTCAATATGTACAGTGTCAATGAGGAGTGGTGCAGAGGTACAATAAGAGGGTCTGTGCCCTATAACTGATGGTTTTGCATTTCAGAGCTGCTCGCGACTGGACATAGCTTGGCTGTGGCCAGCAAAAGCCGGGAATGCACGCTCTCAGACAGACGGCAGCGCCCGGGCGGTGATGGACGAGCCGTGCGGCTGTGAGTAAATAGTGGCCAGCGGTCGACGTCTTGTAAACACTGACTGAAGGCGGCTAGGGTGAGGTAAACGCCTGAGCACGGGGCGGCTCGCCAGGCCAGCCCCAGACATGCCAGAACAGCTGCAACACAATAGGCGCTGATGGCCCACCGAGATAACGACACTCCGTCTGCGCTTGCTCCGCACGGAATGAATGGGGCAGGACTCCCCCAGGAATGCGGGCACGTGCCACTCGACAGCGGCAGCTTCTTACTAGTTGCCACGCTGTCTCCTGTTGAGGGATTTAATCCGGTGATGGGAGACTGGCCGACAATGAGAGCTGCGGATTACTACGGCTGACCCGGTACCCTCCTGGAGTTCGGCAAGCCTTTGCAAGACAACAACAGACGGCCCGGCGGCACCACTTGTTTCATCGCTGAGGCGGGTGATTATCTGCCTAGGGTCATAGCCCGGTGGCAGTGTAGCCTGGACTGAAAGAGTACGTTGCTTGCCTGTGACTGTTACCAGAACAGCCGAGGGAATTCTTGTGGTATCAAGAAAATTATCCCGGGTGTATAATGATGGCAAACAGTGGGCAAGCTATCTAGACAGTGAGCTTGGCACAAATCCTTGTGTTTAGTGGACTCCTCCCATGTACCTAGACAGTATGCACCCTCTCCTCATGGAACACTTCGAGATTTCATTTTTTTATGTAACAAAATTTTTTCTATATGTTTAATTTTTCTTTTCAGGTTTTAGTATAAGAAGTCATAATGTTCACTTGTACAATTATGTAAAACTATAAAATTTATGTCCTGTTTTCTAGTTTCCATTAATTACTTTGAATTATTATTATTGTCATATACTTGTAACATTATGTAAAGCAAAATTTGTTATCTCACATTTTCTAGTTACTGTTAGGCACTATGACTTAATATTTCTATTTTTATTTTGGTCAGGGTTATTTTTATTTTTGATTTAACTTTGCTTATTTTAAAGTAATTAATATTTATTTATTTTTTTTTTTTTTTTTATTTTTATTTTTTTTTATTTTTTTTTTGGAAAATACAATATGTAAAGATAGAAGTTTCTTTTTATGAATGAATGGAAGGATTGTATAAGTCTGAATGTGTGGACTAGGGCCATAGCATTTTTGGTAAATTCCTAATTGATAAATTAAATTATGAAAATGTAACCTTGATGATTAAAAAAAATGTTTGGATTGTTTAGGCCTGAATGGCCAGAGACTTTAATAAATTAAATTAATCCTTCATGATAGGGAGAATAAATGTGGGACCAAGTTCAGAATGGTTTCAGTTAGGTACTCTAATTGTTTAATTAAAATCATGAATAGGAGGGGGTTTTATCTCCACGTTTAATAACTGGCTATATCAATATGTTTACATATATGTTCTATTTGCTATATATTTGTCAAAATGTTTCCAGTTCTGTTGTCTCATCAGCACTTTAGACAAGGGTGTTGGAAGGTGGTGGTCATTTTTGTCTTTCAATTTTCTTATTTCTCGCTTCACATGTCTCTATAATATTTTAATTGCTTAATTTTGATTTTCGTTGCATGAAATTAACTTATTTTTACATGTTTCCTGACTTCTATATTCTGCTATTGGTTGGGAGAATTGCATTAGGATTCAGGTGTATTGGTTTATTTAGTTATTCTTTTTGATTTAGTGCTACCGATTTCAAATTCTTTCCTCACTGTTGAGTCCGTGTTGTAGAGCAGTATGGGGCAGGGCTGTTGGGTGGTCGGCTAGGTCACAGGAATCCAGTGTGGTGCCAGCTCCTTTCAGGGTTTCAGAAAAATCTGGGCACCCAAGGGGTCACTATACTGCATTGGGGTGGGCCGGCTGGTTTCGCACGGCGACACGACTGACTACCAGTTACCTGCTGTTTCCGGTGTGAGCTCACACAATGCATCAGCTGGTTAGGGCAACCGGCACCTGTCTGGTGCTGCAGTGTTTGTTTGGCTGTGCGAGCAGGAGAGGAAAAAATGTTTGATGGTTGCTGGATGCCCTGCTTTCTTTCCGCCTGTAAACTGTCATTAGCAGGTAGCACAGTTTACGATTTAACAAATGGCAGGATGCTGCAAGTTCGCGTCTCTGCAAAGTGAAATCTTTCTGGCACAACAGGACAGTGTCACCAGCAGTAGTAAAAATAGGTGCCAAGATGCCAACTAATGATAGTTTGCAAAGAATTTCCTAGTATTGCACAGGCGTATGTGACTTGGTGTGAGAAAGCTGTGTGTGTTGGGAGGAGGTTAAAGAGCCGTTGGCGGCAAACTCTGAGATAGGCTGTTGTTGCTACTTTTTCTCATTTTTGTTGTATGTGACTCCTGGCCATGCGCTCTGATTGGGAAGGCCATTATCAGGTTGATGAGATTGGCTCTTGACAAGTAAGGCATGGCCGCGTGCTCGGGTGGATCTGGACTGAGGAGATGAGTTTTTTTGGTGAAGGGGACTCGGTGAGGCTCCGCTGCCGAGAACGGTAGCCTCCACTCTTGCGTGCATCATATTGTTGTCAAGTTGAACACCGCAGTTGCAGTTTGCGTGTATCTGTGTTTTCAGAGTGTTATTTCGCTGGGTGCGACCACACTGGCAATTTGTTGTTGCTTTATTATTATAGTATTTTTGTGGATAGAATCCACAGCTGCTGCACCAGACTTCTGATATCGACACCACTGCTGCACGACTGTCACCCAGTGTTTGGTATAGTGTTTGCTTGCACTGCTCCAGTCCTGGTTAGGATTCAGCTCTTCGTTTCTAATGAGATCATTTGCTGTAGCTACCTTCTTTCTTTTCACTCGGAGTGGAATGAGGTAACGAGGTCTATTTCTATATTGACTTTCAATGATAGGCTGCTAAATGATATAGCCAGTCATTGGAATTAATTTTCAGTTTTATTTGTATGAGTGTCTATTCATTTTTAGAGGTATTTGGAGAACTCTCTTCATTAAATTTTTGTAATCAGAGTGTGGCACTTAGTCACATACAATTGTATTTGGTTAGGTTGTACATTTCTGCCAGTATATGTCATTATTACCAATTTTGTATAACCTTATTTCTCTAACCCCAGTCACCATTTTGAAGAGAAATGGTTTGTTTCTATTGGCAGTATGGGGAATGATCTGATTATCTTTTCATAAATTGATTCATGATAGAATTTAATTATTATTATTTCTTGGCCTTGCTCTGGTACGCCACTGTTCAGTTAGGTCAGGAATATATTTTCTATATTTTCTAAAACATAGTAGCGACTGGTGGCTTCTTCGGGAAAAAGAGGAAGGAAGGATATGTGTGAGTGTGTGTGTGTTTGTTTACCTTCCTTTTTGTCCCCTAAGGTAAGTCCTTCCACTCCTGGGATTGGAATGGCTCCTTTTCCACTTCCTTAAAACCCGTATCCTTCCCTTTCTCCTCTCCTTCCTTCCTTCCTCTTTTTCCCGAAGAAGCCACCAGTGGTGGCGAAAGCTCGAATGTTAGTGTGTTTTTGTGTGTGTTTTATGTTTCTGTCGACGAGCCTGTACTTTAGGTAAGTCAAATATCTTTATTTTATACCTATTTTTCACACCTGGAAAGTCTCCTTCCAAATAATATTATATATATTATTTGTTTATCCCACCAGGAAAGAAGTTTCCTTCTATTGTTTTACTGTTGTTAATGTGTTCATCTTATAACCATCTTTCAAGACACTGTCTATTCTGTTCAACTGCTCTTCCAAGTCCTTTGCTGCCTTTAACATAATTATAATGTCATCAGCAAACAGCAAAGTTTTAATTTCTTCTCCCTGAACAATTCCTTCTCAAAATTTCTCTTGGCTTTCTCTCACAGCTTGTAAGATGTATCATAGACCCAACATGACTTGATATATATATATATATAGGAAGTGGAAAAGGAGTCATTCCAATCCCAGGAGTGGAAGGACTTACTTTTGTATCCCAACTTCGTCGCCGCTTTTGTGTCCCAGCCTCGTCGTAGGTGTCGGTGGCCGAGTGGAACGAGACCGACACAGTAACAAAGCACGCCGGTGCAGGTACGGAGGGGAGCAGCCAGAAACTACAAACACTCGAGTAAGTTAGAAGAGATATATATTGCACAGAATGTAACAATACTTAACTTTTACATAGTACTGCAGAATGGTGATACATAGTTGTTAGAGGCCTGCCTAGTGCCTGTACGATAGCAAAATCTTCACTGGTGCCTATCTGATTACGACGGTCCTAACTCGTTGCTATCTCAGTCCGAAGTGACGATGTCCTTCAGTGGTGGCCACGAGCGGAGTTGTCGCAGAGGGCGCTCGTGGCTGTCGTCGTGAGAACGCCGCGCCGTGCGTGCATGGCGGCGCGCGGCGAAAGTAGGTGGCGCGCACTTTGTACTTGTGCGACACCACACCCCTCCCCCCCAAACCGCCGCGCCGTCGTGGCGTAGGGCTGAGGGCCACGGCGACGGCACTGGGAGGAGGGCCTGGGCGGGGGCGTTACTGGTGGGACGGGCGTCGTAGCTGAGGCTGGGATCGAGACGCCGTCCGCGCCCCGGCATCCGCCTTGCGATCCTCCAGGGAACCCACCGAAACCTGGGGAAGGGCGCACCCCCCCGCCCAGAGGGAGCAGGTCATCTTCTTCTGAGGTGCGTGGCCCAGGCGGCGGCGGCACGCACGGTCCCGGAGTCCCTCTCGGTGACGCTGTCATCTGCGGCGGCGGCGACAGCGGCGGCGTCGCGTCGATCTCCATCGGGACGATCTCGTAGTCCGGAGACGAACGATGTGGTTGTGCTCCCTGGCGGTGAACTGGGTCTGGAATCAAGAAACCGGAGACAGGATCGCGCGGCCTGTGCAAGCGCAATTGGTTTGCGTGGCGCCGCAGCTCCGACCCTGTGGAAGAACGTACAACATACATATTGCGACCGAGCACGTGCTGAATGGTGCCCGGCAACCATGTCTTCTTGTTGCCAGCAAACACCCTGTACAGCACCGGCGTGGAAACCTGAAAACGCGAAGCGCCATACGAACCGACTCGGTGCGTGGGAGGCTGCAGCAGGTGAAGGAGAGTGCGGTGACGGCGGCCGTGTAGCAGCTCGGCAGGAGACGGGCCGTCACGTGGCATGCACCGATACGTAGACAGGAAAATTTGAAGAGCTTGCTGCCTGGAGTGCTGACCTTTCATCTTTTCCATATGAGACTTGAATGTTCGAACGAAACGTTCTGCTTCACCATTGGACTGAGGGTGAAAAGGTGCAGTGGTAATATGCTGAATGCCATTCACACGACAAAACTGTTGAAATTCCGCACTAACAAACTGAGGTCCATTGTCACTGACGATAGTTTCAGGCAAGCCTTCGATGCAAAACACTGATGTTAAGGCACTGATTGTACTAGAAGCTGTCGTTGAGTTCATGGCAATCACAAAAGGAAACTTGCTGAAAGCGTCTACAACAATTAACCAGCACGTATTCCAGAAAGGTCCGGCAAAGTCAATATGTAAACGTTGCCATGGTCCCTTGGGGCGTGGCCAGTCTGAGAAACGCTGTGGAGGAGCCGCCTGATGCTCCGCACAACTGTACACTGTGATGTCATGCTCTCTATCTGAGCGTCCATACCAACCCAGGTACAATGACGTCTGGCCAGTTGCTTTGTCCTAACAATGCCCCAATGTCCTTGATGCAGGAGGCGTAACACTTCTCGTTGCAGGGAACGAGGAACAATCACTCTTGCTTGGTCGTTGTCGGTATGCAACAACAGTACACCCTGACTTAAAGATAATGCATGACGTTGTGCAAAATAACGTCGAACCAGAGGCCGATCAATGTCTTTGGCTCTGGCAGGCCATCCTGAGCGAACAAAACGTGCTACCACACTTAGGTCTGCATCCGCAGCTGTTTCCTGTGCAACCCGACGAGAGTTCAAAGGAAAGTCTGCGACAGCGGAAGCATCTCTGGAGTCTATCTGACAACATGCCATTTCTGAAGAATCAAATGATACATCCTGGCCAACCGGAAGTCGGGAAAGTGTGTCCGCGTTGGCGTGTTTAGTGGTAGGTCGGTACAAAATCTCATACTGATAATTAGACAGTATTAAGGACCATCTCTGAAGCTTTTGTGCCGTACGTGGCGGAATCGGCTTTGTGGGTGAGAACAATGACGTGAGAGGCTTGTGGTCTGTCAACAAATAGAATTTTCTGCCATAGAGATAATGATGAAACTTTGTGACGCCGTAAATGATTGCTAAGGCCTCCTTTTTTATCTGACTGTAATTCTGTTGCGTTGGCGTCAGTAGCTTGGATGCAAAGGCAATAGGACGATCATGACATCCAATACGATGTGACAGAACTGCACCCACACCGTACGACGAGGCGTCAACTGCTAGCACTACAGGCTTCTGTGGGTCAAAGGGAATCAAACATGCATCACTGAGTAGTGCAGACTTTAATTTGTCAAAGGCAACTTGGCAATCTTTGGACCATACAAAAGAAACATTCTTCCTACGTAAGTGATGCAGTGGAGCTGCAATCTGAGAGGCATTGGGAATAAATCTGAAATAATAGTTAAGCTTTCCCATCACTGCTTGCAACTCATGCACATTCTTAGGAGGAGGCAAGTCTTTGATTGCTCGAAGATATGACTGTAAGGGATGAATTCCTTGGGCATTAATCACATGGCCTAGGTACTCTATTTCAGTTTGAAAAAATGAACACTTTGCTTTATTGCAACGTAGACCTGCTGCAGTCAAAACTTCGAAAAGGCACTCCAGGTTTGCTAAATGTTCTTCAACTGTACGTCCGGATACCACAATATCATCTAAATAGTTTGAACAACACGGTACAGAAACTGTCAGCTGTTCCAAAAAACGCTGAAAAATAGCGGGAGCGGAAGAACTGCCAAAGGGTAGGCGTTGAAATTGAAAAAAGGCCCATGTGAGTATTAATGACGAAAAATTTTTTTGACTCGTCATCAAGCGGAATTTGTAAGTATGCCTCTGCTAAATCAATCTTGGAAAAGAAGCGAGACTGTCCTAATTTGTCCATCAGTTCGTCAGGTCTGGGCAGGGGGTAAGTGTCTACAATTGTTTGACTGTTGACAGTTGATTTGAAGTCCGCACAGAGACGAAGTTTTCCTGACGGCTTGGGTATAATTACTATAGGCGAGGCCCACTGACTCGCAGAAACAGGAGAAACCACCCCACTATCTTGCCAACGTTTAAGTTCTTCGGCAACTGTATCACGCAATGCGATAGGCACTGGTCTAGCTTTACGAAACTTTGGAACTGCAGATTCTTTTAAAGTTACATGTGCCACGAAGTCTTTTGCACAACCTAGTTCCGGCGAAAACAAGTCACTATATTTGTCACACAATGCATTGATTTTATCCTGAGGCACTATTGACGAAATTTGAAGCACATCTCGTTGAATTGATAAACCAAACAAGTCAAAAGCATCTAGTCCAAAAACGTTCTGTGTCGATTTGGCCTGAAGAACTACAAAAGCAACTGTTTTTGTTACACCTTGAAAAGAGGCGGGCATGCTACACGTTCCTAGCACGGGAATATTTTCACCTGTATAAGCTGTTAACACTTGCTGTGACGGCGACAATTTTGGCGAACCCAGAAGTTCATAAGTATCTTTATTTATTAATGTGACAGCGGAACCAGTATCAAGCTGAAATTGCACAGTCTTATTTTCTATGCAGAGATTTACAAAAAGTTTGTGCTTCTGGCGCACGACAGGTGCGCGAATGTGGGCAACGTCTGCTACGGTTTGTGTGCTGCGTATGCGCGGGCCGCGTAGTGAAGGAAGCGGCTCAGACTCGGCACGCAGGGGATTAACAACACTGTCACTAGATGGCACTACCGCCGGATCGGCGTCCGCGCAATGCGAGGCTACTACAGAGTCACTAACTACTGCACTACACTTTTGAGTAGCTACTTGATGTCTACTGTCACTAGCTACACAGTACTGGGCACTATTACAAGGAGCAGTTGCAGAAGGCACTATTTTCACTACAGGAATGCACTGTTCATAGTCATTTTGCTTGTCCCGAACCCTTTTCCGTTGCACTGTTTTACGCGCTCGTCGGCGCTTGCTACGTGGTGCACTATATAGTTTTGCCATAGGCGCAGAACTACTTTCTTGCAATTGAGGTCCAAGGAAAGCACTGTTCAACTCCACAGCGTCTATGACATTGACTGTATGCACTGCTCTCGCACTTTGCGAAGCACTGTTTCTAACGTTACTGTTCTTTGAGTTTTTAATTTGCATACACACAGACTGTACATGTCCTGATTTGCCACATTGATAACAGGTTGCGTTGCGACTAGGGCAATGAGCACGCTTGTGGCGAGACACACTGGGGGCAAGATTTACGTACATTTTTCTGAAATGAGCGGTGGCGCCCGTTATTCAAATCACTGTTTCTAACACGACGGGGCGACCTTTGTGTCGCACTTTTACACTGGCTACTGTTCACTGTCTGTTCAGCACGACCGGTAGAAAAATAAGAATCACTAGTGCTATACTGAGAACTACGGCTAGGAAAGCGTCCGTTGCGGCACACTGAATTTACACTGTGGCTTTGCATTTCTACATCTGCTAAGTCAAAAGTATCATGCGCTTCAATAAGCTGCAGTACACTGTCTAATGAGGGGTCAGACTGTTTCAGAATTGCTGCTCTAATTCTGGGGTCCTGAATGTTCTGCGTAATCGCATCCCTCAACATAACGTCACTATACGATAGTCCACAAGAGCAAGTAAATTTACATTGGCGGGTTAAGCCCTTCAATTCCGTAATCCACTCTTGGTGTGACTGCTGCGGTAATTTTTTAAGTCTGAAAAATCGGTACCGAGCCGCAGCTACGAGAACTTTTCTCTCATAATGAGCATTTAGTGCCTCTACTATTTGTTCAAAGTCTACATCACGAGGAGATGCGTGAGGGAATAGTTTTTGCAATAATACGAAGGTCTGGGGGCCCACTACAGATAATAACAGATGCTTCACTTTCTGACCTGTAATTTGATGAGCCGCGACGAGTTCTTGAAACTGTGCGAAGTAGTCACTCCATTCTTCCTCACGTTCGTTGTACTGGCGAAACGTAGGAAGAGGTGCAGCGGCAGGTGTGGGCTGCTGAAGCGGCGGCTGTTGTTGTTGGTTAGCTGCCTGCGCTGTGAGCTGGGACACCGCTTGGAGGAGTTGCGTTATTTGCGCCGTCTGTAACTGAATAATTTCCATTAAGTTTGGGTTCGGGGTAGTGGCCATGCTGACTGATTAGGCGCCGCGCATACAAGTAAATTATAACAAAACACAAATGCAATATGAAAGGAGGGCTCGCTCTGCAACAAAAAAGTCCACAAAACACGTAACAAAATATCTTTCCCCAAAATTCTTATATTAAGGGTGGGTGGGCGGGAACAATTTCTGCGTGCTCCGACTACTGCTGTCTGGCTGCTGTAAGCGGGCTGGTCCAAGGTTCGTCTATCACTCCTCGTCGCCACTTTTGTATCCCAACTTCGTCGCCGCTTTTGTGTCCCAGCCTCGTCGTAGGTGTCGGTGGCCGAGTGGAACGAGACGGACACAGTAACAAAGACAGCACGCCGGTGCAGGTACGGAGGGGAGCAGCCAGAAACTACAAACACTCGAGTAAATTAGAAGAGATATATATTGCACAGAATGTAACAATACTTAACTTTTACATAGTACTGCAGAATGTTGATACATAGTTGTTAGAGGCCTGCCTAGTGCCTGTACGATAGCAAAGTCTTCACTGGTGCCTATCTGATTACGACGGTCCTAACTCGTTGCTATCTCAGTCCGAAGTGACGATGTCCTTCAGTGGTGGCCACGAGCGGAGTTGTCGCAGAGGGCGCTCGTGGCTGTCGTCGTGAGAACGCCGCGCCGTGCGTGCATGGCGGCGCGCGGCGAAAGTAGGTGGCGCGCACTTTGTACTTGTGCGACACCACACTTACCTTAGGGGAAAAAAAGGAAGGTAAACAAATACACACACACACTATGTTCGATATATTCAAAGTATCATATTTTCTATTGGCACTTGTTTGTCAGTTTGTTTTTGTGTTAGATTTGAACATATTGTAGTCAGAAGTGTTGAACAGTGCAGCACATCAGCTTGTTTGTTTTATTAACCAGTAACATTCATATAGGCCTATCTTGGTAATGATTCCAAATTTAAACAGAATACTGACTGCACCACAGTGTTCTATACATTAGTAATTGTTCAGGTTTTACTGCCATAAATGTTTCATTTCTATGTGCCTTGAAGTTTTGGAAAGCTATGATAACTAATGTAGGCCTAAAGTCACTTGATCTGAGATTCCATTTTTGGTAACAATTTATTTATTTCCCTAAATCAGGGCGGTAACCATTTTTTGTTAAATATTACAGTTCACTTAATTTGCAGTTTATACTGAACCTAACAACATTACTTGAAGTGAAAAAATATTTAGAGACGAAGTTGAAAAACGATTCCTTGTTCGTTAGACACGGTTAAAACTAAAATCCTGGCACAGGTGTATTAACATAACAGTGGTGTTTTGTAGTGCATAACGTGCGCATAACTTTGTGTTGTGTAAGTGTGGGTGTACTGTAGGAATACCACTGGGGTGTTACAACCCCAATAACCAGCCTCAAGGGATTTCCCCTTATCACCCAGTATTAACCCAGACTGGATCATCTGAACCACAGCTTTGGGAAGGGCTTTGATTATCTAGCATCAGGTGCTGAACTGCGGGACAAATAGGCGTAACCAGAATATGATTTCGGGAGGGGTTTTCAATGAATGGACATTGTACTCAAAATGAAACTGGAAACAGCACTAATACTGCCTAAAGGACTGTATATTAGCATCATCCTAGTACAGAAACAAAATTAGTAAACTTCTTAAAAATCCACGTATTCATCAAAATAGGCAAATCATAGAATGTAGATAGGCAAGTGCCGATCCAACAAAGATGGCAGTCACAAAGGCAGAGTGTGAAGGTCTCAATAATAATTATCAGAGACGCACACTGTAACTCAAATTTTTCTGGCACGTGGATGCTGACAATGGCAAAAAATAAGTCTACTGATACTCTTTGACTAGACACGAACCTTGATTCATTTACATAGGTACATCAAGAAATACTGATGACTGACATTGTAATTACTAATAGTGGCACTGAAAAACAGCTCAGCGTAATGCAATTTCAGGGCCTGACAGGGTCATTACAGTTTCTACGCACAATATCCCCTGGATTTAGTCCTCCTCTTTTCCGTAATTTACTGTTGGTAACTTGAGCATGGAATTGTTGCTAGTTATTGGAAAACATGCAAGTGACACTAACAGACAAATGAAAAGAAGAAACCTGGAAGGAAACTAAATAACTACTGATTATTTCAGTAGTTGTTGTTGTGGTCTTCAGTCCGGAGACTGGTTTGATGCAGCTCTCCACAATACCCTATCCTGAGCAAGCCTCTTCATCTCCACATAAGAACGGCAACCTACATCTGTCTGAATCTGCTTACTGTACCCATCTCTTGGTCTTCCTCTGCGATTTTTACCCCACACACTTCCCTCCAATGCTAAATTCACAATTCCTTCATGTCTAAGAATGTGTCCTACCAATCTATCCCTTCTTTTAGTCAAGGTATGCCAGAAATTTCTTTTCTCCCCAATTCTGTTCAGTACCTCCTCATTGGTTACGCGATCCACCCACCTAATCTTCAGCATTCTTCTGTAGCACCATATTTCAAAAGGCCTCAATCCTCTTCCTGTCCGCACTGTTTATCGTCCATGTCTCACTCCCATACAAGGCAACACTCCATAGAAATGCCTTCAGAAAGGACTTCCTTAGGCTTAAATCAATATTCGATGTTAACAAATTTCTCTTTTTCAAGAATGCTTTTCTACCCATTGCCATTCTGCATTTTATATCCTCTGTACTGCGACCATCATTTGTTATTTTACTGCCCAAGTAACAAAACTCATCTACCTCCTTTATTGCTTCGTTTCCCAATCTAATTCCTTCAGCATCACCTGATTTACTTACACTGCACTCCATTACCCTAGTTTTGCTCTTGTTAATGTTCATCTTATATGCTCCTTTCAGCATGCTGTCCATTCCGTTCAATTGCTCTTCCAGGTCCTTTGCTGTATCTGACAGAATTACTGTGTCGTCAGCAAAACGCAATGTTTTTAATTCTTCACCCTGAACTTTAATTCCTTCACCAAATTTCTCCTTGCTTTCATTTATAGCTTGCTCAATATACAAATTGAACAACATTGGAGAAAGGCTACAACCCTGTCTTACTCCCTTTCCAACCACTGCATCCCTTTCATGCCCTTCAACTCTGACAACCGCTGTCTGGTTTTTATACAAGTTGTAAATAACCTTACGCTCCCTATATTTTACTCCTGCTTGCTTCAGAACTTGAAAGAGTTTATTCCAATCAACATTGTCAAAAGCCTTCTCCAGATCTACAAAAGCTAGAAATGTAGGTTTGCCTTTTCTTAATCTATCTTCTAGGATAAGCCATAAAGTGAGTATTGCCTCCCGTGTTCCTACATTTCTCCTGTACCCAAACTGATCTTCCCCGAGGTCGGCTTCTACCAGCTTTTCCATCCTTCTGTATATAATTCGTGTTAATATTTTGCAACCATGACTTATTAAACTGATGGTTCTGTAGTTTTCACACCTGTTTGCACCTGCTTTCTTTGGAATGGGGATAATAACATTTTTCTTAAAGTCTGAGGGTACTTCACCTGTCTCATACATCTTACACACCAGGTGAAACAGGTTTGTCATGGCTGGTTCTCTCAGAGACTTCAGTAGCTCTGAGGGAATATCATCTACTCCAGGGGCCTTGTTTCAACTTAGGTCTTTCAGGGCTCTGTCAAATTCTTCTCTCAGTACAGTGTCACCTATTTCATCTTCATCTACATCTTCTTTCCTTCCTACAATATTGTCTCGAAGTTCATTTCCTTTGTAGGGCCCCTGTATATACTCTTTCCACCTTTCAGCTTTCCCTTCTTTGCTGAGAACTGGTTTTCCATCAGTGTCCTTGATATTCATAGAGCTGTTTTTCTTATCTCCAAATGTTTCTTTTATTTTCCTGTAGGCTGTATATTTTTCCCCTATTTATACATTCTTCTACATCCTTGCATTTGCCTTCTAGCCACTCCTGCTTAGCCATTTTGCACTTCCTGTCAATCTCATTTCTTAGTCGTCTGTACTCCATTTTGCCTGTTTCATTTACTGCATTTTTATATTTTCTCTTTTCATCGATTAAATTTAGTATCTCCTGTGATATCCAAGGATTTTTTGTAGGTCTTACCTTTCTACCTATTTTGTCCTCTGCTACCTTCACTATTTCATCTCTCAATTTTACCCATTCCTCCTCTACTGTTTTATTTTCCCCTGTTTCTGTCAATTGTTGCCTAAAGCTCCCTCTGAAATTCTTAAGAACCTCAGGTTCCTTCAATTTATCCAGGTCCCATCTCCTTATTTTCCTACTTTTTTGTAGTTTCTTCAGTTTCAGCCTACAGTTCATAACCAACAAGTTATGGTCAGAGTCTATATCTGCCCCTGGGTACGTCTTACACTGTAAAACATCTTTCCGAAATCTAGGTCTTACCATTATAAAATCTATCTGGTATCTCCCGGTGTCTCCTGGTCTCTTCCACGTATACAACCTTCTTTTGTGATTCTTGAACCAGGTGTTTGTTATAACTAAATTATGTTCTGTGCAAAATTCTACCAGGCAGCTTCCTCTTTCATTCCTTTTACCCAGACCATATATACCTACTATCTTTCCTTCTCTTCCTTGTCCTACTACCGAATTCCAGTCTCCCATAACAATTAAGTTTTCCTCTCCCTTAATTGTCTGAATAATTTCCTTTAACTCCGCATATATTTCTTCGATTTCCTCATCATCGGCAGAGCTAGTTGGCATATAAACCTGTACTACTGTTGTCGGTGTTGGCTTCATATCTATCTTGACAATGATAATGCGATCACTGTGCTGGTCATAGTAGTTTACCCTCATTCCTGTTTTCTTATTCATTATCAATCCTACTCCTGTTATACCCCCAACTGATTTTGTATTTATAATCCTGTACTCACCTGACCAGAAATCCTGTTCATCCTGCCACCAAACTTCACTAATCCCCACTATATCTAACTTCAACCTATCCATTTCCTTTTTTAAATTTTCTAATTTTCCTACTCTATTAAGGGATCTAACATTCCACGCTCTGACCCGTAGAATGCCAGTATTGTCTTTTCTGATGATCACATCCTCTGAGTAGTCCCCACCCGGAGATCCGAATGGGGGACTATTTTACCTCCGGAATATTTTACCCGAGAGGATGCCATCATCATATGTTCATACAGTAGAGCTGCATGTCCTCGGGAAAGGTAACGGCTGTAGTTTCCCCTTGCTTTCAGCCGTTCGCAGTAGCTGTGTGGCAAAGCCACATTAGCTGATGTTACAAGGCCAGCTCAGTCAATCATCCAGACTGTTGCCCCTGTAACTACTGAAAAGGCTGCTGCCCCTCTTCAGGAACCACACGTTTGTCTGGCCTCCCCACAGATACCCCTTCGCTGGGGTTGCACCTACGGTACGGCTATCTGTATCGTTGAGGCATGCAAGCCACCCCACCTCGGCAATTTCTGTGGTTCATGGGAGTGGATTTCAGTAGTAATCACCAAAAATGTTAATGAATTTGACACAATGTGAGACAATACGGCAAATTCCTGCACCCACAAATCTTTTCAGTTGGCTACAGGACCATGATACTTATCCGGATGTGCACCTCTTTGTCCAAAACACACCGATGGTTGTGAATCTTTCCTTCAGGATTCCAAAATGTGTGGTAATTGCATGGAGAGAAATCGGGACTGTATGGAGAGTGTGTAACGACTTCACTGCCTTGGCAAAATGGAGGCAGGCTGTATATTGATACAGAACAATGCCTTTTTTTTATTGTGAACATTTCAGGAGGGACATACAAGTCAATATCCTTCCTACCTTTTCTAAAATGCTCTTCAGTCTTCCAGCCAACCTCTACAACTTCCTAGTGCATGCTGATGCCACTCTGAATTCCAATTCCTTTCCACAGAGATCATAACCATGTGGAAGACACAGCTTAAAGACCTGTTCAATACACCTATGCAGCACTTCCTAGTCCAGTCCTGTGACAAGTTTATGCTACCCTATTTGAAGCCGGGCCACATGTGAAAGCCACAATGTCATTCACCAATTCTGCTGCAATCAGTGCACAGGTTTTTATATCAGAATGACCAACCAGTTATCCATCAAGATGAATGGCTACTATTAAATTGCAGCCAATACAGAATTGGGCCACCCTATGGCCCAACATGCAGCTAAACATTACATGCTTGACTTTGATGGCTGGTTCACAATACTCTGTTACAATAAATCGTGATTCATGGGGTGCTTTCAAGTGCAAAGTTTTTTCCAAGCCCAGGTTAGTAGCAGAAGACATTACTTGAGACATGCAGAACACAAAAAATAAATGAGGAAAGCAATTAATCACAAACAGTCATATGGAATCCAAATCAGTCCAGCAAAATCTACCTTGATACACTCCCATAGCATTATTGTGCAAGGGAATGAACATCTGTGCAGATTCAGATTAGTGAGTATGATATGTGGAACATTGATAGATCTGGTCTGTGATGATGGAGTCAGAATTTAGCCAGAATATGTGCACCTGTTTCTTCTCTACAATAATCAGTTGATATGACTTCCACACAGTGGTGAATCCGGAGATGGGTGGGGGGGGGGGGAGGACACAACGGGCTGCAGCTGCCCCACAGGGCATGAGGAAAACTTCCAATATATATAATATGAGATCATGAATATGGGATTTTGTAATGATGTGGAATGTGTCAGTTTACTACAAGATAACATTACATGACATACATTTTTAAAATGCCTAGAAAGTAGGAGACCTGGGTTCAAATCCTGGCTGGGTACACATTTTCAGCTTTGCCCATTTGCAATTGATGTCATATATTCTGTGAATATGAAAGAATAACAACTGCAGGATCAGAAGTGACATCTGTTCTTTCGGAACAGGTGCCACATGTATATATATAATATGCCGTTTACGGGCAATGATCCTTTCGTTAGTGGGGAGGGGTGGACAAGTTTGGGGTCCTTACTCTTATGGGAACTAGTTTCAAAACTACAAGTTTGAGTATTGTGGGCAGGGTATGCTGGGAATTTGTATCTGACGGGAGGCATACTTAGGTAGTCCTTACAGGTGCGATGATCATTGTGTCCTCAGTGGTGTAGTGGTCAGCCCAACTGCCTAGAAAGGAGACCCGGGTTCAAATCCTGGCTGGGTACATATTTGCAGCTTTGCCCATTCACAGTTGATGTCATATATTCTGTGAATATGATAAAATACTACTAGTCAACAGGTCAAAAACTAATCATGTTAAAGGAAGTAAGTGGGTATTTAAAACAAAGCAGAACAGAAGGTAAGATTACTAATTTCAGAGCAAGATAGTCAGATTTTGAAGTAGATTATTAGGAAAGCTACAGCCCAGTGATGAAGTAGCCTGAATCCTGATAATAATAGCAGTTCTAAGGAGATGGAAAATCAAACACATTGATGTAGAAAGTGCTTAGGTAAATAGCCCCATAAGTGGTACTATTTTCATGGAGCAACCATATTATTTATGCAGGAAATAAAGAGTTTTTATTGAATAAGAGTTTGTATGGGCTTCATCAAGCAGTTAAGGTTTAGAGTGATTATTTCTGTGATGATTAAGTTTTAAGTTAGTTTAAAGCAATGTGTGAAAGATCCTTGTATATTATTCTCTAATAATTTGATAATTGGGATTCATGTTGATGATGTTGCTGTAGTTGGTGAAGAAGATAGGATAGTAACATTAAAACATGGTTCGAAATCTCACATCAACATTAAAGAAATTGACTTGAGATTGAACAGTCTGAGAAGGGGGTTAAACTGAACCAAACTCATTACATTCAGCAGCTGCTAACAGAATTTAAAATGCAGGATTGCAAGGGAATATCTACAACATGTAATGATAACCATTTTGGTGAAGATGAGAGTGATGAGCCAATTGACCATAAGTTGTACCAAATGTACTCAGCCTGACATTCCCTTTGTTGCAGTAAGGCTGAGTCAGTTCAATTTTAGACCAAGTATTTCTCATTGGGTCAGAGTTAAAAGGGTGTTTCATTACCTGCAACAAACTAAAGCTCCTTGTAGCAACCTCCACTCTAGAAGCTGAATATATTGTCATGTTTGAGACATGTAAGAAGGTGGAACAGTTTGTATATTTCCTAAACAAGTTTAAATGTTCTGAATTTGTTAGGCTTCCTCTGCAGTTCAATGTTGACAACATATGTGCTATTCAGATCACCCAAACATTTTAGATGTGTGGTATCACAGTCAGAGAGACTATCATAAATGGTCTTCTTAGAATTAAGTGTGTGTCAACTAGTGACAATGCAGCAGACAGTTTAACAAAAGGTCTAAGCCATGTAAAAACTGAGAAATTGAGAGACATGTTAGCATTAAAATAGGAATTATTTTCTATTTGTGTAGATACCTCATTGGGTTTGTCTTGCGTGTTCTTATGTTTCATATTGAAATTATTGTGTTCTCATATTTGTATTGGAATTTGTGTGTTCTTATGTTTAAACTGGAATTTTTGTGTTCATGTATAATACTGGAATTTAGGAGTTTAAGGCTATTAAGCAATTCTCTCATGATTGCTACAGAGGGGAAGTGTTGTATTATAATTATGTTTCATAAATATGGTGACCTTCATTTGAATTCACCGCCAACTGCAGAGCACTCAGGAACCAAAGGACTTACAGGTTATGTTTTTTTCTTTGTTGTGTGTTCTTTGGGGCATAATCAAAAAGTTGGTGCCAAGACATGTAGTAACATGAAGTATGATATTAGTGCCTTTGTATGTGCAGTATGTATGTTCAAATGTTTGTAAATCTATCAGACCAAACTGTGTGGTCATCAGTCCATAGCTTACAAACTACTTAAACTAAGGTAAACTAACCTAAGGACAACACACACACACACACACACACACACACACACACACACACACACCAGGGAGGACTCAAACCTCTGACGGCGAGCAACCGCGCTACTCCACCGCAGCTGCAGTATGTATGTTCTTATGTTTAATATATTTATAAACAGTGATGGTATGGATGTTATTATTTCAAGCACCTTCATGATAAAACTGTAGGCCCATATTGCCTTGCAGAGCACACTGTGACACCATACAATTACCTAGATATGTTGTAATTGTATGAAGTGTCACAATTCAGGATGAAGCTGAAGGTGTCATCTTCCAATCATGTGGTGCTCCTGTTTACTACGCCAGAATTGTTTGGGAGTTTCTGGGTACAACATTTGCAAAGCAATGGATATGAAAGTGTGAATTTAGGGTACAGTTATAATGATCCCTGGATTTATGCCCCTAGACTTTATCTTGTGGGGTTATGTGAAGGAACTTGTGTAAAGTATTCATATCAAAGACACCGATCATTTAAAGGAGAGAATGAATGATGCCATTCACCTTGTTATACTGGATATCTTTCAATGTGTATCCAATGAACTAAAATATTGCTTAGATGTTTGTAGAGTAACAAAAGGCAGCCACCTCAAAGTGCCTTGAACAGGTATCTAAACTTGGAGAGTTTTTCTTTCATTTGGTTAAGGTTCCACATTTCTATCTTGTTTTGTGTTTTTCTGCGACCAGTGAAAACTGCACCATGACTTTACAGACACACGGCAGACAAGATGTGGCACGTGATGCAGTTAAAGAAACAGAAGACATCAGTAACACATGTGAAAAATACAATTAGAAACACTATGTCTAATACAAAGGAATAATAAATAAAAATACAAATACAGAAAAGTACATGTGAAGTGCAAAGTAATTGTTTATAAATGCCTAGTCTTATTTCCAACAGGTAAAACATTCTCCAGAGCGACAGATAAATTGTTTGAGCTAATTTTAATGGTAATTAGGATATCAAATTATGTAATAATTTGATGTTCTACAAAATGCCACCATAGTGTGTGGCTTACAGATTATTTTTCCAAAATTTGTATATTGAAACCAGCTTTGATGTAAAATTTTCATAAATTTTTATCCTAAATCTTTTGCAAAATTAATTTATTGTATTGGGGGTATTTTGTGAAATATCATGTTACTGCAAAATTTGGTTATATTGCATTTAAGAGTGTTAATTGCCATGAAACGTTTATGTGAAACATTTTGTTTGGTCTCATGGTTTCAGAGATATTCCCCTGAAACTGGTACATCGTAATACCTTTTCACTCTTAAAAATGCACCATTCCCAATATATTAAACATACCTATCTATTATTTACTACTCTACAAGTGTACTGAGATTCAATAAAATAGATGATTAAGACAAAGTTAAGTTTTCTTGTGAGGTGGCAAAAGATATAGGTTGTGTAGATACAAACAGCAGTAGGAAAGCATACAAAAGTTATAAAAGGGCATGGCATTAACAGAGCTGTCATTCATACTTTGGTGGTTCATGTGAAAAAGGTTTCTGTCATGAGTGGGTGATGGCATTAATAGGCAATGGCAGCAAACAACCAACTCGTGATCCTACATAACTGGAAAATGGTGGCTAGATCAAACGAGTCGAGATCTCAGCTGGTAAGAGCTGATGATAAGGTTCCAGTGTGGTGCAGTCCCCACAATCCCATAGACCCAAATTGCCAATGAGGCACTGTGCAACAATTTGGTGGCCCAATAGTGGTGTGGGGTTTTTTAGTTGGAAAGGTTGTGTCCTCTCGACTAATAACTGACTGAAAATGGTTATGTTTAGGTACTTAGAAACCACGTACAGCCATTCATGAACTTAAAGTTCCCAAACAAGGATGGATTTATTTTTATTTTATTTATTTATTTAGTGAAAATGCACTATGACATCAGGCCACAATTGTTCCAGTTGGTTTTAGGAACATTCTGGAAAATTTCAATTAATGATTTGCCAGACCTGAATCCCATTGAATATTTATGGGACATAACTGAGAGGTCAGTTTGTAACAAAATCCTGCATTGGAACATTTTCACAGTAGTTGTGAACAGCTAACTAGGCAGTATCGGTCACTATCCCTGAAAGGGACTTCAACGACTCCGTGCTACATCAAGTTGCTGGGCAAAAAGAGCTCTGACATGATATTAGTACATACCCCATGACTTTTATTACCTCATTTTATTATGCCTGCATTTAGTTAGGTATAAGGTGAAACAGTTTATTCAGAACATAAATTCTTTTCACAGTGTAACAACTTATACAATGTCCATGACAAATATGGCAATTTAAAGATGAAATGTTGTCTACTGGCAAAGTTATAAATGTACACTATTGTTTTATCTAATGGAGTCGAAGACGTCATCATAGGTTGCTCGTTACAATGGAGCCAATCCGTCGGACCTGTGCCCCGGCCTAGTTATTGGTTTAGTAACTTGGTAGATAATTCTCATTGGTTGCATAGGAATATGTGGATGCTAGAAGAGGTCCATTGCTCTCAGTGACTACAATGTCTACCTGGTGGCCCAGCTTGACAGTGCACCTTCTGATGGTCTGGCAGCTGTATTACGAAGCTGTTCTGCTTTTGCAGAAACCGGACTGGATGCTTATAGAATGCACAACTCTTCATGCATGTTTGTGTTGTGAGGGGTTACATCACTGCATTTCTACCCCCCCCCCCCTTCCCTGCGAATCAGGTTATGTAGGTTTGAGGTTTCCGGACATGCTGCTGCAGGTAGCTTAGCTGTTTGAAACCACCACTCCTATAAAGGGAATTTCTGAACAGAGCCACCCCTACTGCTCATCTGTCTCAGTCGATCACCACTAGTGCATATGTTGTCCCCATTTCCCATTGTCACTGCCAATAGCTTTTCTTCGATGCATTTTCGTACACTACTTCTCTGCATTGTACATCATGGGAGTAATAACAATAGTGAAAGGGAAGCCGTGTCTTCTCTAGGCTGGTCATTGCTATCATATCAACTGAAGCAGGGGCGGCTCATTCTAAAGGGCCACATGAGCCTGGCCCCACCACAAAATTTGTGATATACTTTTGCAGTATCAAACAGTTGGAGTGTGAAATGATCACCTCGACATCCTAACTCAATTTACAATGACGCGATCAAATGGTTTCGCTTGCCTCTCGCTGCAGCATAGCTGAGTGCCCGCTAGCGTGTGCCCGGTGGACTTAGCCGCCTCCCCCCCCCCCCCACCTTTCCCTCTCTTTGTTACACGTCCATGCCGACAGCTGAAGGCCAGCGGCGGCTGGCCTGTACTCCTGAGCTCTTGAGACTGCAGTCGCAGTGAGGTCATAGAGCTGTTTACCTCCTTGCCCCTGGCCCTAGTGCTGCTCGGGGCCTGGCATTGGCAGCCTCTCCCCCTGCACCCTGGTAAAGCGGGCTGTATCTGTTGCACTCTCACTCCCCACTCCTTGCACACCTGTCCACAGGTTCGGAGAGATTGAGGTCAGCGACCCTGGGTCTTTAGCACCTGTGTCAAGTGCCTTACTGCATTCCCTTCCCTCCCTCCCCCCCCCCCCCCCCCCCGCCCCCCGGATGCCACTCATCAACAGGAAATGTGTGAAACAGCAAACAAGGCCACCTGTCAGTAGTGTTCCGTATTCTGGAGCTGTGTTATTGAAACTTGAGTTTTCGTAAACTGAGTGTAAAATGAACAAAGTACATTCTTTGCTTAAAATGCCATTTCATCATTTATTAAGCATGGAAGAGAAGCTAGAAATCAAGCAGTTAGGCACACATCAACCAAAAGATTTTTTGATGTCTGAACTTGATGTAAAGATGAAGAGAACTTTTTGTAATTCATGGCTCTTCAAAAAGTCTTGACTAACTGTGAGTGAAGAGAAACACAAATTGTTTTGCTACTACTGTGTGTTGTTTGGTGGTGAAGGATTGTGGACAACATTCAGCTGAAAGGATCTGAAGCATTTAAGTGAACAAATTAAGAAACACGAGGAAAGTGGACTTCATTTAGAAAATGCTTGTAAATATAACATGTTTGGCACAATTAATATTGCTGCTCAGATTTTATTCAGCATATAAAATTTCATTTCAGAAACACAATGAATTAGTCATGAAGAACAGACACATGTTAAACAAAATAGTAGAGTGCTTAATGTTTTGTGGAACTCATGAGTTAGCACTAAAAGCTCACAATGAGAAACAAGATTCAGCAAACCATGGCAATTTCTTAGACTTGTTATCTCTTTTGGAAAATCTTGACAGTATATTAGATGATCACTTAAGTAGCTCTAGTAATTCCGGGTGAAAATATATGTCACACATAATACAAAATGAGCTTTTGGACTGTATGTATCAAGTTTACATTGAAGAACTGTTTAAAGAGATTAATGATGCCACTTTTTTTCTGTGCATGCTGACAAAACAACTGATATTATGTGCAGAAGTCAATTTGTCAGTATACTGCGGTATATTAAGAGGAAGAAACCTGTTGAAAGATTTCTTTTCTTTTAAAACGTCAATGACAGGACAGTATATGGACTTAGTGAGGTTTTAAAAAGAAGTGTGGAACATTTCAATGTTCAAGAAAAACTCATTGCTCAGGCATACGATGGTGCCCCAGTAATAAGTGGCAGTCACAGTGATGTGCAGACACTAATGCAGAGCACTTTTCCACATGCCAAGTACAATCTCTACTATGCACACCAAATGAATTTGGTTCTTCAGAATGCTTTCAGCAAAAGCATAAAGTCGATAAGGTTGTTCTTCACAAATATTGCTGGTTTTACAACGTTTTATTTTATTTTACTTTTTTATTTCCCAAGACAGTTTGCAACAAGAGAATTCCTTCAGTCTCTTCAACTAGATGGAACTTCCAGTTCCGCATTGTAAATACTGTCAAAGAAAACAAATTGCACTTTTTGGAATGTTTTGAAAAAATTGAGAAAGAGGATTCCTGGGATGATGTTACAATTTGCCTTAAGAAATTTACTTCACAATACACACTTTTTGTTCCTTCTAATTTTTTTCTACGGTATCATGAAACTCAATGTTTTCTATAACGCAGTTCAGATGCAGAGTTCAAATGCCGTTACCATATCCCATATGATGCATGATTTTCAGTGTGCTGTATCTGAAATATGAGAAAACATTCAACAGTTTCGAGTTTCTGATGATGAGTGTATTGCTCCTCCGAGAAAACGTTCCCAATGTAACAGTGAACTTAATTTGACAGCAGATGCAAAAGAAGTGTGTGACATTATGACCAACCAACTGAAAGGAAGATTTCAAAACTCTCATGTATTTAGCAGCTTCGAAATTACTGATCGAAAAAAATAAGTTTGCTTCTTTTAGAGAAAATTTCCCAGCCACTTTGGTCAATACTTTTTCATTAAACTACAGTCGGTTTATTTGCCACAATAAATTGAAAAATGAACTGTCAGTGATTTAACGCAATGATACATTTAGAGGCATTACATAGGTTTGTGAACTGTTTATTTTCTTTGTGGAACACTCCTTTGAAGAATCGTTCACTGAAGTGCACAAAACCTTACTAATTGTGCTATCTACACCAATTTCAACAGCAGAAGCAGAGTGCAGTTTCAGCACCATAAAAAGAATCAAAACCTTCCTCAGGAGCAGTATAAGTCAGGAAACGCTGAACTCACTGGCTATTTGTTCCATTCACAAGGAGGAAATAGTGTGATATTTCAAACTTCATCAACAGAGTAATTGACAAGTTTGCCAGTCAGAAGAACAGACGTGCAGGAACAGTATAAGTCAGGAAAGGCTGAACTCACTGGCTGTTTGTTTCATTGTCAGAACACAGACCTCATTAGTTAATGTACTAGTTAGGTAAAATACACATGAAATTGCTCCTAGCCAATGTTTTTCCCAGAGTTTTTACCTTGACCATAAGACAAAAGCCAGGAGGGTCACTGTTGTCTCTCTGGTGCATTCCCTATGAGAAGAAGTCACGTACGTCCTCTCACAGTTCATTTTGATTTTGACATCACAATGAGTACACAGAAGCACAACTATAAGTACAAATTTCAGCATGAGAAGAGCTGGTGAACTTTGGTTTGAATCCAAACAACTCCAAGCGCCCCAAGTTCTTCAATAAATTGTGTTACCACAGCATAAACTCATACATCCACAAATGTACACGGAAAACCAGCGGAGCTAGTGGACCAGATCAAATACAATATTACACACACATAACCCACACCCCCCACAAAAATTAATAAATAAATAAATGAGAATAATAATAATTTTATTATTTTATCTGAATGTTGATTAAAAATGTTTGTTTTTAAAGAAGGTATTGTATTTCATTTCATCCTTCAAAACCAGTCTCATAACACACTACTGAAAGATAGCTTATCAATCAACACGTGAGCGGAGCCGCGGGTTTAAGCTAGTATTAGAATAAAATGAAATACATGGAAAGTTTAAAAAGTACTGTTATGTCTTCAGTAAATATGGAAAAAATGAGTAATGTGAAATAAATTGTAGCATCAAGGAAACAACCTAAATCAAATATAATAATAATAATCTTGTTTGGCTAAGTGAGCTGGTGCAACGCTTTTCACTGGATGCCAGTTAGGCACCAAATCATCTCCCTAACGCAGCACAGTTATCCAACAGGGAAAAAGGGGACCATCAGTTTCATGTGGAATCTGAACCACAGGTCACTTCTGGCGACTCCTCACATTGTTGTGAGATGAAAGAGAGGTTAAAACTCAAAAGGAAAAAAATCAGTGACTGTAGTGCGTTTTGAAACCGTGACCTTTAGCTCCGTAACCAGGCACTTTCCCATTAGTCCAGGCTTCAAATTTATGAACAGCCCCAATTATTGGCTACTAACACAGCCAAGGTAAAACATTTAATTTGTGTAAAATAATACTGAGGTTAAAATCAAGATAAAAACAATCCTATCTTTTAAGTTGACCCAAAACACACACACATTATGCAACATTTCAGAGTTCATCACAGATTTATATATATATATATATGTGTCTGAACACTGGTTGAACCAAGATGAAATAAATTTGATTGTTCCCTTTGAGTATGTAGTAAGAGATATGATGTTTAGAAAAAAAGAGAAACATTGACTGGGCAGGAATTTCTGTCAGAGAAGGAGTAAAATTTTCCAAAATTGATCTATCTATACACTGCTCAGAACTAGACAGGGAGTTTAGTTCTTCAAAGTAAATGAAAATATAGTGGTAATTAGTCTATATAGGTCTCCAGATCATTACATCAATTTGTTTACTGAAAATTGTGAATTAATAGTTAAAAAGATTTTGAAGAATAAATAAAACTTGCAGAATGTGGTGTTTTGACATTTCGTCAAAAGGAAGGAAGGAAGGTTAGGGTTTAACATCTTAGCATAGTCACAAGACAAAGAGCTCATGCTCAGAATTTTGGTTAAGGCAAGGAAGAAAATCGACTGTGCCCTTTTAAAGGAACCATTTGCCTGGAGTGATTTAAGGTAATCATGGAAAACCTAAGTCCGGATAGCCACATGTGGATTTTAACCACTGTCCTCCTGAATGCAACGGAACATTCAATCAACGAAATGCATTACTACATCCTATTTTATACCCCAGTGATGAAAGCAATATCACTGTAAAATGGTCTATTGGGAGAAAAATCCTTCATTGTTGATATTTGCTTGTAGAGGATATCTGGGAAGTACAATCAAATTTGAATTTTGCACTCTTTTCTCATATGACGATTGGCAGCTGCAATTTTTTCATGTCTGTTATCTGTGATCCTTCCCATTAGTAGCCTCATAGCTTTTGTTTGGTGACCATGGTTGTCTGATGTTTATTTTCATCATAGGGCAGATGACAACCAGGCAATGTATCCAAGCGATGTAAAGTTACAACAAAAATACTGAAAGCCCCACAGCAACTGTTCATGAATTGTGTGTGACACTCTGATGTAATGCTCCCCCAACCAAATCATCAGTTGAGAAGTTGCTCCAGTAGTTTGGACTACGATTTCTGTTTTACATTTTAAGAAAACATGCCGACTGCATTCTGTTCAAACACAAGCAAACATTGCTGTCATGCATGACAATGTGATCATAAGCCCCAGAAAATCAGTTCACCATTGTACTCACAACTGAATTTATCATCAAGTTCACTTCATGAAATCCTTTCAAAAGATCTGAAAATGCATATGTAAAATATTCAACTTACACAAGAGTTGAAGCAGACAATGAAAAAATACATCAGTTTGTTTAATGTATTTTGGTTCATTATTCGGAGAATGAGAATACCACAAAAAGAGTTTTTCTCAGATGAGATCCACTTTCACTTCAATGGGCACATCAGTATGCAGAACTGTGGAGTGACTTGGGAGGTGTGATGCATCCACGAAGGTTGACTTTGTGGTGTGGGTTATGGGCAGGAGGAGTTATCAGTGACTGTTACTGGAACTTGCTTTCTGATAGCTTTTACACTCTTATTTATGTAAATAATTTTTTTTCCCCATAAAGATTGTGCAACATGTCACACATCCCGTGAAACAATTGCTCTGCTTGAAAAGCTTCCTAAAAAAATCATCTCTTTGTGTGGCAACCAGAATTGGCCTATCAGATCATGTGATTTTATGCCTTATGAATTTCTTTTGTGGGGATTTGCAAAATCAAAATATTAATTTCTCGCCCCTGTTCTTCGTTCCTGTCATTAAGTATTTGTGTGTGTGTTTTCTGTATCTTTCTCTCTTTTCTTAATTATTTTTTTATGTCCTTTCTCCCCACCTGCCCCCCCCCCCCACATCAGAATTATTTGGTTCACTTTTCTTTACTTCTTTATCTATCTCCTTTTGGTTGCTCTGGTACGGCTCGGTATTTATCAAACAATATCGCTGACCACCAGTCACCTTTCACACCATCCTTACCTCATGGCATATGTTGTGAATAACCCTTCCCTTCTGGCCCCCTTCTGCTCCCTCCTCTATCCTGTCTGATAAAGGAATTAATTTCCAAAAGCTAGTATTCTATATTTATTTTCATCTTTCTTGACAATATCAGTGGCAACACCCATGTAAGACAACAGGTGTCTGGTGCAGGTGTTAGACTGGTTACAGCTGCTGCAATGGTGGATTATCATGATTAAGTAGTTTCAATGTAGTGTTACAGTCAGCACACAAGATATGGAACACATCTCCAAAGTAGTGGTGAGGTGGGGATTTTCCCAAACAACCATTTTATGAGTGCACTATTAACATTGGGGAACTAGTAAAACATCAGATCTCTAACACTGCTGCAACTGGAGAAAGATCCTTCAAGAATAGGGCAAACAACAATCATTCAACATGACAGAATGTAATACATCTGCAAATTGCTGTGAATTTCAGTGCTGAGCCATCAACAAGTGTCTGTAAGTGAACCATTCAACAAATCATCACCAATTCGGGCTTTCGGAGCCAAAGACCCACTCGCGTACCTACGCCGACAAGTCTTTTCCTATTCTATCGAGCGGACGGGCGCGTAAGGGACGGAGACAATTTCGTGAATCCGTGTACCTTGAATGTCGGGAACTGTTCAAACTTGTGGAGGCTCAGTAAATGCTGTGGGGCATGTGCAGTAGGAGTGATGTGGGGTCCCTGGTACATCTACATACAACTCTGACAAATGACACATACAGCGCATCCTGGCTGATCATCTGCATCCATCGTGTCCATTGTCCATCCAGAAGGACTTGGGCAATTTCAACAGCTCAATGTGACACCCACAGAATTGTTACAGAGTGGCTCCAAGAACACTCTTCCGAGTTTAAACACCCCGATGGCCACCAAACTCCCGAGACGCGAACATTATTTGAACATATTTGGGATGCCTTGCAACATGCTGTTCAAAAGAGATCTCCACCTCCTTGTGCTCTTCTGCACAGCTCTCAAGAAGCATGGTGTCAATTCCCTCCGAGACTACTTCAGAGATTAGTCAAGCCAGTACCATATCATGTTGCAGCACTTCTGCGTGCTCGTGGGGGGCCTACACTGTATTCGACAGGTGTAACAGTTTCTTTGTCTCTTCAGTATTTTATAGTCAGCGTCACGTATGGAGGCCATCCCCTTCCATTACTGCACCGGCAGCCAATCATGTTCATTCTGTAGGTGCGTGGCTGGCCGCTAGTTACGCAATGTTTCTCCTGCAGGCTCCACGGTTGGCATTCGGCTGTAGGTTCTCCCCTCCAAGCTTCCCTTATCGCTCTGCCTCTATGCGCGGAAGTGCCTTGTTACGTGATGCCAACTGTAAAGACAGCAAAGGACCCATTATTGTTGCTCCTGGTTTGAGGAAACAGGTGATTTTTGTGCATTATGTGAACCACTTATGTCAACTTTCTGCGCTCTTACGGTTAAGTAAGAATTAAACCATATGTGCACTGTCTTATTCATACCATAATTACTTAGTTATCTAGAAGAATTCAAGAGATAGATAGAGAGAGAGAGAGAGAGAGAGAGAGAGAGAAGAGAGAGAGAGAGAGAGAGAGAGAGAGAGAGAGAGAACAAAAACAGTAAATGTATTCAACAGCTGTTTCACTGGAATTGATGAGAACTTTATAAAAATTAATTATGGTGGAAATCTGCAGCCTGCGGGAAACAAAATTGATGGTTGTATATCATTAATGCCTATGGATTATGTAAGTGGGGAACAAATAGTAAAGGCTGTTACAAATCCAAAAACAACATACTCTGCAGGAAGTTATGGTATACCTAACAGAATCTTACATCATTACCTCCAAATAACTGACTCCCTGACCCACATATGTAACTGTTTATTGGAGTCAGGTAACTTTCCAGATCAACTAAAAACATCAAAAGTTATACCTCTATTCAAAGTCAGAGAAAAAATAAAGAAAAAAAACTATTTTCCAATTACATTAACTTCCTGATTTTCCTGCAGTATTGAAAAAAAAAATGCACAATATGTTAATGCTCCATTTTTGTTTAAAAATGTCACTATTAAATTTGAACATGTTTTCCGTAAAAAAAATCCTACTGATAGAGTTCTATATAAATATATAACCATGTTTTGAAGTTCATAGATGAAAATCAGCAAACAGGCATATTTTTAGATTCATCAAAAGTGTCTGACATGGCGAATCACAAAACCCTCCTAGGGAAGCTTGAATGCTAAAATATTACAGGATTGCCAAATCAATGGATTTGCTCATTTCTCAGTGACTTGCATTAGACATGTAGACGATATGAGTCAATTGAAGACGGGGATATCACCTGTCAGCTGTGATGAATGATGTCATATTTTAGTCACAATCAAGTTTGTAGAATTTATTTGGGACTACAAATTGCTACCAGATTATGATTCGCAGAAGTACATCGAGAACCAGTCACTACACGGGTATAATAGTTTGCTTTAGGTAATGTAAATTCACCACATTTATTTAGTAATAACTTCCATTCCTATGACGTTATTGGTCAAAGCCAATGGGTGGTAACCCCTCTTCAGTTATGCTTATGATACAGCCCACACAGTGTTGAAAATCTATCGAATAAATGCCCAATCAATTATGGGTACCCAAGGGTCAGTTTTGGGACCTCTTCTTTCCTTTTCATGTAGTCCTATCAGTGATATAGGTATGCATGTTGAAGCACACAAAATAATTCTGTTTGCAGATGAGAACAATATTAGTAAAAGCACCAAAAATCAAAGATATTCCACAAGAAGTAAGCTCTGTTGCAAACTAAGTAGGTGAATGGGCAAGAACAAAGCAACTCATGATAAACAATAATAAAACAGTACCGTAGCATTAAACTTCCACAACAATCGTAACAAAACATTTCAATAGCCAGATATCGCTACAAACCGCCAATCTGTTGTGAATTAAAACAACCAAATGTCTAGGTATTTGGATGCAAAGTGACCTAAAATGTGACAAACGTGTAAATACAAAGTTGAATACTGGCTACTATATTTCAAGAGCTCTAAAAGGATGCATAAATGCACAGTCACTAAGAGGAGCCTATTATGCATATTTTAATGCTCATTTGAAATATGGTCTCATATCCTGGGGAAATTCCCCAGTAACTCTGCGGAACTTCAGAGTACAGAAAATAGAAAAGGGCCATTAAAATTATCACAGGAGCAGTGTTATAAAGTCATACAAACCAATGTTTAAAACAATTCAGGGGCTACCACTACCATCCATTTATATTCATGATACTATTATGTATATTAAAAGAAATATAAAAGGGAATGGTAACATTAAAAAAAAAATAGTAACTTACAAAACCACAACACTAGATCAAAAAATAACTGTCATGTTCTCTCAGCAAACATCGGAAATGAAATAAATCGCAATTTGCGATCAGTTACGGTTTCACTGTACTAGGTTTAGATGGAATACCAAAGTGCGGCGAATGAAAATTTGTGAACGTCTCCTACAGTAAAGAGTCCTCTACAGTGGGGCTGGTCACTGTCTCCTCGGTGGTGGAGTGGTCAGCGCGTCTGCCTAGTAAGCAGGAGGTCCCGGCTGCGCACAAATTTTCATTCACCGCACTTTGGTATTCCATCTAAACCTAGTACAGTGAAGCCATAACTGATCGCAAATTGCAATTTATTTCAGTCATTGAATGCTGTACCACTGTCTAAAATACATAAATATCAGAAAGGTACATTTCACACAGCAATAACTCTTTCAGGTAAGTTGACTCCGATATAAAAAAAAAACCTTAATGTATTTGAAAGATCCATTAGAGAATATCTGTAATACCACTGCTTCTGTTCAGTAAATGAATACTTAAACTACAATAATTCTATGGATCAGTAACTTTGTGCGATACCGGTATGTCTTACTACCAGTACAAGTACTTGTAAACCCTAAATGAGTCCCTGTCATTACGAAAGTTATCATAATGTACCTACACCGAACAAAATATAATCAAAAGACTAAATAAACAAAAGTGCCACCATGTTATTTATTTATTTATTTATTTATTTCTTGTTCCGGTGATCCATGTTATGACTAAATCACAGGATATGCAACGTGTCAATTTTACAGTTTGTTTTGATACAGTTTATGACAACACATAAATCAAACAAAATCTTTTTTCTTCTTACATTATACAATTACTAGATTCTACTACAAGAAAAAATCACCGATAAACAAAATTACAAGCCAACAATAGTTACAGTAAGTAAGTATAATAGAACATGGGTTTACAATAAAAATAATAAGGATTACAACTATTGATCTGTTCATGTATTTACAGTTAACATTAGACCTACATGAAAATACTAGGTATTGTACTTAAGAAACTCATCTATTGAGTAAAATGTTCCTTGCAATAGGTACTTCCTCAAGTTTTTTTCAAACATGGGCTCATCTTCTACCACACATTTAATACTTGAGGGGAGTGCATTAAAAATTTTACAGCCACTGAAATGGACTCCTTTCTGTATCATTGTTAAGTTTGCCTGTTCATTGTGGATATCATGTTTCCTTCTGGTATCATAACTATGATATGCACTATTAGGTTTAAAAATTGTATTATATTTTCTTATAAAGCACATCAATGAGTAAATGTATTGTGCAGTGCATGTGAGTATTTCGAGTTCTTTAAAAAGATCCCTGCACGTGGCTCTAGGCTGGACTCTACACATAATTCTTATGGCCCTTTTCTGCATACACAGTACTTTTTTAGCTAATGGCTGGTTTCCCCAAAAAATAATTCCATATGCCATAATGGCATGAAAGTAACCATAATAGGTGGCTTTCATTGTTTCCATATTCCTGTAAGAAGAAACAATGCGTAACGCGTATGTTGCTGAACTCAATCTTTTGCATAGATCTAGGATGTGGTTAGACCAGTTCAGTCTGCTATCAATATGCAAGCCTAGGTACTTTGATGCATCCACCCTGTTAATAACTTGGTCACCTATTTTTACTACAATTTTTTCATCGTTAGGCCTAGATGTTGTATGGAACTGAATGAAGTTTGTTTTAGTGAGATTTAAAGAACGACGATTTACACAAAACCATTTAGTTATTTCAGTCAAAACCGTATTTGCTGTTGCCTCTAGTTTATCAACTGAATTATCAATGGGAAGAGTGGTGTCGTCAGCAAAAATGGTAATCTACAGTATTCTGTACAGAGAGGCAGGTCATTTATAAAGCTAATAAAAAGTAGGGGGCCTAGAACGGAGCCTTGAGGTACTCCACATGTGATAGTACCCCATTCTGATGATATTGGGACACCAGCTTCACTATCCAGCACAACTTTCTGTTTCCTGTTTGATAGGTACGAGTCAAACCATTTCCCTGCTGAACCACTTATGCCGAGATGTGCAGCTTTTTGTAGAAGAATTTGGTGACTGACACAGTCAAAAGCTTTTGTTAGGTCACAAAATATGCCAGCCACCTTTAGTTGTGTGGTCTTATTCAGAATTTTATTATAGAGTTTATAATGCCTAATTCTACTGGGATCATTTGATCTCTCGGCTTCTCGACGTAAACGGCAGTGCCACCCCCTCGGGTAAGCCTGTCGTCTCGGTAGCAGCAGTAATTTGCCGCTCGCACGTTCACCCCAGGTTTGAGGAAGTTCTCCTGTACAAGACAGATGTCGACCGCCTCTTCCCGTAGGAGCAGGCGAAATTCGCCTTGCTGAGGATGGAGACTCCTCGCATTGAACGTGCAGATGGTCAGTCCGTGGATGTGGTGATTATCCATGGTGACTGCTTGAATTCGCGGCGTTGGCCTGGAGGGCCGCCGTTACTGCCTCGACGAGAATTGGCAGCTTTTCCAGGAGCTGGCTCAGCGATCGCAGAAGCAAGCTGAGCTCGGCCGATGTAGGTGTGTCGCTCATAGGGGCTGCGGCGGCGGCGGCGGTGGCTGGCTGCGGCTGGACGGTGGGCCGCGCGCGAGCAGGCGTGCCCTGATTGCGTGCAACGCGCACGGCATTCGTGGGCGTTGGATTGCCTGAGGCGACGGCGGCGGTGTTCCCTTGCGGTCGTCCACGGCGGGGTGCCTGTTGGTGTGCGGCGGGCGCCGGCGTGCCGACGTCCGCTTCCGCGGGCGCTTGCCGGCCCGGGCGGCTGTCCTCCGTGGCTGGCTGCGTCGGCTGGGCGACGGCGGCGGGTCTCCTTCCTCTGGCGAAGCTGCGACCTGGGATTACACAATTTGTGCGTCTCCCCTTCTTGAAGGCGCGGCATCCCCTGTAGCCGGCGAAGTGTCCCTCGTTGCAGTTGCAGCAAAGCGGCGGGTCCTCCTTCTTCTGGCAATCCCGGGATGAGTGGTCACCGGCGCACTTGGAGCAGCGGTTTGGCATTGTGCAGTACTTTGCCACGTGGTCGAGACCCTGGCAAGAGAAGCACTGCGCCCGTCTGCTCTTTGCGCGCATCGGCTCCACCTTAATGGAAATGTCGGCGATCTTTCCCAGGTGGAAGATCTTCCTGCTGTCAGCGTTATCTACTAGGATGACGGAAAACAGGGGCATCTCGCGGCGCGTTCTCGGTGACAAATCCTTCCTCCTTCAGTAGATCCCTTAGGTACTTGGGATCCATCTTCAGAGGTAGGTGACGAAAGACAACCTTCAGCCTTTCAGCATTGTGGGTGTCTCACAAATGGAAATTTATAGTTTCCTTAGGGTAACCATTTACAACGAGAGTAGAAGTGTTATGTTGATAATTGTTGTCTTATACTTTCGTTGCCCTGGCATGTTTTTAATTAATTTATTTTTGCATAGTTTTGATCTAGGTTTATGTATCATACGATGTACTAATTGCACAGAATTTGCCAGGGAATTGTCTTTCATAAGCATTTTGCACGTAGTGTTTCTCAACTGCTGTACGAGATGGCAGCACAGTCACATTACTGCTAGAGAGCCTAATCCTGCCAAAATACTTCAGCGGCGGAAATATACCAATTTCTTTTAGGACACAGCACAGGTAGAATCTTTGACGCAATGTTGGAGGGGCCACTTTTTAATATAATTATTTTGACTCTTGGCCTTACAGCCGTCTTTTTATTCTACAAAATAATATACATTTATCCAAAAATTTCAATTTTAGTATCATAACGAGTTTATTAGTTTTATGCAGGAGAGCTGACATGGAGGCTGGTAGTAGTGGTGGAATCTGATCAGATGTTGAATAAAATGTCTATCTATCTCTCTCTCTCTCTCCCTCCCTCCCTCTCTCTCTCTCTCTCTCTCTCTCTCTCTCTCTCTCTCTCTCTCTCTCTCTCTCTCTTTTTTTTTTTTTTTTTTTTTTTTTTTTTTTTTTTTTTTTGCGAATATTTTACGTTCAAAAATATGTGATTGATATCGACCACTGTTGTTCCATCACATTCACAATAAGGATTGTCTCTTGCGTGTATCCAGGGGATGTGGCTATGAAGGCATGCTTCTATAAGAGCTACGCAGATTTTTGAGGAGGAGGGGGGGGGGCAGGAGTTTATGACCCAAGTTGCGTCATTGAAATTTCTGGGGGGCGGGGATAAAAATTAGTACTTTTGGCCAGCCTGGGAGGGGGGGGAGAGGACTTTATAAAACAATTTACAAAATGTGAAATAAAAGATATTTAATTTCAATATTAAATGGCAAAACAACACCTAATATCTAGGGTTTGTATGGGGGGGGGGGGGGCACGTCTGGCTTCTATGCTACTGATGTTGGTACCATAGTAAGATAATTCTAAAGATCCCATGTTTAGCAGCAGTTTTTATAAAATCATCAACTATTTCATTATATTTAATATTGGTATGTCCTTTGCTCCACATATATTTTACATTCTTCGCAACATATTCATTTTCTTTAGAAGCTGTAAGTATGTCTATTGTCATTGGATTAGGTCATAGGCGTCACCAGCACTAAATTATTGGGGGGAGGGGGGAGACTCAGTCGAGACATTTTGGAACATTCCGATACCTTAGACGAGGGTGAGAGGTCGTTAGCAATATCAAGTACCTGCCCCGCTACTGTTTCACTTTCACTTAAAGTTCCTAGAGCGTGCCAATTTAATACTGGATTTAAATGTATTCTGCAGTTACCTGTTATAAAAAAAAGGCTACACAACGCTTACAATTAAATTTGTTGACTGTATGATTATGATTATTACGTATAACTGTGAAGTATTGCAAACTGAATAGGTTTCGACACGATATTCTGCTTGATTTTGATTGGAAATTTAGACAAAAAACAGTTACCAACACATTTTATTTTTCATTTTTTTTAAATACTTTACGAAATGAACAAATATATACACAGGAATAAGCAAGTAAGTATCAAAACAGTCAGAAACGATAGTTAACTACAGTGTCAGAAGCTTTAGGTGAAATACTCACACAATGTTCCTCCTACACTGATCCAAACACAATTCTTCTGTTTCCACAATTAGATATAAATAATGTTACAACATTTGTGAAGTCTATTTCATCCAGCAGCAACTGCAGCCTCTGCTGCGTCAATGTCGAATGCCTTTTTCAGTCGTAGAGCTGAAGAACTGCGTCCTGCTTCACAGGTTGACGCTGGACACACAAGCAAAAGTCTGACCAATGCTTCGACATCAATGAAGCTAAAATTCCTGAAGATGGTCTAAAAGGAGACCGAAATTAGTCGAAAAAATAATTGATTGCACTCTAGACTGTTCTCTATATATAAATTTAAATAACAGTGCTGTTACCCAAAAAGTAAAACAAAAAAAAAGTTTCCAAAAATATGTCATAAACAATAAGATGCATTAAATAACGCTCCTCAAGCTTAAGGTTTTTAATTAGTTACATCTTTACTACTAAGTATATTCGCAACACGTTTGGGAGACACTTTCCTAATATCCTAATGAAGGTACCTAGAAAATCTTATTATTGAAGGGTGTGTTGTTCTGGAGATCACGTTTTAAGGATCGAGATGTAGAAAATGAAACTAGAGACCAGTATCCACTAGAGACGCAGGTGAAATAGAATGGGACAGAAGATGATGGACAGAATGGGAAGAAGATGTTTAACAAAACAATGGAAAAAATATGTACGCAAGCAGCGCCGTTTGCTGAAACTAGTTTTGTAATAAATATTTACTTACCATTATTCTTATTCATTTAAAGAAAGACGATGTTGATGAAGTACCTTTTACTCAGTTCATAGCTATTCCTGTTTCGTGCACTGACTGTAACTTTGCAGCAACACGTGACGAATGAAGTGACCACAGCACCGTTACTAAGCAGCGTGCACGCGGTGTGATTCAGAGAGACGGTGTAGTGAGGCGCGTTCCCAGACCGCGCTGGCTGGCAAGCTCTTTTGACACGCGGCCGTTTGACCCATCAGACAGTCTGTAACACTGTCTTGGTGACAATGCTCGTATTTGTGCCTCATAATATTCACTCTTGTTTCACTAGCACGTTAGTAAATCACGTAAATAATTAATTCATAATGCATAAGAACTTTCAGCACATTATTAGTTAAGCTTGGATATATTTGTTCAACAGTGTCATTATTTGTCAACTAACACAAAACAAATTAAAACTGTCTTTCAAAAAATATTGAGGGGGACACGTCCCCCCTGTCGGTGACGCCCATGGATTAGGTTTCCTGAGAATGGCTGGCATCTGCATGCTTTGTAGTAAGCTTCTGCAGTCTGATAAAATCAATATATTTCATTCAGTCTGAACTTGATGTCTGCCCATTGCTCAAACTGTGGCATGTCGTGGTCCGACTGATGCATTCAACTCATTGTCACAAGAACGACTGTACGACTGCTTCCAGTGCATGCACTCAATTGCCTCTTGCAGGGACGAGAGACTGATATGGTGACATACCACAGCGCCACCAGTGCACTATCGTGCACTGTCATGCAGTCACTTTCAAAACGTATTGACTGTACCACGTGTATATATCAATGAAAGACTGGGCTGTCATTCTAGTCTTTTGACAACGACTTGTTTCGTTGCTGCTGGACACTGATAGAGTTCTCAGCTCTGGTACTGCCAGCAATAGCTTTAATACTATCATTTTTATGAAAGGTATGAAATAAAATAAACAAAGATGACAGAGTTCAGTCATTCCAACGGTGGAGCACAGACTCAGCATCAAAGAAAAGGCCTGAATCAGCTGCTACTTTCACAGTAGGAGTAACAGCAGCACGGTATTTACTAAACAAGTTTCTCCTATATGCTAGAAAATCAGCTTGGATAGGTCGTACATAATGAGGAAGAGTAAAGCACACTGGCATTCCATCAGTAAATTTAGTGAATAAGGATTTTTCACTTATTTATTTGATGGGAGTTAATGCTTGAGTACGCAAGTTTATACACTAGTGTACATCGTCTACATTAATGCTATGATTACGTAGATAGTTGATTACATCATCGGATGATGGTTTCAGTTAACACGACCATCTGTACAACCTCTCTGATTCAAGTCATCATGCAATCATATAAATTCGGCGAATTTACGTCTCTGGGACGTCTTAGGAAGATGATAGAGTTCCCAGTTGCCAGTTGCTATCATACACTTCCAAAATGGACATCGTCACACCACAGACACAAAGCTTGGGAGTTGGATTTGATAGGTCACAATCACAGCTCATTTTGTGGCAAATGTAAGGCAACGCCTTTACTGTTTCCTCCCATGCGTCTGTGGGAAACCTCACTTTAATTCCATGTTTAACATTCTCAGTTTTAATATCCACAAACCAACGCCAGTCATTATTTGGGTGTAAGCCAGCGTAACACAATTCAAGCCACTGGGTGTTAAATTACTTGTAGATGTGAAGAGCATCACTGCAGACGGTTGATGGTGCACCTTCTCATCAACTATGTGAACGCCTCGAACCTGTGTTTTGGTCAGAGTTTCCTCTTGCTAATGGTCAACTAAAGGAGAGTATGTCGGTAGCGGAATAAGGCTGTCGGAGGCCCGAGGAGGCGGCAAAACAAAATGACGCCCCCCGTCCACTTGGAAATACAAGTCTTTCTGTATATATAGTAACTTTTGAGTTTTGGAGGCCTCCCACCAGGACGAGAAGCACGGGACAGTTTAAAAGAATAGCTTTCGAGACTTGGAGGCCCCAGATCGAGAGGCAAGGGCGCTAAAAAAAAAAAAAAAAAAAAAAATAAAAATAAAAAAAAAAAAAAAAAAACCTTGCTTTCGAGGTATGCATGCGCCCCAAGACGAGAGGCCAGGGGTGGTCCACCCCACACCCTCCCTTAGTTCGCCACTGACACCAGTACCAACATTCAAAAATGTTGAGAGCAGATGTGTGGTGTAAATCTACTGCTGAGGCGGTTCAACTCATGTGAGAGCAATGATCGAGATCAACTCTGCTCTGTATTCTGCTTTCTGCTCCAACATGTTGGTTAGGCCCATCAACGTAGATGCTGCAGGCTCTGACATGTTGCGACAGGATTGAGCAGGCATAGACACGCTGGATCCTATTGGTGCTGCACTGACAAATGATAATAAAAAGCATGTACATGACATAGTATGCTGGGCCATGAAATAAGAAACTATATAACAACGAGATATATATCATGAGGTACTAACATGTTTGATTCTTCTTCTTTCTACCTGAGATGATTGATGCTTCATGCTCCCATATCTGGCAGATAATTGGCGATTCATACTTCCATATCCGATGACTGACTGCAACTGAGTGCAAATCCGCTTCACAAGGAGAGGACGCCTACTCGTCCAAATGTATCGTACATTTAGGGCGTGGTGAGATACGAAAGTGCCCGAAGTGGGAACTCCAGATGGCCAAGCGTTTAGGAAAGAAAAGGAAGTTTGATTACCATCTATCACCATATGCGCCTTATCAACTGTTCCGTTGAGGGCGTGTTAAAGAAGCGGTTTCTGGCTCAGTTTCCCGGGTGCCGTGGCTCAACGCGCCCGGTCAGGGGGCTAAACGCTCCTTGTGATAAAAACTTGAGCCGAATATTCACCGAACTAAGAACTAACTGAACCAACGACCGCGAAGCATAGATATACCTGAAGAAAAAAATGGCAATGCGTACACCTACACATTGTTCCCGTAGGGATCGTGAGAACAAGATTAGATTAATTACAGCACGGACGGAGGCATTTAAACAATCATTCTTCCCACGCTCAATACGTGAGTGGAATTGGGGGAAAAACCTAATAAGTGGTACAGTGGGATGTACCCTGTGCTATGCACTTCACAGTGGTTTGCAGAGTATTGTTGTAGATGCAGACTGACGTCGCAATTAACCGCAACATTTAATTTATATAAGCAAAAAAAGAAAGGGCATCGGATGAAATTCGGGACTACAAAAATGTAAAAAGGAACTGTAGTTAACGCGTACTTGGTAACGTCGTGTATGTAAATCGATACTTCCATCTTTTTGCAATTGATCAAATACATGTACCAGGGTGATATCCATCGAAGAAACGGGATAAGCAATAATTTTGACCGCATCTTGCGCAAGTTATGAATGCCGCCCTTTTGCAGTTACATGGTTTCTTTAATATCTCCATAGAAAAACAAACTTGATTGACATTCTGAAAACAGTGTGAATCCTGAAAACAGCTTCTTTCATCGCACAGTCCAGCAGCGAACCATGCGTAACGCAGCATGTCGCTGAATACTTGCGACGACAGCTGGTGATCTATAATGGAATATAGTTTGATGCAAGCTTCTCGGGAAGTGATTAAATAATGACGTCCCATGCTGATGTTGTGTACATAAAAATACAAAATAACATATATGATGAAACTTCCTGGCAGATTAAAATTGTGTGCCGGAACCGGGATTCGAACCTGGGATCTTTGCCTTTCGTGGGCAAGCGCTCTACCGACTGAGCTATCCCGACGCGACTCACGATGCCGCCTCAACTTTACTTCCGCCAGTACTTTCCAAACTTCACAGAAGTTCTCCTGCGAAACATGCAAGACCAGCACTCCTGGAAGAAAGGATATGGTGGAGACATGGCTTAGCCACATCTCTGCAGCGGAGTGTGCGCTGATATGAAAGATGTGAGGTGGCATCGTGAGTCGTGTCGGGATAGCTCAGTCGGTGCCGGCCGCGGTGGCCGAGCGGTCTGCGGCGCGCCAGTCATGTTCTGCACGGTCACTACGGTCGGGGGTTCGAATCTCCACTCGGGCATGGATATTTGTGCCGTCCTTAGTATTATCTAGTTCATAAGTAGTTTGTAATTTTAAAGCCGGGCGCCGTGGCACAGCGCTCCCGGTCAGAGGCCTCAATGCTCTCTGTAATAAAAAAGCTGAGTCAACAACGCACCGAACAAGAACGAACAAATAAGATCAGCGTCCGCAATAAAAAGAATTAAGCATAGAAAAAAAAAGTAAATAACAAACAACTCGGTAGAGCACTTGCCCGCGAAAGGCAAAGATCCCAGGTTCGAGTCCCGGTTCCGGCACACAATTTTAATCTGCCAGGAAGTTTCATATCAACGCACACTCCGCTGCAGAGTGAAAGTTTCATTTACTTAAACTATGGTAAACTAACCTAGGGACAATACAAAAACCCATGCCTGAGGGGGGAATCGAACACCACCACCTCTAGAGAAGGCCGCGGCGCTCTCGTGTGACGTCAGGCAGAGTAGGTTGCGCGCGCATAGCTGACTGGCACGCTGCTTCGGCATAGTGGGCCGTGCCCCAGCGGCTACCCAGTCAGCTAAGCGCGCGCAACCTACTCTGCCTGACGTCACACGAGAGCGCCGCGGCCTTCTCTCTAGGTGGTGTCGATTCGAGCCGCCGACAGAGATCGGCAGCGCGCACCGCAGCACGGCGCCCCAGTACGCACGACTAATCCACCGCGGCCACTTTGGGTACTACGAACCTTTTTCTGTTCTTTATGTTATGGAACTATGCACCGTATTTGTTTTAATAGTGAAACATCCTCTCATTATTCGGGAGAGATTCATGTGCTGGAAAATGATTTTCAGAAGAACTGAAAATGACATTCTTTCGAAACAGTAAAATGGAAATAAAATAAACACTACAATTGCATGAGGTTGCTGGACGAAAATAGTTTAACCATTTAATGCATGACTTTTTATGTGAAGCCATAAAAACTACCTTGATTAATAAATAGTGAGCCGGCCGCGGTGGCCGAGGGGACTGAGGCGCTTCAGTCACGGTCTGCACGGCCACTACGGTCGGGGGTTCGAATCCCCCCTCGGGCATGGATATTTGTGCCGTCCTTAGTTGTAGGTAGTTCATAAGTAGTTTGTAAGTTTAGTCCCTTAAGTTAAGTCCCTTAAGCTTAATAAACATTTGAACATTTGAATAAATAGTAAGTATATACTGATAAAAATATTTTTAAAAAAATTTCCTTAAAATTATTTTGTACTACTAGCAACAAACCGCTTATAGCTTGTCAGCTATATAGTGCTTCCATGATATAACCGATGCAGTAAATGGCACCATAATACCGCTGATCTTTTCATAAAGTAACTTTTAATGCAACGGTATAATGTGACTGACTACTTTTATATGGCAAAGGAGGAATACTAAAGTAATCAAACGCACGTGTTAGGAGTAACTCAATGCAGCTAACTGTCGAAATGATTCAGTAGCAGTCTGCGACTTATAATTCCTGGGACGTGTTTCTTGCATATGTAACACTATGTAGAGAGTGAAAGTTTCATTTTGGAAACATCCCTTAGGCCCTGGCTAAGTCATGTGTCCACCATATCCTTTCTTCCAGGAGTGCTAGTCTTGCAAGGTTCGCAGGAGAGCTTCTGTGAAGTTTGGAAAGTAGGGGGCGAAGGTACTGGCGGAAGTAAAGTTGTGAGGCGGAAACGTGAGTCGTGTTGGGAGCCGGCCGCGGTGGCCGAGGTGACTGAGGCGCTTCAGTCACGGTCTGCACAGTCACTATGGGCGGGGGTTCGTGTCCCCCTCGGGCATGGATATTTGTACCCCGGTGCAGAAGGTCGCCGGTTCAATCCCGCCCACCGGCAAAAATTTATTTCTTTGCAGCGGTGGAGTAGCCGAGCGGTCTAAAGCACCTCGCTGCGGAGCGCGCGGTTGCTCGCCGTGGAGGTTCGAGTCCTCCCTAGGGCATGTGTGTGTGTGTTTGTCCGTAGGTTAATTTTTAGCCGGTCGCGGTGGCCGAGGAGACTGAGGCGCGCCATCACGGTCTGCACGGTCACTATGGTCGGGGGTTCGAATCCCCCCTCGGGCAAGGATATTTGTGCCGTCCTTAGTGTTAGCTAGTTACTAAGTAGTTTAAAGTCAGTCTGCGTCGGGCAGCGACGCGGTGTTTACGTGCCTAAGCAGCTTTCGCGCGTGTAAGTGATTTTCGATTATCATGGCCAACTCATACAGGAAATCGACACTGAAATTCGCCTTCGCGACCTAATATACACGACCGAAAGCGCTAGAAGTGGAACGATTTCTTCGAGAAGATGTAAAGATCCCTTGTACCGACCTTATTGGAATCCACCTGTCCATTGTGAGCAGCGTGGTTTATGTTAAACTAGTAAATGAAGCTGCATGTAACGCGATATTAGAGCGAGCGAAAGACAGAATTAAATTTCGACATAGTGATTGTAACATTGGCCCAGTAAATGTTGATCATGCGGGTCTCGGTCTCCGAACGATTCGCATATTCGAATTCCCTTTCGAACTGCCGGCATAAGAAGTGGAGATTGCTCTCAGGCCTTATGGAAAAGTCCTCAGCCACGTTGCAGAGAAGTGGACACAATTTACCACGTATCCGGTGCTAAATGGAGTGCGACAGGTACGCATTGAACTCACTAAACATGTTCCATCCTACCTTAACATTGCAGGATGCAGAGCCATCGTCATCTATGACGGACAACCAAAGACCTGCTCAGGTTGTGGCAAAGAAGGCCATATACGCTCAGAGTGTGTACAACGAAGGATTGCCCAGCTTCCATCTACGGATCCACTGCCTGCTACCATATGGACAATCCTGCCTCTTACGTATGTAGCGGCAGTACGAGCAGACACCGGACAGAGCAATGAGCCTGAACTACCGCAGGATCTTTCACAAATGACGGTGTCAGGACGAGAAGAGGAGGAACGACTGACAACAAACACGGTCCTCCCTCCGGCTCCACCGGTGCAGGAAACAGATAAGACTTATGACAAAATGGAAGTGGATCAGTTGCTCGCGGCCGCCTTTGTACCTGATCGGCGAAACTCAATTCCGTCGTCTGACACGGAAACACATTCTCGGAAACAACGGTCTCCCAAGAGGCATAAGAAGCGAAAGAAGTCTTCATCCGATGAGGCATCGACACAATCACAAGACAACGAGGCCTCTCCCTACCACACTGAACTGGTGACCAATGATTCAACGACGAATTGTGCCATGTCCTCTACGACAAATCCTGACACAGCTCCGCACACACAAGGTGTGCAGGGGACGCCTGACGATCAACACGACGAATGGCGCCTCGAGTACAGCGAAGGGCCACTGCAGACGCAAGAAAAGGCCTCAGAAGACGCAAGCACTCATCCGATGGCATGGGCAGACGATTTTGACCCTGAGTCTTCTGCCGAGGATGCAGCGCCAACTGCCGCCTCTGCCACACACGACATTCAAAACGTGTAGCGCAGTGAGGGGGCGACTTGACGTGGTCGTTCTTCTGCTGCGACTACGCCGCTTCCCCGAGTAGTAATGAGTGTCCCACTAATTGCAGACCAACCGCAAACTTACAGACTGGCTTCCATCAATCTTAACACGATCAGTTCAGGTGTCAAAATTCAGCTACTACGTGATATGCTCAGGGCGGCTGACGTGGATGTTGCGTTAATGCAAGAAGTTCGAGTGGACGCTCTACCAGACTTTTATGGATATACTGTTTATGTGACCCCTGCTGATGCGAGAGGCAGCGGAACGGCTGCGCTTGTCCGAGATGGTATAGAGGTCACCAATGTAATGTACTTACCATCGGCGCGAGGACTTGCCTTCGACATGCAGGGAACACGAGTTATTAACGTCTACGCCCCTTCTGGGACAGATAAAAGACGGGAACGGTCACGGTTTTATGCAGAAGAAATTACGCCTCTCTTTTTGGGACGTTACAATAACCTCATCCTAGGCGGAGACTTCAACAGCGTACTCTCTCCGAAAGATCAACAACCCAACTACACTCCATGCCCCGAATTGCGCCTTTTGGTACAACACCTACGTCTTGCTGATACCTGGGAGGTAATACATGGTGACCTCCCTGGTTTCACTTATGTGACCAGCCACTCAGCCAGCAGACTCGACCGCATCTACGTCTCCTCCGACCTTGTGACAGCGACTGTACAAGCGGAGACCTGGCCCACGGCCTTCTCGGACCACAGTGCAGACATTTGTGCGGTTCGTTTACGGAGGCAAACCGTGTGGAGAAGTCGGGGAACATGGAAACTAAATGTGGCACTCCTACAAGATCAAGAGTATCGACAATTAATAGAGAGTACCTGGACAGAATGTGAGCGTCGGTTACGGAGGTATGCGTCAACGATTCAATGGTGGCTTGACTGCGTCAAACCGGCCTTGAGACGTGCGCTAATACGCTATGGTAAGTAAAGGTCGCTCTGGCATCGACAAACAACGGACTTCTACTACACACTCCTTCGAGAACTTACTGCACTCCCACCATCCCCAGATCGCCAAGCAGAGATTTGTCGTGCTAAAGCGCAGAATCTCACCCTTGTCCGCCACAAACTTGAAGGTGTCGTGGTGCGAACGAGATGCCACGATAGGATTACCGGCGAACCACCCTCTATGCATCACATCATTTCTGAACGACGTCAACAACGACGAACAATGATACATGCAGTAGACCTACCAGATGGCTCTAGAGTGACGACACAAGCGGGAATAGCACGTGCCTTTGTCGACCACTACCATCAAGTATATCGGGACATGCAACATGATGAAGACGCTTTAGCTGACGTCACCAACACCATCACCAACACACTTGATGCTGCGGCGTCAGAATGACTTTTAGACGATATCACGAATGATGATGTTGCAGACGCCCTTGCCAAAGGGAAAATTAATAAATCACCAGGGCCTGATGGTTTTCCACTAGAATTCTACAGGACATTCAGGGATGTGATGGCCCCAAGATGGAAAGACATGTACAACGAAATACTATCATCAGCAGTTCCCATTCCACCGACTTTCACGGAGGGCATCATCATTCCTGTACCCAGACCATCTGGATGTACCCGAACTGAACATTATCGCCCAATCACCCTCCTGAACAGTGACTTCAAGATCTTTACCAGAATCCTGGCGTTACGGCTTAAGCGCATATTACGCCAGGTTATTTCATATGAACAAACGTCTTTGGGAGGAGATAGCAATATCCAGACGACCCTTAGTGACTATCGCGATGTGACTGCCATCGCTTCGGCCTGTCGGCTGCGTAGTGCTCTAGTCTCCATAGACTTCAATTGTGCATTTGACAATGTGAGCCATTCTTTCTTGAAAGCTGTAATGGATCGAATGGCTTTCCCGGCTGCATTCACCAAAATGATCATGCATCTTCTCCATGATGCCACTTATAAGGTGATTGTTAATGGACGAGTTGAAGGGCAGATTCCTATCTTACGTTCGGTACGACAAGGCTGCCCCCTCTCAATGATCCTCTATGCAATAGCGACGGAACCACTCATCTGTGGGCTGAAACAACGACTCTCAGGGATCACGTTACGAGGAACTACCTTTCAATGGAGAGCTTAGGCTGATGATCTCGCTTTCATTGGTCGCTCAGAAGTAGAGATCCGGTCGGCGCTGAGATGGATCGAACGATATGGGGACACAGCTGGCAGCTGTTTATGGGGGATAAAGCAGGTAGGCGCCAACGCCTGAAGAGGAAAAGCTTAGCCAATTAAAAAAAAAAAAAAAAAAAAAAAAAAAAAAAAAAAAAAAAAAAAAAAAAAGGTCTGTAGAGCGCTTGCCCGCGAAAGTAAAGGTCCCAGGTTCGAGTCCCGGTTCCGGCACACAATTTTAATCTGCCCGGAAGTTTCATATCAGCGCACACTCCGCTGCAGAGTGAAAGCTTCATTCTGGAAACATATATGATGTTGCGGTTAATTGAGAAGTCAGTAGTGTACGCATTGCCAAGGAGCAAAAAAGTATTTGTCGCCGGGCGGAATCGAACCCGCGAACCTTTCAATTAAAAATGCGGTCTATTACCGCTGGCCCATACACCGCTTTCTAAACAGAATCTCTCAGGGGCAGTTGATAAGTAGTTTGTAAGTTTAGGGACTGATGACCCCGCAGATAAGTCCCATAAGCTATACAAACATTTTGAACTTCTCTTTCCCCTGCTGCCCAAATACTGGTAGTGAGGACTTCGATTGCCAGAACTTTAATGACGTACTTTCGAATCGATCTCCATTGTAAATTCCTACGTCAGCGACCTCGAATACAGGTTTCTTGGAAGAAACTGCACGGAGGTAAAACCCGCGCCCGTCTGCTTTAAGATCAAGAGTCAGTACACAAATTATTGCGAAGACGAACAAAAAGCATATATTGCTGTATCGAAATTTATAAGCTGAATCGAATTTGCTTAGTAATATAGTAATGGGAAATGTTCACATGTTTGTATAGCTTATGTGACTTAACTACGGGATTATCAGTCCCTAAACTTACAAACTACTTATGAACTAGCTAATACTAAGGACGGCACAAATATCCATGCCCGAGGGGGGATTCGAACCCCTGACCGAGCGGCCTTGCAGAACGTGACCGGCGCGCCGCAGACCGCTCGGCCTCCGCGGCCGGCTATGGGAAATGACTAAATTTACATTAGGGCATTGCTATTCTGTAATGAGATTCAATATGTGCAGATACGTATTTCAAAAAGGTATTTTATTTAAATTTTCTAACGAGAGCATTTTACGGCGTGACTCGAATCAGAAAATCTTTTATTGCGACGACACGAATGAAAAATGAGTAACATTCTACTTTTAAGGAAATTGTTTAAGAGGCTAAACATGTAACTACCCATTAAACTCATTTGGCGCGGTGGAGTAGCCGAGCGGTCTAAGGCGCCTCGCTGCGGAGCGCAAGGTTGCGCTCCGCCGGAGGTTTGAGTCCTCACTGAAGCATGGGTGTGTGTGTGTATTGTTCTTACGTGAGTTTAATTAGTTTGTAAGCTTAAGGACTAATAATCAAAGCAGTTAAGTCCCTTGGAATTACAAACATTTGAATATTTGAACACTCATTTATTTCTAAATTGAACAGACATGACAAAGAGCCTATTCAACATTTCGCTGACCTACTAAACTTTCTAGGATTATATTTAACTGCATTTTGTGCTACAGTACATCAAGTAACGGAAAGCTACGAAAGGCTTTTGTGCTGAATACTGAGGTTGCACTACTAAACATTTTAGAACTGTGGTGAAAAACACTGTAGTGCTGAGCTGCCTCATTACTTAACTTGTAGCACAGAACACAAGTATTTATCGTAATTTAAAACGAAAAAGATAAAGATATGTGCAAAACTAAATTCAATGACTTTTTATTGTAACACCAAAGAGTAATCATAAAGCCCGAATTTTGTAGTTACTTTAGTATAAAACAGATAGTGGAAACAGTTGTCACGGCTACAGGGGTACGAGTAAAGACTTTTCAGAGCAGGATCCCCCCCCCCCTCAAATAAGAGTTCAATTATGCTAATGGAATTATACATGTTCATTCGTCATAATAATTGGAATAAACTCTTTCAAGTTCTGAAGCAAGCAGGAGTAGAATATAGGGAGCGTAAGGTTATTTACAACTTGTACAAAAACCAGACAGCAGTTTTCAGAGTTGAAGGGCATGAAAGGGGTGCTGTGGTTAGGAAGGGAGTAAGACAAGGTTGTAGCCTTTCTCCAATGTTATTCATTTTGTACATTGAGCAAGCTATAAAGGAAAGCAAGGATAAATTTTATTTATTTATTTATTTGTTTGTTTATTTAGCCTGATCAGATTAGGGCCATCAGGCCCTCTCTTACATCGAACCAGGGTTTTACACATACAGTATTTCTTTACATGTGAGTTACCTATAACATAACAATGATTTTTACAGATAAACAATTAATAACATAATTTATACAAGTTGATTACGTGTAAAAGGATGTAAATAAAAGGTATTGACTTAACTCTAATAGGATTAATATTAGTAGTACCACTGAGACACCTTCTGCTGCTGTTGGTGTAATAATAGAAGTAAGAAATTTGGAGAAGGAATTAAAGTTCTGGGCGAAGAATTAAAAACTTTGCGTTTTGCTAACGACATAGTAATTCTGTCAGAGACAGCAAAGGACCTGGAAGAGCAGTTGAACGGAATGGACAGTGTGCTGAAAGGTGCATATAAGATGAACTTTAACAAGAGAAAACAAGCGTAATGGGGTGCAGTCTAAGAAAATCAGGTGATGCTGAAGGAATTAGATCAGGTAACGAAACAAAGGACGTAGATGAGTTTTGTTACTTGGGCAGTAAAATAACAAATGATGGTCGCAGTACAGAGGGTATAAAATGCAGAATGACAGTGGGTAGAAAAGCGTTCTTGAAAAAGAAATTTGTCAACATTGAATCTTGAATTAAGCCTAAGGAATTCCTTTCTGAAGGCATTTGTGTGGAGTGTTGCCTTGTATGGGAGTAAAACATGGACGATAAACAGTGCGGACAGGAAGAAGATAGAGGCTTTTAAAGTGTGGTGCTACAGAAGAATGCTGAAGATTAGGTGGGTGGATCGCGTAACTAATGAGGAGGTACTAAGCAGAATTGGGGAGAAAAGGAATTTTTGGCATACATTGACTAAAAAAAGGGATCGATTGCTAGGACACTTTCTTAGACATCAAGAAATTGTGAATTTAGCATTGCCGGCCGCGGTGGCCGAGGGGGCTGAGGCGCTCCAGTCACGGTCTGCACGGCCACTACGGTCGGGGGTTCGAATCCCCCCTCGGGCATGGATATTTGTGCCGTCCTTAGGATTAGCTAGCTAGCTAGCAATTTAGCTTTGGAGGGAAGTGTTTGGGGTAAAAACCGCAGTGAAGACCAAGAGATGGATACAGTAAGCAGATTCAGACAGATGTAGGTTGCCGTTCTTATGCGGAGTAGAAGGGGCTTGCTCAGGATAGGGTATTGTGGAGAGCTGAATCAAACCAGTCTCCGGACTGAAAACCACAACAACAACAACATTCAACAAGTACCCATATTACTATGCGAGTTACGTTTCAAGACAATGCTGATATATATGGTAGTGTAGATGTTATCATGGTCTGAAGTATCCAAAGTATCTAAATTATCTTATGTCACTTTTTTGCATATCATCTAATCACTCTATGGCACAGTCGTCTGACGATACAAAATAACTTTGTGTGGAAATCCATCGAAGTGTAAATTAATACCACTATTTTACAAATATCGGCAAGCACATTATTAGAGAAGACCTTAACGCCAATTTATTACAATAAGTGAGAAAAATGTTAACATTCTCATTAGTATTTGAGCAAATAATACCAGCAATTTATTCAAATACAGCATTTAGCAGACTTTACTGAAAACAAAATACGGTATTACTGTAAATTAGAAATTTTGCGCCGCGGCGGAGCGGTCGAGCGCATTGAGGCGCTACACTACGAGGCGCGAGGCCGTTCCCCGTCGGGGGTTCGAATCCCCCCTCGGGCATGGCTGTTTGTGTCGTCTTTAGTATAAGATAGTTCATAAGTAGTTTGTAAGATTAGGGATGCAGTTATACAATGACATCGTTTAATTAGAAGAACGTTATTCTTGTTCAAAATACTAAACCATTAAAATTTTAAAGTGTTTAAAGAAAGGAATTAAATCATGGACAGCCGGCCACGTTGCCCGACGGGACTGCGGCGCGTCAGTCACGGTCTGCACGGCCACTACGGTCGGGGTTTCGAATCTCCCCTAGGGGATGGATGTTTGTGTCGTCCTTAGTAGTAGCTAGTTCATAAGTAGTTTGTAAGTTTAGGGACTGATGACCCCGTAGTTAAGTCCCATAAGCTCTACAAACATTTGACAGCGTGCGCGCTCACTGTGGCACAATGTTTATGCTGTCAGCTGCCAGAGTGCGCGATCTGACGGAAGGAAACTGGCATCGTCGCAAAGTATCTCCCCTGTCTCTCTGCCATGAACGCTCGCCTCGCGCGCCTTCGTAGCTGCTCTGAACTCTAGCGCCATGTAAAAGGAAATATAACGGCCGTGTGGACCGACTGGAATTGTTCCTTAGTTCGGTTATTTATGAAAGCACCTTCTGTAAGCCCCGTAAAAGACAGCGACAGTCTTTATAGCACGTTTCGGAGTTCGGCTTAGGAAGAATGGATGCCCATAGGGATTGCGGATTATCCTTTAGAGAAATTGGTGAACCTGTCGGACGTAATCAAGCAGCTGTGATGCGGATGTGTAATCACTGGATGCAGGAGGGAAGGACGGATCGACGGGGCCGTACCTCGTTGCTCCACTACACGTCATGACGGACGTTGTGCGCCAGGCGTAGAAGGCCGGTGTGGAGTGGCCGAGCGGTCTAAGGCGCCTTGCCGGTTGCGGTTACTCGCCGTCAGAGGTTTGAGTCCACCGTCGGTCATGAATGTTTGTGTTGTCCTTGGGTTAGTTCAGTTTAAGGGGACCTGGACGTGAACGGGCTGCATTTTCATACCGTGCTCTCGGTGCACATTACTCTTCATCAACAATGCGAAGGAATTTGCGATTTTACATCAACAATGAATGGCATTAACTAAAGCTGTAAAAGGAAGTTCATTGAAATATCTGTTATAGTTTAAGAGTTACAATATTTTGCCTAATAGGGGTTTTATAATACACGTTCGAATTCTGGGACAATTTTTTGGTGCATCATCAGTCTAATAGCATTTAAACTGTGGCATGCTGCTGTCAATATTCGTAGGAACACATCACGCCTCTGGTTTTGTAGTTTGGAGTATATCTGTGGAAATAGAAAAATCTTTACTATACTTAATTAGTATTTTGTCTAAAAATTACCGTTAAAATTATAGACAGAATAACAAACATAGATAATTTCTGCGATGGATTAGGCATGATACAAAGATACTGTCCCATTCTTCAAATGGGAGAAATTTGGAGCGCCATGTTGCGGTCCGCGCGGCCGTCCGCCGTCGGGGGTTCGATTCCCCCCCTCGGGCATGGCTGTTTGTGTTGTCCTTAGTTTAGTTTACCTTAGGTTAAGTAGTTTGTAAGCTAGGGACTAATAACCAAGCTGTTGAGTCTCATAGATTTACAAACATTTGAACATTTGGTGAATTCGGCGATGACGAGTATTCGTCCTTTCCTTGTGAGTCAACGCATCTGGCATTGCGTCGGCAGTTGTACGTGAACGACGGACATGGGCAACCGAATGCAGCGGTATTGTTTCTACTAAAGAATCGCGATTCTGCCTGCACCAGAACGATTAAAGTCTGCAGACGCAGCGGTGAAAAAAATTTTCCACTGTTGCCTTATGCTTTGCAATACTGGTCCTGCATCACTTATTATGATTTTGGGTGGTACTGGATTCCTCTTGCACAACACCCCCTAGTTAGCATTGCCGGTGCACTAACCAGTTAGCGTTGCATCTATGAAGTGGTAGGGCCGATTGGTCTGCAATACATTCGGAGCTTGTCAACGGCCACTTTTCAGCAGATAATGCGCGGCCAAATGAGGCAAGCACTGTTCAAGAATTGTTCGTCGGCCATCGTACTGCATTGAAGTATTAGCGAGAACTTCAATGTGAGATGCTTACAGTCGTTTCCACAACGAAACTCTGTCTCGAAATTTGGTAGAAAACTGTAGGAGACTCCGATCATATAAAATATACTACTGGAAAGACACAAATAATAACTTCACAGCGCGATAGTAACGGTGGTGCTGACAATGATAGTGTGGCTAAAGCAGGTTTGATAAATACAGTTTCCGAAATTCCTACACCGAACAAAAAGAAGTAAATATTCCAGATTTCGAATTAAGAACGTCTGCCAACATGACAATGGTAGAAGCAGATAGACTTGGAGTAGGTCCGGATTGTATACCGATGCAATAGCTCCATAGTTAAGTCATATATAACCTCTCGCTCAATGGAGGAAATGTAATCATACACGGGCCACGCCGATATTCAAGAAATGTGATAGGAGTGATCCACTAAATTACAGACCTATATTACTTACGTTGATTTACGGCAGTATTTTGGAAGATGTACAGTGTATCACATTTATCTTGACCACCAAAAATATCTCTGGAACAACAACAGCTATTGTAAAACGACTTGCACCGATATCTACATCTACATCTACATGGGATACTCTGCAAATCACATTTAAGTCATGGCAGAGGATTCATCGAACCACCTTTCTACTATTTATCTTCCATACCATTCTCGAATAGCGCGTGAGAAGAAAGAACACCTGAATCTCTCCGTTTTAGCTCTGATTTCTCGTATTTTATTCTGATGATCATTTCCACCTATATAAGTGGGAGTCAACAATATATTTTCGCATTCGGAGGAGAATCTTGGCGATTGGAGTTCCGTAAGTAGACCACGTCGCAGCGATAAGCGCCGTTGTTGTAATGATTCCCATCCCAGATCCTGTATCATTTCCGTAACACTGTCTCACATGTATCGTGACAGTATAAAAAGAGCTGCCCTTCTTTGGACTCTTTCGATGTCCTCCGTCAAGCCCACCTGATAAGGATCCCACACTGGGCAGCAATACTCGAAAAAAGGACGGACAAACGTAGTGTATGCAGTTTCTTTAGTGGTTCTGTTGCATCTTTTAAGGGTTCTACCAATAAAACGCAGTCTCTGGTTCGCCTTTCCCACGAAATTATCTACGTGTTCTTTCCAGTGTAAGTCTGAAGTAATAGTAATTCCTAGGTATTTTGTGGAGTTTACGGCCTTCACTTTTGATTGATTTATCTTGTAAACAAAGTTTAACGGATTTATTTTCGTACTCATATGGACGACTTCACACTTCGCATTATTTAGAGTCAATTGGCAATTTTTACACCATACTGATATCTTATTCAGATCGTTCTGAAGTGGGTTTTGATCGTCAGATGATTTTACTAGACGGTAACAAACAACCTAAGACACCTACTTAGATTTTCTCCCAAATCGTTTATGTAAATAAGAAACAGTAGAGGACCAATGACACTACCCTGTGGAACGCCCGATATCACCTCAGTTTTAGTCGATGTAAGGCAGGGGCTCATGAATATAAATATTTCTAAACCTTTTAAAACGAAAACATATGTGTTTTTTTTTTAACACAGATTTACTTGTTTTTAAATGGGGACGCGGCTAGCGTACTTCCTGAGCAGCATGAGGTTCTCGCCTGAGTCTCAGGACGTGCGCTAGCCGCGCGTTTCGCGTATTTCAAGCGTCAACTTCCCTTCGCAATATCTTGGGATGTAATTGGCGTATTGCGATGCAATCAGTGCCATTGCTTATGTGATTTGTCATGCTATAGATTGATGATGAAATAATATAGGATATCCATTTTAAAACACATAAGTTTGTGTTAAAAACAAATCTGTTTTCGTTTTAGAATGTTTCAAAATATTTACGTTCAGAGACCGTGCCTTGCATTGATATCGATTGAAGTCATTTTCCAATAGTTGTTGTTCTAGAGATATTTTGGTGATCAAGATAAATAGGACACCCTGTATTGTGTTGAAACATTGTTAATTACATCGAACACAACTATCTCTTGACTCATGGTCAACACAGATTTAGAGAATATCGTTTTTACGAAAAGGAAATAGCTCTTTACTCACATGAAGTGCTATCAACAAGGGATTTCAAATTAATTCCATATTTCTAAATTACCAATAGGCTATGAGATTGTACCTTACAAACAGCTTTTAATCGGAATGAATGGTACTGTCTCAGATTTGTGAATGGATTTTTTACTTTCCTCTCACAAAGGAAACAGTTGAAAGGTTAGCAAACCGAAGTGATTAAACTTTAGTATTGAGCATGGACTGCTGTACCCCAAAAACACATCCGGAGCCTATTTGATTCAGTGCTGAGCTGTGTAGTAGCGATAATAAGCAGCAAAGATGAATCCTCATATAATTTTCCTCACTTCACATGGAGCTGTATTTTCAGTCATGTGATCTTTGTTCATGGTGATTTCTCCCAAATAAATTTTGCTGTGATATATCCGGTCCCTATTGTAGTTGCATTTTGGATGGTTAGATAGACACCCATGGTATACAGCACAAAGTGACTTTAAACATGTCTTCTTGAGCAGGTAGTTGTACACACATCTCACCTTTAAATTCTATGACGAACTGTTTTCATTTGGCTCCTCAACAGCGATTTTAATAGGATTTTACTCATTTTTGCTCCGTAACTGCAACAGACTATTTTATATTTTGTCTGACGTCCTGTACTTCACACTGTAAATCTGATAATGGCTTTCTTCGAAACGTGTAATGAGATGACAAATAACGTTATTTTGGCAATCAATATAATAGTTTTGCCGTTTAGTGGCAGTGCAATCACAGTTCAGATTAGAGGCTTTTGTCTAAAGTGATGGGTCATCACTATCATAGGAATCTACATCACTTAAACTACACTAGTTTTTGGACTGAACTAATAAATGATATTTAAATAAGTTCCAAGCAGACGTACTATTCCCTCGGTTTACGCGAAAGTTAATGTAACTTACGCAACAGAACTCTCGTGTAATATTTCGTGACATTACCTCTACACCATTTTTTTAGTTTCAAGGGTTTTGTGGTAGACTTTCTTTTATCATCATTAACTAAAGGCTACCTAAAACGTTTCTCTCAATTATATTCTTTAAGAACTGCTTGTGTCTCATTACATGCCCTATCATTTTTTCTTTTCTTCTAGCAACATTCTGTTCTCATTCACTTCTGTTAATATCTGATCATTACTTTTTCTATCCACCCGGCTTCTTTTCGTCATCCTTCTCCAAATCCACATTTCCATTGACTCCAGTCTCTCTTCCTCTGCCTTTCTCAGAGTCCATGCTTCACTTCCATATGTTAAGACACTCCAAACGAAAGTTTTGGCAAATTTTTCCTAATTTCCAGGCTTTTATGTTTGTCTGTATGTAAATTTATTTTATTTCGGAAAGCTAACTTTGCCAACGCTACTCTTCTCTGTATATCTGTAATACATTTATTTTATCTTCAGTGACTGTATTTCACAAATAACAGGAACTTCCAACCTGTTCTAGAATGTCATCTTCTAGTTTCATATTGACTTTTCCATTTTCTTTTGTCTTTCCTACTATCATAGTTCCGTTTCATTTTTTATGTTTCCTTTTTTTTATGGGACGTCAAATACAACGTATTGCGTAAAACAACAGAACGTCTTTCCGAACTCCAAGTGACAAGAGAAAAGATAGAAAATATCAATGGGTAAGATTGTTACAACAAGAGTCTGAGGTAAGTATTTTCTTTCTTCCGTTGAGTATTATAATATAATCGTTGCTAATTTACTACAACAGAAAGGGATATTTCGGGAAAGGAAGGAAGCGGTTAACGTAGAATTTTCAGATTATTTATTAATATGATACGGGAAAAGACTCATAAAACCTTATTAAACATTTTATGATAATGGAACTGCAGCCGAAACATCAATAAAGATAAGCCCCTGTAGCCATCAACAACGTTAACAGTGAGGATATAAATTTGTGTAAATTTCAGCATGGTGTAATACTCTAGAAATATTAATACTGCAAAGTGTATGGACAAAAAATGAGACTATCGCTAATGGAGCTAGTTTATTAACGTGTTAAAAATGTTTGTTAGGCTTACGGGACTTAACTGCGGGGTCATCAATCCCTAACCTTACAAACTGCTTATACACTAACTTACACTAAAGACAGAACAAACATCCATGCCCGAGGGGGCGAATCGAATCCCCGATGGGGAACGGCCTCGCGCATTGGAGCATGGGGCCTCAATGCGCTCGATCACTCCACCGCGGTTATTAATGTGTCAGCTGCAGTTTTTCCTTTCCTGACAGATCAAATCTATGTGTTGAACTGGAACCTAACTCGGACCATGGACGTAAATGGGCAGTCCACGTGTTAAGTAAATAAATCTATATCCACATCTAAGTCTCTAACTGAACTCCACAAGTCATATTATGCCTTTCAGTCCCACATTATGAAATCAGCATTGGAAAAATTAAAATTCAGTGTTTTCTGTATTAATACAGTGCCGTAAACATTAAAATATGTATTTTAAAATTCTTGGTCGAACTATTAATTTTTATGTCATGTATTTCATGCACAACAAAGACGTTTGTATCGAGGTATTTTATTACTTGGACGTTATTTTGTTGATAGTTAGCACTGCCAGATCAATAATGGTAGCATAATCTTCGCCACAGCACCAAAGACAAGACAATTCACTGTTGGAATAAAATAAAAGGAACCACACTCACGCTCACACTCTCAGCCACGTACAGACGGCAACGCAACACAACCTCCTAGATGGACAGATTAATGCATCAGAAGTGGCTTTACGCCGTACCAAGCGCCAAAATGTCGTACTAGAAGCATGTTGTTCGTCAACAAAAATGCAACTTTAAGGATTGATGCACAAAATACGGCACAAATCAACTTTTAATACGTTGTTGTCCAGGAACAACTCTGGGAATGAAAGGGTTAACGGCGTTTGGTTCTCACCGTCTTCCTTTTCCATTCGGGAATTGTACATCGGAAGGATAATTAGGCGATAAAATCGTAGTATGAATGTCTAATATAAGGACGCCAGCGGTTTAGTCTGTCTGCTGCTATCAGTAAAGCATTGTACAGATCATTTACTTTCTCCACAGTTGAATGTTTTATATATAAAAATGAAGCATCAAATTTTAATTCAAGCACTGCTTCGCCATGAATGTTGATAATTCATACCTCACCCAACAATGTATTACTATTAATATGAGTGCATGCTGAACTGTCAACGATAACTACACACAGAAAACCTATACTTACTGGTAGGTCTCTTTTTAGCTCAAGCTCACTGGTGCGGGCAGTGTTTCATCATCTTCAAGACATACTCTCTGTGCCTGACTCAGGCTATGTAAAGGGAGCACTGAGAAAAGAAATCCATGAGTGGGATGGGGAGGACTTCTCGGATTTCTGAAAGTTAATTTCATAGAAAAAATGTCCTTCCCACCACCACAACCAGGCACACAAGTGTGCTCTGATTCGACACAATGTAATTGTGTGATCTGATAACCAGATGGGTGGGGGCATCTTCCGCTCTCCTCCGCTTGACACGCAGAGACCGGTGACCTCGGTAAATCAGCATCCCTGGAATCACCAATGACATTGAAATGGGCCATAACGTTGGTACTATAACTACTTCCATCAGGGTTTCCAACAAGTACATGCTTAGTATTTCCTGATGTGTCGTACCGAAAACACATTTCATGACGATCTCACCTTCACTGTTGAGCACTGTGGGTATTATAAAAAGTTCAAATGTTTGTAACTCTACCGAACTCAACTACGTGGTCATTAGTCCGTAGCTTACTAACTATTTAAACTAAGGTAAACTAACCTAAGGACAACACAAACACCCATGCCCGAGGGGGGACTCGAACCCCCGACAGAGATCGGCCGCGCGCACCGCAGCACTGTGCCCCAGTACGCATGACTAATCCGCCGCGGCCACATTGGGTGCTACGAACCTATTTTTTTTTGTTCTTTATGTAATGTAACTAACAAGCATATGCACTGTATTTGTTTTAATAGTAAAACATCCTCTCATTATCCGGGAGAGATTCATGTACTGTAAAATGATTTTCAGAAGAACAAAAAATGACAAGAGTCACTACAATTACATGAGTGTGTGGGACGAAAATAGTTTAACCCTTTAATGCATGACTTTTTATTTGAAGCCATAAAAACTACCACGATTAATAAATAGTGAGTATATACTGAGAACAATAGTTTTTAAAAAATTCCTTAAATTATTTTGCACTAGAATGAAACTTACACTCTGCAGCGGAGTGTGCGCTGATATGAAACTTCCTGGCAGATAAAATTGTATGCCGGAACAGGGACTCGAACCTGGGGCCTTTGCCTTTCGCGGGCAAGCGCTCTTTTCTTTCTTTTTCTCTTTTCATCTGGTAGATGTATGGTTCACGGGCGTTTGTTCACTTTGTTCGTGGTTGTTCGTTGAAGGGTTGGCTCAGCTTTTTTTATTACAGAGGGCCTTCAGCCCCCTGACCGAGAGCGCTGAGCCACGGCGCCTGGCTACGTCCGTAGCACCGACTGAGCTATCCCGACACGACTCACGACGCCGCCCCACAACTGTACTTCCGCCAGTACCTCGCCTCCTACTTCCCAAACTTCACAGAAGCTCTCCTGCGAAACTTGCAAGACTAGCACTCGTGGAAGAAAGGATATGGTGGAGACATGGCTTAGCCACAGCCTAAGGGATGTTTCCAGAATGAAACTTTCACTCTGCAGCAGAGTGTGCGCTGATATGAAACTACATGGCAGATTAAAATTGTGACCTGGAACAGTAGTTGAACCTAGGACCTTTGCCTTTGGAAAGTAGGAGGTGAGGTACTCGCGGAAGTGAAGTTGTGGGGCGGCATTGTGAGTCGTATCGGGATAGCTCAGTTGGTAGAGCGCTTGCTCGCGAAAGGCAAAGGTCCCAGGTTCGAGTCCCGGTCTGGCACACAATTTCAATCTGCCAGGAAGTTTCATTATTTTGTACTACTAGCAAGAAACTGCTCATAGCTTGTCAGCTATATAGTGCTTCCATGATGTACCCAATGTAGTAAATGGCACTATTGTACCTCGGATCTTTTCATAAAGTAATGTTTGTAAATCTATCGGACCAAACTGCGTGGTCATCAGTCCGTAGCTTACAAACTACTTAAACCTAGGTAAACTAACCTAAGGTCAAACACACACACTCATGCCCCAGGGACGACTCGAACCTCCACGGCAAGCAACCGTGCGCACCGCAGCGAGACGCTTTAGACCGCTCAGCTACTCTACTGCGGCTTTTCATAAAGTAATTCTTAGTGCAACAGTAGTATGTGACTGACTACTTTTACGTGGCAAAGGCGGAATACTAAAGTAAACAAACGCACGTGTTAGGAGTAACTGAATGCAGCTAACTGTCGAAATGATTCAGTAGCAGTCTGCGACTTATAATTCCTGGAACGTGCTTCTTGCATATGTAACAGTATGTAAACAAGCAGCTACAAATGAATTTCTGGTAAAATGTTGATCAGTTTGAGAGATAATAGAAAAATAGGTATGTAGCTAATGAGCTACATTATGTATTAAAGCAGACACGGCCAAACATCGCCCCGCGGGCGCGGGCGCCCTCGCTGAACCCGCGCTGCCGCCCGCGGGCGGCCTTTGCCAAGCCCCTGCCCCACACACTGTGCGCAGCTGTGTGTGGGCACAGAGTAACATATACAGAGGAGCAGCCCACCCTAAACCACTGTCCTACACTCCCTTCGTAGTTCCGTAAGATGCTAGCAGGTGTCAGGCGGTTTGCTTGCTTAGAGTGCCTCTCGCACGTCAGAGGGTAGCGTGGAGGGGAGGTTGAGGGGAGAGCTCGTGCCGCCTGCCACGAGGCCACGGCTGTGTCCGGCTTGCTGGCGTTTGAGGGGAGGTGGTGGTGGGGACAGCCGCTACCTGCCACCTGCTCTGGCCAGTTTAAAGGGCTGCTTCTGACCGCAGCGCCATCATGGGACATCTTACGGAACTGCTTCAGCACCCCCCGCCCCGCACCCCTGAGCGTAGGACCGGGCCCTTACGGAGGTTTCCCGTCTGTATATATTTGTCTGTGGTGTGGGGCACTAGCGACACACGGCCACGGCCGGGGCCGTGAACTACAGTGTACTCCGCCCGCGAGCCGCAGGCGCGCCCGCCGGGCGGAAATGTTGGCCATGCCTGCATTAAAGGGTTAACTTCCGATGTTAACAGATGTCGACACCGTTCTCCCCAGTTTCCTTCCGGGAAATCTTATCGGTAACGTCCAGTTACGTTTAGTTGCAGACCGGTGCCACTAAACACGCATTGCAGGATGTATTAAAGTTCTGTTTGGTCTAATGTAAATCGACCTTAATACATTTCCGTTGGCCGGCCGTAGTGGTTGAGCGGTCTGCGGCGCGCCAGTCACAGTCTGCAAGGCCACTTCGGTAGCAATCAGCATGGGTTTCGAAAAAGGCGAGCGTATGAAACCTAGCTCGCGCTTTTCGTCCACGAGACTCAGAGGGCCATAGACGCGTGTTCTCAGGTAGATGCCGTGTTTATTGACTACCGCGAGGCGTTTGATACAGTTCCCTACAGATGTTTCGTGAACAAAGTAAGAGCATATGGTCTATCAGACCACTTGTGTGATTGGATTGAGGACTTCCTAGATAACAAAATACAGCATGTCATTCTCAATGGAGAGAAGTCTTCAGAAGTAAGAGTGATATCAGGTGAGCCATAGGGGAGTGTCATGGGTCCGTTGCTGTTCACGACATACATAAATGACCTTGCAGATAACATCAGAAGTTCACTGAGGCTTTTTGCGGATGATGCTTTAGTGTATAGAGAGGTTGAAACAATGGAAAATTGTATTGAAATGTAGGAGGATCTGCATCGAATTGACACATGGTGCGGGGAATGGCAATTGAATCTCAATGTAGACAAGTGTAATGTGCTGCGAATACAAAGAATGAAAGATCCTTTATCATTTAGCTACACTATAGCAGGTCAGCAACTGGAAGCAGTTATTTCCATAAATTATATGGGAGTAGGCATTAGGAGTGATTTGAAATGGAATGACCATATAAAATCAATAGTCGGTAAAGCAGATGCCAGACTTTGATTAATTGGAAGAATTCTAATGAAATGCAGTAAGAAGACAAAGGAAGTAACTTACAGTACACTTGTTCGCCCACAGCTAGAATACTGCTCACCGGTGTGGGATCCGTACCAGGTGGGGTTGATAGAGGAAGTAGAGAAGATCCAACGGAGAGCAGCGCGCTTCGTTACGGGATCATTTGGTAACCGTGAAAGCGTTACGGAGATGATCGATAAACTACAGTGGAAGACTCTGCAGGAGAGACGCTCTGTCACTCGGTACGGGCTTTTGTCGAAGTTTTGAGAACATACCTTTACCGAGGAGTCTAGCAGTATATTGCTCCCTCCTACGCATATCACGCGAAGAGATCATGAAGATAAAATCGGAGAGATTAGAGCCCACACAGAGGCATACTGACAATCTTTCTTTCCGCGAACAATACGTGACTGGAATAGGAGGGAGAACTGATGGTGGTACTCAGGGTACCCTCCGCCACACACCATCGGGTGGCTTGCGGAGTATGAATATAGATGTAGATGTAGATGTAGATACGGTCGGGGGTTCGAATTTCCCCTCGGGCATGGATGTTTGTGTCGTCTTTGGTGTAAGGTAGTTCATAAGTAGTTTGTAAGTTTAGCGACTGATGACGTCACAGTTAAGTCCCTTAAGCTTAAGAAACATTTGAAAATTTCGGTTGATCGATACTGGTATGCTAGCTGTATAGACGCCGGAAAAACTTCGCATTATCAGACGTATAATGTCATACGATACGAATCGTTAACTTGCTGGTTCTATATATGCTTTTGTACTCGTAATAGTACTCTGCACAATACACGGCGACGTAACATGGCATCAGGCGAACACGCACAGGCCACGTTTAGATTACAAGTAGCGGCGGTCACGGAACGGTTTTCTCGTGAGCGGAAGTTTGGCCCCATTTTAGTCCGACTCCCCTACATTCTCGGGTCGAACGTGGCGCGCGGTAACTCCAGGTCAATGTATCAAGCTGACTAACTAACCTTACTGTCAGATATTCCTGCGAAATTTGCACATAACTCTGCTCGTAAATTGCCTTAATATCACCTTCAGGTGGATTTATATAATAGGAGGAGGAAAATCATTAAAATCTCTTGCAATTTTTTGATTGTAAGGACAGAACGTTCAATTATCTTGGTTTTCAGTAAATTATTATCGCGGTTTGGTTACTAACTGAATGTAACTCCCAAACGGTATCGAAAAGCCTATATTCCGATTAAAATTACTTGCTAGTTGACGTTTGTCAGCTGCGCGGGATTGGCCGCGTGGTCTAAGGCATTATGCTACAGACTGGGCGTCAGCTCTCGCCGGAATTTCGAGTCCTTCCTGGTGCATGGATATGTGTGTTTTCTTAGTGTAAGTCAATGTGAGTATCAAACATTACCCAGAGACGTATTTTGTCTCGATATCTATTAAAGATATTAAACTGATTTAGAGGCATTGAATTAAAATTTATGCCACAGTAGAGATTCGAACCCGAGACCTCCTGCTTACTAGGCCTTTTTCTTTCTTTTTTTTTTTGCCTTCTTCCTCCACTTCAGCCCCGCCTTTCGCTCGCCATCTTCTGCCTTCTCGGCCTGGCTTCAATGCCGTCTTAGTCTGCTCAGTAAAAAAATTAAAATCTTAAACTTCTTTAAACACAGAAATTAAAGTGAAATCTCTTCTTCAAACAAAAAATCATATAAACATAATTGAAATGAAAGCAATGACGGTAGGAAACTCATTTCTTGTATTGCAGAGTGGCTCGGTGCTAAACTAATATCAGAAGTGTAACTCGCTGATCCCCTATGCACCTCGTGTTGGAGTCGGGCACGTCTTCTTGATAAATTGTGGAGTAAGCTCCATTGTCTTGATCAGTTCTAGCTCTACGTCGGCGAATATATAAATTAACTTGTCATACGCGGTACTCCCCAACTATGCGGGGGATCGCTCATAGCACGCCCTAAAAAGTTAGCATAGTAAAGTTTGTATTTTTGGTGGTTCTTGATCGTAGAATGACGTTCTTGCAGAAATGTCCAAAAGTCAAGTACGTTCATGGGGCCTTCTCTGAAAAGGTAGAGGACTGTCAGTCCTCGAATCCAAGTTCAAATGTTCAAATGTTTGTAGAACTTATGGGACTTAACTACGGGGTCATCAGTCCCTAAGCTTACAAACTACTTATGAACTAGCTAAGACTAAGGACGGCACAAATATCCATGCCCGAGGGGGGATTCGAACCCCCGACCGTAGTGGCCGTGCAGACCGTTACTGGAGCGCCTCAGTCCCCTCGGCCACCACAGCCGGCTCCAATCCAAGTTACTGCATTGGTCTCCGTTCGGGGATAGTATGTCTCGTGCGGGTAGAGTAATATCCGTGCTTCGATATCTTGCGGAACAACTCGAAGGAAGAAAGCTATAATTTTTTTGCGCCTAATCATTAGGCCACCGAGGCTTATTGATTACAGCGCCTGCACGGATAGTCTTTGATACGTATTTATAAGGGAACAAGAGGCAGAGTTGAAATTTATGTGGTGGAGAGGGCGAGCCGTAAGGCTATCCGTGCAGTCGCTGTAATCATTAAGCCTCGCTGGCCTAATGGTTGGCTGGGGCCGTGGCTCAGCGCGCCCGGTCAGAGGGCTGAATGCCTTTTGTAATGAAGAAAGCTGAGCTAAGAACACACCGAACAAACAAGATCAGCGACCGCAAAGAATAGAACTAGCCATAGAGAGAGAGAAAAAAATGTTTATTGCGTCTGCCTAGTAAGCAGGAGGACGCGGGTTCGAATCCGGGCCACGATATAAATTTAATTCAATGCCTCTAAATCAGTTCCATTTAAGTAGTTGGTAAGTATAGGGACTTATGACCATATAAGTCTGGTTCAATAGGTTTACGAACATTTTCGATGTTGTTACGTAGCGCTACAGTATTACCGCATCGGCAGCTGACTACCGTTTGGCTATAAGCGACACACAACACGATGGGCTACTTCCCAATAATGTTAGTATACGGTAACGGTATTTTATAACGCGGAGCAGTGTTGGCGGTGCCGCGGTGGAGTAGCCGAGCGGTCTAAAGCGTCTCGCTGCGGAGCGCGCGGTTACTCGCCGTGGAGGTTCGAGTCCTCCCTGGGGCATGGGTGTGTGTGTTTGTCCTTAGGTTAGTTTACCTAGGTTTAAGTAGTTTTTAAGCTACGGACTGATGACCACGCAGTTTGGTCCGATAGATTTACAAACATTTGAAATTTTTTTTTTTTTTTTTTATTTTTTTTTTTTTTTTTTTTTTTTTTTTTTTTTTTTTAGTGTTGGCGGTGACCTTTGAGTAAATGGCGAAAATGCGAAAATCTCGTCTATAGCTAATTTCAAGCGATCAGTGACTGAACTGCAGTAGTAGACGCGTTTTGTAGTCCCCACTTTAATCCCATTTCGTAACCTAACCACACGTGATATACAGTGTATCCGACAAAACGGCGGTGAACCATCTCCAGCAGAACTAAAATCACGATTCCTTCATTCACGGCGATTAAAGCTTACCTCTATGTGCAAAACCAGGCAGAAAATTTTCAGATACAGCCCTAAAATTAAACTGTAATTTCTCTTTATTATTGGGAAACTGGAAATATCCTCACACTGGCTAGTGGTTACATGTTTTTGTTTAGATGGGACTAAACTGCTTGGTCATTAGTCCCTGTGGCTACATGAGCTGCTATGTTACAAACCAATCAGCAGTCTTGCTTGGTATTTAATTAAAAGGTTATGAATGACACTAGCAGATTCCAATCGAAAAAAGTCGTAAGATGAAAAATAAAAGGGAATAAAATAAAGTCGATGCTATTATGAAAAAACGTAACTAGGCACTAAATTAACAAAAATAAAGAAATAATTTTGATTTTAACAGTAAAAATAATAACATCTGACAGGATTCAAACACGTGATCTTCTGTATGGCAGAGTGTTACTTTACCACTGTGCCACGTAACCACATTGTGCTACATGTACGACACTATAAATGCAGTAACAGCACTCAATTGTAGCCTTCTGAGAGCTCGGTTCCACGTAAATCATACGAAACTCATCTAATGTAAGCTGATATCTGTGATATAATACTTTTTCTTTTCCTTTATTGGGTTATAAAGCCCTATAGGACAGGCTGGCAGCGGATTCTGTGCCTCTCTGCAGCCGAGAGCATTTACGTATTTGATAAGGTGAAACAGAATATTTTTTACTTGGTGACAATAAATGGCGATTAAAATTGACATGGAGCGATAAATGGGAGAATTAACTAAAACATGGAGCATAAAAGACAGAACATATTCAAAATAAAACGTTACCATGGTGGCTAAAATGCACATAACTCAGGTTTTTAAATCAGTACAGCAACACAAACGGAGACACCATTATAAAATACATAATACAATTGACCTGCCTTTGCGGCGGTTGCGTCAATTAAAATGAGGTGACACAACACAACACTGGATGTAGAAGGGAAGGGGCAGGTGCGGGGAAGGAGGGCGGGGCGTAAGGACTCCACGAGAGGGGCTAGGCAGAGAGAAGCGCGGGGGAGGGAAGAAGGTGGGGAGAAGGGGGCACATAGTATATGGGGAAGGGGGAAGGATTAGGTCTGGTAGGAGGGATAGACAGCAGGACCGAGGGTGTCACCCAGAAGGGGGAGGTGGCGAAACTTATTCTCGGAGAGGATGTGGAGAGAGTAAAGGTGTAGAGAAGGAGGGATATGTTGCTATTGGCATGGAAGAGGCCTGGGGTTCAAAAGGAGGGGGAGACCAAACGGTTATGGGACTCTGTTTTTCAGGTGATGTAAAGGATCTGGATAAGTTCAAGGAACTTTGAAAGGTGAGGAAAAGGAATAAGATTGTAGAGGATCCATATGGGGGAGGCGAGATGTATGCGGTAAGAGGGGTGGAGGGCATGGCGATCGAGGACCTGGAGGGATTTTTAGTAAGCAGGGTGGAAACTACTTAGGACAACAATCACCAAGGAACAGTATGTGTAAAGGATGTTGGCGGGGTTGAGTCCCCATGTTCAGCCAGAGAGTAGCTTGAGAAGGCTGAGACAGGAGAGGACTCTCTGATGGACAGTTTGGAGGTGGGTTTTCCAGGACAGGGTGCGGTCGAGGGTGAGGCCAAGGTAATTGAGGGTATAAGTTTGAGGGATGGGACGATCACGGAAAGTAAGGTACACGTCGCGGTGGCGGAGGAACGTGTGGTACGACCTATGATGATTGCCTGAGATTTGGAAGGATTGACGGAGAGAAGCCACTGTTTGCATTATGTGGAGAATTCGGATAGGTGAGACTGGAGAAAGTGTTGGAAGGGAGGGAGGATGGGGGCGAGGGCTAGGAAGGTGCTGTCGTGAGGGTACTGAAGGAGGTGGAAGGGAGGCTCAGGTTGCGGCATGCCTGCCGAGTGGAGGAGAGGCGAGGGGTCACCACAGCGAAGGGGTACAACAAACGGGAGTCGGAGTTGTTGACAGTTACAATATTTATATATGCGATGTTAAATCAAGGGGTGTATGCTTAGTGTTGTGTATAAGTACGTATTATGTTACGACCGTTGTCTGTGCCTTTTTATTGTTTGGTTATCATTAAGTGATGAAATGCGGAATAAAAAGAGCAGACCTACGAATTGGGGACAAAAGCACCAAGAAAGAGAGCCTGCAAAGAAAATAGAATTGAATTGACCAGATGTGTCAGTTGGACAACGGGGAACGGTTAAGGCGTGACATTGAGCGATTTGACTGGAGGAAAACAGCTCCGTCACGTGAACTGTCAAATAACGAGTACTTCTATTCTGACTCAATAGCTCACTGTTAATTTGCGACTAACTTTAAAGTAAAAAACCTTTAGACATGACGCGACTATTGCGCGACATAACAGTCTCAGTTCACGGAGAAAGAGCGTCCACATGTTTTTACAGATCTGCTATATCGAAATGAATCCACTTACTGATTTTCTGATAATTATATTTTGTAGTGCTATAGATGTTGGAACGTAAAACATTTCATGAGCTCCACAAACTGCATGTTAAACTACTCATTGCTCCATCGGTGCACTGTACGCTATGCATTATTTGAAAAGGGTTTAAAACTGCAAGGACTGGGTAATAACTAATGAAAACTGCCAAAGTACTTATTTACAAACCTTCAATACAGGGTGTTTAATGAGGAATATTAAATATTTTAGTAAATTATAGTACAGAGGAATTGCAATAAAATGCCTTATGTGTCGATATGTCCATACGTACCTATATGTAGCTGAGTTTCGTGCGTTGGTACAGTGGTTACTGTGGAAGCATTAATCGAATGTCAGCAGTAGAGTGTTGACGTTCAAGTTGTGAAACGTGCTATAGTTTACATTGAAGTTTTCATTGTGCCTTTTTACTGTAGTAAAGATGCCGCACGTATTTACACATGCTGTGTGGCTTTTGTAATAGAAACACTGCTGCTGTCTGTATAGAATACGGCATACGATTTCCTAACCACAAACTACTAGATTTTAATTCATTGCTTCTCCTTTATCTGTAGATTCAAGAGAGTTTTCTCGTCTGATAAATACAATGCAAGACACTGGTAGAGCATCCAGCAGTCATATTCCATCTGATCGTGTAAATGAACAGACTGTGGATGAAGTAGAAGACATTATTCAGTCAGTAGCACACAGTCCTTCAACAAGCAGATGAATTCCTCCACGTATCGGTGTTCCGCATGCAAGAGTATGGCGGACATAATCCCTGCACGGGTTCTATCCATATCATTGAGAGCTCAGGTTTAATTTCATGGTGGTACTTATGCTCAACGACTGTTTATTTGATTTGTAGAAAATTTTTCAGCAATCAGTCGTAAATATTAATTTATTTACAGATCTAAATTCGACCAATGCTTAAAACAAAACAAAGTATGTACGTAAACTCCAACATGTAAGGCAAAATGTTTTAAGGGTTTTAACCGTTTTGTTTTAAGCATTGATAATGACCACACAGTGGTCGAAATCTAGATCTGTGAATAAATTAATATTTATGACTGATTGCTGAAAAATTTTCTACAAAACATTTAGAGCTCTTTCAACATATTTGAGCAGGAGATAAAGCTTAAAGTTTGTAATTTCGTTGTTAGATATTTTAAAGTAATTTCATCTTTACTTTTCACTGATGAAGCCACTTTCACTTGAGACGGCTTCAATAACAGTTGTAATTCATACCAATGAGCCGAAGAAACCCCACATGCCATTGCGAAGAAATATTTTCAAGTCCGCTTCTCTGTAAATGTGTGGTGTGACTGACAGTTGATTGGGCCTGTTGTTTTGACGCATTGTCTTAAAGGACCCTATTATCTATCTTACTTGAAAATAAACTGCAAGCATTATTGTAAGAGATTCCTTTGACTACAAGAATGTATGTGTTCTTACAGCATGACAGGGCTCCCGCACATTCTAGTCGGCATGTGATCCTGTTATCTACCTTCCTTGACAAGAAACTGCCAGCATTATTGTAAGAGATTCCTTTGGCAAATGTTCAAATGTTCCAACGTTTGTTAAGCTTATGGGACTTAACTACGGGGTCATCAGTCCCTAAACTTACAAACTACTTATGAACTACTTACGAACTAGGACGGCACAAATATCCATGCCCGAGGGGAGATTCGAACCCCGACCGTAGTGGCCGTGCTGACCGTGACTGGAGCGTCTCAGTCACCTCGGCCACCGCGGCCGGCTTTCCTTTGGCTACAAGAATGTATGTGTTGTTCTAGCATGACAGGGCCCCTGCGCATTCTAGTCGGCATGTGACACATCGTCTAAACCTAACATTCCCCGGAAGATGGATCAGCAGATATGGGCACGTTTCTCGGCCACCAAGGTCCTCGGACCTTACCCCTTTGGAGTTTTGCCTGTGGGGATGCTTGAACGGCGAAGTTTACAGAGAAAAAGTAAACCCTAGAGCAGATTTGATCGTTTCGATTATGAATAGTGCAGCCCCCATAAAAGAACGCAAAGACGACCTCAGAAGAGCTATACTCAGTGTTAAAATGTTCAAATGTTTGTGAACATAAGAGACCAAACAGCTGAGTTCTTAGGTAGCTAGACTACAAAGTACGCTGTTCAAAACAAATAAAGGATCAGGTGAGATATCATACACAATATAATATGGTATCGCTTGTTATTCAGATACTGGTTACAACTGTAATTTGTGTGTGATACAGTACAATATTTTTTGTGTCTCAACTCTCTATTTGAAGTTTACATGGCATTTACTTAGAGTGATGCACCATGAGGCTACCATAATAGTAAAAAAGTAATTATAGTTGCCCTCTAATATGGTGTGTGATCACCTCGAACGGCCAGTTACAGTTGCACACGTGTGTGAGGTTATCAATCAGCTCTTGAGGGATATTTGGCCATTCTTTCATGGGTGCAATATCCAGCTCTGCAACCGTTGTGGGAGGTGCTGGCCTGGCTGCAATGCGCCTGCGAAGTGCATCCTAGACATGCTCAGTCGGGTTTAAGTCCGGTGTTCAAGCTGGCCACTCCAATCGTCGATTCCCTTAGCTTCCTGCATATTGTCCACCAGTGCAACTCTGTGGGGACGAGCATTATCGTCCACCAGAAGGAACCCATCTCCTCTGGCACCATCGAAGGGCGCAAGGAAAGGTCGAGGGATCTCGTCTCTATACCACTGAGCAGTCAAAGCGCCATTCTTAACGACACAGAGGTCCCTGCGGTCACCAATACTGACTCCTGTCCACACCATTCGTCCACCACCACGATATGATAATATTTCCTGCACCTAAGCATTGTTGTTCCGAGTTCCACGTTCTCTCAAGATGAGCGAACGACGATTGTCCGACTGAACACAAAATCTTGACTCAATTGTGAACAGAACCTGGCGCTATTCGTTATGACTCCAATCCTGATGTCCGATTTTTTCTGCGGGCTAAACGCTGTTGTGGTTTAAGGGACACACACTATAGGCCTCCGTGCTTAAAGGTCACATTCCCGAAGACTGTTTCGGACAGTTTGTGTTGATATTGTGCTTCCTGCTGCTGCCAAGAGGGGGTGTTGCAGCTTAGTTGCATCCAGCCTCTTGTGTCGATGGGCTGCCAACCGCAGATAACCGTCATCTACTGCTGATGTTATGTTTGGACGACCTTGGCCGTGGCTTCTTTTAACGGTCCCTGTTGTCTGAAATCTCGTTCAGGTCCTGGAAATTACATTATGGGACGCTGCAACAACTGCAGCCACCTTCCCTCTGTGTCTGTCCCACTTACAATCTTCCTATGGCTCTCCACATACCTGACCACTTTTTTTACACTATCAGAACCCAACTGCTTATGTAATTTGTTTGGTACAGAAAGCACAAGTGAACACCAGCCCCCTTTGCGGCTACTTTTTGTTATTACCTCTATCTTGGTTTTTGTCTCCAATTCGTAGAACCGACGGAAAGACATCGAACCATTTCAGATCATTCTGCCGATGACAATACTTCAGAAAGTAGATATCTCAACTGATACCCTAATTGTTTTGACCAGTGTCAAAAAATGTTCAAACGTTTGTAGAGCTTATGGGACGTAACTACGGGGTCATCAGTCCCTCAACTTACAAACTACTTATCAACTAGCTAATACTAAAGACGGCATGCCTGAGGGGGGATTCGAACCCCCGACCGTAGAAGCCGTGCAGAACGTGGCTGGCGCGCCGCCGACCGCTCGGACACTGCAACAGGCTGACCAGTGTACCTTAACTTAAATTATGCTATGGATAACAGACACACCCATACCTGAGGGAGTACTCTAGCCGGCAGCAGTGGCCGAGCGGTCTTTGGCGCACCAGTCACAGTCTGCACTGCCGCTCGGTCGGGGGTTCGAATCCCCCACGCGATCGCGCGGAAATTCTCGCGCTTCTGCTGTGTTAGGAAATGATCAAATGTTTGTAAATCTTAGGGACTTAACTAAGGTGGTCATCAGTGCCTAGGCTTACAAACTACTTACACTGACTTAAAGTAACTTATGCTTAGGACAACACAAACACTCATGCCCAAAGGAGGACTCGAACACCCGACGGAGAACGGCCTCGCGCATCGCAGCAGGGCGCCTCGGTGCGCACGGCTGCTCTGCCGCGGCTTCTGTTACGAAGAGAGATCGAAAGTGCATTGATGTTGGTGGTAGAACTTTTAAAAATAAACTTTGTACGTCCTCATTTGCCATTATTCTGTTTGGGTTACCTACTAACTGTGTATATCGTTACTCAATAAAAATTGGATTCATGTTATATGGCATTGTTTATTGCTATTCGTCTATATTACCACCTCTTGAAATATTTACTATGCCTCCTGAAACACCCTGTATAATCCCCCCAGTTATTTATGACTTTTTGCGATTTGTCCGGTTCAAAATGTTAAAATGTTTGTAATGCTTATGGGACTTAACTGCGGGGTCATCAGTCCCTAAACTTATAAACTACTTATGAACTAATTTATACTAAAGACATACAAAATCCATGCCCGAGTGGGGATTCGTAGCATAGCACATCGTAGCATAGCGCCTCAATGCGCTCGACCACTCCGCCGCGACGCAAAATTTCTAATTTACAATAATACCGTATTTAGTTTTCAGTAAAGTCTGCTAAATGTTGTATTTGAATAAGTTACTGGTATTATTTTCTCAAATACTAATGAGAATGTTAACATTTTTGTCACGTATTGTAATAAATTAGCGTTAAGGTCTTTCTCATCTCTAATAATGTGCTTGCCGATATTTGTAAAATAATGGTATTAAATTACACTTCGATGGTTTTCCGTACAGAGTTACGTTGTATTTACACTTCGACTGATTTCCATACAGAGTTATTTTGTATAGTCAGACGACTGTGCAAAACAGTGATTAGATGACATGCGTCGTTTAGCATCTGCGCGTCCGTTTATGTTGATGTGACGTGTTGACTGCCCTATGACATGGATAATATATCTGGTATTGTACTGGATCCCTCGAAGTGGTTCTTTCAGTTCAGCTAAGAGATCATAATCAGAGGGATTGATGTCGAGTAAACATGTAGATTGTTCCAGAATATTCTATTGAATTATGGGCTGCTGTTCCATTAATTGTCGTCGTTTTTGCCTGAGCGCTGGAAGACGGTGGTGTTGCATTTCACGGAACAGCACCCATCATTCTGCATGACAATGCAAGATGCCACACCACTGATTCTGTCTAGGACCTCTTGCACCGATGGAAATGGGACATTCTGGAACATCCAACGTACTCACCCGACATAAGTGCCTTTGGTTCCTTCTCTTTGCCAAAGTGAAAGGACTAGTGCAAGAGATCCGGTTCACCACCAGAGATGACATGATTAACGCCAGAGGGCGGTCAATAATGGACACCAACAGAAACAGCATTTCGAAAAAGGTCATTAATAATGGGGGAGACTATATAGAAGGTCTGTAACTATAAATGCCTCTATCGGAAATGTCATTTTAGAGAAAAAATAATAGTTCTCATTAGTTTTTACCCGACCCTCGTAATAAGAGCATTTAAGAATCTTGGAAGCACTATCACTGAGCACTTGAGATGCCAACAGCAAATGAAAATCCGAATTACTATAGGGAATTGAGCATTCAATAGAAAGGAGAGATTATTGTGTATCAAACCGGATTAAGGTATGAGGAAAAAGGTTGGTAAGTGTTTTACTTGCAGTGTGGTACTCTATGGGACCGAACATGGGCATCGAGACGAGAGGGTGAAAATTACTCTAGAACCATTTGGAAAGTGGACGTTGAGGACAAATGGAGAGGATGCGGTGGATGGAAGGAGTGTTTAACGGAAGTGTATTGGAAGGATTGGTGAGAAGAGAAGACTGCTTCAGATTATGAGAGAAAGAAAGAAGAATTCCATTGGACATTCTTTAAGACTGGAGTGTTTGATAACACAAGCTTTGGAAGATCTACTTTGTGGGAGCAGATGTAGAGGAAGGCAGACTGGCTGTTCAGAAGTGCGGACGTAGTTACTGCCGTCGCCCGAAACAAAACCATTGCTTTTACCTCACGTGAATGGTGGCGGAAGCTGCATATTTATTTAAAGATGCTACCATGCACGCCGAGGAAACTGGTAGACCTGCCTAATGTCGTGTAAGGCCCCCACGAGTACGCAGAAGTGCCGCAAAACGACGAGACATCGACTCGAATAACGTGTCAAGTAGTGCTGGAGGGAGCTGACACCATGTTTCGTACAGTGCTGTCCATGAATCCGTCAGAGTGCGAGGGGGTGAATGATCTCTTCTCAACAGCACACTGAAAGGCATCCCAGATATGCTCGATAATGAAATAATTCGCAATTTGCGATCAGTTATGGTTTCACTGTAGTAGGTTTATATGGAATACCAAAGTGCGGTGAATGAAAATTTGTGCCCGGCCGGGTTCGAACCCGGGATCTCCTGCTTACTAGGCAGACGCGTTGACCACTCCGCCACAGAGGACACAGTGACCAGCCCGAATGCAGAGACCTCTTCCTTGCACGTCTCCCGCCACACCCAAATCTCCATTCGCCACGCTGTCTCTTTGCTATTACCACAGCCTGTTTGTTCTGCAATGCTCGCAGCCACAATACTATATTCCCGCATCAGGGAGAGCAGACATGACGACAATTAATTGTGTCTCGATACCTCATGGTCTGTTCTCCCTGATGTGGGAATACAGTATTGTGGCTGCGAGCACTACAGAACAAATAGGCTGTGGTAATAGGAAAGAGACAGCGTGGCGATGGAGATTTGGGTGCGGCGGGAGACGTGCAGGGAAGAGTTCTCTGCAGTGGAGCTGGTCACTGTGTCCTCGGTGGCGGAGTGGTCAACGCGTCTGCCTAGTAAGCAGGAGATCCCAGGTTCGAATCCCGGCCGGGCATAAATTTTCATTCACCGCACTTTGGTATTCCATATAAACCTAGTACAATGAAGCCATAAATGATCGCAAATTGCGATTTATTTCATTCCTTGAACGCTGTAAAGTCGTCAAAAATATATAAATGCTCAATAATGTTCATATTTGGGAAGTTTGGTGGCAAGCGAAGGTCTTTCACTTCGGAAGAGTTTTTCTGGAGCCACTCTGTAGCAATTATTGACGTGTGGGGTGTTGTCTTGTCCTGCTGTAATTGTCGAAATCCGTTGGAATGTACAATGGAGACGAATGGATGCAGGTGATTAGCTAGAATGTGTACGTACGTGTCCTCTGTCAGAGTCATATCTAGACATCAGGGGTCCCATATCACTCCATCTGCACCCCCCCCCCCCCCCACCCCATTACAGAGCCTCCACCAGCCTGAAAATTTCCCTGCTGACACGCAGAGTCCACGGATTGATGAGGTTGTCTCGATGCCCGTACACGTCCTTCCGATCGATACAATTCGAAACGAGACTCGTCAGACCAGGCAATATGTTTCCGCTCATCAACAGTCCAATGTAGGATTTGTGCGCTCCTGAAACGGTCGTGCGGAGCAAAACCCCACCTCATCGCTCACCCGGAGATGCGTTGTCCCATCTCTAGTATGCGGAATATAACGTTATGTTCAATGTCACTTAAATCGTACTTATGTAACCCTCCAAGGGAAGAAAAGTAGATGGAGGGACCAAAAGAATGGTTTACCACAAGGAAGCGTTCTCTCCCCTATTCTGTACAATATGTACACTTGACAGCAAAAAAAGTGGATCACCCCTGAATTCCTAAGTAGAGACCGCACCTGACGCTATGCAACCACCATTACACAGCTGCATCGCAGGTCGTCAAATCATTGCACAGTACAGTTATTACCTACCCACAATAGGTACTAAGTAAGTCTCCTATTTCTCCTTATGGCATTCAGGCAAGGTACAAACCAACATTTTCGTACAACAAATATTAGAATAAACGTCATTAGCGATGAGACAGTAAAACTTGTAAATTAAATTTAGTTGCAATAAGTGAAAAGTCAGATACTTTATCACACTTGTTTAGTGACATGATATGTTTTTGTTCATGATCTGAATCTGAACGCACTGTTAAGCAAAAAACAGTTGCATGCCTGATCGAGATGCAATTATAGGTCACGCACTTTTTCGTGGCCCCTTTCTGACCGGCGGAAGTCGGTTGAGCTCGTGTGTCAACGGAATGTTTATGCTCTCTACCAACCTTACCTCGTAACAGCATTGTATACCGTAGACCTCGTCAATGTTCAAATGTTCAAATTTTTGTAATTCTATCGGACCAAACTACGTGGTCATCAGTCCGTAGCTTACAAACTACTTAAACCTAGGTAAACTAACCTAAGGACAACACACACACCCATGCCCCAGGGAGAACTCGAACCTCCACGGCGAGCAACCGCGCGCTCCGCAGCGAGACGCTTTAGACCGCTCAGCTACTCCACCGCGGCCCTCGTCAATGTATTGTTGATTTGTGCTTCGTATTGATTATTGTCTTCCACTTTGTTATTTGCTAAAATAAGTCCACATACCCCGACGACTTCGTTTATAAGAAAGAAGGCTGTCCTTGAAAGTGGTGTGAAGAATGTTAATTCTGATTTTTATTCCTTTACGACAATAAAAAGAGGCAGAGAGCGTTGTTACACGCGCTTAGTAAGTCCCTTTCAAATATTAACATTTCGTAGATTTGCGTTCCACTTTTCTATTACTCAAACATTAAAGCGATACTTAATTTCGTGTTCCATCTGCAACGCCTTAACCCCTTACATGTTGTTTCTTTTAAAACCTTTAATCTATACGCTACCGGCACTGGGGGAAAGAGGCGGGGCTTGTTCTAACAGCCAATCCGCTATGAGCTGAATGCAAGCTTCAGCTCCCAACATTCTCCGCTCAGGGTCCACGTTTAAGTCCGCGTGATCTCTAGGCATAAATAGACGTAAAACACTAACGTTTTCATTAGTTTCTTAGACCAATGTCTGAACCCGGAAATAAATGATAATCTTAGCACTGCACCAGGAGTTGCATGAAGCTCCTATTGTTGCTGAGAGGTAACCGCTGAAGTGCAATTCACAGATGTCATAGATCATAAAGTTGTGGAATAGAATACAGAGTATTGATGATTTGTTAACTAAGCACAATCAGATGTCACATATCAAATATGTTCACAAATAGCGTTATACTGGTACCCGAAACGACGATACAATTAATTTTTCCCCGGCAGGGACTCGAACCCAGCACCATTTGCTATTGTATAATAAGAAGGAATACTGCTGATATATTTATTGTTTCTTCCGGGCACTCTAACCTTGCACATACCGTCACTCTTGACCTGACACCATGAGGCGTCAACTATCACATTGTCGTTCACCAGTAGTTAGGATCACACCGTTCGTAGAGACGTGGAAGGGGTTTGGTATTTTTCGAAAACTTTGTTTAATTTAGTAGCGCATGAACATGTGCAATTTTGATGTGAAACAAGGCAGAGTCCTGCGTTCTTTATTGGAGTTACTGGAGGTGTAGATGGTATTTTCGTGGCCGTTAAAAACTGTCACCCCCAGCGGGAATCGGACCCATACCTTAGCTATTACAAGTTAACCTCATCCCGGCCTCCAGCGAATTACAGATGCGTTGGCATAATGTTTTGTCGGAATGGAGTACTCATTAGACAGTACGACCAGTCAAAGAGCTCAGAGGTGTCTGGCTAGGTAAGACATTCTTGGCCGCACGGGATGGCCACGTAGCTGTTGCCACGATAACGTGAATATTAGGCATTTTTATAGTTATGAGGAACGTGGATTATGCGTTAAAAATTTGAAATTCGGAAAGTAACTTCGTTTTAACATTTATTCACCACGTTCAAGATCACAAACAGACTTCGATGAAGGAGGTTTCTGTGATTTACTAGTATGGTCAGTAACAAGGTATCCGGTAACTGGCAAGTGTGTCGAGCAATTATTCTTCACGGTGTGGTTGCCTTCAGTAGTCATACTGAGGTTACAAAACAGCAATGTGGATTCTGATACAATGTAGCATCGAAAATGCGATTACATGCGAAGCATAATATCCAACTGGGAAGGATGGGGGAGATCTTCAGTCTCTGCCATTTCAAAGCTTGGATACTGGTATTTGACTGAATAGAGTCCATTTTAATGACGACAATAGTGCTTGCACGGTAAGGTTCAGTTGTCCATTATATCCACGTGATTTTCGAGAGTTAACGACAGAGAAATAATGAAAGTGATTTAAAAAAAAATCTGCCAAGCACAAAATTGTGAAGAGAAGCACGGAGATGCAGATAAATATTTCAAGGGAGGGGTAGCAGGAGGGAGGGCGGGATCTAGAAATGAACAGGAGTGCAGAACTGAAAAATAAAAGAGAGAAATGCTTGCAAAGTACTCCTTAGTAATATATCACAGTTTGTTTTAGGGCCGAGAGAAAAGGAACGAATATTTTACAGAACGATGGATGGATTATCGGAGATATAAAAGAACACTACTTCATAGAGAGGACCCATGGACAGTAAACAAAGCAGACATTAAAAGAGACAATATTGTTTTAACGGAAACCACAATTTTTACAGCTTTTTAGGGAAATAGACCAAAAGGGCAACTGAGGTTATAATGTAAGGGAGGTGACAGAGAGAAAGAGAGAAAGGAGGAAAAATTAACAAAGAATAAATACAAGACAAATCGTTTGCATATATTGTTAAGGACGGAGGGCGTATTAATGGATGGAGGGGAGAGACGTATTTGAAATAACAAAAATTACTATAACAGCGTCAATCTAAACTGATTACTCTGTATGCATGGAGTCTAGGTATAAATGAAAAAGAAATAGGATATTGAGTGAAATGAGAAGCATTGAATTAATATTTGTGCCATGGGCAGGAATCGAACCCAGACCTCCATACTTTCTTTAATTCCATGCTTTTCTTTTCACTTAATTACTTTAACATACTGACGCGGAAAACTGTCTCTAGGTATATAAATTTATAATAAAATAGGATAATAAAGAAACTGTATATTTTAAAAAAATCAATTTAAAGGCAGCTAAAAGGAAAAAGAAACTCATATTTCATTTCTCCTATAGTCTCACTTAGGAGATTAAAAAAAAAAAAAAATTTAAAGTACTAATAATTTGTTCAGAATCCCGCATTATTTGTTTCTTTCATAATACATCTCAGCATACTATCTATAACCCCGTCCGACCAGCTTCTCTTCAGTAAGACCATTGACTATCTCGAGTTGATTGCTCGCAGTGAGACGGCCTGATTTGTATTTCGGCTGTCTGCTACTATGATGCCAGGAAGTAAACATTCTGTATTTACGTCAGAGCCCCACTCTGCGCTGTGCTGGGGGTTGTTGGGCATCACCGCGACCGCCAGCTTGCTGGCTTCCACCAAGCCTCGCCTTGGCACGAGCTGTGGTTGACTGGCCAGCCCATAACTCTCGAGCCACGGCTAATACAGGCACAGACCGCAAAACCAGGCTCAAGCGTTTCTGCCAACCTACCCAAGTGTGTAGTATTAACTACCACAGCTACAGCTATTTTGCTATAAAATGAGCAGTCACTTTATCTTTTGACATTTCATTCAAATATTTAACGAAGTTAAAGTATAGAATCATGATAAACGCAGCTACCACGTAATGTTTCACCTAGATATCAATCATACGACACAGGAAACTATCTTTTCAGCGCTCTGCATTAGATTTAGACACAAGAAAATATGTATTCAACCTAGAAAACTACGCATGTTTTAAAATTAAGCAATTATGGTGGGAACAACACACACATACACACACACACACACACACACACACACACACACACATTTACACGATTGTTCTGTTATTCGTAGTGAAGTATTTCATAATGGGTTTATAGGATCGCTTTAGTTTCTCGAGTGTTCCACGCTTATACGAAGATTGAAATAACAAGTGCCAAAAAGATATATGCGAGTTCTAATTATCATTATATTATTCTTAAAATTCAAATCAAACTAACTTATTCTAAGGACAACACACACATACCCAAGCCCGAGGGACGACTCGAACCTCATACGCGAGCAGCATCCCGATCCATGACATGGCACCTTAGACCGCACGGGTACTCTGCTCGGCCTTCTTACAATTGTAACATACTTTGTACTGAAATGAGTACAAGAGCTCTTTGCATTTGTAGGAGAAGGTTGGTGATTGAAATCTCATAGAAGAAACGTGCTACACTGAAAACGTTTTTTTTTTTTTTTAATATTTTGCTTCCCCACGTCATCCCCCTGCCGTCTCCTCCCCCTCCCCCTCCCCAACCTAAGTAGTAGTAAAAAAAATCTGATATCTTTTTCCAACTTTTTCAGTGTCCTCACTCTATACCATCAGGTAATAATCGCACATTGCTCAGCAATACTGTGGAAGAGTTGGAGCAATTGTAGGGTTTATGGCCTCCTAGGGAGACGTTTTAATATTCTAACGGTTGTCTTAATAACAGGCGCTTGTTTTATCTTCACCAAAACATGTATATTTCGTAGTTAACGTTGTTTTCAATTGTACCCACCAAAAATTTTGTTAGGTGTATAATCCTTAAATTTGTTTTGTTTATCTATTTCTCAGGACTGACGAAAATTTTCTGGTAATCATGTGGTGAACTATACGCATATTTATGTTTAGGGTCAATTGTCGAATGTGCATCGTGAAGATATAACTTCAATATCATTTTGAAATTGGCTCTGCTTTTCTGAGGTGCTTACTAGACAGCAGCATAATCTGCCACAAATATTTCTCAATTCGATATAGCAGTTTGTAGCTCTGTCAGAGATTGGGTAAAATGTTACTCTCGCTCCAATTTGTAACTGAGAGCTACTGCCTCGTAATCTTTAAAGAGCGTCGACATTTTCATGAATAAAGCGAACGGCTGCAGCGTGAATCGCCTCCTTATTGCCCTTGTGAAGGCCGATGCAGATAATTCAGAAAGTAGGGATCGAGAATAGTTGTAGTTGCTATGTGAAATTCATCACCCTTGTCTGTAATCATATATGTGATAAGTAAATGACACACCGAAGTTCAATTTTCAGACATTTTAATTGGAATACCACCAATAAGTGAATCTTGAAAGGTTCTTCTATATACACATATGTGTCGTGACTGTTCTTTTGAAAGAACAGACCCACATAAATATACATAATTATGGAAAAGACGAGAACAACTCCAGCCTTCAGCGCAAATGCACACTACGCCTGAACTCTCGAGGTAATTGGCAAAGTGCCACGAGCAATGAGTGCAAATTGGAAACGGCAACTACGTGAGCAGTGTGAGGAAGTTTGAGTCTTGTGGGTAACGAGGGGGGAGAGGAGTGGTAGCCCGAGCACCTGCGATGATCGTTGTTTTCCCGCTCGTGCAGTGGTTACCATAAATGCTCAAAGAACGGTAGGAATTGGACCCGAATTCCGGCTGGGTACAACTGTTCAACTTCCCCAATGCGTGCACTCAGTGGCCACAAGCAGCTTGTGTCGGATTGTTTCTTTTAATCTAGATTCTTCTCTGTCATTCCAGGAAGCTGTACAACTATCACCAGACATGATCCACCGTCTTGTCATTTCACTACCATAGTCGTACCAGGAAGATCACTTGCCTACAGGCAGTGGTCCAACACCTTAGGAGAACATCTTGTGCACGCATTATGCATGGCTTAATTACTTCTCCAACGACGTGAAGTCGAGCATTGATGTATTTATAGTGAGGGAGACGAATGGAATGTTGCACAGATATATAAAGAAAATAAAAGTAATCCAATGAGTTACAGATCCATTGTATTGATATCGACATGTAGCAGGACGTTTAAACAAATACTTTTTCCAGCGTTATGAAATATCTAGAAAAATTAACATCAAACCGGCAAAGGTTTATAAATCTTTACTCTTGTGAGGCTTTGGCGATACTATATTTTCATGATCTACTGAGTACTCTCAAACTAATTTCATATTTATAGAGTGCCAAAACGATTTTTGGTATCTTCAACGCCGCAGTGGAGTGGCCAAGCGCATTGAGGTGCTATGCTCCGATGCGCAAGGCCGCTCCTCGTCAGGGGTTCTAATCCCCCCTCGGGCATGGATGTTTGTGTCGTCTTTAGTATAAGGTAGTTCATAAGTAGTTTGTAAGTTTAGGGACTGATGACCCCGCAGTTAAGTCCCTTAAGATTAACAAAAAAAAAAAAAAAAAAAAAAAAAAAACAAACTTCAGCCATAATCAACTTCGAACCATATTGCTTTCCTAAGTTGTGCGACTGGACTCTTGATATCCTATCTGCAAGGTAATAGTTTCCAGTAACAGACGAAGAGTCATATAGTGAAAAGGACGTGGCGAGTGTAATTCTTCCAGCAAAGTGAAGTAGACTTCTCCTGATTCAAATATATATTCGAAATATTTAATAATCAATCAGAATATTGCTCTTAGATTTGAGGCAGTTAATGCTGCCCACTACTAAACTCAGAAAAGCAAAGTCAATTGCGAAATGAATTTGAATTTGTATCTTCACGGCGCAAATGGCGACAATTGACCTTAAACATCAATATGCATTTGGCTCTGAACATAAGTACTCAGGGTTTCGTCAGCATTCTAGATATCCATAAGCAAAACAAATTAGAAGTTTATAACGAAATTCCTAGGGGTGCAATTAAAAACAATGTTAACTGTGAATAACACATGTTCTGGCGAAGGTGAAACAAACGGTCTGTTATTGACACTACCATTAGGAGATTTACACGTCTCCGAAGGAGACTGCCAACCCTACAATTGTTCCCCCTCTTATGCAGTACTGCTGATTAGTGTGCGATTATTACCTGATGGAATAGAGGGAGGACGTCGAGAAAGTTGAAAGAATATACAGATTATAACTCACACATACGCTATTAGGCACTTGTATTTATTATTATTGTTATTATTATCATTGTTAGTAGTAGTAGTATTTCGAGCTTAGTATAAGCGTGGAACAGTCGAGAAACTGAAGCGATTATATGAAAACATTACGGAACACTTCACTGTGAATAACAGAACAACTGTGTAAATGAAGGGCCCCAGCAGAAGGTAATTTCCGTTGTTTATCACTTATTGCTTACAGACACATTGAAAACACTTTATAAGAACACAAAACATGTATACATTTGTGTTGTTGCCACCAGAACTGTTTAATTTTACAACATGCTTACATTTCTAAGATAACTACACATTTCATTACGTCTAGATCTAATGCAGAGCGCTGAAAAGAGAGAATAATTTTCTGTGTTATATGATTGCTATCTATGTGAAACATTATGTGGTACTACGTTTATCATGATTCTATTCTTTTACTTCGTTAAAGATTTGAATGAAGTGTCAAAAGATAACATGGCTGCTAATTTATAGCAAAATAACTCTAGGTGTGGTAGTTTATAATACACTTTAGGGTAGGTTTGCAGAAACATTTCATACTTCAAGGGTTGAGTCTCGCTGTATTAGCCAAGGCTTGCGAACTACGGGCAGGCCGGTCAACCACAGCTGGTGCCGAGGCGAGGCTTGGCGGAAACCAGCCAGCTGGCGGTCGCGGTGGCGGGCAACAGCCCCTAGCACGGCACAAAGTGGGGCTCTGACGTAAATACAGAATGTTTACTTCCTGGCTCCATAGTGAGAGCAGAAAGCAGAAATACAAATCAGGCCGTCTCACTGTGAGCAGTCATCTCGAGATAGAGTCGTCGAATTTACTGAAGAGAAGCTGGTCAAAAAAAAAAAAAAAAAAAAAAAAAAAAAAAAAAAAAAAAAAAAAATTCAAATGTTTGTTAAGCTTATGGGACTTAACTACGGGGTCATCAGTCCCTAAACTTACAAACTACTTATGAACTACTTACGAACTAGGACGGCACAAATATCCATGGCCGAGGGGGGATTCGAACCCCCGACCGTAGTGGCTGTGTTGACCGTGACTGGAGAGCCTCAGTCACCTTGGCCACCGCGGCCGGCTGCGAAGCTGGTCCGATAGCGTTATAGATTATATGCTGAGATGCATAACGGAAAAAAACTAATAATGAGGCATTCTGAATAAATTATTAGTCCTTCAAATGTTTTTTTAATCTCATCTCTATCTTCATATTTCGTAAGTGAGGGACTGTGGAAGATCTCTTGGCAACAGAAATAAAATATGTGTTTCTTTTTCCTTTGAGCTACTTTTAAACTGAAGTTTTATTTAAATATACAGTTCCTTTATTATCCTATTTTTATTATAAATTTATATACCTAGTGACAGTTTTCCGTGTCAATATGTCAAAGACATTGAGTGAAGGAAAAAGTATCGAATTAAAGTAAGTATGGAAGTCTGGATTCGATTCCCACCCATGGCACAATTTTTATTTCAACAGTTTTCCGTACCAATATGTCAAAGATATTGAGTGAAGGGAGAAGCATTAGATTAAAGTAAGTATGGAGTTCTGGGTTCGATTCCTCCCTGTGGTACACATTTTAATTCAGTGCTTCTCCTTTGACTCAATATCCTATTTTTAAATACATTTATACCCAGCCTCCACGTTAACAGAGTAATCCGTTTAGATGGACGCTGTCAAAGTAATTTTTGTTATTTCAGATACGTCTCTCTCCTCCCCTCCATCCATTAATACACCCTCTGTCCTTCACAAAATACGCAAACGGTCTTTCATTTATTAATAGTTAATTTCTCTTCTGTTCTCTCTCACTCGCTGTCGCCGCTCTTGCATCATAACCTCAGTTACCCTTCTGGTCGGTTCCCTCACAATATAGTGATAAAATCTATTGTTTCCGTTGACAGCATGCAATCTCTTTTAATTTATGCTTTCGTTACTGTATATCAGTCCTCTCTCTATGACACCGTGTCCTTTCATACCCCCTTACCTATAATAAATTCTTCGTTCTGTGAAACACGGAGCTCTGGTGTTTCGATTGACCTGCTCTGCTTTCATCCCAACAGACTATATTATGGTAAGAGCTATGTTACATTCTTGAGCGCCGCGCAGAGTAGCTACGCGGTTTAAGGCAACATGTCTTGAATTGGGCTTCTGCTCGCGTCGGTGGTTCGAGTCCTTCCTCGGTCTTGGGTGTCTGTGTTGTCCTTATGTTGAGATAGTTTAAGTAGTGTGCAGACTGATGACGTTAGCAGTTAAGGCCAATAAGATTTCACACACATTTTTCATACAAACTTGAGCGAAACGAGACTATAGTTAAATAAGCATACAGCAACATGTCATACAAAATCACCACAGAGCATGCTAAAACGTAGTATACTATCATACGCAATGCTACATAATTATTCTACATACTGTATATAACTTTTTTGTTATAGTCCTAATGGACAAATCACCTGAGGTCATTAGTCCCTATCTAGCCTTACATGCTATTTTAATTAATTCACGCTAAGGAATACACGCACACACACACACACACACACACACACACACACACACACGCGCGCGCGCGCGCGCGCGCGCGCGCGCGCGCGCACACACACACACAACTACACATGCCCGAGGAAGGAGTCGAACCTCTGGCTGGAGAGACCGCAACTCCGCGACGAAACGCCTCAGACCGCGAGGCCAAGAAATTACTGTTACGTAGACAGATACCGCCGAACTATTTTACTTCTCGTATCATGTGTTCTGCACTCCATTTTGACGAAAAACATTATAATACCACATCTGAAAATCGGTAGTTGATCGGGCTGATGCCATCTTGTAATGGCTAAGATATGGTTTGATTACTGCTGGGGAAACAGTTTTTAACAATCGCAAACATCCCCCTCTCCACCTCCAATAGCGGCAAGTAAGGATTTTAGGACTGTGGCGTCTTTCAAATCACATTACACATGTCCATTAGCTACTAACAAGAACAATGTTGGATTAGTTTTCGTTGTTTATTCAAAATGCCAAACCCCTCCAGGTCTCTACGAACGGAAACGAGATTGGGAGAGTTGTTACCTAGTCATCTGAGGTCAACGCTGACGATAGGTGCGGGATTAGAGTCCCAGCCGGCGGAGGTGGCCGAGGGGACTTAGGCGCTCCAGTCACGGTCTGCACGGCCACTACGGTCGGGGGTTCGAATCCCCCCTCGGGCATGGATATTTGTGCCGTCCTTAGGATAAGCTAGTTTATAAGTAGTTTGTAAGTTTAGGGACTGATGACCCCGTAGTTAAGTCCCATCGACTATACAAACATTTGAACATTTTAGAGTCCCAGGCAGCACAACGTTATTTATTGCGCTACTTCAAAATGTTTGTAAATCTATCGGACTCATCTGCTTGGTTATTAGTCCGTAGCTTACAAACTACTTAAACTATAGTAAACTAATCTAAGGACAACACAAACACCCATGCCCGTAGGGGGGACTCGAACCCCCGACGACGCTCCAGTGCGCACGGCTAATCCGCCGCGGGTTTCGCTACTTCTAGCCGAACATATGCACATCCCGCTAATGGTGAGGACAGCAACTATTTCACCTCTTAGCGCATATATGTATATAATAAATAGCTAATAGAGCCGGGGTTGGGTCCCTGCCGCGAAAGAAGTCAATTGTATCGTCATTTCAAGTTCAAATATAGCGCTATCTGTGAATTTATTTAATATCTGACGTGTGATCGTGCTTCTTTAACGATCCATATAGGTACTGCGTTCTATTCCACAATTTTATGACGTTTGACACCTGTGAGTTGCACTGTATTATATACCTTTAGTGGTTACCTCTCAGAAACAATTTAAACTTCATGCCATTCCTGGTGCAATGCTAAAGTTAACCGGGTTCGGACATTGGCCTTGTAAACCGATACCAATGAAAACGTCAATGTCTTACGTCCCTTCATGCCTAATCTAGTCTCGATCAGAAACGCAAGCTTTTTTCGGTCAACAGTGCGTTCAAATTCAGAGCACGAACAAAACCTCATTGTGTCATTGAATGAGTTTTATAAGGTACCTGATTTGTCACTTATTGTAATTAAATTGAATTTACGTTGCTCTCTTGACTCTAATAAATTGTGTTTTAATGTTTTTTGTATGACGGTATTGAATTACATGTCGATCGACTGCCATAAGGAGCAATGTTCTCTACTGCTTCTTTGGTACCCATTGTGAATAGTCGAACGACTGTACCCTACAGGGGTTTTGAATGTGGAGTACCCGCAACATAGCTACGTTAGTTGGGTTGCATTCAGCAGTGATCCACTTTTTTTGCTGTCAAGTGTACACAGATGAACAGCCACACCAGCCAGAAATAAGAAGATTCATTTAGACAGATGACACTGCCATTACTGCTCAAGGAAGAAAGTTTGAAGAAGTTGAAAGAAAACTGACTGAGGCTTTGGCTACCTTGGGGAACTACTATCAGGAAAACCACCTGCGACCTAACCCGAAAAAAAAAACTGAAGTATGCGCATTCCACCTGTGTAATAGAGAGGCATCAAGACAACTGGCAATAGAATGGAGAGGCGTTAGAATACGCCACTGCGCCAAGCCTAAATATTTGGGAGTCAGCTTGGACCGAACGCTGTCGTTTAAAAAACACTGCACCGATCTAAAAGGAAAAAATATGTGCAAGGAACAACATTATTCGTAAACTAACTGGATCCACATGGGGAGCGCAACCTGAAGTTCTGCGATCATCAGCAATGGGACTCTGTTTTGCAGCAGGAGAATATGCGGCTCCAGTGTGGAAAGCATCGCGCCACTCCAAACAAGCAGACATTGCTCTAAATGAGACTGTCAGGACTGTCACTGGATGTTTGCGGCCAACACCTGTCCACAAAATTTACCCACTTGCGGTCATAGCACCGCCAAATATCAGACGTAGAGTAGCCAGCTAAGTAGAAAGGAGGAAACAGCAAACCGACCCACGACACCTAATGTATTACCACCAAGCAGTTCCAGCCCGTCTTAAGTCTAGGAAGAGCTTTATCCAACGGACCGCACCACTAGAAGGCTGACCTGAGACTCGCCGCCTGTCTTTATGGACGGATTCTTTACAAAATACCAATCTACAACCCAAGGAGGAAATTGCACAAGGGCAGCAAGTACAGTATTGTACATGAAGAATACTGAATAGATTAATAACCGGAATCACAAAATGCAAAGTAAATATGGTTAAGTGGAGCTATTCTGAAGATGAACAAGGCGGATGCGGAAACATACAGACTAATGAACATTTACTCATGTGCACAAGGATAGAAGTTGTTTGCACAACGGAAGACCTGCTTTTATGCAATGACAAGGCCATTAAAGCTGCAGAGTTTTGGAAGAAGACAGTTTAGATGTTCTCACCCGGACACGAAAAGTAAGTACTTGTTGTAACAGTAACCGTCTTCACGCCTGTGGCAGAAATCTGTTGTCTTGCCTACCGCAGCGTCGTCCTCTGAGACTATGCATACACATGCCTATACGAGTTTCTTTTCCTTTTCAGTGTACATAATTGTAAGTCCCAATTAATAAAGATCAAAAATTAACTGTTAAAAAGGAAAAAATTGGGACTTAATATTATGGACGAGATGGCATCTTGGAATCAATGTTTAGCACATGGCACAGGTACCATCAGCCTTCACGCCACATGAAGTTTATAAGTGCCATTGACAAGGGATCTCAAATCGATTCCATATTTCTGGTTTTCCGGAAGGCTTTTGACACCGTACTCCACAAGCGACTTCTAATGAAATTGCGTGTTTATGGAATATCTCCAAAATTGTGCGATTGGATTCACGATTTCCTATCAGAAAGGACACAGTTCGTTGTAATTGACGGTAAGTCATCGAGTAAAACAGAAGTGATATCTGGCGTTCCCCAGGAAAGCGTTATAGGTCCCCTACTCTTCAAATGTTCAAAATTTTCAAATGTTTGTATAGTCTATGGGACTTAACTACGGGGTCATCAGTCCCTAAACTTACAAACTAATTATGAACTACTTACGAACTAAGACGGCACAAATATCCATTCCCGAGGGGGGATTCGAACCCCCGACCGTAGTGGCCGTGCAGACCATGACTGGAGCGCCTTAGTCCCCTCGGCCACCGCGGCCGGCCCCTACTCTTCCTTGTGTTTATAAACGATTTAGGAGCCAATCTGAATAGCTCCTTTAGACTGTTCGTGAATGATGCTGTCGTTTATCGGTTAGTGAAGTCAACAGAGGATCAAAAGCAAATGCAAAGCGATTTAGACAAAATTTCTACATGGTGCGAAAATTGGCAATTGACACTAAATAAAGAAAAGTGTGAAGTAATACACATGACCACTAAAAGAAATCCGCTGAACTTCAATTACGCGATAAATCAGTCAAACCGTGAGGTCGTAGATTCTACCAAATACCTAGGAGTTACAATTACGAACAACTTTGACTGGAGAGAACACACAGAAAATATTGTGGGGAAGGCGAGCCAAAGGTTACGTTACATCGGCAGAACGCTTCGAAGATGCACCAGCTCCACCAAAGAGACTGCCTACATCACACTTGTGCGTCCTCTACTGGAGTACTGTTGCCCCTTGTGGGACCCTCACCAGGTGGGATTGACGGAAGACATTGAGAAGGTTCAAAGAAGGGCAGCTCGTTTTGGCCGGCCGCGGTGGCCGAGGTGACTGAGGCGCTCCAGTCACGGTCAGCACGGCCACTACGGTCGGGGGTTCGAATCCCCCCTCGGGCATGGATATTTGTGCCGTCCTAGTTCGTAAGTAGTTCATAAGTAGTTTGTAAGTTTAGGGACTGATGACCCCGTAGTTAAGTCCCATAAGCTTAACGAACATTTGAACATTTGAGCTCGTTTTGTTCTATCACGTTACGGCGGGGAAAGCGTCACTGAAATGTTGCTCGAATTGTGGTGGAAATCATTAAAAGAAAGACGTTATTCATTGCGGCGTGATCTGTTTGCGAAGTTTCAATCACCGACTTTTAGTTCTGAATGTGAAAATATTTTGCTAGCACCCACCTACTTAGGGAGACATGACCATCGCAATAAAATAAGAGAAATCAGATCGAAAACGGAACGATTTAGGTGTTATTTCTTCCCGCGCGCTATTAGAGAATGGAATAGTAGAGAAAAGTTACGAAAGTGGTTAATGAACCCTCTGCCAGGCACTTAAAAGTGATTTGCAGAGTATCTATGTAGATGCAGATGTAGAAAAGAGGCGACGGCTTTATTTCGGGTGACACTAACGCTACCCGCCAACCACGTCCACACCACTGAGTAGCCAGGGTATACCCGAACTCGGCAACTTTAAGTGGCCATTAGAAGGGTGCTCTGGGAAGGACAGTTAATCCCACACTCGAACTGCGCAACTTCTGCTCGCAGGTAGCAGGATGGTCCGACCCAAGGCGTTCCTGGGCCCAACTATAATTACTCTGTGCCCTAACTGAACTCGTCAGTCCTGTGAATGACACCAGCTCGCTGACATCTGTGTAGAATCAACTGTTCAACTGTTTGTATAGTTTATGGGACTTAACTACGGGGTCATCAGTCTCTAAACTGTCACTTATGAACTAACTAAGACTAAGGACGGCACAAATATCCATGCCCGAGGGGGGATTCGAACCCCCGACCGTAGTGGCCGTGCAGACCGAGACTGGAGCGCCTCAGTCCCCTCGGTTACCGCGGCCGGCTGTGTAGAATCACATAGTGTTTAGTTTTGTACCTCAGTTTAGTCATGGAAGCGAATAATACGGCAGAAAGTCACGATTTGCAACCTGTTATTAGTGATCGTGGCATTTGATCTGTGACGGTTATAATTTCAAACATTACAGAAGAGTTGTAGTAACGGAAGAACGTGGATGGCGTTGCCGCGGTAAACGTTTGCGGTGTGTTGTTATTTACAGTAGGCAGCGAACACACATTTTTACGTTTGGAACAACCACAAGACGACAATATCACAAAATTTGCGGATTACATAACTGAAAACTACATTGACGAAGAAGATGCAGTCTTTCCTCCAAACGTTTGGGCAGCAGATTGCGCTTCCTTGTGGGCGACTAACACTTGCAAATGTTCAAATGTTTGTTAAGCTTATGGGACTTAACTACGGGGTCATCAGTCCCTAAACTTACAAACTACTTATTTACTACCTTATACTAAGGACTGCACAAATATCCATGCCCGAGGGGGGATTCGAACCCCCCGACCGTAGTGGCCGTGCAGACCGTGACTGAAGCGCCTCAGTCCCCTCGGCCACAGCGGCCGGCGACTAACACTTGCGAAAGCTTTCACTCCCAATTCAGTGCTTCATGTGAATCTCATCATCTAAACATCTTTCAGTTTGTGAAAAGTCTGAAGCATGAACAAACTGATACTTACAGAAAAAATATCACCAGCCAAACGGACTCAAAAACCAGTAAGAGGCACGTTTTCCTGCAAAAGAAATTGGAATTACTTAGCAATTGTGAAATTTGGAAATTAGACTTTGTAAAGTGCGTTTCATACCAAGCGGTCGTGAGCAGAAAATGAGCCAAACTAAAAGGATTTGTTTCCTGGAAATATTTCTTGTATGTGAATTTGTAATAAAATCTTTGTATTTGTATATAATTTGTTTGTTTTTATATCTAGTTCCTTGGCACAGTATTGATATTATTCCTTAAGGACTCTACAAATAGGGGCAGAGGTTGCGCACTTAGTAAGTTTAGATTTGGAAGCATTTTGCGTGACTGTGCAGTCGGTCTGCCAGGAGCAGGTAGAAGTTGCCGAGTTCGTGCGTGCCTGTCAGTCTAGCCGGAGCAGATAAAAGTTGGCCAGTTCGTGCGTGCCACTCAGGGGGCACCAAGGGGACAGTTGCCCAGTTCGAGTCTTCCATTTATAACCAACAGGTACAAGTTGCCCAGTTCGGACGAGCCCAGCAGCCAGTACTGCCTCGGCCGTTTCCACATGACCACCTCCTGCATATGACACTCTAAGAACTTTTCTTGCCGCAGCGGAATAGCCGTGCGCACTGAGGCGCCGTGCTGCGGTGCGCGTGGTAGTTCGCCGTCGGAGGTTCGAGTCCTCCCTCGGGCATGGGTGTGTGTTTTGTTCTTAGGGTTAGTTAGTTTAAGTAGTTTGTAAGTTTAGGGACCGATGATCTCTGCTGTTAGGCCCCATAACTTTACAAACATTTGCACATTTTCGACTTTTCTTGTTTATTATCCGTTTCATTGAAAAGACGTTTGTTGGTGATACTGGCCCACTACGTTGCAATCCCAGGTGGTTCTTTATACTGACTCTTCGTTCCTATCGGTTTTATGCGACTTCCCCCATCAATTAACTACCGCGGTACGCATGTTACATTTTATCATTTGACGCGAATTCTGATGAATGGCTAAAGGACAGTTGCCGTACGGGTATGATTTTTAGATAATATCATAGTGAGTATTCTTACCAAGGTTGTATTATACGATTTTACAGTTTAAAATACATTTTCTGTGTTAATAATTGTAAATAAAAATCTTTGTAAGACCCTTTCATTTTATCGATTTCGTAGAAATTGCCTGAAGAAACGTCTCTAACGATGCGAAGACGGAAGTGACTTTTTTGGAAAAAAGTATTCAACAAGAGTGGGATACTTTATTAAAAGAATAATAAATAAACTAACAAAACTCGCGCTGAAATATTTACGTTTTGATTTTCCCCATGTGCTCTTCGAGAGTGGAGCGGTCAAAAAATAGTCCGAAAGTGGATCTATAAACCCTCTACCAAAGAAATGAGTGTGAATTGCGGCGTAGCCACGCATATGCAGATGTAGGTCATTGTCTTACTGGTAATGTTTGCGTCGCGCCAGACTCGTTCACGATGAAGATAATCATGTGGCACTTATGGCCGTTAGATCCCCAAGTCGGGTCGTGTGTGCGTGGTGAAAGTTTTATTTTTTTGATTTATTTTTTGTTTTTTTTAGCTGACTCCACTTCGGCAAAGGTCTCATGTTTGAATCGCGGTTTCGGCACACCATTTTAATATGCCAAGAGGTTTCGTATCAGGGCACACTCCACTGCAAAGTGAAAGTTTCATTCTGGAATTACGGGCGTGTATTCATCTACGCCAGCTGGTGCAATATCAACGTGCGAGTGTGTGCCTCGGCTTCTCGCTATCCACACACACACACACTTGGCGACCGGCGGGTAGCCAAGCGGCAGGCGCCATCAGCGCCACTCACCACATCCGCCAAACACCGCTCTGCAGAGTTAATAAACTTCCCGTACAACATCCACACAGGCCGACTCGTTGTCCTAGGTATCTCTCTCTGGCCGCCGCCACAAGAGGCACGTGTATCGAGGCCAGCAGAAAGAGCGTCTGGATGGCCGAGTGTGTTAACGCTCCCGCTTCCGGAACGGGGAGTTGCGCCAGCCCCGGTTCGAATCCGCCTGGCGGATTAATTACGAGGTCTGTTGTGCCATCGTTCAGTCGTTTCCCGCATCCCACTAGGGCAGGCCTCTCCACCTCTAGTGTTTCGCGAGCACTGGTAAAAGCAGCGGTGCTCTGCTGCAGCGCCGGTGGTATGGGGCACGAGCGGCAGGCACACCGCTGTCGTGGCAGAGGAGACAGCGGAACGTGTTGTCGACGCGCGCAGCGACGCGCGAGTTGTGTTTTTTGTGAATTATTGAAATGAATAATAATGTCAATGACAATTTTTGTTTATAGACAAAAGAATAGTTTTATTGCACTTCTTATTTTGCACAAATTTTCAACATTCTTTCTTGATCATTGGTATCGCATTGAAGCCACAAATTTAATCATAATAGGCACAATAGTTTTGGCAGTTGCAATTCGAAATACAACTTGCAGCGATTCATGAAACTTGACGTTTGTTTTTGTTTAGTTAATATTCATAATTGGAAACATTTGTTCACAAAGGAACGTAGCTCAGAAAATTGCAACACTTTTTGGGGCAAGGGCATAAATTGTCGGGAATTCTTGTTTATCAAAGCCTTTTTCAAAAAAAAAAAAAAAAAAAAAAAAAAAATGTTCAAATGTTTGTATAGTCTATGGGACTTAACTACGGGGTCATCAGTTCCTAAACTTACAAACTACTTATGAACTAAGACTAAGGACGGCACAAATATCCATGCCCGAGGGGGGATTCGAACCCCCGACCGTAGTGGCCGTGCAGTCCGTGACTGAATTTAAATCACTATTGTGATGGTAATAGCGGTCTGTCACAATTGACTAGTAAGTTACTGTAGTTGTGTCAGGTCAGTTTGGAGACTTGGTGTGAATTTCCATTGCATGCACAGAAAGAAGCATCATAAAAACTTCTGAGTGCAGTTTTATTTCTTCAAACCTATCGTAAAAAAAAAATATGTAATGACTGTGTACTCCCGGATGTGGCACGTACTTAATTTCAAGGATTTTAGAGAGGGAAAATTGTCCGAATTTCCTTCTAAAAGTTGACTTTTAGAAAGCAAAACCCTCAATTTTGGAACATGCAATACGGTCACACTTAATACCGATAAAAATAAATCGTTGCAAGGTAAAAATAAATTAGTCATATAAATACCTCATGATGTCTTTCTTGAAAGCGTGGTCAGCGATGCATATGTTCAAATGTCTGTAATCCTAATTTCTGTGGTCATCGGCCCACAGGCTTACAAATAACTTAATCTAACTGAGGACAACATACATAAGCATGCCCAATGGAGGGTTCGAAAATTATACGAGGGAGGCCGCACGATCCTTGATAAATACAATTCAAAAAAGATATAATTTTGATTTCTTATAGAATAAATAAGACATACCTCTTCAGATCGTGGCAATAGTGCTTTTAATTTAATAATCAGTTTCGTTCTGTCTCGTTCTTCAATCCCCTCGCGTGTTACGGAATGTTTATTTTCGTAGTGACAGCGCTTTGATATTTACGGTAGAGTGGCATACTAAGCATTGTGGTTTGACATCAGGCTTAAAGAATCTTCGCACTGAGCGTTAAAAAATGTTACACATAAGTACGAACCTTTTGCGCTCATGCCAAACGTTCGCAAGATAGATTAACAGTGTCCTATTTAATAAGATTCAGAACGGATATTCAGCGCATCCAAGAAGACGCGAGACCGATCGTTGTCTGTGTCAGACACGGCAAGAGTGGTGGGGGAAAGCACCGGGGCGCGCAAGCACCCAGTGAGGGGCCTGCACTAGGTAAATACCGGGAACATATCTAAGTCTCGCCTCAGCTACACGATTTGCAATCATTTACAAACTGTCCACACACTTTCACATGTTTAACACGATACACAGGCAGTTGAAAACGCGTAATTCCTCCCGAACATAATAGTGAAGCAGCTGTAAGTACATCCCGCTTGCTGTTAAATACGCCAAAAAAACAGTACCCATGGCAACCCCGCATCAGTGCGGGACTAGGGCAAGAGAAAGAAGAAGAACGCGCATCCACGAGCGCGATGCTACAGGTGCGAGTACTGTTAACCTCCTTCATATAACGTGGCCTCTAGGAGACCGCAATATATCCCTGCGCTGCGACACTACTTATGAGGTAGTCTAAAATTTTACCAAACATTTTTTTCGCTTACCTTTTACCTATTGTGCTTTGTCTCCTGCGTAATAGTCTCTTCTACATTTGACCCCTCCCATCGCCGTTTCCACTTGCGGAAGCACTCTTCGTACGCCGCTTGCTGGATCTACATCTACATCTACATGGGATACTCTGAAAATCACATTTAAGTGCCTGGCAGAGGGTTCATCGAACCACCATTATACTATTTATCTCCCATTCCATTCTCGAATAGCGCGCGGGAAGAAAGATAACCTGAATCTCTCCGTTCGAGCTCTGATTTCTCGTATTTTATTCTGATGGTCATTTGTACCTATGTAAGTGGGAGTCAACAGTATATTTTCGCATTCGGAGGAGAATCTTGGTGATTGGAGTTTCATAAGTAGCCCACGACGCAGCGATAAGCGCCGTTGTTGTAATGATTCCCATCCCAGATCCTATATCATTTCCGTAACGCTGTCTCCCCTGTATCGTGACAATACGAAACGAGCTGCCCTTCTCTGGACTCTTTCGATGTCATCTGTCAAACCCACCTGGTAAGGATCCCACACTGGGCAACAATACTCCAAAAATGGACGGACAAGCGTAGTGCATGCAGTTTATTTTGTAGTTCTGTTGCATCTTTTATGGATTCTGCCAATAAAACGCAGTCTCTGGTTCACGGGAAGCGCCGTCAGCGAATTGTCTTTTATTTCGTCTACCGTTGCAAATCTTCATCCTTTCAGTGAAGTTTCAATTTAGGACGTAAAGAAACTTCCGAAGGGCCCAGGTTGTTCTCATTTGCGTGATGCAAAAGCTCCTCGCAGATTGCTAGACGTTGTTGATTATGGTCTTGACTCAACAGCGGTGGTACGAACTGAGTGACAACACAATGTATTGCAAAATGCTGTGACTACATAAATCATTTGTAACATCGAGTACGAGTTAAGCATTCATCATCATAGGCTTCCTGCATCATTTCGAGTGTCTCTGTAAAGGTTTCCTTGAAAGTCACGCAAAATTTAATGGAGACGCGTTGCTCCCCTAACTCTGCCATTTAGAAATTTTCAAAACTTTCCGACAATACTCAATACTACACTAAACAGTAACGAACAGACACGCAATAATAAAACTTCTGGCACTTACACAGTCGACACCAGGCGTATGCAGGGATGCCAACCGCATTTCACTCGAACACTCCATTGGTACGATATTTTTTTGCACAGTCCTCGTATGCTTCTGGATTACCAAGGAACGACAACTTCACTGTAATTTTTGGAGCGCGGAGAGGAAATCCAGGTTCTACACGCCACTCAAAATGTTCAAATGTTTGTAAAGCTTATGGGACTTAACTACGGGGTCATCAGTCCCTAAGCTTACAAACTACTTATGAACTAGCTAATACTAAGGACGGCACAAATATCCATGCCCGAGGGGGAATTCGAACCCCCGACCGTAGTGGCCGTGCAGACCGTGACTGGAGCGCCTCAGTCCCCTCGGCCACCGCGGACGGCTACACGCTACTAATTCGAAGTGAAGAAGATATTAGACCCACTTTATCCTACCGATGCAGTTAATGCGGTCCCATTTGTGGTACTGTGCTGGTAACAACGCATAAAATAATCGGTACGACAGGTCACACTGGATCTTATCTATAACTGCGCCTGCCGCGGTTCCTCAATCCGAGTCCTGATCAAAGCCTGACAAACCTTGGAGCCAGTCGCAGCACGACAACCCGGGATGTCACCCATGTAGTAAGTTGGAACCTACAATGACCTCGTCATCGCCACACATACTGTAGTTCCAAGAGCAGGCATCCCAAACATAGTGTCATTATCAACTAGTGTATCTGTATTCAGAGAGAGTCAGGTCGTCGCAATTACACTTACTGTTACTTTTCCTTTAACTGGTGATTCATCAAGACAAAGAATTGACATTTACTTGTAACAATTAGGAGTCTTCTATCAAGATCTAATATATAAAGCAGAGTGTCCGTATGTTTGTACGTGTTGCACAAAACTACAGTTTTGTTCCAATCTTTATGAAATTTTGGACACGTAAGCTTCAATCCATGAGGACGGTCGCCGTAAGTGACAATGCTGCTAATTTTCTCCTAAACCATTGGACCGATTTCAAATCAAATGTTTGTAAAACTTATCGGACCAAACTGCGTGGTCATCAGTCCGTAGCTTACAAACTACTTAAACCTAGGTAAACTAACCTAAGGATAAACACACACACCCATGCCCCAGGGAGGACTCGAACCTCCACGGCGAGCAACCGCGCGCTCCGCAGCGAGACGCTTTAGACCGCTCGGCTACTCCACCGCGGCGGACCGATTTCAACCAAATGTGGTACACACATTCCTTACCGTGAGGTAGCAATTGCTGCATGGTTAAGAATCACATACGGCACATGGTTCAAAAGATATTACGTCATAACCAATAGAAATCGCAAAAAATGCCATATAATGCGGCGAGACTTTCGAAATACACTGTATGAGAATGACAGTACTTAGCGACTTGCAACAAACTTTAAACATAATTTCAAACCTTTATTAAACATTTTCTCGCTGGCAAGCATAGTAAAATGATGAAAGGAAAAAAGTTTCTCGCTTACTACTTTTTCGCTATTTATGGAGTAAAACTACGGCTCTCGGTATGACGTTCCAATTTATAATTTGTACGCTACAAATTATAGACGCAGGGAATTTTACAAACAGTATACTGGTATAAAGTTTAGTGTACCTTCGAAACTGTATCTCAGTACGAGACGTAGTTCATAAGATATGAGCACATAAACAGCAACGTTCATGAAAAGCCGCCCCATCACGCACCAAGTTTTAATCTATTACTTCTTTACTACTAATTGTATTCCCAAGAGATTTTACAAACATACATCCCTTATACAAATGAATATATACCTGAAAAATGGCAAGAATAAATAGATAAATGCCCGGACAACGCCGGGTTTTCAGCTAGTGGAATATATATACAGGGTGTATCACAAAGGATGGTGCAAACTTCCGCGGTTGAAAGTACACGATAATACACTACTGGCTATTAAAATTGCTACACCAAGAAGAAATGCTGATGATAAACGGGTATTCATTGGACTAGAACTGACGTGTTGTAACGGTTTCTCACTGGGCGATTATGAAATGTCAGTACAGTTTTTTGCGGGATGCCAGCTACGGGAAAGTGCCGCCGTATCTCGGAATTAATTTGCCGAGTGGGGTTACACGCGGACACACACACACACACACTCTGAATACATGTCAATATCAGGAACAGTTTTCAACTCTCTGCGGTGTGCGCCCTCTCCTCCTACCTCGTTCAAACACCTGACAGGCTTGCTTACCTGATTATACAGGCTCGATTAAGTCCCATTGGATGTTTCCTCCGCCGGCCGTGGACTCTGACGGAATGTAAATCTCGTCGTGTGTTGCTGGAAATTAATATCACAAGAGGAAATGTTTCTGCCTACTTGAAATGAAAGCGGCCTTTCTGAACAATTTTGTTTATTAACTTTAGTGTGGCTAACTACGTTGGAACCAGATTTACAAACTTCTGAAATATCCCGGTAATTAAATCTGTTGAGCACCTTCTCAATATTGAATCTGTTAATTATTAAATTTATCAACTGTGTCGCAATGACAATATTAACTTCTTTTCCTTTGCAGACTATCCTCGGAGCCGTAGCTCGTCTAATTCACACAATATCAGCACCAAAACTTCAGACGCACTGCTCGTCACTGTAGAGCAGATAATTCTCATTAATATCACTTTATCTGGCGGTTAATCACGCCTAATTATACACTTTATGACCCTAGCCTTTCACATACGTGTTGACCGTCCTGTTGCCTGTCGCAGACTGGGTACAGTAGAGTTGTGGCGATTCGTCAATGAGTCGTTCATTTGAACGAATACAAATAAAGAATCGTAAGAATCGAAACGTGATCCGGACGAATCGTCGTTCAAAAGAATCGCCTGTCCCGTGACGATTCCAAGAACCAACGATTCATGATTCGAAAGCAAGTGGCGAATCGTGCCGAATAATTACGAAAGCCAGAAAGTGTGCGAACAAGGGAAGCACAGAATGAAGATGGTGAGCTGTTAATTATTAGCCTATTCACGAATTACAGAGGACAGAAACAAAACGTAGTGAAATACACAGCTGCCAATACATACGAATATACGTCGTTTATACAGTTTACATATTATATATTTAAATGAGCAATCCTTACACTTTTGTGTGTTTAGAGAGGTTTAAGCTTTTCGAGTTTTTGTAAAAATTCAGTTTCACAGAAATATTATTTTTATATAAAAACGCGATTTTAAATGTTTTTAAAGCCACCTCAAAAATTTTTTTTACCTTGGTTTTTACGTTATCAGCTTTCCTGAAAGAAACCGATTTTCCAAAAAAAAAAAAAAAAAAAAACCTTTTAATAAACGTGAATTTCTTGCATCTCGAAAGAAATTTAATATTTAGAGACGGATTTTTATTTTTAATGTTTATTTCGCGTTTCCTTAAACTAATTGATTTTACATAAGTATTTTATAATGATTAGATATCTGTTAATTACCATAGATTTAATTAAATGTATATTTAAATGGCTGAAGTATTCAAACAGAACGAAAAAATAATTTATAAGGTTACAGCAAGATTCGAAATAAGTGACCTACGTTTACTAAACCTACAACGCTACTAAATGAGCTATGATGATAGCAGAAATAGTTGGTAGTGTAATATGTATTTATAACCGTTCGCAAAACTTCAGACTATTTACTCGAGAATTTTTGAGAGCTGAATCGAATGGCTTTGCCACATTATTATTTTAAGCCTGAACTTTACGCACCATAAATATTAAAAAATCCGATAGTCATATTGTCACCTTTGCGGCATTTTGTAAGAATCGTGCCGTCGCAGACGAGAAAGAATCGTGAACGAATCGTAGGAACAGGTGCAAAAGGTTAAGATTCCATCATCCATGACACATACATGTATTGCCATCTATGAGCAAGATGTAGAAGTAAGAATCGCGCCAATGCAGACTAAATAATCGCGAAAGAATCGTGAACGAATTGTAGGAATCGATTCACAATGTGGGATTGAATCGCAAGAATCGATTCCTAAAGAAGAATCGTGTTGCCCAACTCTAGGGTACAGAGCCCACGCTCTGACTTGGCGCCTAGATGTTAGAAGCTTGCACCCGATTGGCTGATTTGTATCAGCCAATAACAAATCAATTTCTATAATTTTTAGTTTATAGTAAAGCTGCACTTTTAAATGAATCTGAAATTGTAATTAATCTAATAAGACATGATCGTAATCCTTTGGTAGGTTGGAGTCATGTCTCAGAAAATATTATCGGCAAAATAATGAAATGAAAAGCACGCGGTTCCCGCCTCGACAGCGGGCGGGAAGAACCGCCCTGACTGCCGCAGCGAACGAATGCTTCCCACGGTACTGCACCATATGTCACGGCCGGTAGCAACCAGCTCGGCTCGCTTCCGTGTGCGGCCAGCTATCCGAAACAAAACTGTCTGGACTGCAGAAGGCAGGCCAGACGAAAATAAACGAAAATGTAATAGAATAAATCCCGAAATAAAAATAGGGAACAATGTGGGGTAACACCACAGTGTGATTACATTTTCACGCAGTTTGGGTGCATATATCCTGAGAAGTCAGTACCCAGAACAACCACCTCTGGCCGTAATAACGGCCTTGATACGCATGGGCATTGAGTCAAACAGAGCTTGGAAGGCGTGTTCAGGTACAGATGCCCATGCAGCTTCAACACGATACCACACTTCATCGCCGTCGGAGGTTCGAGTCCTCCCTGGGACATAGGTGTGTGTTGTCCTTAGGTAAGTTTACCTTAATTTAAGTAGTTTATAAGCTACGGACTGATGACCACGCAATTTGGTCCGATAGATTTACGAACATTTGAGCTGGTTGGCTACCTCATCTTTCGTGAAATAATATTTTCGCAGCAGTTAGCTAGGATCGTAGAGCAGCGTCTTGGAGCACAGGGAAGCTGAAAACAGTTATGGGCCACATAGCCGAGTATTGACTAGAGTCTCGTATAGAACGGGTTGGCGCAGGTAGCAGGGAGGGGATGTCTGTCGACTCATCGGCTGTGCTGCAGTAGGCGCCTCAGCCCAGCGTGCACTGGCTGGCGTGCAGCCAGCTCGCTAGCGGGGGAGAAATATATTTACGAGGCCGCGAGGCGATTTTATTTTCAACGCGGTTCCCTGTGGAATCTATTGGTGCCATCAAAAGAATTTGTTTAAGGCGTTGATGTATATGAGATCATGTGGACTGCAATAAGTCTGACAGTGTCTGTTGAATAAGTTTACACGGAGTTCTTTTTGAAGGGAGAATGCTTAATAAAAACGACAAGAGAGAATGATAGCAATGTTTATCAATAGGGCAGAACTATCGTTTACAGAACTTGCTGAGAGTTGAATGTAGTGGTTAAAAATTGTTTAAATAAATGGATGATTAAATTGTTTCGATGTATTGGCCCTGCAGCAAATAGGAATATGCTGTTATGGACGATTCTTTTTTGAGTGCAGGACCTTGGCGCACACTGTAGTAGGTGAACATTGGTGGATCGGTTGGGGTTTTGGTGGCGGTGGGGGTAACAACAGGTTCTGGGGCCAGTTCCAGGTTTCTCTAAGGGCATGTTGGGGCTTGTCCCAGTATCTCTATGAGCTGGGTTGAGGCAGGGGGAAACACGTTACAGCGAACTAAAGTGGAGTGACTTCAACTTTCCAGTCATAAGATTATTACCAGAAGTTACACAGGTCGAGAGCATATGTGTGAAATCGTAAATAACATTATAAGTAGCAATGCAATTGGGTTATGTACCTATATGAGTTTCTTTATGTCCCATTTATTTGTACATACAATTTTGTAAACAATATATGTAACTAAGGTTGTCGTATTATGTTACCCAAACTGGCTGGCTGTATTGACTTGTAGTATATAGACTTGCCCAGAATTATGACACAAACGAATACCGAAAATGGAAGATTTGTGGAAAGAGTTAATGCAAACATAGTTCAAAATGTTGAAATGTTTGTTAAGCTTATGGGACTTAACTACGGGGTCATCAGTCCCTAAACTTACAAACTACTTATCTACTACCTCATACTAAGGACGTCACAAATATCCATGCCCGAGGGGGGATTAAAACCCCTGACCGTAGTGGCCGTGCAGGCCGTGACTGGAGCGCCTCAGTTCCCTCGGCCACCGCGGCCGGCGCAAACATAGTTCCCTCAAAATGTGATGTCGGTGATAGCGGTTTAAACAATTGTCTTTGAATGTTGTCAGCATGTCAATATCAGCACGGTGCTGCTGCTGACGACATACTTACTTGGCTGTGTCTTGGCACAGAGTGACGGAGTTCCCCGTCAAACTTACAGTGGACGAGGAAGGAAAGGGGGAGTGGTTGGTGGTGATATCTAGTGATGAAAATTATACTTTTTCCCGCAAGAAACTGAGGTGATGGACAAAAGCATTCGAAGAAATTTCGAAATTGAATGTTACCAGTAGACGCCATCTTGATTATGTCAGGGGATGGGGAGGAGGCGTGGTCCTTACCACCAGGCAGCCATTCTGAACCGGAAACGACGCCATATCTTGGTGACGTCATTGTGGCTGCCATCTTTGTAATGGTACCAAAGTGGAGCACTCAACACCATCTTGATGACTTCATACGCAGTGTTGCAGAACTATCATCGCCTTATTACTGACGTCAGAAAGAGAGGACATACTTTGGCCGTAGGGGCACGTCGGAACCAGTGGCGTAGCTATCATAGGGCTAGGCGGGGCAGTGCCCCGGGGCCCCCGAGATCAAGGGGCCCTTCGGCCTCCGTGAGCTTAGTTCGGAAAAAGTTACAGTACAGCGTCATTTTTTTATTTTTATTTATTTATTTACTTATCTTCCCACCCTACCGTCCATCAATTCCCCCTCCCGTCAAACAGCTTCCTGGGCCACAGGGTGACTGGAACATTGCTTCTAGTGGGGCCTGCTGACAGTTGCTGAGTACAACAATCGGCAGAAGTAGCTGCAGCATCAAAGCTGCTCACAGCAACAGCTGCTGCGGCTTCCAGGTGTTGCGGCGTGCCGCTCGGCACAATGTTAAGGATCGCGCGACTCCAAATACTGTATAAATACATTTACTTCTTATTGGCAAGTAGAAGTCTACAGTTCGATTATACGAATAATAGGTTTCGTTCTACTGTATACAATATTTTAGCTGAATGAAGGATTTTCGACTTTTAACTCTTTGAACACTGCCAACAAACTTCAAACGCACGAAGTGAATTCCACAAATTATTCCCATCTCAGAATATAAACATAAAAAGGTATTGTTTGTCCGCTAAGACGTGCACCCTGCCACCTGCTGAATTTCTAGGAGTGTCTGACAATACTGTTCATGGTTTGATTCGCGGCAGGGGGCCATATTTTCGTAGCTGACTAAAACTTCATTGTTGATTTCCACTAGCTTCTGCCTGCGACTTCATTCATCTAGTATGGAGCAACTTCGAAAACTATTCCATGGTAGTTTTATCTGTATGTCCTACCCAGGTCCAACTCTATCCCTCTCAAAAATTTCATCCAAATCCACCCAGTAGTTTCTGCTTGAAAACATAATTAACTTTCACAGTTATAATTATATTAGAGAGTACGATTAAATATTATCTGCTGCGTGACACACAGTAATTTACTTAATATTTATGTTTGCCTTATTATGTCTTCCAGTAAGAGGTAAGGACCTGATGAAGTAGTATTGCATCTGTATAGCTCATAGGCGCCGATCAGGGGTATGCTCGGTCGCTCAAGCATAGCCCAAAATTTGATTGGGTATTCTCGGCATACACCACTGAAAATTTTGGTATTACATTTTTCTTTACGTTATATTTCTTGATTGTAATAAAATTCGACTCTCTCATTCCATTGGTGGGCGGCTGGCTTTTGTAATACACCGCTGTAAAAATATTATCTAAAACAAACAGGTAATTGAATTCGTAGGCATTAAAATTCATGTTGACATATGTGTGAAGTGATCATTTTCTAAATAGTCCGAATGTTAATGGAATGCTGCTTGAAAGTTCAATTTCGTAAACTGAAGGCGTTAACCTTTAATTGTTGTATTAAATAATTAGAAATGAGGTGGGTATGGTACTATACGATGAAAATGTGTATACTACTAATGTAACGTTTATGTATTCTCTTAGAAGTCAATTTTCTTCAAGGAATCGTGTTAGTGTTAAGTCGTGACATTTTTAATCCTGTTTACTGAATTGGTGTGTGATGTAGCAATAGGTTATAAACCTATTGGTATCGACAGACATGGTATGACAGCAGAAGTGGTTATGGACTATTTTCGTAATACTGCATAGAAAACAAATCTGCAAAAGAAAGAAGGCAGGAAGACCATCCGATGTTAGGTTTTGCGATAATGAAAACAGTATTCACAATACAGGCACATCATTATCTGATATGCATGTCTAAGAAGACGAAAACTCTGAAAATGATCTCTGTAGTTACTACAACGGGAAAGCAGGTTCAAATGGTCGCAAAAGCCACCCAGTAGTTCTGAAACGTGAAATTGAAATTAATGGCTGTTAATTTCTTTACTGTATGTTAAAAAAATTACTTTTCTCCTTTCAGATATTAAAATAGTCCTAAATTAACACCAGATGAAGCAAAAAAGAAGAAATACTACGAAAATAAAACAAAATTACTACTTTACCTTCATACGTGGAATTGGAAAAATATAATACAGATTTTTTTTTTAGAAATACCTGTCGGGGGGGGGGGGGGGGGGCAGCTGCAGGCCGGCGACCACCTCCCCCTATTGGAAACACCACTGAGCATACCCCAAGATTTTCAAAAGTAGGCACCTGTGGTATAGTTTTAGTTCAGAGAGGGCCCAAAGTCATTTTTGCCCCGGGGCCCTTGGTGTAGTAGCTACGCCACTGGTCGGAACCGCCGTTGTATTGCACAGCAACTGGCATTTGATACCACAGCATCTACTGAAAGATTTGTAATGAAACAATATGGCTTCGTTAGAGTGGCCTTTATTTTCAGAGAACTGCTGTATCCGTATCTCTGACGCGTCTTCACAGAATGGAATGTCTCAAGTAGAGTCGTTAACATGACACCTAGACGGTATAACAGTGGGCCAGTGTTCTTTGCACAGATGTACCCCGATTGGGTTTAGAGAGTGATTCTTGACGTATTCAAACACGGGCGTCGCCAAGGGGAGGCAGTTGCTCTCCCCCCCCCCCCCTCCTAGAGATTTTTTTGACGCGTTTTGGAGGTTTTAAACTATCATTTCATCGACCATAAGAAGTTAAAAATTTGTCTAATATAAAACATGATAATTTTAACAATAATGTTAATACACAAAAACAGGAAGTCTCCATGTCCATGTGGTGTGACTTCGGCATGTTGTGCCCCGCGTGCGTATATGGTCAAATGCAGCACGGCATGGCGAGAGCGTTCGCAGTGACGTCACTGCTCATAGCCTGCCGTGTATTCTACTGTCGCTGTTAGCAGTGGCCAGTGGGCCGTGAGACCGCACCGAGGACGGCAACACACAAGATGGACATCAGAAACGTTTTGGTAAGTGAGTGCTTTCAGTTTTTTTATGTTCATATCTTTGTGATTACTTATTAGGGTTGATATAAATGCAAGGTTTTGCGTTCACCAAGATGCTCTCGAGCAGCAGGACACCGTTAAACAATCCTGAAGGAGCAGGTATAGAAATTACGTATGAAGCCTGCTGACTTCATGTACTGGTAGATCTAATTCATTTTTGTGCTCTAAACAATACTGCTGTGCGAATTAGCAGTTTCACTCACTGATTAAAGACCGCTTACAAAAGAGCGATGTAAATCGCTTAGTATTGTTGTTAAAGCCAGTACCTGAATCGAAGCATACAGAACAGACGGAAACAGAGGGTTCTTAGTAGGGCTACAGTATTGTTTTTAAATGATTGTGTGTAATATAATTTTTTGTGACGAACAGGGAGCTATAAATATTAGCCTTACTATTATTGTCGATGGAAGGTTTTATTCGAGCTTCTAGCTTTTCCTCGTGACCTTCTGTGCATGTAAGGCCGGTATTACACGGTCAAGTATTTACATCAAAAGTGTGATGTAGATTTACATAAAAGAAATATGATAGTATAATAGGATCTTTGACATACCTCGAATTTCGTCTCAGAAATATTATGAAATCTAGGGCCTCGCTCAACGAGCTTGCTCGTTGGCCTCGCCATAGATTTGATGTAAAAGTCGCTTGTCTTCTGTTCACTGCAGTGCAAAATTTAACCGCTTGGAGTGTCAGCATCGCTGCAGCTATACTTGACGTTTGTACTTTGTGAAAAGCAAGGGGGTTGACACTAATATTTGTGTTCACGCTTCTACCTATAGACCTCCATGTTTTAAGTGAGACTACTAATCATTTACAATGAAAAAAAAAAGTAAATGAAAATGTAACATGTCGTCTATGGCGCCAATGGTCCTCGGGAAATCGGAAAAGTACATTGAGAACCAGTCACTACATGGGTGTAACAGTTTGCTTTACGTTATCTATGATGACTGCTTTTATTCTGTAATAACGTTTGTCATTGTCAATTAAATGAGACTTTTCGGCCAAATCTACGTAATTAAATCCGGCCGCGGTGGCCGCGTGGACTGAGGCGCTTCAGTCACGGTCTGCACGGCCACTACGGTCGGGGGTTCGAATCCCCCCTCGGGCATGGATATTTGTGCCGTCCTAGTTCGTAAGTAGTTCATAAGTAGTTTGTAAGTTTAGGGACTGATGACCCCGTAGTTAAGTCCCATAGACTATACAAACATTTTTTTTTACGTAATTAAAACAATCTTATACACATGTAGTGACTGGTTCTCGGTGTACTTTTGTTTTTACTTCTCCAGCTTGTTCTTTTGTGACGACAGTAAAATGTATAATTTTTCTGCGGTTATGTCACGAATGGAAGATTTTACTCGTAAAACCACTGACATTCGTAACGCCGATTTGTTTACAAGGTGTAAAGCGAAAAGTTATTTTTATTGGCTGCCTTCACGTGCATGATCAAAGTCGACGGATTTCCAACATTAGCAAACTGCGTCGCTACCGCCGTTAGTGAAATTATACCAAAGAGTAAAAAAATTCCTCACCTCAGCTGTTTCATCTTGCAGTGAGTCGTAAATTGCTTGACATATTTCTCGGATAATTTAGGTTAATGTGCACTGTGGTATTCTAGTATTATACTGGAGACTAGAATAATTCTCTCCAGTGGCAAGAAATCTAAGTGTCACTGTTAGCCGTTCTTCAACTGATATAGGATTTCTCATGTGGGTACATCGTTTTTTGAGATAGGGAGTCACTTTATTGAGCAAATATTGAAATGTTTTATCATGAATTCGCAAGTAATTTGCGTATGCTTTAGCATCCTCCAATTTCAGTTCACGCAATTGTTGCCTGGATACTTCTATCACGACGAGGAACCCACTGTCTCACCGAAGCACGTCCTCCCCCCTCCCCTTTCCTTCAAATATGCAGAAAGTGCAATTGTCATAGTAGCGACTGCAGCACATAACAAATGTTTGCTGTCCGCCACCTTGAAATATGATGATGAATCTTTGACCGTGTAATATACCTTTCAAGTGAACGCCAAAGATTTACGTGAAAGAAAAATTACAAACATTTGATAATATTTTTACGTTAAAGATTTGACGTAAATACTTGACCTTGTAATACTGGCCTAAAGCGCCCTGCGGTGTGCAACCGCAAGAAAGAGACTTAAAGTCGTGTTGTAAGAAATTTTATTTTATTTCTTAAACTTATTATTACTGTGACTGTTTTATCACACACACATATAGTTGAAACCGTTTATAGTGACATCGCTTTTAACGACGTATTGGCGATAACGATGAAATGTAATGGTCCCAACTAAATCCTATGAAATCACTATAGTTAAAAAATTGCATAGTACGACATCCCTTATTGCGGCTTATCATATAAAACGATGTATTTTTATCAAATTTTCGGTCGAATATATCGGCTGTAACGTCCAACGTTCATTTTTTCTGTTAGTTGGGGATTACAATTGTAATTTCATCAAGTTGCACGTCACCAGTCGGCTGTTCTCACTATGTGTTAAAAACCGGTCAAGTTTTTAATTTTTATTTATTAATATAAATTTACTGAAAACATCTGTGGAAAAAAGTAACCCTGTACTTGGTTATTAAAACAATAAGAGTCAATCTACTTTTTCGTATATGTAGTACTCGGTGTCACTGCTTTTATTAAGGTTATGTATAAAATTTGGTCCTGTCTACCAAGATTTTCTTGAGTTGACAAGCATATAGAAAACCGAACTGTCCTGTCGAAAACCGGACATCTGAGGTTCGTTCCAGCAGCTGCCAGACGGCTACTTCCAAGCGCTAAGAAACAGGTGTTACTGCGCATGCGCAGCTACTATGACGTAAAAACCTTTGTTTGATACTTGCACTGCTGGAACGCTTTTTGCACTCTTTCTGGCTGCAGGCGAAGGAATAATTAAAATACTTTCCTTCCTAATAACGAAGAAGTGTAAATGAGAAATATCTGATCTCAAGTGGGATTGCAATGACTTCGAAATAATCGAAAAACACGCTACAAACACACACGTATCACGTGATGGCTACCCCCCACTCTAACTCAGACCTTTCTGCGCATGCGCAAATTGTCAGCTTGACCGCGCCAGAAACATTTTTCCGGGTAGCGTCTGGCTGCTTGCGCCAACTGCTGGAAAACCAAACAGCCACACTCCAAGTAGCCAGAATCGGCAGAAGGCGTTGCTGGAACACAATTTCAGCGTTGCGCATGCGCGTCAAACAGTCTGGCAGCTGCTGGAACGAACCTCTGGCAACCATAGTTGTCACACAGGTGCAGTGACGAGTACCATATGTCGCGTATGTGAGTCAAATGTGCCGCAGGAAGGCGAGTAACCGTTGCTGTGCAGAGTGATACGCTAGGGAAACACAGTCGTTCCGCCGAAAGTAAATATTAAATGATAGAATCCAGTATTTAATACATTCAAGTGTTACAAGAATGCTGGTTATAAACACTTTCTGAATAATGGTAATATAAAGTAAGACGTACGAGTTATTACGAAGTTGTACGAAGTGAGTACGAAAATTCAGCCAGATGGAGATGGACATAATATGAGTCTGGTCATGTAGTGACCATGTTCTCAGTATTGCTCTTTTTTGAAGTGCTGTTAATTTTGTTTTACGGTGTCGTTATTAATAAACACATTGCAAATGGGATCGCAGCACTTATTTTGAGTAAATAACAACTCATTAGAATTTCAAGTATCTCCCTTGCACTGTCTTTAGAATGTCAACGTTTTATCAGAACTGCGAGTGACATCGACTAGGAGAGCTTCACGGCAAAAGAAGTAGGAGGAATCCCATGCGTCGACAAAGTACGACAATTTAGGGACGGGTTGTCTTAAACAGTGCAAATCTCGGATGGGAAGGACAAGGCCAGTCATAAATTCTGTAGGTCTCCTAAAGCGGCTTTTAAGGATTCGCGGCCAAAGTATGAAACGTTTATAATGGAGGTTTAGGACAGGGAGGGGATATTGCATGCTTTTGTTTCTTTCTCTACTTATTAAAGGTTTTTAATTTTGGTGGTACGTTATTCGTGAGCGCATTGCAGAAAGTCGAGGCCATACCTGATGGGCCCACCGCGCAGAAATGACAAACCAATTCGATGTACCGTTTTGATCAAAGTGACAAATAAAGAATACAATACAATACAGTTGCCCTGTGCGGGCTGGCGCGAAGAAGAGCAGAATGCGGCAGTGTGTGCACGCGCGCACGTTCATAAAAATAGAAAACGAGAAACGCCGTCGAAACAGAATCGCACACGAATCAAGAGTTTCCTTTGTTGTACCGACAATGGTCGCAACTTGATTGTTGTTGCACAGGGGGGAGCGATATGACATCCACACCGGATGCGCTGATCTGCACCAAACCTCTTTTGTTGGTTTTCCGCTGCGCCGGGCAACGCGGCGATTCAGATGTGGACGCAGCTTAAGAAAAATTTTCTCTCCAATTCCTTTCCACAAAAACGTATTATAAATACTCAAGGTATGCTGTATTTCTGCTACTATATGAAGAGTAAACCCTATGGCAACCGAAAATTGACAAATACATAATAGTTATCAAAAAGCTATAACCTGGTTTGTGTAACAATCAGATATAAATACCGTATTTTACATCGGTCGTTAACACACACTATATATATATATATATATATATATATATATATATATATCCCAGCTATCTTGTCCACCCAAAATATATCTGGAACAATAACAGCTATTGGAAAACTACTTTCACCGGTATCAATGTACGGCTGGGGCCCATGAATGTACATATTTGGAAACATTCTAAAACGAAAGCCAATGTGTTTTTTTTAACAAAAACTTATGTTTTTTTAAATGGACAACCTACATTTTTCTTCAGCAATCCATAGCATGACAAATCACATAAACAATGGCGTTGATTGCATCGCAATATTACAATTACATCCCGAGATATTGCGATGCGAAGTTGACGCTTGAAAAACCCGAAATGCGCTGCTAGCGCACGTCCTGAGGCTCAGGCGTGAACCCCATGCTGCCCGGAATCCGGCGCACGGAATCCGGCGCAACGGGTGCAGCGAGCCTGGCGAGACGAGCTGAGACGAGTCTGGAGAGCCAAGCCTAGCCCGTGACTGTTACAGGAGACGCGCAGAATTTTCACGATAGATACAACTTACATGTGGTAATTACCTATGCTTTTGTATTAGTTATGCCTGCTTTATTCCAAATTTGATGAAATTATCATTCAAAACAAGAGAAAGTTCACTCTTACAGGCATTCGTCTAGTGCTTGGCAGAGGCATATTCAGTTACAGAATTTCTTAGAATCTACGTTATCATGATCTTGATGAAATTTGCTCACTTGACATTCAAAACAAAGGTCACGGCCTACATAAACATTTACGGGGTGGATGGCAGAGGATACTTCACGTATATAGTTTACAAAATTTATAGTTTTATTTCTAACTTGATGAAATTTCGCGCACTTGACGTTCAAGACTAGCGGAAGGTCACTCTCTAGGTAAGATTCGTATGGTACATGGCGGAGGGTACTTCACTTAAGAATTCTCTAAAATCCAAAGTTTTATTACGATCTTGATGAAACTTCACGCACTTGACATTCAACCGTTTTCTCTGTAATGTACATACTTCGTATGTTTTCCATCTGCTGCGTTCACTACAGCATCAAACTTTTCCCAGGCGCCATTCTTTCTCTTCTTCAGCATATTTGCAAGTGCGTACACTCCATCATTTAATTTTCTTTTCGCATCCTCTACGGTCTCACAACTAACAGATTCATTAGAGGCTACGTCTCTCTAGAGTCGGTCATTTTCGCTCTGCCAGTGATACGCAACAAAGCGAGATCGGGCACTCAACTTCCGTGTTACGTCGCGACTAGCACTTCCTGTTCACTTTACAATTGCCGGCGGTAGAGCGCTGAACCAAACTTTTTTTACAGCCAGAGAGAGAGGGCCGAAGGCGCCCGACAACACTCGACAGTACACGATCGACGCACGTGGCACCGCATTGTCAAAGTGCGGCTACGTAATCTGAGCGTTTGCTGAAATGGATAGGTATCGCGCAACTATACGTCGTCACAAAGTTTGTTTATAAGGAAAACTTAAACTAAATAATTTTCAGTTTTCATCAACTACTCCAACTGAGGCTCAGCAGGGTGAATGACAAATCTAAACCAGCGTCCATCCTTCCAACAGGGACATCTTCCTTTTAGTTATTAGCCTGTATCTCAATATTATAATTTCATTTTAATTTTCTAGATTTTAGTGTTAATAGCAAATGTATTTTTATCAGCTACCCGCAAAACCAAATTATTACATTGCAAAATAACAAATTTATTTTAATTCCGTACAATTTTCTGTACGCCATTCGAATTACATGATAGCAGAACAAGTCAACAGTTAGCAGCGCCTTCAGCTGAAATGGCCATTATAAGTTGAACGGGTAATACTGCGACAGTACACGCTTTGGTAGCCGTCGCTAAGGCCGTGTTCACATTGCGGGTCGGGCCGATCCGAGCCGAACCGAGCCGAGCTGGGCCGAGCCGAGCGGAGAGATTAAACACATTGTTTTTAATGGCGCTGCTGACACTGCCGGCCGGGCCGAGAGGACTCCGCTTCAGCCGGCTCACGCCGAGCCGACGACATTCGAAGTGTTTAATATTTCCGGCGCGAGCTGATTGGACTATGGTATTACTCCGCGTCCACACATTGGCGCCAACGTTGGCCAATATTTTTGAGACATCGCCCACACATTGGAGCCAACATTCAATTGAATTCGTCGAGAGCCAACGAAAACATATCTGACGCTCAAATCGCGGCCAATGCGTTAACGCTTTCGAGTGTGAATAATTACATTTTTTTCATTGTAAACCAAAATGGGAAACATACGTAAAATATGATGGTGTTGTATCAGTTTCTACCAAACATTAATTGTGAAATCATTAATTTTTAAAATATGCTAAAATTAAACGATACATTATTAAAATGTAGACCTGCTACTTTAAATGATTGAAATAAAAATAAAAAAGAAAGATGTTTTGGAGGGATGCTGTTCTTTTGGTATTACGCTTCGATTTATTGCTAAAGGAGACAGTTTTAGAAGCCTCCACTTCCATTTTAAAATAATCATGTAATGCATATCACTGGTAGTGCTTGAAGTTTGCAAAACAATATTTAAAACTTGACAGGAAGTATTAAGTACTGTACTGTTAATTTTAAAAATTAAATTCAGTATTGGAGTGTGTCGAAAGTCTAAAAAGTTTTTAATTTCACAGTCATGCCTAAGTTTTGCTGTGGCATTTCGTTTTTTGAGGCTCCTTTCACAAATAAACCACTTTCTGTTACAGTTCTAATATTTACAAAGACATTTCGAAACTTTAAAATGGCGACGAAGAACGAACGAAGAGAGAAACAGTTTCGAGATGAGCAGACGACAAAGACAGGATGAAACGTTGGCGCCAATGTGTGTACGACGTACCCGTATTGGCCCAACGTCCTTGGATGTTTGGTCGAAATACCGACAAGCAACGGAGCCGAAACAACGTTGGTTCCAATGCTGTTTCACCGATCCACACATTGGACGAACACTGTTGGCGCCAACGTTGGGTCCAATGTGTGGATCCGGCCTTACTTCTGCAACACTAGTATCTCATGTCTCCAGCGTGTTTTCAAGTCTCTTTGCATGATAGCCTTTTTTTTTTCATTTAAATAACACTCGTGAAAATATGTTTTTTTCTTTTATTACTATTAATTCTGTAAAATGAATGCAAAATTCAGAATTTTTTTAGCTGTTCTCATAAGGAAAAACTTTTCTAAATGTCAGTCGAAATTCATGGGATGAATCCATTACCACCTGTTTCTTACGTGCTTAAAATCCGATAGGTCACTACAGTGTGACAACAAAAGAAATATAATAACAAAACCAGTGAAATGTTAGCTGGCTCAGTCAGCAGTAAAGAAGTTTTGGTCACCACCGTGTTTCCTTCGATCTTCAGCTGACTGTGGGCGAGGATAGCTTGTTGCTGGGGACAAGCCAACCAGGGGAAAAAAAATGTGGCACACGCTTCTCATCCTTTACTGACGTCACTTGTAGTTTCTGAGTCTAAACTATATCAGCGCATTTTTCTTACAGTTTACATTTAAAAAAAATCGAAGTACCATTGAGAGAAAGAATATTTTCAGCAGATGGTTCAGCAAAATGTTCGTAGAAACGCAGTTTCCCTCAGACACCTTCTTAACAAAATAAATATATAATAAAATTCTGAGACATGTGTTGAGTTCTTTGAAAGTGGAGATGGGTTGAAATACAATACAGCGTGTCCCACGTAAAACAGGTAAACCTCACGTATGCCACCACTTTCAACATCCCATATTTTTAATGTTAATATTATCTATTACTTTTTACTTAGTTCATTATTAATTAAATCCCGGGCGTGAGTGATATTGCTTTTATGTGGGACAAGCTGTATAGAATTATTTTTACATTGTGATAATTTTTCTGAGAGCTACAAAGGCGAAAATAAAAAATGATTATACATGACTTACGTGTAGAAATACCTATAAATTTCAGTATAATTTTGGGCTTCTTCCTATCATCATTTCCAATTAGAAACCCAATAAGTATAATGTCAAAAAAACTTTATTTCAGTCCCTATACCAAAGTAACGGTTACCATTAATTTATTTTTCATTTCTAAATCCATTCAATAAATATATATTCCATTTATTGTGTAATGTGGACAAGAAATCAGTCGTAGGTCTTTCATAAAGTATGACCACATGTAAAACCATAGCAGGACATTGTCAATTATAATCGGTTGCCACCCAAAAATAAAATAATTTATACTTGTTTTCTGGTTACGGATCATTAACACATCACGAGGAAGCGACAAACGTGGCTAGCAATTCATTTTTTCGGCGCTGGAGTGCTTCGCGCTACGTCCAACACCCGCCGAGATCGAAGGCTTGCGACCGCGGAATAAAGCCGCTCAAATAACTCGCAATTACTCGTGATAGGTGGTAGATATCAGTGCGGCTACCATTTCAAAAACTTTTCTGTACTTTTAGCTCAACTTCACTCGCTGTAATGTATGGTCTAAATTGCATAGAACAGTAAGCTGCCCGCTATCGAACTTTTTCAATACACGATTTGTAAATCATGTGCGCATACTTCACAAAAAACATCATTTGAATGAAAACGACTGTTACGAATTTTAAAAAGGTGAATGTTTTATTCATATGTCCAAAAATCAGATTTTTTAACCACATACTTTCATCAAAATCGAGTGAGGAGCGTTACAAAACTAAAAACTCACGCGGAATGAAAAGCAGACTTTTTATTTTTTCACAGGCAAGATAAAGATTTTAAGGAAAAAATAACTTCATAAAACGATGTGGCGTGGTCTTATACACCGTCAAAAGTTTTTACAACTTGAAAATCGGAAAAGTTGATTTTCCCCCCTTTTTCGGCTCGGCTCGGCCCGGCCGGCAGTGTGGACGCACCCTAAGGAGCGTGATAGAAATATTTCGTTTTATGTGCAAGTGCGCAACCAAGCAGTACAGTGGCTGAAGCAGACGCAAATTGAGACGGGTGGCACAGCGCAGTCTAATGGGGCCGCGCAGACAGGGAGGGGACGCGACGCTGATGCGACCCGCACCCTGAACAGCGCCGGGCTGCGTGTCGCTGCAGCAGAGGCACAGAAAGGGGAGGCGGGGAGCGGGCGAGCACTCTGCCGTACGCTCTGTATCGAAAGTGGCACTATCGTTGGTTCTTCAAAATGTTACAATGTATGTAAAACTATTGGACCATACTGCTACAGTAATCAGTCCATAGACTTACAAACTACTTAAACCAACTTACACTAAGGACAAAACACACACACACACACACATGCAGGAGCACTCGAACCCTCGGCGGGAGTGACCGCCCAGTGCATAGATTATTGGCTGTCCGAACAATATTGCCTTACGACTGAAAGTGTTTGTCAGAGACTAGTGATTCGTTTTTCAACATTTAAGTTCTCGTTCTCTTTTCATTTGACCATTATACTTTTCAGTTACTGTGTACTTATATCTGTACAGTTTTGTTTAGTGAAATATTGTAACATCATATGATCAACAACCAACACGGAAAATTTTAATTTCGTAGTAGGACATCGTCGACAATGTAGTAGATAAATTGATGCAACATTTTATGGCTTCTTAAATAAAGAAAACCAATCATTTTGTTCCTAAGGAACTAGTAAAAATCTAGATAATTTTGTCAGGCTTTCGTTTAGTTAATCACACACACAACTGTGAGATTTCATCGTCTACCGTAGCCCAAAAATACCGCCAGTTCCGTTTCATTTGCAATAGTCTCTTGCAAATTACATTCATGTAAGTCAATGGCGTCCTATATAATTCCATACTATACTACTGAAAACTGCCTGTTAGTCAGTCCGATGTAAAATCAGCTTCACTTGTCTTCGTAGTAGTTTGTCATCGTCCAGATTTTCCATTCACTCTAATACATTTCTTTGGTGATATTTTTAATGCAGTAATGAATAAAGCAATACTTCGTCGCTAAAATGGTTATGAAATTTGATGATTGATATGACCACATGATTCCCGATGCGCAGGGATGGAAATGGGAGCGCCAGTGCCTCGAAAACGAATTAACATTTATCGTTCTGTTCGGTTTCAACTGAAAAGTCAGAATATTGTCTACATTTCAAACACAGCAACCTTTGATAAAAAATCGACTGTACCAAAAACTCTATGCAATGTGTTTTTACCAAAGCACATTCTTAATTTTCGTGTAATACTTCACTTAATTTGATGCTACACTAAAATTAAAATAAATTTAGGCCTTTATTACATCAAACATTAATACATGTAAAATCTTCTGAAGTTCAAGTGTGCAAAATTTCAACAGAATCGTAAAACTGTTGATTTTGTCGAATTATATGAGTAAAGTAGCCTTCGGCATGCACCACATGGAATATTGTGTAGGCAGTGATTTTCCTCTTATTTTGAAGATCAAGTATGCAACATTTCATCAAGATGGGAATAAAACTGTAGATTTGTATTACAATCATATGGTCGCCGAGCTCACGGAGACAGCGAGTTTGGATATGGCGTCAGAGTACCCGCGGAGCTCACGTCTGGTGGCTACTGTGTGAGCCCGCGAGTACGACGGGGCGGCTGCGCCAGCGCACTTAGGCTCGCTGTACTCGCGCAATTACAGCGGGGCTGAAGGGAGGGCCGCGGTGGAGTAGCCGAGCGGTCTAAGGCGCCTCGCTGCGGAGCGCGCGGTTGCTCGCCGTCGGGGGTTCGAGTCCTCCCTGGGGCATGGGTGTGTGTATGTTGTCCTTAGGTTAGTTTACCTTAGTGTAAGTAGTTTGTAAGCTACGGACTGATGACCACGCAGTTTGGTCCGATAGATTTACAAACATTTGAACATTTTGTTGAAAGGAGGTGTTTGTAGTGTATGCAACCCGCAAGACCGGGTTCATACTCAGCTCGTTTCTGACCTCTATTAGATAGTACGCTTTAGCACAGGTTCTAAATTTGCCAGTAGCGAATTGGATGCGCAGAAGTGGATTCGTTGTGTGGTTTTCATGTTTATGTGTGGAAATAGCTGTGTCCTTACCGAAAATGCTTGCTTTGTTGGAGTGATACGTCTTGCATCAGTGGAGTTAAACAGAGCAGGAATTGCGCTTTCGATTGAGGCATACAGGGTCGCTGCAGAAAATCGTCTCTATTGTAAGGAAGGTACAATGACTTATTTATGAAGAAAATAACAAAAGTGTAGATTTAAATGAATTTTGAAGAAGTCTTGTTGATTAACTTCGTATTTTTAAAATTCTATAATTTTTAGCATGTCAAAGTCAGTTGCACATAATCTTGAAAGTGTGATGCTAAAAGCAAAGCAAAATTTAGTTGACTAATGTCCCATTATGGATCGGAAATTGAAATTGCTGTGCAGACTTCAAGAGCCGGTACAGAAATAATTTGTGCAAAGGCTGGGCCTTCGAAAGATTCGCCTGTCACCAGAAACCGCAATGTTATAGCGAACCTGCAAACAATAACAATTACAGGAAGTAGCTGACGCACTTTTTAACAAAGCTGAAAATGTAACTCAAGTGTAAAAAAGTATTTCGTACCTTCAGTTTGGTGAAAAATCTCTCTCTCTCTCTCATCGCCGTATTTTTGTCATTGGACGAACGAAAGCATCTTGGTAAAACACTCAGCACTTAATATTCATAAAAAAATAAATCAGAATTCATTGAGGTCCTCTGGTATGAGTTACTTCATTATCTGCATGCATTACACATCTCATTCTTCGTTTGTTCCTCTCAACCAAGAAAACATCCAACTTCTACTTCTTCTTCACTGGAGTGTTCTAACAAACATTGCCACAGCTCCTGAAACCGCCGACAGTGTAAGCTTCTTAAGTTTAATATTATCAGCTATGACATACACCCGAACGTGATCAATACACGTTTACAAACAATAATAAGCCCGTATTTTCGCACAGGCGCTGCTGTTAGTTGTAATCAGACGTGTGTTTATCGTATTAACGTACCCAAGCCTGTATGATCGCACGTCTTTAGTACCGAGTTAGTACGGTTGGAGCACTGCAGCAGACGGTTATATTTCTTGTGAAATCGTCGTGTAAACTAGGCATAAGGCTGCTGTTGATCATGTCCGGCTGCAACGCGTCTTCCCCTTTTGAGTGGCAGTTGGCAGTCCGCCGCAGTCTAGCTTTTTATTGTAGCGCGAGATTGTGTATTTATTTCTTTTCTTTTCCACGTCGAAGATAAGGGTCACCATAATACTTAAAACGGAAATCAACATGTTATAAAAAGAAGTTCAAGCCTAGTAAGTTTAATCCTCATGAAACTGCATTTATTTTAATAAATAGAAAGAGTTTTATAGCAATTAATTAATTGTTGTCATGTTATTGTTAAATAACTGCATCAGCTTTAAATATTCAGCTTCAGAATGAACCGTAGTTCACTGAAATCCAGCATGACGTTCTTAAGTTACACGGCACACAGAGTGTCGCGTTCGGAAGATGACGCTGACTTCACCAAATTTGAAGTAAAAAATAGTAATCATTTAAGGGATAAATTCATGGCACATGTTTCCTTTTACATTAATTGGCACGTGTAGAAATTATTAATCATTTAAAAAAATAGGAGGTCAATTTTTTCAATTTTCATCCGATTTGAAATGGAATTACCCATACGTACAGTCATAGATGTGGTACCCGCTCGGTTAAGGTGGGTTGTCCAAGACGCGACTGTTACCTGCGATTGCGGCTCGGCCCCCCTCCCTTTTTCGGCCTTGGCGGACGGTGGCGAGTAGGGAGCACCCGCGAGCTGCTTGCCGTTTACCAAGGCGCGACTCCTGGTCGGCGACTCAGGTAATTCAAGACGAAAATAAAATTTCCGATTTTTTGCTGTAAAAAATACTGCATGATAAGGAAGCGAAGATACATCAGTTCCCATATTTAGTTTTTCGTTACAGATTCTCGTTTTCCTTTAAAACATTAAAAAGCGCTACTTTCGGTTGTGCGTGTTTTTTTTTTTCACTCCTTATTACATCTCTGTCGAGTTTGTGGTAACTAACACGCAAAAAGATTTTGTTTTTTTCATATCTTGTAGTTTCATACCCAAGCTTGATAACGAAGTGTCTATTTTCTCAAAATTCCTCATAGGTATTCAGATACTTAATTTTTAAGTAACCTATTCCATTAAACTTGGAGTGTTCACATCAAAAAATGTAGTCGCTGGCTACTTTGCGTATGGTTCATTTTAGGTAATACATTGTTGCGGATGAAATGAAGCCAATAATTCGAAATTATTTTTAAAGTTGAGAGCAGGACGATACCTGTCTCCGTTTTCGAGATTTTGGCTCGTATATCTACGGTACGGGAGCGTCACGAGTAGCGCGCCAGTTCTCTCCACGTGCAACCTGAATTGTGCGGAGGCAACAACCATCACATCTTATAAACTTTTGAAGATATTGAACCCTTTTTTTAAATGATAGCCTGAAGGAATTCATGTTTTACACAATCATTAATAAGCGAAGCTTTTTTTCTCTACAGGTATACAGAAATAACTATAGTTTTTTACGATGAAACGAGGTATTAATTAAACAGTATTTAATATTTATGGAGGTTTATTTCCATCTATTGCAACAAAATGAAAGGCGTTTCGCTTCTTTATTTGTGAACCATCATCAATGGCAGTTTTTTAGTGTTAATTCTATGAGCGACTTCATGGAGCTGTGTGTTATTCTCCAAAGGAATGGAAGTTTTGGTTCTTTATTTCATCACATTGCCGTATACTTCACTGTGTCACTGCAAATTTTAACAGTTAGGATTTTCTATATATTGATTGTATTTTTGTGCACATGACTATGAAAGCTGTTAAAAGATTTTTATTAACAGGCACCTTTTAAATGACGACACGAAAATCATACTTGAGTTTAGATTAAATGTCAGCCAGTTTGCACATGATTTGGAACTTGCAGAGAGTGACATACAGAGAAAATCCTATAACCGATTCAACAAATCTATCAGTGCAACAGAAAAAAAATAAATAAAATAAAAAAAAAATAAAAAAATAAAAAAAATAATATAAAAAAAAACGCAGTGATGCTAAGGTAATTGTTCTTTTATTTTCTTATTTACGATTGCAGCGCTGTTTATAAGACCAGGAGTGTGTTTATCTGAAACTTCTTATGCAGCTTGCATCTCTCTCGTCTCAGGCTATTTTTCATTTTAACTGATTGGATTCACCTTATATATTGCCATTGAAATAAGTTTCAGTGTTCGAAAACGTACAGCTGAAATTTTTTCCAAGGGAGATAAAAAATAGCAAACACATACCAAACAAAATATTTTTCTGTAGCTTGTTAAACGTATCAACAACAATTGTAAAACTGTTAGCTGTTTTGCTATAATTTATTTTATTCTGACCTGTTTCTGTCTTAACCATCTTCCAGGGAATGTGGAAAACAAAAAAACTTTAAAATATCGCAGATATCATCCATACCGTACACGAGACATTTGAATCTAAATGGTACACCACAACATTTATCTTTGTTCATATAAACTAAGATAATTTTTACGGCGCGCCACAAAACGGACTGTATTGGTATGAATGAAATTAATGAAAATATTACATTAACGTTGTCATGCATTTCCTTACACCTGTGGATCACCTAAACAAAAAAATTATTTACCACCGGACACATGTTTTATTTCCAAACCCCCAAGAGGCAAATACAGTTCCTTTTCCAACCTTCATTTCTCTTTTATTTCTCCGAATATTTTCATTCTACTCTTATATATGTCACTAGATTGCCATGAAATCTAAATCTGTTCAACGTACAAAGGCAATAGCTTAATGGCGAGACGAGCTCATATCTTATCCGTTTTTCTTCGGTCCACTTGGCATGACATCTTTCTGCCGCTGCCTTGAGTTGTGGCGACTCCCATCGCAACACTGCTCACTGGTGTAGTCCTGCGATTGTCGCCGCATCTGCCGCGCGCCGCACTCCAAACTCAAAGTGCGCATGCGCGAGCAGCCAGCCTCTGACGTCACGAGCCAATCCATCGCAGCTGCAGGCAGCAATAGCGCCTTGGACAACCCACCTTTAGCCATGTGGTCTAACGCACCGCTTTCTGAGACTGGGAGGCGTACCGGCTCAGGTTCGAATCCGCCCGGCGAATTAACGAAAGGGGTCAGGGTGACGGCCAGTCTGGATGTGTTATTTAGGCGGTTTTCCACATCCACCTAGGTGAATACCGGGCTGGTCCCCAAGTATCGCCGCAGTTGCACGACTCGCAAACATTTCGTAACACTTTACACTTTCACACATATATAACAGCATAAGCAGACATTTGGAGTACACATTTCCTCCTGGTGGGCATGGCGTGGCGGCAGGAAGGGCATCCGGCCACTCTGTAATGTTGACAGATCCCAAATCTGCGTTAACACAGTGCCGACCCTGCATGTGCGGGAAAGGGCCAAAGAGAGACAGTCATAGATGTGGCGTCGGATCTTTTTTTTGCGCATGTTCGAAAGAATTGACCCCATATCTATAGTTGAAGAGAACATTGTTGTCTAGCATGTTGCATTTGTTTCTGTTCTTCGTTCTTTAATTTTTTTATATTTTACTATCACCTTTTTACACTGTTTTGCGGCAAAATAAACGCAACCTTGCAATATATACGTTTGTCACTTTAATTTTGGACACCATTGACGTCCCGAGTTGACGGCAGACTGCAGAAAGAAGCGGGGAGGTGGCCTGCGGCAGGGATAAGCCGGAGAGGGAAGGCGCGGAACAATGGCACGCGCTAATCACACTGCAGATCGATGCCGCTGCGGGTCCACTGGGCCGCGGTAGCAACCACCGGCCTTCCCTGTCTGCAGCTAATGCCTCTTTCTCGCTACAACTACTTTTTGCCAAACCACTGAGTCGCAATCGGTTTAGCAAGTAGCTGTTTTGAACGCAGATGGATGAGATCTTTGTATCCATTCTATTAAAGAACGAACTGAAACTTCCTGTCAGATTAAAATTGTGTGCCGGAACCGGGACTAGAACCTGTGACCTTTGCCTTTCGCGGGCAAGCACTCTACCAATCAGCTATCCCGACACGACTCACAGTGCCGCCCCACAACTACAATTCTGCCAGTACCTCGCCTCCTACTCTCCAAACTTCACAGAAGTTCTCCTGCGAAACTTGCAAGACTAGCACTCCTGGAAGAAAGAATATGATGGAGACATGGCTTAGCCACAACCTAAGGGATGTTTCCAGAATGAAACTTTCACTCTGCAGCGGAGTGTGCGCTGATACGAAACTTCCTGGCAGATTAAAATTCCAGAACTGTTAGTCTTGCAAGTTTCGCAGGAGAACTTCTGTGAAGTTTGGAAAGTAGGAGGCGAGCTACTGGCAGAATTGAAGTTGTGGGGCGGCACCGTGAGTCGTGTAGGGATAGCTCATTGGTAGAGCGCTTGCCCACGAGAGGCAAAGATCCCAGGTTCGAGTCCCGGTTCCGACACACAATTTTAATCTGCCATGAAGTTTCATATCAGCGCACACTCCGCTGCAGAGTGAAAGTTTCATTCTGGTAAAGAAGAACTGTTTGTTACATTTCTTATGTGTTTTATCCAGCAATAAGTACTACTTGCTTCCTTGTGATTTGTGAGTTACAACTATAAGCAACCAATACACTACAATCAGGGGCAATAGTAATGCGGGGAATTATATCCACAGGTACAGATGGCGGTACTATCACGTATGCAAGGTATAAAAGGGCGCGGGTCGTTAAAGCCGTGCCGTCCTTCCTTCCTTATTAAAGGATCCGCTCCACGCGGGAGTAGCCGCGTGGTCTGGAGCGCCACGTTACGGATCGCGTGGCCTCCCGCGTCGGTGTTCGAGTCCTCCCTCGGGAATGGGTGTGTGTGATTTGTCCTTAGGTTAGTTTAGCTTAGTTTAAATAGTTTGTAAGCCTAGGGGACTGATGACCCAGTAGTTTGGTCCCATATATATACAAACATTTCACTTTCAAATGGGCTGCGCGGGAGTAACCGTGTGCGCTATGCTACGGACTGAGAAACCTCTCCAGCTAGTCCTCTCTCAGGCAGGAGTGTGTTTGTTATGCCCTTAGGATATCTGCACTGCTCAAAACAATTAGTGGTCGTTGAGTTTCTGACATGAATGGAGAGAAGTCGTCATAAGTAAGAGTGATGTCAGGTGTGCCACAGGGGAGTGTCTCATGGGTCCGTTGCTGTTCACGATATTTATATATAAATGGCCTTGCGGATAGCATCGCAAGTTCACTGAGGCTTTTTCTGTATGATCCTGTAGTGTATAGAGAGGTTGTAACAATGGAAAATTGTATTGAAATGCAGGAATGCATCGAATTCACGCATGGTGCAAGGAATGGCAATTGAATCTTAATGTAGACAACTGTAATGTGCTGCGAATACATTGAAAGAAAGATCCTTTATCATTTAGCTACACTATAGCAGTTCAGCAACTGGAAGCAGTTAAATTCCATAAATTATCTGGGAGTAGGCATTAGGAGTGATTTAAAATGGAGCGACCATATAAAATCAATAGTCGGTAAAGCAGATGCCAGACTTTGATTAATTGGAAGAATTCTAATGAAATGCAGTCCGAAGACAAAGGAAGTAGGCTACAGTACACTTGTTCGCCCACAGCTAGAATACCGCTCACCGGTGTGGGATCCGTACCAGGTAGGGTTGATAGAGGAAGTAGATAAGATCCAATGGAGAGCAGCGCACTTCGCTACAGGAGCATTTGGTAATCGTGAAAGCGTTACGGAGATGATCGATAAACTCCGGTGTAAGACTCTGCAGGAGAGACGCTCTGTCGCTCGATGCGGGCTTTTGTCGAAGTTTCGAGAACATACCTTTACCGAGGAGTCTATCAGTATGTTGCTCCCTCCTACGTATATCTCGCGAAGAGATCATGAAGATGTAATCAGAGAGATTAGAGACCACACAGAGGCATACCGACAATCTTTCTTTCCGCGAACAATACGTGACTGGAATAGTAGGGAGAACCGATAGTGGTACTCAGGGTACCCTCCGTAGTATGAATGTAGATGTAGAATGGACTAAGAAATTTACGGCTACCGTTGTTAGCGGCTGCCCTTTTTAAAAGTGCTAGTACTGGTAGTTGCACAACGGGGGCCTGGAGGTGGTGTGAATGCAACACCAAAACCGGTCGCAAAATTAAATATTTTACAGCTGCTGGTATTTTCTTCCACCTTTAAATATATCAGCTGTTTTCCCAACCCATTGATTATGGAGAGAATTAAAATTAGGACAGAAGATGGAACATGGTACACAATTTCCACATGTAAAGTATTTTATTCAGATGTTGGTTACAATTAAAATGGTGTGTGATACAGTACGATACGTTGCTGTCTAAACCCTTTACTTGAGATATACAGGGAGTTTATTTAGAAAGAGCCACCACGGGGCTATCGTAATAGTGGAAAAAGTCATTCTTGTTGCTCTCTAAATATAGTGTGTGATCATCTCGAATAGTCAGTACAGTTGCACACCTGCGTGACGTGGACGGTATGAGGTTGTGATATTGCAGATACAGGGGGAAGCTGATTGTTTCCATGTGAAAGGCGGGTTGTGCCAGTCTGTTGGGTTCCCCAGCTAACAGTTTGAACCTAGTGAATGGACAGAAAGTCAGGGTTTTCCTAATGTGCTCGGAAACCGGAAGCGCTCTTGGCTGAGCGATTGCAACTGAAATACAATATAGCCACAAATATTATTCTAAAATCCATCAAAAAATCAGGGAATGATCATACGGCAAATGTAATTATCTGAATGGATTCAGGAGACTTAGGAGAATCAAACGCCGTAATTACAATTTCAATATCCCTTACAAATAAAAAGCCAATAAATTTCAGTACTATATAAATAGTATTATAAGACTTATATTTACAATTATTGATACATAGTGTTTATCAGTAACAATTTAAGAAGCAAATGGGCAGCATTGTACCACGCTATCTATCTTAAAAGACGTAAAACGTTATTTCCGTATTCTTTCAATAAACTTTGTTTTACTCTCTTGTTCTGCTTTTCGTTGAGGTAATAATATTCTTGTGTCAGAACATAGATTCCACCACAGAAACACAAAACATGAACCCAGCAAAGCGCATTACATTAATATATTTATTTTATTATATTTAATATTATTCTTAGTAACGTTCCTTTTTATGTTGTAGAATGACACTTAAATATTTCATGACCGACTAAAAATAGTAGACATGCAGCAGATAATTTATATATAAACAATTATAAGTATTTGTGGACAAGAACTAAATATACTTGTAATAAAAGCCATGATAAATTAAATATTAATTGTGTAACTATGTTTCGACGGCAGCAGTATATTTGAACAGAGGGACGCCACCCTTAATGGCTATCTGAGCAAAAAGCTTCAGTCTCAACCGTTTTTTTTAGTATTGTTAAATATATATTTGTCTCTTAAATGTAAACAACAGTTGTAGGGAGGTGGTCAAAGCATTTAATTATGTGATATTCAAATGTATAATATTTTGGAAGGGAAATTATATTTTAAAGACGAGGCGTTAGGATGTGCGGAAAGATACAATTTTGGGATCAGAGAGCATGCTTTTCGAACGCTTGGGAAGGAACTGGTAACATGGACACGGTTGATATGTTGTAACGCTGGGTGGTCTGAAGCCGCGTTACGAACTTGTGATTTGAAGATATAGGCATGTCTGGACTTAGAAAATTTACGGGACTGTGACTGCAGAACTTAGTCTCTGCTTGAAAAGTGATAAACTATGCACGGTAGTAGGGCTGTGGAACTGGTAATTCAGCAATCGTGTACTCGTGTGATGACAAACTGTGTTTTATAACAAATACTTTAATCACGGATTAATTTGGAACTGCAGTGTTCGATGGACTACACTAATTTACTAGTGATAGTTTGGAACTTTTACTCTCGAGTGCGTGATACATATTGTGTCTCTCATGAACAGTAGTAGGAGAAATATTCAGTTATTTACTTATGTATAAAGTAGGACCACCTCCACGTTTCATATCTAATAAGAGTAATAAACTCCATTTATAAAGAATTACTTCGTGAGTGAATCACTTCTTTATGTTTGAATCCATTTTGTTGGTCATTAAGAGGTATAATTCACGTTTGTTAAATATATTTTAACGTTATCACATGTAGATTGATAGACTGGCTAAACTACAGATTAATTATTGATCTTGTTTAAACAGATTGGGTAGCTGTTTAGGGCATAGAAGCTGACATACATAACTCACCTCTATGAACAGAGACAATGAGCCATAAACTTTTAGTACCGAGAGTTATATATTGCCCAATTCTTATTGGTGATTACCGACAGGAAGGTCGCAAGGCTATCAATCAGCTCTTGAGGCATATTTCAGCTGCTGTTCCAGGTCCTCTGCTGTCTGACAGAATTTTTATTTCTTCTCCCTGAACTTTAACTTATTCTCCAAATTTTTCCTTGGATTCCTTCACTGCTTACTCAATGTACAGATTGAATAACATTGGGGAAAGGCTGCAACCCTGCCTTACTCGCTTGCAAACCACTGCGTCTCTTTCATGCCCTTCGACTCATAACTACTGTCTCGTTTTGTAAAAAGTTGTATATAACTTTTCGTTCCGTATACTTTACCCCTGCTGAATTCAGAATTTGAAAGAGTTTATGCCAATCAACACTGTCAAAAGCTGTCTGCAAATCTACAAAAACTAGAAATGTAGGTTTGCCTTTCCTTAGCCTGTCTTCTAAGATAAGCAGTAATGTGAGTATTGCCTCATGTGTTCCTACATTTCCCATAAATTCAAACTGATCTTCCCCACGGTCGACTTCTACGAGCTCTTCCATTCTTCTGTAAATAATTGTGTCAAAATTTTGCAAGTATGACTTATTGAAGCGATAGTTCTGTAATTTTCACACCTATCTGAGCCTGCTTTCTTTGGAATACGGATAATTACATTTTGATTGAAGTCTGATGGTATTTCACTAAAGCGGCAACAGTGCACTTCTTCTTCAGAGACGGTAAGATGACCTGTCCGATGCATGTCTGCCACAGTTTGTTGAAGGCTTTTACCCAACGTTCACTGTTCCTTACGTCAATGGCAATTTCCCGCACGCCTCTTGAAGACCTTGATGATACTGTCATGCTGGTACATTCAATATTGATCCAACTCCGTTGTTTCTTGTTTCGAAAACATCGACCGCTCGCTCACAAGTGACTGTTTCTCTCGTTTGTGCACACGCCGGTGACGTGGGACGGGCGAGTCCATTTGCTCGGATGTCAGGTAGGTATGTCAACAACGTGTGCTATCAGCGACAACAGTAGATTCCATTGCATAGTGTCTCCACAGCAGTGTTGCCACTATTTAAATTCCAACACTCGTATTTAAGCAGTAACCGCAAGCTACCAGAGTCTACCCGCAAAAATATTTCTGGGGCACTCAGGCTGCCAGATTCGCGCATGCGCAGAACTGTGAGTAATAGTGGGAGTGTGTTGGGCTAGTCTCCACGTGATCATTGTTTACGTTTCGTGATATTTGCATATCTTTTTGTCTTCCTGTACAAAGTGATCGTGAAATTAAAAGAAAGCGGATTTCTGTGACTGTCTAGTGAATTTATTCACAAAAAGCTAAACAATATGATAACATTTCAGTTTTCTAATTTTATTTCCCCGTTATCATCAAATCAAGCAATATTCGACTTGAACATTGTACTTTTTTTTCTCGGTTTGCTAAAGAAATTTGCCTTTTATCAAACAACAACAATAAACTATTCTTCTCCACAGAGTCAGTAAACTGATTTAAATCAATATTCAACACTACTTACTTGTTTCAACCGTTCGCTGTGTTTTAAGAAATCCTTGTTGAAAAATTCAAATGTGTGTAAGGTCTTATGTGACCATACTTCGTGGTCATCAGTCGCTCGACTTACATACTAATTACTTGACTAACTTAAATTAACTTACGCTAAGGACAGCACAAACACCCATGCCCGAGGGAGGATTCGAACATCCAACCGCAACGATTGTGCAGACCGTGACTGGCACGCCACAGACCGCTCGGCCACTGCGGCCGGTAAGAAATCATTTTCTTTTTAAATTTTATAGCGCGTGTAGTGTTAACAGATTATTAGATACAATGCTATAATAACTATAGATGAGCAAATACTTCAACGAAATTGGTATACTGAAAACCACACATTAATGCTTAATATCGGGTGCATTTATGCGAATCTGGAATACGAATATGCTCTTAAAGTCGAATTGTGCTTTGAGTAAGGTTTACGAAATTTTGATACCCTTGGCTTATCGTCGGATGTATAGTTTGTTTTATGAGAGAATGTAGGGTCTGTTAATGTTACACGTTCGAATAATCGTAAATGTTCACTTGAAAGTTACTAAACAGGCGATTTAATCAGTAATTGGAAATAAAATACTTCATTTAAAATATCTATATTGACAGCTTTGTAACAAAAATTTTTTTCGTTTACAGACCTATCTTCCACGAAACAATGTTTTTCGGTACCTCTCTGGTACATTCTCTTCGTACGTATGGTGTATTATGTGAGCAGTTTTGATACCCTTCTCATCGTTTCGTTAAGTCACACTAATAAAAAGTGATAAAAACCGTTGTTGCTTTGTGTAACTGACTGGCATTATGTAGGAATACCAAAACAATAATGAGGTCAGAGATCCACCGCTACGCACGAGAAGCCTACCATAACTGGGACGAAAAGCGTTTAAGGAGTGCACGCTCCAAACTGGAGCTTCTACGTCATAGTAGCGTTGTGTGGTCGGTAGCATAGTGGAAGAGTGCCGGATTACATCTTTGATCTCTGGCAAGTCGGTCACAGTGGCTCAGCGCGCTCGGCAGAGCGCATAACGCCCCTGTTAATAAAAATAAATAAAGCTGAGCCAAATACTCAACGAACAATCCAGAACGAACATGAACAAACCACCACGAAGCATCGATATAAGTGAAAAAAAAAAGAAAGAAAACCATGAATCCGAAGTCGGGGGTTCGATCTCCGCTAAGTCCTACGATTTTTATCTGTCACTTTTCATGTCTTTCAGCTCTAGCAAATGTTACTGATGTGAAAACGTCGAGTAGTATCGTAGTTCGGAATTCAGGTTAAATTGTAAATCCTATAACTGGCTGGGTAGGTTAGTTAAAAGGTCGGATGAAGGCAACGGCATACCACCTCGCAACAGGACCATGCCTTGTGGACAACTGAGGTGTTCAAACCAATCTTCGGTTTGTTGACTGCTTTACGTTACGTAGCTGCGCATGCGAAGTAATGCCCGATTCTTCGCCCTTGAAAGTAGTTCTCTGCCAGCTGCTTTCAAGAGCATCAGTGTAATTATGGGTCGTGTATTGTGACGACACCAAAGGCAACTACATCGGTATCGATACGGCCATGGGAACACAGAAAACGGTCAACACAAGTTCCTACAATTGCGCAAGAGACCGCGTGTTACGAACTCAACCACGTGTTAGAAACATGACTGCTGGCCGCGGTGGCCGAGGGGACTGAGGCGCTTCTGTCACGGTCTGCACGGCCACTACTGTCGGGGGTTCGAATCCCCCATCGGGCATGGATATATGTGCCGTCCTTAGTATTAGCTAGTTTGTAAGTAGTTTGTAAGTTTAGGGACTGATGACCCCGTAGTTAAGTCCCATAAGCTATACAAACATTTGAACATTTTGGGAAACATGACTGGCCGAAGCAGAGTGAAGTAGTAGGCAGATACGACCTGTAAGACGGAGTGGACATCGAGTCAGCAGTATGTTTCCATCCAGCAGAGTGTTCAACAATTCGAGACAAAGTGCTACGCTTCGCAAAACACTGCGTACGCGTATTGACACTTCGAAATTATCACGGACAACCAAAGATTTTTATTTACTCAGATATCTGAACTTTAGCTGTTTCGTTGCGCTTCTACACCGCCCAATGTTGAATGTTCAAATGTTTGTTAAGCTTATGGGACTTAACTACGGGGTCATCAGTCCCTAAACTTACAAACTACTTATGAACTACTTACGAACTAGGACGGCACAAATATCCATGCCCGAGGGGGGATTCGAACCCCCGACCGTAGTGGCCGTGCAGACCGTGCCTGGAGCGCCTCAGTCTCCTCGGCCACCGCCATACAACACAAAAGTCTCAGTTTCTATCTCTGTTTTGTGGGTTCCGTTAAGCAGAAGATCTGAAATTTATCATCCAATCATCAAAATTATATTTATATCCAAACATGGGTTCCTTATTGACACTTTGCTTACTATGTCTCTTCTACAACTCCTACAAACCTGTGATACGAATTCTGTATCACCCTGTGTGATAGTAATATGTGTATTGAGGAATGTGTGTAATTTGATAAATGTCAGTCTTATTAACATTTAGTAATCTCCTCAGATTAGATTAGATTAGTTTTTCGTTCCGTAGATCCATGTTGAGGAGATCCTCGTGGATGTGGAACATGTCAAGAAACAAAATTTACAAGCTGAATCATAGATAATAATAATAATATAAATACAGATACATACATTTTTAGCTGATTATATAATAATACTAATATAGTATGAATACCGATACATGCATCATTTGGTACAATTTAGAAATTCACTAATGGAGTAGAAGGAGTTGGCCACTAGAAAGTCTTTTAGGTTCCTCTTAAACTGATCTTTATTTGTAGCTAAATTTTTTTATACTTGATGGTAAATTATAGAAAATGTGTGTTCCTGAGTAGTGGACCCCTTTTTGAACTAAAGTAAGTGCTTTTAAGTCCTTGTGTAGATCATTTTTATACTGTCAACCTCTGCATATGCTGGCAAGAAATCTCTTACATGTTCTGAACTGCATGTAGTGAGTCTTTTCAAAGTTTAATGACAATGAATTGGCTTTAAACCATTTATTAATGTTCATGAAAATATCATTAGCAGACCTTTCTATAACTACGCTTGACGTACTTTTTATTGCAATACTTGTATCACCTGCAAACAAATGAACTCTGCTTCTGATAGTGTAACTGATGAGAGGTCATTAATGTACACAAGAAAAAAAATGGCCCTAAGATGGATCCTTGTGGGACACCATATGTAATTTCTTCCCAATCCGATGATGACTGTTAGCTTAATTCACTATTCACTTGTACTGACACCCTTTGTTTCCTGTTAATGAGATACGACTTGAACCATTTTGAAGCAATTCCCGTGACACCATAGAATTCTAATTTACTTAACAGGATGTTATGATTCACACAATCAAATGCCTTTGACTTTGACAAATCACAGAAAATACCTGCTGCTTGCAATTTATTATCTAATGAATTAAGTAATTCTCACTGTAGGTGTTTTTATCGGAACCTTTTAGAATTCCAAACTGTGTTTTGGACAATATGTCATTCGTGGTCAGGTGATTGAGCAGCTGCTTGTACATTACCTGTTCTAGAATTTTTGAGAATGCTGACAAAAGTGAAATCGGTCTGTAGTTTGATGGTATCTCTTCATCCCCCTTCCTGAATAGAGGTTTAATATCCGCATATTTTATCCAATCAGGAAATGTTCCAGTTATAATAGACTGGTTACACAAATAACTTAAAATTGTGCTAAGTTCACAAGAACACACTTTTATTAACTTCGTTGATATTTCATCGTAATCACTAGAATGTTTTGTTTTTAAAGATTTTATTATGGAAGTTATTTCTTGTGGTGAAGTGAGTGGCATATTCATGTACCTGAAGTTATTTGTAAATGCTAGTTTCAAATATTCACAAACGGAATCAACGTGTAGAGGAAGATAACTAATAATAAGAAGAACCACGAATAAGAAGGTAAAGTTAGTAGATGGGATGATAGACCAAAAACTGGTACAGTGTTGGAATGGAGGAAAAAAAAATACGACAGGTAGGATTTGCTGAAAGACAAGCTAAACGGAGACTCTCTTTTATGACTGTAGAACGAAAAAGTTTGGAAAATTGTGCGTTCATTTTCTTTTGCCTTTGTTATTAGGAATCAAAAGAGCTAGTACAGCATTATTCATTTGAACATATGTTAATGAACATGTACCAGTCAGAAAGGAAATCGGTGAAGTTCATCTTTAAATCATACAATATGTTCTGCGTACATTTGGTTAATGTAGCTTGAAAATACATAATAAATGTATTAGCTGAGAATAATTTAATAAATTACTTGTGTTTGTTTACAGTCTTTACATATTTCTGACTGCAGTAAATATAGCGTACTCACCCCATTGATAATTGACACTTATGTGAAACAGAAGTAATTTTTCAATTCCTATTTCACTCTCAATATCATTTTCAATTATTTTGAACAAAATTATTCATTTTGATGTCAGAATGCCGAACTCTTCTTGCTGTAGAAATTCTTTTCATCACTAAAATTCATTGCTACATATGATCGCATCAAAATGGCCGCAACGAAAGTTTATTTATGCACACTTTTGGATTAGTAGAGCATAGAGATTATATTCACTCATAAATTCTTGAACTATAAATCTACTATGGTAAGAGACAGGTGGAGTAGGAATGAACGTCATGTCTGTCAGAACGTAGCACGGCGACGCTTGGTGGTGAGGCGAGCCAGCGAGCTGACAAAGCACCCGTTGAGAACGAGGAATAAAGTTCAGTCTCTAGTAAGGCCCATTTGAAAGTGTTGTAATAGCAATAATGACAGGAAAAATATTAGTTGGCGGTGGCCGAGGGGACTGAGGCGCTCCAGTCACCGTCTGCACGGCCGCTACGGTCGGGGGTTCGAATCCCCCCTCGGGCATGGATACTTGTGCCGTGCTTAGTATTAGTTAGTTCATAAGTAGTTTGTAAGTTTAGGGACTGATGACCCCGTAGTTAAGTCCCATAAGCTATACAAACATTTGATTTGAATAACTCAGAATATTCATCAGGAGGGCGACAGAAAATGAGTGATTGGGAGGAGCAGATGAACCTGCTATGGGACGTATGTATTGCACTTCACAAAATAGACATCGTCGACATCCAAGAAATGTTCAGGACGCACCAATAACTTGCACCATGAACACAGAATGAAATACGGCGCGTCACATAGTTCACAAAGGATCGCATCATACAAATGTTCAAATGTTTGTATAGTTATGGGACTTAACTACGGGGTCATCAGTCCCTAAACTTACAAACTACTTATGAACTACTTACGAACTAGGACGGCACAAATATCCATGCCCGAGGGGGGATTCGAACCCCCGACCGTAGTGGCCGTGCTGACCGTGACTGGAGCGCCTCAGTCACCTCGGCCATCGCATCATACAGAACGAAGGCGAACTCCTTGGGTGTTTCAGACCGTGCTGGATGCTCAGCCTGGTATCCACTTTTTAAAAAATGCATATAGATTCATATTCCTGTAACGGGGCGAGTTAGGCTAGACACCGCCATGCTACTCACTACAATTTGGAGCCCTCTAGCGGCCCAGAATTACCACTTGCGTCATCAAAACGGAGAACCGCCCGAGCAATGTCCGTGACATGTAGTGTCTCAACCGATTTGGGAACAATAAAATGTTCGGAGACTTCACTTTCCAACAGGTCCTCACATATCAGGAACAGTATTGCTCCCAGTGTGGTACCTTAAGGAAATCATCTATTAATGTATTTTGTTTATGATATATATTTTACTAACTGTTCCGACTTATTTGAAGGACGGAAGAAGGAAGCTTTGGTTTTAACGCCCCGTCGACAGCTTGGTCATTAGAGACGGAGCTAACGCTCGGAGTTTTGGGTAAGGATGGAGTAGAAATTCGGCCGTGCCCTTTGAAAGAGACCATCCCGGCATTTGCCTGGAGTGATTTAGGGAAATCACGGAAAACCTAAATCTGGATGGCCGGAGGTGGGTTTGAACCACCGTCATTCCAAATGCGAGTCCAGTGCTTACCAATACGCCACCTCGCTCGGTTCGACTTATTTGAGTTAAGTGTTATTCCTGCTTCTTTTTCCTCTCTCTGTTAAATATATTCAGAGCCACTCGTTAGTGCAACTACTGATATGAGAACTGTTGCAGCATCTGATTGCAGAGCGTGGTTGTAATCAAGAATGTTAGTTTTAAAAGGAATTATTCAAGGGAAACAACACAACGTGTGTCACATGTATTATACAAATTACCTCAAAGGAATAAGTACAACTCAAAGACTCCTCATTACCAAACGTTAGGGTAAACTGCCCATATTTCGGGTTGCTGAATATCTCGTTTTGTTGGTGTCGGCCTCGCGGAAGTAGCCGAGCGTCTGGAGCGTCAAGTTGTGGATCGCGCGACCTCCCGCGTCGGGTGTTGGAATCCTCCCTCGGGCATTGATGTGTGTGTTGTCCGTAGGTTAGTTTAACTTAGTTTAAGTAATTTGTAAGACTAGGGACTGATGACCAACGTTGTTTGCTCCTATAGGATTACAAACATTTCAACATTTTTTGCCTAGTGTCGGACTTAGCAAATCGTTCCGACAATCAGTAGCTAAGGTCATTCTGATGTGGCATCGTAAGTTTGGCGAGAGCGCTGTGAACTTTTCGCTCTCCACAGCGAAGTTCGTATTGATGTAAAGACAAAGGTTTTCTCGTAAAATGCCTTCCACTCCATCAGGCCATCTGGTACAGCAACCAATAAAATATAACTTGTAATAAAAGACAGTCTTGGTAGCAATGATTCATTTTATTTTACTCGTTTCGCCTTTTTTAGGGCATCATAAGAACATGGAAAAATAAGTTAGGGGAAAGTTTACAGGCCTAGTCTTCTCATGAACAGTGATAATAAAATAGATTACTACTGACCTTATAATGTTTTACATCGGTCAGATGTGAAAGGCTTTCGCGCCAAAGCCTCCCAGTGTCAGCATTTCTTCTAACTTATATGCAAAATTCTGTACTATTGAAACTAACATTTGGCGTGAATAAAGGCTTTTTTACTAATTCATTAAATTATAATTTTTTTCCAATCCGTAATCAGGAAACCCGGAATTGGGAACACCATTTCCAAAGATAAACATTGCATGTTTTAATTCTTTGTCCTACTATCCCTGAAATAGTAAATGTTCTGAATATTTATTACAAGGATAGTATTCAAACGTTCTATAGTAATAGGTCATTTTTCCGTAACTTAACGACTACTAGTTTACTCCTCTTAAATTTAAGAAAGTATCCAATATTAGGGCACATTCCCTATAAGGAAACAGATATAGTGTTCTATTTCGTTAGTAAGTGCCTGATCAGAAGCACACATGATCTTAATCCTGCTGTAAGCAGTTGGGTTACGTTGATGACTGATGCCACAGGAGGTAATACAAGTGCTCGGATGTCGTCTATGGATAAAATTTGGACGGCCACTACTGCTTCACAATGCGCCGTTGATGTTGATCTGCGTCTCTACTAAGCAGACGTCCAGAAGCTGCCTTACAGAACTGATAATCTCGCACACACCAGTGCTGAAAGTAACGACATCCTGTCGATATATGGAGCTAAAGTTTGGCAGCTGTCGGTGAATGCATCCATCCAGTTTCCCACAGGCCTACAATGTGATCCCGTTCGAGTGCCTGAAACGTTCGACAGAAGTATGTAGAATGAAACTTTCACTCTGCAGCGGAGTGTGCGCACATATGAAACTTCCTGGCAGATTAAAATTATGTGCCGGAACAGGGACTCAAACCTGGGACCTTTGCCTTTCGCGGGCAACTGCTCTACCGACTGAGCTATTCCGACACGACTCACGATGCCGCCTCACAAGTTTACTTCCGCCAGTACCTCGCCTCCTACTTTCCAAACTTCTCAGAAGCTCTCCTGCGAACCTAAAGTTGTGAGGCGGCATCGTGAGTCGTGTAGGGATAGCTCAGTCGGTAGAGCACTTGCCCGCGAAAGGCAAAGATCCCAGGTTCGAGTCCCGGTTCCGGCACACAATTTTAATCTGCCAGGAAGTTTCAGAAGTATGTAGTCGAATGTTCAAACCTTTATGAAGCTATGAGACCAAATTGCAATGATCATCAGTCCCTAGACTTACAAACTATTTAAACCAACTTATACTAACGACAACACACACACACACACACATGCCCGAAGGAGGACACGAACCTCCCATGGGGAGCAGCCGCGCACTCTTCAGCAAGGCGCCTCAATCCTGCTTGGCTGGCCAATCCCGCGCGGCATATGTAAACTTCGGTGGGCCCTGGTTGTAGTCTAGAATGAATGTTACAAATATTTTTCACCTGTAAGATCAGCACAGTTATTGCATTTACAGTCAAAGCAGAGGTGGACAGAGAAGTCTCCTCAGTGTCCTACGCTTGTCCGTTCTTTTTTTTGGAGTATTGCTGCCCATTGTGGGATCCTTATCAGGTGGGTTTGACGGAAGACATCGAAAGAGTACAAAGAAGGGCAGCTCATTTTGTATTGCCACGATACAGGGGAGACAGCGTTACGCAAATGATACAGGATCTGGGATGGAAATCATTACAACAACGGCGCTTATCTCTGCGGATTGGGTTACTTGCGGAACTCCAATCGCTAAGATTCTCCTCCGAATGCGAAAATATATTGTTGACTCCCACATACATAGGTAGAAAAGATCATCAGAATAAAATACGGCTGGCCGCGGTGGCCGAGGGGACTGAGGCGCTCCAGTCACGGTCTGCACGGCTACTACGGTCGGGGGTTCGAATCCCTCCTCGGGCATGGATATTTGTGCCGTTCTTAGGATTAGCTAGTTCATAAGTACTTTGTAAGTTTAGGGACTGATGACCCCGTAGTTAAGTCCCATAAGCTATATAGACATTTGAACATTTGAATAAAATACGAGAAATCAGAACTCGAACGGAGAGATTCAGCTGTTCTTTCTTCCCGCGCGCTATTAGAGAATGGAATGGGAGATAAATAGTAACCCTCTTCCAGCAACTTGAATGTGATTTGCAGAGTATCCCATTTAGATGTAGATGTAGTGTCATATGATCACTAATGATATTGGCAAACGAATCAGTAGTACTACAACCACTCAGAAATAACATATTTTGGTGCCACTGAACACAGCCGTTGAGGGTGTTTGATTACATTCCGACAGTGTGTATAAATCAATAATTCATTCATTCAATAATATAAAATGTACGAGTTCCGTTTCCATTTCTATCCGCGGCAGTGCTACGATCACAGCTCAGAACGTGCGTCGCAGTTGCTCTGACTCAAGGAGAAGACATGTACGCCATTTTCAGATCGCTGCTGCCGACGTGTGCTTTGTAGTGCTTCTCTATGTCAGTAAATGCCGCCGCGCGTGAAATCCGATCTGTGTTTCGTTTTCTAAATGCAAGGAAAGTTGAACCAAAGAAAATTCATCGGCAAATCTGCGAGGTTTACAGACAAAATTCTATGAGTGATTCAATGGTTAGGAGATGGGTCAGACAGTTCGATGAATGACGTGATGAAGTCTACAATGAAGAACGAAGTGGACGCCAGTCTGTGATTAGTGATGAATTGGTTCACACAATTGAAGAGAAGATTAAGCACAACCGTAAGTTTACACTTAGTGCCCATGCTATGCAAGTTCCGCAAATCTCACGATAACTAATTCATGTAATTATTTCTGAAAAACTGATATTTCATAAACTTTGCTGACGTTTGTTACTCAAAAGTCTTACTTAACAACAAAAACAACAACGGATGGGCAGTGCACTTCAGTTTTTGACACGCTACAATGTTTTTCTTTCTCGGATAGTCAACGGGGGATGCAACTTGGGTATCGTACGACAGCCCTGAAACAAAACGGCAATGATTGGAATGGAGGCACACTTCATCCCCAACGAAGGTTAAGCCTAAGCAAATCTTGATTCCTAAAAAAAAAAACAAACATGTGCATCGTTTTTTGGGACAGAAAACGAATCTTGCTGATTGATTTACCACGACTCCAAACGATCAATGCACAGGATTACTGCGAGACCTTTAAGAAATTGCGCCGCGCAATACAGAACACGCGCCGAGTATTACTGTCAAAAGTTTATTCATTTATTAATTTTTATTTATTTTTTCTTCACGATAATGCCCGACCTCATACGGCGAATGTGACCAAGCAACTCTTACGGGAATTTCATTGGAACGGGTTTGATCATCCTCCTTACAGCCCGGACCTCATTTTTTCTGTATCTGTACATGCGTTTGTTTTATACAACCAAACGGAACTTTGGACATACCACGTATCCAATTTTCTATTTGCTGTTTCAAATCAACATAAATTTAGTCTGAATTCTTGCGTTTTCGTAACTGAAAATAAAATGACTTATATTAGAAACACCGATTGGATATTTGTTAATCAATATGCCCTTTTGATAAGAAATGTAGAATAAAAAATGTATTTCTGCTTCCGAGATTCGAAGAAAAGATCTTGCGATTACGTAACTTACACGCTACGCACTAACGTAAAGCAAGTCCTTAAAAACAGTAGAAAGGTTTTCTGATTTACACCTCCTGAACGACTTCAGTTCCTAAAAGGCAATTTTTAAAAGTTTTAAATGTTTTGTTTTAGGAAATTGATGTGCAGTTACTTAGCATCGAAACCTATGAAGTATTATAAAAAGCTAAGAAAGCCAGTCCAGAAGGTTCTCCTTCGTGTGACAAAAGAGACTGCGCAGTTGCCTATAGTAGATGTCTTATACACGTCAGAGCGGCTAAAATGGACTATTTGTGTGTTCAGTGCTGCGGCGAAACGGTGTGCGTGAAACTCGAGAAACGTCTTCTAATGAGGAAGCAACGAAGGTTAAATGGCACTATTATTCCAGTGGTGTCAACCATTAAGCTGCTGTTTCAGGTCCATGAATGTCCCTGCAATGTATACAGTGAACATTTGCCAAGGCCATTCCTAATTGCTGCTTAAGAGAAAATGCCCACACGGTTACTCCTCATATTAGTTACACTACTGGCCATTAAAATTGCTACACCAATAAGAAATCGAGATGATAAACGGGTATTCATTGGACAAATATATTATACTAGAAGTGACATGTGATTACATTTTCACGCAATTTGATTCATAGATCCTGAGAAATCATTACCCAGAATAACCACATCTGGCCGTAATAACGGCCTTGATACGCCTGGGCATTGAGTGAAACAGAACTTAGATGGCGTGTACAGGTACATATGTCCATGTAGCTTCAACACGATACCACAGTTTATCAAGAATAGTGACTGGCGTTATGTGACGAGCCAGTTGTTCGGCCACCATTGACCAGAGATTTTCAACTGTTCAACTGTTTGTAAATCTATCGGACCAAACTGCGTGATCATCAGTCCGTACCTTAAAAACTAATTAAACTAAGGTAAACTAACCTAAGGACAACACACGCATACCCATGTCCCAGGGAGGACTCGAACCTCCGCAGCGAGGCGCCTTAGATCGCTCGGCTACTCCACCACGGCACCAGACATTTTCAGTTGGTGAGAGATCTGGAGAATGTGCTGGCCAGGGCAGCAGTCGAACATTTTCCGTATCCAGAAAGACCCCTTCAGGACCTGCAACATGCGGTCGTACATTATCCTGCTGAAATGTAGAGTTTCGCAGGGATCGAATGAAGGGTAGAGCCACGGGTCGTAACATCTGAAATGTAACGGCCACTGTTCAAAGTGCCGTCGATGCCAACAAGAGGTGACCGAGACGTGTAACCAATGACACCCCATACCATCACGCCGGGTGATACGCCAGTATGGCGATGACGAATACACGCTTCCAATGTGCGTTCACCGCGATGTGAACAAACATTGAAATATATGTAAAGTAATGGGACCTAACTGCAGTGGTCATCGGTCCCTATAGTTACGAACTACTTGGCCGCGGCAGAATAGCCGTGCGCATTAAGGCGCCCAGTGCGGTGCGTGCGGCATCCTGAGAACAACACACATTACACACACCCATGCCTGAGGAAGGAGTCGAATCTCCGAAGGCGAACGGCTGCGCGCACCGTAGCAAGGAATCTTAATCTGCGTTTATAGCCTGCGGTTCCTCCGCTGCGGAGGAAACTCAGCGGTTAAAAGTGAGCTGTTTCTCATAAGGTAGCGTGGGACTTAGATGCACGGCTGCGGGCCCCTTCGCATGTCCGCTGCGGCGTCAAACTACCTGCGGCTGCACTTCCAAACCGCTGCGAATCAGCAGCGGTGTCTGTTTACACGGCGGCTTATCGGGCTTTGTCAGTGCAGACAACAGTTTTAATAGCTTGTGCGCGGCACTTATCTGCGACTTAATTTTTGAAGGATTCTAGTTAATTACACCGAAAGAAAGTTATACATATATAAAAAAATTAATCCTTATTTTCCTTCGTCACGGCTAGGCAGATTTGGCTGTTCTTTTTAACACGTTCGCTGCGACTGACGCTTATATGCCTTTCCTCGATCAACACGCCAGAGCTGCCGACGCTGATAAGCGGCGCGTTCGCTAGCTGAATACGCAGTTTAAATTGTTTGGCTGTGCACTCTTGTTAGTACAAGCCACCAAAAAATATCACGTAACGTTTTCCTGTCTGCAGTTGTGTGTTTTTGTCTTCAGTGGTTTGCTATAAAAACATTGCCTATACACCTTGCAAAATTATTTCTTATATGGGATTGGGTTTCCATAGCACCTCATTGCAGATGAGAATTGTTCCTTTTTCTCCGTTTCATAAACCTTTTGGTGTTTTCTGACTTTAATTTATTTCTCAATGAAGCACGTTATCGCACAGTTTGCAAAAAAATCAATATATCAGAGGCGTTGTTAGAATTGTTTGCAATAAATGCATGACGCTTAAAAGCGACAGACAGCTTGCAGCATTTATCACATAACTGGCTTGCAGCTAAAGCGTACTTGTATTTCTATATCTAGCACCACCTCTTGTGCAGACGTTATAATCGCTTTCAATATTACAGGTTTCGCAGGGGTCTGATTTCAGCTCTCGGCGCACGTGCGCTTTACAGGTGTCCGCCTCGAGCGTTAGCAGCCCGCCCAGGTGACCGCAAAGAACGTGTTAAAAAAAATAAACTTACCACCGTGGGGAGGAGGTTATGGGCAGAGAGATGAGGGAGGAGGAGATATACAGAGATACGGAAGCAACAGAAGGGATGAGAAAATGGGAAGAGAGATGGGACAAGGAATTTAAGAGATATCTGCAATTCCCATACATGTTTAGCAATTGCGAAGCATTGACTGGTTCGCTACTGTTTTATAGATAAGCTTAACACACCGCTCACATTTCTGCATTCCTGTAAAAACGATGATTGAATGAAAAAGCTGTAGTACAATTTAGATTAAGAAATCTGCGACAATCCAATCTGTGTCTTCCAAGCAAGCTCAGAAATCAGCTTTCGTGATAATTACAAACTTTTTTAAAATTTCGATGCCTTTCAATCTATGGTCAATATTTTGAACACATGTTGAAATAAAGAATGAAGTTGTGTTTCTGTAATATAAACCTAATGTTAGGTGCTTTTGGTGATTACCAAAGCATTGTTTATAAATTGTTTATTACAGTTACGTGTGTACGGAATTGGATTGCAATCTCAAATAAGTCAACATCGTGTATTGTATGTAGATGGTAACACTGTCACTATGCCCTTACGTTCAGGATGAAACGACGTTTCGTTAAGAAGAATGTTTATTTTGCTTTGTACAGGTGGTTACCAAATTATTTTTAATAAATGTTAGTTCAGTGAATGTATCCTAGATGATATAATTTAGAGCATTGTAGGTTGAGATAGTTGTCCGGCAGCATGTATTGTACCTCTTAGAAGCACACAGCCACGTACAGGAAACAATAGGTCAATTATTCCTTCTGTAATGCAAATATTTTATACAATAGTGTCTTACAGCGGCGTATAAGACCACTTTATTTCGAAGAATGAACAGACGATTTCTTTATTTCGGATCTCGTACATCCGGGAAGATAAATGTCAAGTAGTTTTCCTAAGCACTTTGACACACGGTAAATTATAGCCTATGTCATATGTCCATATACATCCACTTTAAGTCTTAAGTTGGTTCAAAGGGAAAGCCGGCCGCGGTGGCCGAGGGGACTGAGGCGCTCCAGTCACGGTCTGCACGGCCACTACGGTCGGGGGTTAGAATCCCCCCTCGGGCATGGATATTTGTGCCGTCCTTAGTGTTAGCTAGTTCATAAGTAGTTTGTAAGTTTAGGGACTGATGACCCCGTAGTTATGTCCCATAAGCTATACACACACTCTAAGGGAAACAAAGCGTTACTACTGTCGCGCAGACCTATTTTACAGTATACAATATGCAGCCTGGTCCGGGACCTCAAACTCTAGGACATTTCTAGAATTTTTTAACGGCAGGTTTCACTTCAACATTAACAAACGGTATATCACTGTAATTTTCTTATCAAGAGCTACCGAATGCAGTTCTAAAAAGTACGCGGTTCTATTAAAAAAACGTACTTTCTTCAATACGTTAGTTGATACCGGTGCTAAAACGATTCGCCAACCTAAAATATATGTGCTCCTCGACTCTGTATCATGTGCCGAAAATCGCTTATATATAGGGTGAGTCACGTAAGACGTAACGCCCCTTTTATATCGTGAACGGTTACATATATCATATCAAAATGTGGTTTTCGGGACGTGTTAGAGCGTCGAGGGGCACGTATACTTATGGTTGGTGAACGGTTTTAGCACCGTTATCAACTCAGATATTGAAGACAATACTTCTTTTTAATGCGACGAGGTTCTTCCTTGAATTTTGCGACGTGCAATAGCGGATCTTTTCGTTTAAGCACCAAATTCGCTTTACATTTTCACGGAATGTAATTCACGTATTTCGATGCAACCGAGGCCAATTTTTGTGATTTTTCTTGCTATTGATTACGTAAGTGATAATACGGGACGTCCATTTAAAAATACTTGTGTTTGTGTTCATAATATTATTTGCTTTCGTTTTACAATGTCTCATACTATCTACTTTTAAATCCCTGCCGCCGCTGTGGATTAGCCGTGCGCACTGAGGCGCTGTGATGCGGTGCGCGCGTACATTCGTCGTCGGGGGTTCGAGTTCTCCCTCGGGCATGGGTGTATGTGTTGTCCTTAGGTTAGTTTACCTAGTTTAAGTAGTTTGTACGCTAAGAACTAATAACCAAGCAGTTGAGTCCCATAGATTTACAAACATTTGAATATTTTTTGAACCCCTGCCATTCGTACCCGTGAATGTCATTTTTCAAAATGTATTGTTGATTAGATTAGATTAATACTTGTTCCATAGATCATATATACGACATTTAGTAATGATTTGGAACGTGTCAGTTTAGTAAATGTTGTCTACACTTGACAATATTTTAAGGATATTTTGTTTATTTTTATTTTTTATTTTTTAAGTTTTATCTAAAATGCATCTACATTGTAGAAGGAGTTGCCATTCAGATATTCCTTTAATTACTTTTTAAATACTAGTTGCATATCTGCCAAAGTTTTGATGCTACTTGGTAAGTGACCAAAGACTTTTGTGGCAGCATAATTCACCCCTTTCTGAGCCAAAGTTAGATTTAACCTTGAATAGTGAATATCATCCTTTCTCCTAGTGTTGTAGCTATTACTTTTGAATTGGGTCGGATTGTTAATAACAAATTTCATTTGTGAATATATATATTGTGAAACTACAGTGAAGATCCCTAAATGAATGTCTGCAGGATGCTCTTGGGTGGACTCCAGCAATTATTCTGATTACACGCTTTTGTGCAATGAATACTTTTTTACTCAATGTTGAATCGCCCCGGAATATGATTCCATATGAAAGCAGTGAATGAAAATAGGCATAGAAAGCTAATTTAGTGAGATGCATATCACCAAATTTTGCAATGACTCAGATAGCATAAGTAGCTGAACTCAAACGTTTCAGGAGATCTTCAATATGTTTCTTCCAATTCAGTCCCTCGTCAATGCAAACACCTAAAATTTTTGGATATTCTACCTCAGCTACAGATTTATGTTCAAAGTCTAAATTTATTAATGGTGTCATGCCATTTGTGTGTAACTGTATGTACTGGGTGTTATCTAAGTTTAATGAGAGTCCATTTGTAGGGAACCAATTAATAACTTTCTGAAAGATATCATTTACAATTTCATCAGTTAATTCCTGTTTGTCAGGAGTGATAGCTGTACTTGTATTATCAGCATCTCCAGAGATATTTGTGCTGGTTTGAGTGGGCCACCCTGTATAGGAGCTTTGCGTTGTGTTTTCGCTGCAGCAACGACCTCAGACGGGAACTTTTTGATCGCTCCTTATAGAAACTTGAAGTGGATTTTAACTTACGCATCGCAGCTCTAAGTTTACCTCGATGCCATTTCAGTTTAGCCGATCCCTGCAGTTGCCCGCAAGGGCCTCCGTTCTGAAGATAGATCTCTCTCGCATGCTGCCTCACAAGCGCCAAGTAGCGACAGTGATAACGAAGCAATAGATCATATTTCGCGTTTTTCGTTCAGTAGGTGTAGTCCACTTTCAACTGTGCGGTGATATTTTTGTCGGAGTACGTCCTCACCGAGCATCTGTACTACGCAAGCTATTTTATTGTGTGTGGTGGAGGGTAATTTGTGTGCCATTGCGACTTCTACATCTACAGCTACATGGGATACTCTGCAAATTACATTTTAGTGCCTGGCAGAGGGTTCATCGAACCACTTTTATACTAGTAATCTACCATTCCATTCTCGAATAGCACGCGGGGAGAAGGAACATCTGAATCTCTCCGTTCGAACTGTGATTTCTCGTATCTTATTCTGATGATCATTGCTACCTATGTAGGTGTCAGTCAACAATATATTCTCGCATTCGGAGGAGAATATTGGCGATTGGAGTTTCGTAAGTAGCCCACGCCGCAGCGATAAGCACCGTTGTTGTAATGATTCCCATCCCAGATCCTGTATCATTTCCGTAACGCTGTAAGGGTTCTGCCAATAAAACGTAGTCTCTGGTTCGCCGTTCCCACGACATTACCTATGTGTTTTTTCCAGTTTAAGTCTGAAGTAATAGTAATTCCTAGATATTTTGTGGAGTTTACGGCCTTCACTTTTGATTGATTTATCTTGTAAAAATTTTTTAACGGATTTCTCTCTCTCTCTCTCTTAAGTATAAATGCCCCATTTTCTCAGAAACTTCTGAATCTGCATCGCCGGCCGCAGTAGCCGAGCGGTCTGCGACCCACCAGTCGCAGTCTGGGCGGCCTCTACGGTCGGGGGTTCGAATCCCCCCTCGGGCATGGATGTTTGTGTCGTCTTTAGTATAAGGTAGTTCATAAGTAGTTTGTAAGTTTAGGGACTGACGAGCCCGCAGTTAAGTCCCTTAGGCTTAAACATTTGAACATTTTGAATCTACATCATTGAATTACCACGTAACATAGTACAATGATGTTGTACATCTACTTTACTAGTATTTACTGAAATAGTTGAGTTCAAGAAATTAAAATTGTGAAAAGTTACACCAAAATATGATACGTTTAGGGAAAAATCATAACTTTTTTTCCAGCTGTTCTTTTAAAGTGGTTGTAGAGCAATACATTCACAAAGCATGCGAGAACATGTGATAAAAACACCACATTTATATACTCAACAGTTCCTGACAAAACGAGACATTTATATAGCCAATTTAACATTGGGAAGTACGACTCCCCTTAACTTATATCAAGTTGTTTGTAAGTCTAGGAAGTGACGACCACAGAAGTTGGGTACCATAGAATTACGTGGGATGTTCAAATAAAAAGATACGAAACGACACTGTGGGATTTGTTGAAGTCTTTATTCAAAAGTAATCACCAGAACTATCCCACTGTTTAACGAGGCGAAGGATTCCCTGTTCCCAGAAATCCTGTTGCTGTGACAAGAACCAGTCCTCTTCTGTGCCATTCAGTTCGTCGTCCGAGTTGAAGTTGAAGCGCTTGACGTTTGAGACATATTTTTTGTTGGTGACTAAACAGATGGAAGTCACAGGGCGCGGCGAGCAGAATCAGTCCCTCCGTGAGCAGCCCAGGCCGTTTGTTCTCGATGGACTTGCGTAGGTTACGGATTGTTTCACATTACACGTCACTGTTATTGGTTTTTCCGTTTCGAGGAATTCGATGAGTATCGGATCCGGGACGTCGAAAAAGACGGTGAGCATCACCTTGCCTGCTGAGGGTACATCCTTGAATTTTTAGGAGGAGGTGACGACTCATGCTTCGCGTCCCTAGATGTCGCACTACGTTATCACAAAGCGGCATATTCAAATTTCAACCGGTTGGGTTGTTAAGACGTTTCGTACCTTTCCATTTGAAGATCCTCAATATGATTAACGTTCCAAAACCATCCTTGGTCTGCTTCTGAAGAGAAAAACGTACGGCATGATACCTTCTGAATGAAAAGCGAGAAGAAGTGTCGACGTCTTACCTATATTGCACATGCGATCAATGGCTGAAGATAATTATAGTGAACGTGCCAGCACGGTAGCGGAATTTCATTGTGACATTACGCCCGTCTATTGAAAAAGTAAGTATAAGGAAGGAGGAATTAGCTTTAGCTGAAGCGGACCCTTTTATTAAAGACGTATCTGAAAGAAGTTGACATAATAATGCAGATAGCTGAAAACAATGGTTACAGGAATGACGTGTTCGCAAATCTAAGAAGCAAAATAGAAACAAAAATAACAGCACAAATCACGAAATCAGACTCAACAAAACAGAACCACTCACTATCACAAACACCAAAAACACCAAATATAACTACCCAGAATAATATGGTACACAATGACGTACTGACAGAAACACATAAAATAACAAACATTTTCAAACGACAGGGCATAAACATTGCATACACAACAGTCAATTCTATGCGAAATTGACAAAAGAGGCAGACATATACCAAAAAGATAAAATTTACCAATTGCAATGTAACATTTGTGATGGGAGATACAAACGGCAAACAAGCAGAATGTTTGATATAAAATATAAAGAACACATTAGAGCCTGGAAGTATAGAACAAAACATTTCACATTCACTGAACACAGTACCACAAACCAAAATCCAGAGTAGAAGACATGAAAATAATTACAATAAACAACAGAAAACACCTAACACTACAAGAGAATTACCACATAAAAAAATCAAAGAAGAAAAGAAAATCCTGTTGAATGACCAAGTACACATATGAAATAACTCACTGCTAACATTAATAGATAGAATAGGAGAAGGTCCACTCCCTTCACTTTACCATTAACACCTACTCCACAAAACATCTAAGTCAATGCCCAGATCATCAAAAGACAATAATTCCGACATCTACCTGAGAATACACACACAAACTACCATTTCTTTCCTACAGATACAGACGCCCCATACACATACTTAGTTAAGTTGGAAACACAGGTGAACAAACGAATTCCGAAGCGAAATACACCTTCAAGCCTGTGAAATAGTAAACATTGAAATAGAGAGTGATAGAATGAAGAATGAAGTACAAGAATCGTGGCGAAGCTGCGTGAATTACGCCAGTGACCAGGTGGGGAGAACACCATGAAAATCGCGAGACTATACAACATACAGAATTCACTGATTATGTCCTAAAATAAAGGTCGAAACGTGTGTGGAGGAAATAAAAGGACTGCAGCAAGAAAAAAGCTGTTTCATTTCCGAAAACAAATATTTCTTTGAAATGATTTATTGTCCGTTCATCAGTGAACAGTTGCAAGTGTTTGTCATTTTCTTTTCTTTTTTTAATCATTATTTTTATTTTGCATGTTTGAATCCATCAGGATCATCTTCAGAATCTTTGTAGTTCCGACTGCAACACGTCCCGTCTATGTTATGAGTAATTGTCGTAACATAGACGAGACGTGTTTCAGTCGCAACTACGAAGATTCTGAAGATGATCCTGATGGATCGAAACATGCAACTGGTGACTGATAATCGGACAAAAAATCATTTCAAATATTAGTGCAGTTGCTGACTCTCGCAGTCGATTATGTCGACTACAGTAAAAGTATTTCTTTACTTGTTGGGACGATCGAAGCTAGCAACGCATACAAACTTGTTAACTATCCTGGCATTGGACTGGAGTGATTTAAGGAAATCACGGAAAACCTAAACCAGGATAGCCGGAGTCCTCTCGTATGCGAGGGCAGTGTGTCGTTACCAGAGGCGCCGACTTTTGAAAATCAATGTGGGTGCTCTATATCACGGTTCACAAAGGTTCGAAACCAATCCTCCTGAAAAACATATTCATGCATTTTTGAATGAGCAATACTTGATAAAAGTAAATAGGCAGATGTCTGGCCTCTTAAAGATAGAAGGAAGAAGGAGGAAGAAGTAAAGGAAAGCATGGCTGCATTAGGACACTACAATAAAGCGATCTAATTGGTTGAAGTGGATATTTCAATATAAGTAACACCCCAAAACTGCCTCAGGGAGGACTCGAACCTCCACGACGAGCAACCGCGCGCTCCGCAGCGAGACGCTTTAGACCTCTCGGCTACTCCACCGCGGCTGTTTTGGTCAGTTCCAAGCAAGAGCTTTATACTTCATCGAAACTTACATCACTTCGAGATAACTTCATGACATCTGACAGTATTAATATAGTCCAAGGTTGTTTTAAGCCTCAGAGAAAAGCATTAAAAATTTCAACTGTATCTATAATTTTAATAAAAGGGAAGTGACAAAGATAAATGAAAAACGATTAACTTTAGCACCAGTACCAGATTCCACAAGCTAAATTCCTGAAAGAACACAATTGAATGTTCATAAATACGTACACCTGAAAGGTCAAAAGTGTGGTGTCGCACATGTGTGAAGTGCGCGCGCCACGTACTTTCGTCGCGCGCCGCCATGCAAGCACGGCGCGGCGTTGTTACGACGTCGGCCACGAGCGCCCTCTGCTGGAATCCCACTCGTGGCCACCGCTGAACTGCATCGTTCACTTGGTATTAGGACAGGCACTAGGACTCATCAGTTAGGCACGCCTCTACCTAAACTATATATCTGCATTCCACTAGTCTACTGCCCTCCAAGTATTGTACCATTTCTTCGGAATATACATCTTGTTCTAATCTAGCTTAGTGTTTCTAGTTTCTGATGTCCCACTGGCTGGTCACCTCCGTACCCGCACACGCGTGCATCCTATTTTCCTGTGTCGGTCTCTCTCTACTCGGCCACCGACACTTAGGACAACTGGCGGCAACAAGACACACACACACACACACACACACACACACACACACAAAAGGACCGGCGTGCTGCAGGATGAATAAAGCTATCATAGTGGGTAAAACACGGACACATTACTACCCCCTTGGGGACCCACATACGAAACTGATCATTTCTTTCACGTATGAAATATCGTCTCTCGCTATGGTCACGTTTTGCATTGCCTCTTGAGTCATAAGGTAGGTTTTGCTTTTTCCCGATTTTTTTTAAAAAAATTATACAGTTTTATTTTCCACCTCAGTTTTATGTGGGTGCTCAGCACCCCCAAAAACTTATTGGGTTGTGCACAAGCCCCGGAGCACCCACGGAGTCGGCGCCCCCGGTCGTTACCACTGGGCCAGCACGCTCGGTGAAGTGAGTAGAGTATTTAAAAATTGCGTCCCCTGGGAATTTTCATTGCACGGAAGAAGGTCGTTTGGTAAATGCGCCCAGCAGCATTTTGCCCCGCGAGTCGGCGAATGAGGACGGCCCCGTTTCGAGCAAATTGCTGTCCTGTAACGCGACGAAGAGGGCACGAGGGGCGCTTAAGCGTCGGCGGCGGCAGCAGCGCCGGCGCGGTAGAGGCGCAGTGCGCATGCGCAGACCGCGGCCGCCGGCGCCCGCTCCCGCGGAGGCCGCGCGGCGCAGTGTTGCAGATGTGCTAGGCAAAGGTAGTAGATCGATATACACCACTCGACACCACTCTTACCTCACTCTGGCACACCACTCTTCCCCGCCTCAGTCAGTCCGGCAGCCGGCGAGGCACACAAAAACTAGCAGAAAGGTCTGTCTCGCGGTTTGCGGCGGTGGCTTAGGACGGGCGGGTTTCCGCATCTGCGATGGGCAGGCGGCAGTCACGTGCCTAGCGCGTCCACCGCCGGCGTCACGCTGCGCCTACTCGCACGCCGGCCGCACACCACGCCGCACCGCAGGTACGCCGCGCTCCTCACCGCACCCTTACATTTCGCTCTTTTCTTTCTCCCAACTTTCTCACATATTTTTGCCTGTTATCTTTCGATTGCTGTTTTGTTTTCTTTTATTCTTACTGACATTTGTAGTAGAACGCGCAACGGTTCCTTCTAGAAATTTCGATGAAATGCGTCCGTCTGGCTGTCATCAGTTTTATGTCTTCAGAGAGGTACTTAGGAAAGTTATTGCCGTGAGTCTTAGAGAGTTACCACTCTGCAGGAAACTTTATCACATAGATAAAACTGCTTCAGTTGACGCTGCACTTGCTTCGAAACTGATAGCAAATATATTAAGTATCTTCGGGAGGTTACCTACAGCCGATAAACGGTCAGAGAAGAAGCATTTTAATGTCGACAGTTGTACAAATTTATTACTTATTCTCACATCTTTTTCAAATTCACTCTTTTTTTTCTTACAGTGAAAATTTTTCTCTCAACTTTCATATTTTTTCTCTTACTCTTACCGACAATCATAGTAAAACGTACAATGGTTCCTGCTATAAATTTCGGTGACAGGCGTCCATTTGGCTGTAATTAATTTAATGTTTTCGGAAAGGTACTTACGGAAATTATAGCTACGAGTCTTAGAGAGTTTTCACTCTGCAGGAGACAATTACTGCTCAGTTGAAGCTGCACTTGCTTCGAAATAGATTGTTATTACATTAAGTATCTTCGGGTGGTTACCTACAGCCGATAAATATTCAGAAAAGAAACATTTCAGTGTCGACAGTTGTACAAATTTATTATTTATTCTCATACCTTCTCTTCCAATTCACTATTTTCTTTCTTACAGTGAATATTTTTCTGACAACATTCTCTCATATTTTTTCCTGTTTTGTTTCGATTGTTTTGTTTTCTCTTATTCTTACTGACAGTTGTAGTAGAACGCGCTACGGTTCCTTCTAGAAATTTCGGTGAAATGCGTCCGTCTGGCTGTCATCAATTTTATGTCCTCAGAAAGGTACTTAGCGATGTTATTGCCTTAAGTCTTAGAGAGTTACCACTATGTAGGGGACAAAATCAAAGAATGATCAAATGTTTGTAAGGTAATTTGGTAGAATCCGTGTACATCGAAGCAAACGGCATTGCCATCGATATATATCGAATGTTCGATACAGTGTTTCTGAACCGGAGATTCGGGCACTACGCGCCTTCACGTACGGAAAAAAAAGAAAATAATAATAATAAATAAAAATAAAAAAAGGAAAAAATAATTCTTGTTTAGGCTACACCTAACCTTCTTAAGGCTACGCTACAGATAACTTTTTTAAAGTCAAAGTTAGGTTAGGTATAGGTTAAACAAGAAGTTTTTTTGTAGTACGTGAGGGCGCGTAGCGCCCGAATCTCCGGTTCAGAAACACTATATCGAACATTCCATATATATAGATGCCAATTCCATTTCCTTCGATGTACACGGATTCTACCAAATTACCGTTTGTAATTCTATTGGACAAAACTACTTTGGTCGTAAGTCCCTATACTTACGAACTACTTAAACTAAGTTAAACTAACCTAAGGACAACACACGCATCCATGTCCGAGGGAGGATTCGAACGCCCGACGCGGGAGGCCGCGCGATCCGTAACGTGGCGCTCCAGACAATATAACATAGATGTAATTGCTTCAGTTGAAGCTTTACTTCCTTCGAAATTGATAGCTAGTACATTAAGTATTTCGGGTGGTTACCTACAGCCGATAAACGTTCGGATAAGAAACATTTTAATTGCGACAGTTGTACAAATTTATTATTTATTCTCGCATCTTCTCTTCCAATTCACTGTTATCTTTCTTACAGTGATCACTTTTCTCCCAACTTTCTCTCATATTTTTGCCTGTATTGTTTCGATTGTTTAGTTTTCTCTTTTTCTTACTGTCAGTCGTAGTAAAAGGTGCGACAGTTCCTTCTAGAAATTTCGGTGAAAGGCGTCCGTTTGGCTGTAATCAAATTTATGTCTTCAGAAAGGTACTTAGGGAAGTTATTCCTGTTAGTCTAAGAGAGTTACCACTCTGCCGAAGACAATATCAAATAGATATAACTGCTTCAGTTGAAGCTGCACTTGCTTTGAAATTATTGCTAGTAGATTAAGTATCTTCAGGTGGTTACCTACAAGCCGATAAACATTTAGAAAAGAAACATTTTAGTACCGGCAGTTGTACAAATTTATTTATTCTCTATCGGTTTCGGTACTGGCTACCATCTTCACCGGAGATAATAATGTACACCAGATGGCCAAAACTAAATTTCTGACAACGTCGGCTATAAAATGTGACGAATGAGGACCATGATTATTTAAGTAAACTGTTGTAAAGTTGCGTGACTGATATCTAGTAATATACACAAACTTCATCTTGATATCAAGTACTAAAATCGCAGTCAGGATACGATCTCTGTCATGTCCTGACTGAGACTGTATTAGTACTTGGTATCAAAACAGAGTGTCACAATTTATATTCGCTGTTTCCGTATTTGGTGGCGATGTCTTTTTGATCAACTGATCTAAGTTACTGTCTCCTGTGAGGATGGTAGGCAGTACCTAAACCGGTAGAGAATAAAAAATAAACCTGCACAACTGTTGACACAAAATAAATTTTTATAAACTAAAAAACTAAACATTTTTGACTTTAAGAAAATTTATTTGTGAATAGCCCTTGTCCTTCATAGCAAAGAATCACTCATCGTATCTACGTTAGGAAGTACCGTTAGCAAACTAGAGACATCGAATCTTCTGCTCACTGCTAATTCTTTGAGTTGCATCGTAAGACATTATTAAGAAGCACCTATCCTTCCACCCCACAGAATTTTACTTAATGTACATTTACACTGATGTAAAATGAGAGAAATAGCCCATAAAAAGGTTATGTGGGCTCAATAGCTTTATTACCAGATAAACGACGGGAAAGTGTTGGGGGTGAGCGAAGCGTCTGAGCTGGTAAAAAAAAGCAGTTTATGGCCAAATGAATACAATTAAAATGCGCCACCTTCAATAACAAGGGAGAGTACTACGTGAGTTACGTTATTTTAATACATTTTAATTGTAAATATATCGCATCACATCACTTATGAAACTTTGTTGGTCATTATTATTTTCTAATGGCTACATAATCGTTATAATTGATTTAGTCTATTGTTTCATGAACCTTGTACTATGAGAAAATTAATTTCGCACTGAGGTAACAACTTTGTTTGCGTCTTTACCTATTGTTATGTTTCTGATCACTGAGTGTTCATGGAAGTGGGAGTTTTCGGTATTATTTGCAAACTGCCTATAACTTTAAGGAATATGTCCTAGTGTGAATCAACAGGAAGACACTAGCATTTAATTTCTGCCGTAGATTTAGATAAATTCATGGCCACTGAACGTTGTGGCTTCACTACATTTTTATTTCTTGCGCGTGGCTTACTGATGTTCGCTTGCCAGTTAGCTTTCACAGGCTCGTGAGGAATATATCCAACAGACCTCCGAATAGCCTACTCTCCTGCACTGCTTTTATGATGTGATGAACTGCATATTTGTTTTGCTGATCCCAGCTTCTGCCGCGTTAATTAGATTACTAATTGAAAGCGCCCGTGCCTTCTTATAACACGAGCTCTGCGCGAGGTACACACAGGCAGTTGTCCAGGAATGTTTAATAAATAATTTAGCTGAGGAGTTATTAGCTCAGTTATAACAAACGCATTAAAATATTTCTGTAAGGTATTGCTAATATCACAGTTTGGTAAGGGTTGGCTCTAAAGACATATATGTTGTATAAGTTACCACTGTTCAGCTTCGAAAGTTAAGGAAGCAGATACGGGGATATATTAGCGATAACGTTAGAAGATTTCCACTTAACAACGAAGTACAGATTGCACCCTAGGCACTTCGAAGTGGAAATCTTATTTTCAACATTATTACGCACTGGTACGGTTTTTGAATAGTAATAGCCATTAATGTAGTTGTGTAACAATCCCTATCAGGGCTATTTTTCTCTAGATACCTTTTTTTACACTTTCCCTAGCAATCAGAACGTGTTGCGGGAGGCATATGTAGCTAAATTTTTAAAAAGTACCATTCTAATGAAAATCACTTTTCAAAAAGCTCTTTCGCGGCCTTTCAATTGTAGTATATAGTTTTTAATAATTATTGCACTCATCCGGTCATGTGTAAAACATTTACGATAATCTACTACTTTCGCAGTTGACGCAGTTGTAAATTTCATAAAACCCTCTTAGAAATTGCGTTATTATGCTTCCGATAGACATTGAAGGACTGAATTGTTTCCAAATCATAAAAGACTGTACTTATATGACAACAGCAAACTTACGTTGTTCAGAGAAGTCTGAAACAGCACAATTTCGACTCTCAGCAAAACGATTTACTCGACACTAGACGGATTGCTTTCTCAAATCAGAGAATGATCCCTGAAACTACCTGCAGCAGACAGAATCAACTGCTATTTGTAAGAAACTTCCAGCGACTTCTTTTTAAAACCATTTCGGTCCTATTACTCCAGGGAATATCATTCAGTCGCTTTGACGAAATACGTAAAAGTTAGTGCCATGTTAAGACGACGCCTGCGAAAGTAAATCCAAATTAAATGATTTGTTGACGGTCCTCATTTTACTCAAATTTTTACAAACGACCTGCTTATATTACCTTCGTTGGCTGAAATGCTTTGATGTGATTAGGGCAATCACTGAATTGAAGACTTCGGGGGAAAATAATGATAACCCTGATTTATAAAGTGTTGAGATATGATGACTTGTATGTTTGAAAAATAGTTTCTGTTACATTTTTTAATGTTTGTTTTAATATTTATGTTTGCCATCTCTCTGCAGATTCATGTACTACTTTAAGAAAATGAAACATTCTGTTGGATATGATTGTTTGCACGTTGAGGGTTATCATTATTTACCCCCGAGGTCTTCAGTTTTGTAAGCCTGCATTCAGGTTAGACGTAACCCTGAATATTGAGAGTTATGAGTTATCTTATGGACTTTTATTTTTACTACCAGTTGCGTTACTTCATTGTGTCATCTTTAGGACCACTGGCAGCGATGGAGTAGCCGAGCGGTTTAAGGCGCTTCGCTGCGGAGTGCGCGGTTGCTTGCCGTCGGAGGTTCGAGTCCTCCCTGGGGCATGGGTGTGGGTGTTGTCCTTAGGTTAGTTTACTTTAGTTTAAGTATTTTGCAAGCTACGGACTGATGACCACGCAGTTTGGTCTGATAGATTTACAAATATTTGAACGTTTAGGACCACTGACCAGCGTAAAATGTATTTATTATGTTACGCAGACAGAATAGGATTAGTACTAATCTACTGGTGTCCACTGATTGCAAAAAATGTTCCAATGATTGTCAAGCTTAAGGGACTTAACTGCGGGGTCATCAGTCCCTAAACTTACAAACTACTTATGAACTAGCCAATACTAAAGACAACACAAGCATCCATGCCCGAGTGGGGATTCGAACCACCGACGCGGGAGGCCTCGCGATCTCTAACGTGGTGCTCCAGACCGCTTGACTACTCTTGCGCGGCCTTCATGCATCGACTGATTAATACAGGCCCCCAATCTGACTACGCAACATAGTAAATTCATTTTTACGCTATTCAGAGGGCCTGAGGATGACAATGAAGTGTCGAAACTGGTTCCAAAATTAAAATTCCATAACGTAACGGCTGAAGGTACTCCATTCGTTTAGCTTGGCACTACAGCCGACGTTCCTCGCCGTCTTGCTTAGACATGGACATGGAACTCGTCACAATTTCACATGGTAAAACAGTGGCCACCGACGGATAGGGATGGGGTAATATAATATTTGATATATTTAATTTTCTACTACTTATTTATATTTTTGATATTTTTCGATGTATTTACAAATGTGGGCCGAAAAACAAAGCAGTGCGACTTTTATTTTTATGATATCGATAACTCTTCGGGACTTTTGGAAGACCTTTTCAAATACATTAAAAGGCAAACATTCATTTTTTTCTTATTCGAGAGGGTGGAAACAAGGTCTCCAATCCCAATAATCATGAGTCATGATTATTAATTAGATCCATGTTCATGATTTTGTATAATTTTTTATTTATTTATAAGAAGCTATTTTCATTGGATATATCCATTCCTAGATAAAATATAAACCTTAAATCATAGTTGAAACATCCATTAAATGACTTACAGCAAAAGAATATGACGGTAGAGCCATATGAAGAATTATATATTTGGGCGTGTGTATCAACTTTTAGAGTCAAATATAGAAATAAATACTCAAACAAAAGTTACTCGATATTAAATTCTGACAACTTTTACTTAATTTTTTTTCTATCAGACGCATAATATCCGAGATAGGGCATAACATCGCTCTCTAGCGTCGTCTAGAGGAAAGTTCTGGTCGCTGGAGGCCAGCAAATAAGTCTTTAAAATTTGGTGCCGCTCGGAGAGAAAAGTGGTAGAGAATTTTCTCTTCTGCAAATCTGTTTATTCCATTTTCGTCTTAGATTAACTGTTAGGGCGTTATTAGCGTCAAATTTCGAGTTGTCAAAAGGCAATCGTAAACGGCCTACTTTTAGTATTACTAACATAAAGTAATGGAATAAATGAAGAAATGAAACACTTAGGAGACACGGTTGTATGGCAATGGGACTTCGCGGGACCGCGGCGGAATGTTCAAAATGTCTGTGAGGTCTTATGCGACACATTAATTACTTAACTAACTTACCCTAAGGACAACACAAACACCGATGCCCGAGGGAGGATTCGAAACCCCGATCGTAGCGGTCGTGCGGCGGAGTGTCCGAGATCATTGAGGCGCTATGCTCCGATGAGCGAGACCGTTCCCCGTCGGGGGTTCGAAGTCATGGATTATCGTGTCGGACCTCCTTAACCTTGGTGAAGTGTAAGAAATCAAAGTGCCTTGGATTCAACAAGTCGCTGGAAGTCCACCGTAGGATTTTTTTATTATTATTATTATTTTTTTTATATATAAGCTTATGGGACTTAACTGCGGGGTCATCAGTCCCTAAACTTACAAACTACTTATGAACTACCTTATACTAAAGACAGCACAAACATCCATGCCCGAGGGGGATTCGAACCCCCGATGAGTAACGGCCTCACGCATCGCAGCTTAGTGCCTCAATGCGGTCGGCCGTTCCGCCGCAGCCCACCATACGAACACTGTGCTATGTTACCTCCATAACCACCGGTAATTGCGAACGTGTTGCCAGTGCAGGGTTTAGTGCATGAACTGTCCTATCGTTAATGTTCTCAAACTTCAGATTGGATTCATCTCGAACGATCTGTGTGGCCAAATAATTCACGAAAATTATGGCCTGTTGACATAGCGTATTCTCATCCATAAACATTGTATCGTTGTTTGGGAAGATGAAGTCCATGAATGGCTGCAAATGATCTCAAAGCAGCTAAAAATAACTATTTCAAGGTAATGACCGATTCTGTTGGATCGGAGGACCCAGTGCATTGCGAGTAAATGCAACCCATACAACTATGTAGCCGCGACCAGCTTGCACAGTGCCTTGTTAACACCTTGGGCTTCGTCGGTCTTAGCAGCTACGCCCTCCCGGGCTTAATCATAAGCAAACTAAGGGCATGTAGTGCATAGCGGTTGAGCGTACAATTATATTTAAAGACACAAAATATTTATTGACAATTAGTGCGTTCTTGGTAATTGAGCATTATAATTTACAATAAATAATTAGGAATTTAGAACCGTCAAAAAGAGCAAGTTTAGAAAGGGTCCAGCCCGCCCCTCTATACCTAAGTAATTCAGGCGGTTTACCCAAAGCTGAAATTAAAAACGGTATAACCTTAAATCATTTCAAAATATCACCCTTTCGTTTTTTGTACGGTCCACTGTAAGTGTTCTTGAAGTTTTACGATTATTGCAAATATTTTGGACAAAAACTAATGAAAATTTAGTAATATCAAATTCAGAAAAAATAATACATTTTACAAGATTAGAAAATGCCATAAATATTATAGTATTATGTATAATATTTTTAAATATTTAATTTTATATTTTTATTATTTTTAGTCCGAAATATTTGGAAATGTAGGCAGTGAAACAGGCCAGTTCGATTTATATATTAATAATTCCTTTAATCAAATTTTTCTTTCGCAGCAGTTTTATTTGTAGTTAGTTTACTTGGACTATTATGAAAAACATTTTATATTGGCATTATTATTATCTGCCTAATGTTTAAAAACCGTCCTCCACCCCGCTGTCTTAGTGTTACAATGTAAGGGTTATAGTATGAACGTCAGTATCTTCAAAACGAAGGTAATGCCTGTGGGAAGGAGATTCAAACGGATTGACTGCGAAATAGGAGGAACAAAGTTAGAACCGGTGGGCAGTTTCAAGTATTTAGAATGCATTTTCTCACAGAACAGCAACGTAGTGAATGCTCAGATTTGATCTACTCTTTTCTGCAACCCGTGTGCCTAACGAAACAATTATCCGGATTAAGCTATCGGAGGTAAAACCGATAACGTAGTGGAGGTTACACACACAAACGATACTTAACAGGTCATTTCCCTGTGACGATCGTTTGGTGCGGGAATTTTATATAAGGTCTTAAAATGTAACACCCGGGGCAAAACTGTAATTGAATGAACAATTTTGACTAGGTGAAAATGAATACGGTCGCCAGCTCTTTGTACGAGCAACACGTTGAAATTGATGGAAATTTTGTATGCAGTAGAAATAATTACTGATTGGCTAATTAGGAAACAAAACGGACACAGACAGCAGATTAAGCAAACACAACAACGGTACCACGAAACAGAGCAATGTAGAACCACTAAATATAACTCACTTACACAATAGCAACGATCAATGAAAATTATTCTAATGAACTGGAAAATTCTAATTTCTAATGGAGCATAATAAAATTTTGCATGCACAGCTTCTACATAATAAATAAAACCATCACCGTAATGCTTTCGATGATATTTAACTGTACTTTGATCATCAATAATAAAGCAGACTGTCGTAATTGTATTTTGTCCATAATGACTGTTTGAATGGTTACGCAAAATTACTGATTACAAAATTAAAGAGTTTACTCTTTCTGCAACAACTTTAAATATTGTTTCTGATATATATTTTCCTAACATTAACTATTGTTCATTATGTTAACAACAAACTTGCTTATCAAGCAGCACCTAATAATTACTCAGTTATACTGCACGTTATAAACCATAAAGTGAATTTTGCAAGGTAACTTTCTAGCAGTCATAGACCGAACAATTAAATCACAATTAATAATTACAATTTTCTATCATTCAGCTGTTACTCACTGCACTGGTTATTAATAAATGCAATTGTTAACAATTTAACTTTGCAAACTTTATGCTTGTGAAAATTATTTTTCACTGATTTAAATACTTTAAGGTTTCTTTTATTTTAATCAGTTCTTATGGTTCATGTTGAGCCTCGGAAAATTAAAGGTGGCGAAAAAGGAACCTGCTTGGTAGTGCCTCGGGTTAATAACTTTGTTAACGCTAAATAATTGCAACCTGTTTCTCTATTGACTTTCAGCAAAACTAAACGTTGGCTTAGCCGTACATTTCTAAAGACGGTAAATTGCTGAGATATTACTTTGCAGCGACGATGCGGCATAGCTGGCAATTGTTGCTGGTACTTAATAAATTTGGCTAGAATGCAAATATTATTTGCATTAGGCACACAGCGTTCCTCTTGATGCTGTGGCGCTGTGTCCATGCCGGTTATTTTGCCAATGACCACTTGCTCAGACTGCTGCATGTACCAACACGTAATAGAATGCCACGCTACTACGACCTGTTCCTGCTGTCCAACTTTGCTACCACTCATTTCGAAACCTCAACACCGACTCTACTCTCTCGCGCCTAGTGCCACACACTGCCCTCAGCGATAATAATGCCCTACTCAAATATGATACTAACTTTGCCCTCGCTAAGTTAACGTGTCTGCTACAACACATTACAATATTCTCTTTTAGACAGTACATAATCATTTTAATATTTGTGCTTCACAGAAATCCTTCACATAGAATAATCATTCAATTTATATACAACACACATATAATAAACAGGTTACACACATTTTTCATATTATAAATCGTAACTGCGTTTACATATAGCATCAGTGGCGTTGGTCACTGTGTTGTTGCGTTACACAAGCAGAAATTACTTCGATAAGGTCAAGAACGATTTTGAAGTAACAAGCTTAACATCAGACGAGGCATCAATGTTAGCATTGAACAGAGGATCATGGACTAATTTTAATAGGGGGACTATGCTCCAGACTGAACTCTAAAAGGCATAATCACTCTGTGATGATGATGATGATGATGTAGTGCACTGACTTTCTCTTTTATTTTATTGTCTTTATTGTTGTGTTTAATTATACATTTGCCTTAGCTGAGCAGAATAACTTTTTTCTTATTTTTTATCTCATACTTTCTTAGTTATATATGTGCTACAGTTGGTGTAATTTATTACCTTTCAGTTGTTTTTATTGTTATGTTTCTATTAAAATTTTTCTTTGAACTTTCGCAACAGTTTTATTTTTTTTAATAAATTTATTTCTTTTTATGAAAAGGTACTTTCCTGCGATATATTCATCCCTACATGAAATATCAACCTCTAACCATTCTTCGAACCTCCATTAAATGACCTACAACATAACAATATGACGGTAGAGCCACATGGAGAATTATATCATCAGACGTGTGAACCAACTTTTAGATTCAAATATCGAAATGAAAAAAAAAGTTACTCGACATTATATTTTGAACAGCTTTTACTTGAAATTATTTTTTCGATCCGACGCATAAGAGATTGGGTATTAGTGCCGCCCCCTGGCGGTGTTCAGTTATGCGGCCAACAAATTCTTCTATTCAAATGTTTGTTAAGCTTAAGGGACTTAACTGCGGGGTCATCAGTCCCTAAACTTACAAACTACTTATGAACTACCGTAAACTAAAGACAACACAAACATCCATGCCCGAGGGGGATTCAAACCCCCGGCCGTGCAGACTGTGACTGGCGCGCCGCAGACCGCTCGACCACCGCGGCCGGCCAAAATTCTTCTGCAAAATTTGGTGCTGATCGGCTGAATGTCTCGCCCTAAAGAGTGGGAACATTTTACAGACAGACACAAGGTCAGTGTCATATCGTTGTTATTTTTGCAAACGTCTGAAACGGCGCGAGATATGGGAAAAAAAAAAAAAAAAAAAAAAAAAAAAAAAAAAAAAAAAAAAACATAAGAGAGCGAAGTTGTAGAGAATTCTCTCCTATACACATCCGTTTGTTTAAATGTTTGTAAATCTATCGGACCAAACTGCGTGGTCATCATTCCGTAGCTTACAAACTACTTAAACTAAGGTAAACTAACCTAAGGGTAACACCCCCCCCCCCCCCCCCCCCCAGCGAGGCGCCTTAGACCGCTCGGCTACTCCACCGCGGCCCGTTTGTTCAATTTTCGTCTTAGATGAACAGTTAAGGCGTTATTGGCAATTAAATTTCGAGGTGAACCCTCCACTTTTGGTGTTACTAACCTAAAGTGGACCAAAACACAAGCCACGATATGGGTGTTGAGAAAAGAAGCTTAAACATTAAATTTGCAAAGGCCAACTGGCACTAGCCTCCTGTAACAAATATTATTAAGAGATAAATAAAACTGTTCGAGCCATAGCTCATTTACACTAACATCTTGAAATTATCAAAACCAAAGGGAGTTCGCGCCTTCGGATAGTTGCTGTCCAAAGATTTAATGACAGGAAAACTGACACTGGCCCCTTGAAGTGAACGAAATTTTGACGAGCACTGACCTCACATAAACAGTCACTTTAAATCCGATCCCCATAACGTACAAGTAAGAGGATGCTAGTCTGTTCGTCGGTGAAAATTTATTTCACAGATTTTGACTAGACGTAAACAAGTTCCAGATACAGTGCAAAACTAGACCCAGCATGAAACTGTGTTCTTACTTATTAATATTACTAAAATTTTCGGGGCTATTATGTCGTGGTGTTACTGAAACTCAACATTTCGTCCCCATCCGCGGAGGACATTCTCAAGGAGGATCGTGGCTCTTTTGTACGTCCGATACACGCCCTGGCTCGTTACTGACTGCAGCCGAATTCCTTTTTCAGCATTTAGTGGACATTAGCCCGGCAACCAGCATTTTAACGATTTACTAATTCATAAAGTAAAAGGGCAGCGGCCCCTCCAACAGTTCGTCATAAATTTGAAGCACATGACACAAAATAATTTAACACAGACAATTACCAGGCACTGGCTCACGAACGGCCACTAGCTCATAATAAATGGCTGAAATTGTAATGGACACTCACATTATAGAAAGAGTTTGAACTGAATTACAACTCCGAAGCTTATAGGTAAGCGGACGCTAGCATGTTCGTTAATAGAAACTGACCACACCAATTTGGAAATAATTTCTAGATTCAGGCAATAAAGGAAGGAAGTAACAAGGCCCTGCATGAATAACCTCACGTATAGCATTTAACGGACAAGTACCGCACCTAGTATTTGAAGAAATGAATAATACATCAAGTAAATGGGCACTGGCGCCTTCAACAATTAATCAGCAATTTTTTGGCTCACTTTAGGTTACGGTGGTAACAATGAAAGTGAGCCGTTGCGATCGGCTTTTGACAGTTCGAAATTTAAATGAAAGTGACATCTTAACCGTTCTTCTGACACAAAATTTGAGTAAACTAATTTGTATTGGAGAAAATTCTCCAAAAGTTTGCTTTCTTACTTTTTTTCATATCTCGCTTTGTTTCAGATATTTTTTGCAAATATAACGGCGATTTGACATTGTCTTTCTGTCTGTCTGTAACGTGTTTCCACTTTTTTAGGTCACGCCGTTCAACCGATCGGCATCAAATTTGACAGACGTAATTGTTGGCCGCCAGCAACTAGAACCTCTCTTTTTCAAATATTTCGGGCCAAAAATAGAATAGTAACACTAAAACTGGCCCGTTTGTGATGACCTTATGACAGCAGGAAATTTATTTGTAAATAACGCCTTGATGGTTCATATGAGACAAAAATTGAATAAATTTATTTGTAGAGGAGAAAATTACCAACAACTTTGCTCTCTTATGTTATTTCCATAACTCGCGCCGTTTCAGAAATATTTGGAAAAATAACGGCGGTTTGACACTGTCACCTGGTTTTATGTAAACCTGTGCATTCGAAGAAAATAAACTTGAAAAAGAGAACAAACTACCACGGTAAGGCAGATGATAATATTTTAACGGAAAAAGATAATGAACATATGGGACAGTTCTTAAAATAAAAGTTTAGAGAGGTAAAAGTTAAAAAAGTGTATATTTGTTAAACCTAACTCAAATATCAAATAATTTTGGCTATCATACTCGACAATGTTCCTACCTCTACATCCATACTCCGCAAGCCACATCACGGCATATGGCGGAGGGTACTAATCGTTCTATGTCACTTCCCCCAATTTCGGTCGCGTATGGTTCACGGAAAAAAAAAAAGATTGCCTGTATGCCGTGTGGAAAAAAATGATTGTATGCCGTGTGGTCCCTAATCTCTCTGATATTATCAAAATGTTCAAATGTTTGTATAGGTTATGGGACTTAACTACGGGGTCATCAGTCCCTAAACTTACAAACTACTTATGAACTACTTACGAACTAGGACGGCACAAATATCCATGCCCGAGGGGGGATTCGAATCCCGACCGCAGTGGCCGTGCAGACCGTGTCTGGAGCGCCTCAGTCCCCTCGGCCACCGCGGCCGGCTCTGATATTATCCTTGTAGTCGCTTCGCGATATATACGGAGGAGGAAGTAATATATTGGTTGATTCATCATGAAACGTACGGTCTCGGAACTTCAACAGAAGCCCGCACCACAATACAGAACGTCTCTCTTCCAGCGAAATTAGGAAATCGAATTACGAAATCCGGTTTTGAGAGCCCATGTAAACGGGGTGACTCTTCATCAGGTAGAATAACCACCTTCACGCAGTCGCTGTACCTTGTAGAACTGGAGCTTGCGTGCCTTGCAGGCCTGTTAACTGTGGTTCCAATCACACCCCTGTGTGACGTGTACCCTGCCTCGCCATGAATCAGTTATCTGCGGCCGCGATTGATTGCGGTCGACAACCTCCTCTCCTGTCGGCAGCACAGCCTGTTGTGTGGAACATTACCTATGCACCTGAAACAATGCTGGCAGGAATACGAAACTCCTGGACTACAGGAAGGGAATTCCACCTTGTACAACACGACAAATAGCGTCAGAAACGGTGTGCTCTGACAACAAATGTTGCAAATCCCCAGAACTATTAATAACGATATCAGACTAAAACCTCGTAACACGAAATAAACAAAAGAGAAGAATACCGCATCACAAAAAATGACAAGCTACAAAAGATGTTACTACCTTATTAAAGCAATATCTAACCTATGCCATTAAATTCACGTAAGAAATTAAAGGAAAAAACCCACCGAAGCTAACAAAGAAGTGCTGCAACATGTTTGGGTGAAAAAACACAAAAAGGGGATGGAAGAAGGCGGAATGCGTCTCCAGAAGTGCAACATTCAAATAATGATTACCCCTCACCTACACTAATCACACTTCGCCCTACTTTCAGATCCATGATCATTCTTCGCTGTGTGAAGTTATTCACATATTGTCTCCGGCCCTATGATGTAATTATGTACACCACTACCAGCCCTACTTGGGGTTATACACATGCTGACCTCACACCATATAACTCCCATCTTTCCGTGCATCACTGGGGATATGCCATGTTAATATGCTATGCCATTTTACCTACCTCACCATTAAGCTTTACAGAGAGTTGTATTTTTAGAAACTGCATTCTGTACATTTTTCTCATTGTAGTTCTCCCACCCTGACGGAATAACTTACCTCCATTTTCTTATGGACGCAATACTTAAGCTGTTCCACCATCGCCGCGGCGGAATAGACTTGCGCACTGAGGCGCCCTGCTACGGTGCGCGCGGCCGTTCCACGTCGTGGGTGAGAGTCCTCCTTCGGGTATGGGTGTGTTTATTGACTTTAGGAAACGTTAGTTTAAGTAGTTTGTAAGTTAAGGGACCGATATCCACTACAGTTACGTCCCATAACTTTACAAACACTTGAATTTTGTTCCACCATCTAAAAGCTTAAAAATACGAGGGTTGAAACTTAAATAGTGGCAGCTATTTATTGACAACCGATACAAAAGCGTTACATGTTTGCTCCTGTTACTGACCACCAAAGTCGTCACCAGCGTTGTATTGAACCCGTTGCCAGCGATGTGGAAGGCGTAGTATACCGTTAGCAGAGCCTGTTCTGTTGATGGTGCGAATGGAACGGTCTACTGCCTGTCGAATCACTAGAACAGTTCTGAAGCGAATGCCATGAAGTGGTTCCTTCATTTTCGAAATCAAATCAAAGTCACACGGACCTAAGTCCGGGAAGTATGGTGGATGGTACAGTACAAACTAGTCCCATCGACCGAACAAAGCAGCCACAGCTTGCGCTGTAAGCGCTCGCGCATTGTCGTGCAAAATGATGAGTGAGTTGAGCAGAAAGTGCTGCCGCTTCTTTCGCAAAGCTAGTCGCAGGTGATGCTCCAAAAACGAACAGTAATACTGCAGACTGACGGTCTCCGTTGTTCCTGTTTCGAAAACAGTGACGCCGTTACGTTAGACCGCTCGCTCACAAGTGACTGGTGTTTCCCTCGATTGTGCGCACGGCGGTGACGTGGGACGGGCGAGTTCATTTCAAATGTTTGTTGAGCTTAAGGGACTTATCTGCGGGGTCATCAGTCCCAAAACTTACAAACTACTTACGAACTTCGTTATACTAAAGACGACACAAACATCCATGCCCGAGGGGGGATTCGAACCCACGACCGTAGCGGCCGTGCAGTGTGGCTGGCGCGCCGCAGACCGCTCGGCCACTGCGGCCGGCGCGAGTTCAATTGCTCGGAGTTAAGGTAAATAGGTTAACAACGTGTGTTATCAGCGACAATAGTAGATTCCATTGCGTAGTGTCTCCACAGCAGTGTTGCCACTATTTAAGTTCCAACCCTCGTATTAACTGCGTTTAACCTCGGTGGGAATAAATTTTAGTCACGTCAGGAATTTTAATGGTTTGTGTGTTGCGTCTGCATAGCGATATGGACGATAACTTAGCAAATGAGCGGATAAACTGCAGACAGGAGACCAGCCAAGAATGGGCTTACAAGGTCTCAGATGGTGGGAGACGCTTTCATAAACAGTATTATTATTTTACTGTAAGGTGACGAATTACAGTGATGATAATATAATCAATATTTTTCCGCTATGGCGAATTTTTCTTAGCGTCACTGAATAAGGTATAGATGTGCTACCAAATGGTGACATATGAAAAATTGTGCCGGGCCGGGACTCGAACCCGGGTTTCCCGCATTTTGCGAGCGGTCATCTTAACCACTTTTTTTTTTCTCGATAAGGTGCATGCACGTCATGAAATTAAAACACAAAATCCTCCTCAGGTGACGTGTTACAACACAAGAACCGTATTCGTAAAAGGCTTAATACTTTTTATTACGCCCTTCTCACCGTTCACCAATGATGTGACATTTAATTAAAAGAAACATGTGTAAATAGAAAGCAGAAATGCACTGGCAAACAAAGGAAATATGATACGAGAAAAACAAAATAAATTTGAAAATTCATCACAGTAATTAAACGACATGTATTTATATTCACTTTTTCCTCAATTTTTCATTACCATTTCTCGTTAACTATCCTCCATGTTTGGACAACGGAAATCAGTTTTCAAACGTGCCAGGATGACGAGAACCGGTCGCCAGAAGCGAAAAGACTCGATATGGTGTGTGACGGGGAAAAAAATCCATTCCGGTACCGGGAATCGAACCCGGGCCTCCTGGGTGAAAACCAGGTATCCTAGCCACTTTTTTTTTCTTCGTGTCTCTGTCCTCCCCTTAAACCCGTCCTTCCGCTCGACAACATCGCCTTCGTCGGCGTCGGCTTCATCTGCATTTTATAATGAAAAGTGGCTGCTGTCCGATACTTCGCACGTGTGCTTCTTTGACAGCAGAGAAAAAGAAAATGCAGAAGTCGACGCATTTCCGTCTTAAAAATAAGGGATTTCTGAAAATAAACATATAAATAAACGTTGACTGGCATTTTAGCACGTTTAACTTCAGCTCAGTTGTTGCCCATCGGAGTTCGTCTTCTCAAAATGTGTGGTGCGTTTCCGTATCTGATTCTATGTTAATTTCTTATCCAGTGTCTTCTCAGTTAGCGGGTATTAGTACCACAGATTGTCTTCTCGTAACTCTGAAAAGCGTCACGGCCAAAGTTTCCCGGCTGCGGAATTGGTGAAACAAAGTTTACATCGTTTCTTGTCTTCGTGGGATTGGCTTCTGGTCATTCTATATAAAATCAAGTTCCATTTCAAATAAATGTAATTTCCGTTCTCCAAGGTGAACCGTTAATCGTACGTTAGTACATTAGTTGTTCACTGATTGTTTTGGTTAAAAAAATTGCAAAATTTTTACGATAATTCAGGATTGCCTGTAATTTTTGATGTTGTATCCGTAGGTACATGACAAAGTCCTGTTTACTTGGACTTTGGCTGTTGAATATATAGTAAAATGTGTGTCCTTTTATCCAGTTTACTGAATTCCTTTTGGTCTGCCGGCCGCTGTGGCCGAGGGGACTGCGGCGCGCCAGTCACGGTCTGCACGGCCACTACGGTCGGATGTTCGAATCCCCCCTCGGGCCTGGATATTTGTGCCTTCCTTAGTATTAGCTAGTTCATAAGTAGTTCGTAAGTTTAGGGACTGATGACCCCGTAGTTAAGTCCCATAAGCTATACAAACATTTGAACATTTGAAACTTTTGGTCTGTGGATAGGCGACCGTGTCGGGTGTAAGGTTGCCAACAGCTGCCTAACTACCTTCCAAACCTCACTTTCTCGCACACAAATCTTTGTTCCTCAGTATCTTGTAGAATGCATGTGTTACACAGAGGGAAGTCGGCTAAATGTATGGAGTATCGCTTGGAATTGGTCGCTATTTTTCCATTCACAGCGGTGTACCAAGCTGATCGCACGACAGACGGCAAATTGCGGGAGTGGGTATTATCCCAAATCACGCGCCAGTTGTGATCCCTGTATTTATCTTCTGGTATTCTCAGGCTTTGTTTCAATATAGGTTTTATAGATTTTCTTTGCAAATGTTATTTCCTTTTCGGCTATCCTTCTTCGAACGTAGCTATATTCCAATAAGAAATTACGTACGTGGTACAGTGCAGGCGGTATATGTTGTGCCTTTGTGTGAACGTTCGTGAGATTTAACCCACCGTTTCGTATCGGAAGCGTTAAGGTCTCGTATTTAACTTTAAAGATGCTGCCTCTGCTCACGAAATGACCTAGTGCTGACAACATCATTTGTGCGATGCCTCTCGGAATGGGCAACACTTTAACAACATAGTTGATTTTCGACGTGATGTAGTAACGTATTCAACTGCCTCATGTTGTGAAGTTGAACACATGCTCTGAGTTTGTTAAGTAACTCTCTGCAGTTGACTGCAATGGCGTTCTGCAGCTTCTTCCGGAACTGTATTCCTAAACATCTCATGCCAGTTATTTCTCTCAGTCGCGCGTGGTGCTGCATATTTAATCCGCGTCCAATATTCATAATACCAGATTTATCCCAGTTAAGTTTGCCTCCAAATGCAGCCTCATATCTCTCAATGGTGAGGAGCGAGGAGTGTACTTCTTGGGTATTGATAACTAGAAATCCCACGTCGTCTGCGTATGCGCGACAAACGATCTTCTGTCCAGGCCTCGCAGATGCTGCGTTAGCGTGGCGAGCAGTGGTTCGATGGCGATGGCGATGGCGAATAAAACTGCCGACATCGGACATCCCTGTCTTACCGAACTTGCAATATGAATGGCTTCACCGAGCTGACCATTAATTAAAATTCGTGAAGTACTATTGAGGAACAAATTTTGCAAAATACTGACGAACCGATACGGAAAGCCCATTTCCTGCATAATGTGGAAGAGGAAATGATGGCTCACTCTATCGAAGGCTTTTTCAAAATCTAACATTACTATGCCACATTTTAATTTACAAGTCTCGGCTGTTGCTATGGTATCCCGATAGTCTGCGAGCGTTTCGTAAATCGACCTGCCTCTCGCGACACTTGTTTGGTAGGGTCCCGTGATCGTACTCATGATCGATTTCAGGCGATGGCTGAGGACTCGGGCGAAAACTTAGTAATCTCCATTAAGTAAGGTAATCAGTCTCAAGGCCATAAGCGTATTACTGCACGGTTTCTTTGGCAGTAACGCAACAAAATGTTCAAATGTTTTTTTAAGCTTATGGGACTTAACTACGGGGTCATCAGTCCCTAAACTTACAAACTACTTATGAACTACCTTATACTAAAGACGGCACAAATATCCATGCCCGAGGGGGGATTCGAACCCCCGACCGTAGGGGCCGTGCAGACCGTGACTGAAGCGCCTCAGTCTCCTCGGCCACCGTGGCCGGCGTAACACAACAATCCCATCAAGAAATTCTGGGGAATGACGGTGTTGGGATCCGATAATTCGTGACATTAAGCAAGTAGTTTGGTCTTCATTTGCGGCCAACAAGTTTGACAAACCTCTACCGGTAATCCGTCGCTCCCAGGCGATTTGTTCCTCGGGCTCTGCATGACGAGACATCCTCTAACTCGTCTTCCGTCAGCTCAGCTGTCAGTTGAGTTGCTTCCGCTGTACTGAGGCGTTGTGACAAATGTGGTGTAAAATCCGCAAAAGCGTTCTCGTAAATTGGTTTGTTTGACAGTAGATCGGAATAATACTGTTGTACAACAGCCTTTATGTCACTTTGTTTGGTCACAGTCTCACCGGTGCTGGTTTTAATTTCTATTAAAATTTTCCTATTGCCTCGTTTAGTTTCTCGTATCATGTGAAACATTGCAGCCTCTTCATCCTGTACCGAATTTGGAACTTTCGATCGGATTTTAACACCTTCTAGCTGTTTCCGTTTCAAAGAAAGAAGTTTCGCCTGAATTTTTTTTATCTTATCTTCGTAAATTTGTTACCACGGTGGCATCAAGTTGATGCAGATCCCGGAGACACTGGAAATATAATTCCGAGGTTCGTTTGTACCACATGTTTTTCTCACGGGAGTAACACATTAATGCTCTCCTTAATTGAGGATTGGCACATTTGAGCCACCAATCGATCGCCGAGTTGAATTTGTGAAATTTAAGCTCACATGCTTGCCAAGTTGCTAGAAACACCTCGCGACATTCATAATCTTGTAAATGTGCGGTGTTTAATTTCTACAGGCCACGACATCGATATGTATCTTGTTTTGACAGGTTAATGGTACATATGTACGCTGCATGGTCGGAGAAACTAGTGGGCCATATTTCGGATTGTAACAGTTGAGCCGTTAAATTCTGTGAGACATAGATTCTGTCAAGCCGACTAGCGGAATGGCTGGTCATGTGTGTAAAGCCGGTCGCTTCGCTGTGCAAGAAAGTCCAAGTGTCAAATAATTTGAGGTCTTGAACGATCTTCCCATATTCCACACAAGGATTAAATTTGGGATTTGATCCCTTTGATTTAGCACACAGTTAAAATCACCAGCGAAAATGATTTCGCTACAAGTCGATGCAAACAGGGAAAGCACGTCATGTCTAAAACATTCTGCCTGGTGTTGCTTGTTACCTGATCCGGATGGAGCGTAAACATTCATTAGCCTGGTGTTGTTAAAAGTGACCGCGATGCCTCTGCTGGACACAAGTCTTTCCACATTTTTGACGATTATTCCTTCCTTAAGCAGCATTGCAGTGCCGAGGTCATCTCCGTAGCCAGGCATTGTATCCAGCTATTTGATCTAAATAGATGTCAGACACTTCTTGGAGCATGGCGACATCAATGTCAGCAGCGTACAAAAAGTCTTGTAAACTTTTCAACTTTAAGAAACTGCGGATCTTATTAAGATTTAGCGTAATAATTTTGTACGATAGCAAGCTGTTCATATGTTACTTGGAGAGGAAAGATGACAGATTAATTATTTTCATTATGATGGACGATGAGGCGCTGTCGATTTCCATTGTTTGGGTGCCTATGGCAACGTTCGCAATGTGTCTGGTATCTCCCGACGTGGAAGTTGAGGCACTCGGGTCCTCTGGAACGTCCCTCATTTCTATATCCGTGTCTTCTGTCTCTACATCGCCCGCCCACTCTTTTGTAATAGTAGTACCTACGTCCTCATTAAGTTGAAGGCACGTATCCTGCGGCGCATTCGATGTTGACGCGTTCTGATTAGTCGTTTCAGTGGGAGATCCCGATCGTGTACCCTGATTTGGGTTTTTGTTCCTACCACTAGGCTACCCGAACACGACTCCAGGACCGATCCAAACTTCCATATGACACACTGACTGCACTTATGAGTCAACTGCATTCATTCCTTACTACTTGCAGCTTAATCTGTATTCCCGCACCGGGGAGAATGAAAACAACGAGGCATTAACCAACACTATTATCGTCATTACCCTTTTTCTTTTCTTTCTTTCTACTTTTTTTTTTTTTTTGCAGCACATTTTCTCATGCCAATAATGCCCGCGGTATCTATGTTGACTTTCAACCCGCGGGCCGACATGGTTCAAATGTTGATTATTTTTGCTGAAAAGAAAAAAAAATGTTCAAATGTTTGTAATTATATGGGATCAAATTACGTTGGTCATCAGTCTTACAAACTGCTTAAACTAAGTTAAACTAACCTAATGACAACACACACATCCATGCCCGAGGGAGGATTCGAACCTCCGATGCGGAAGGCGGCGCGATCCGCAACGTGGCGCTCCAGACCGCTCGGCTACTCCCGCGCGGCAAAACTCTTACGACAGGATTCGAACCACAGATCCTACAGTTGTAAGGCCAGAACGCTACCACCTCACTTACACCGACAGAGTCTGCTGAACAAAATAATGAACAACGAGAGGCAAGAAGATTGCGCGGCCCGATTAATTTAGAGTTCAAGAACAGTAGTATACGTCGAGATTCGAATCAAATGTTTCTAAATCTATGGGACTTAACTACTGCGGTTATCAGTCCCTAGGCTTACATACTATTTAAACTGTCGTAAACTAACCTAAGGACAGCACACACACCTATGCCCAAGGGAGGACTCGAACCTCCGACGACGAGCAACTGCGCGCTCCGCAGCTAGGCGCCTTAGACCGCTCGGCCACTCATGTCAAGAGCCATTGCACTTTAATTCTCCCTAAAATTTATTTTGAAAATCATCATTTGGGCTCGGGCTTGAGATATAGGAGTTACATATTTGTAAAGGCGTTTTACATCTGCTTCAGCGACTGTGTGGATAGGCTAATGGCTTGCGAGCGGAAGGAACACGTGTTCTAATCTAACTGGAGTCCTTTTTTTAATATTTACATCTGTGCAGGTAATACTTTAAAACATAATTCGCTATAAGTTGTGCAGTTGTAGGCTTTTCTAGGCTCCACATTTCAAAAGATTCCATTTTATAATAGTCTAATTCTTAAACAAACAAACAAAATATTGAAAATGTGTGTATTTATTTGTAATTACTTCGACTACCACCTGGTCTGTGTATGTTTTTCAGGTAAGAGAACTTGTCAACTGACTGGCATATATTTCTACGTCCTTACTCCCGCTTTACGAACTAGTGGATGCGCCTTCCAGTCTCTGTTGTTTCCAGTTTAATATTCCTTCTTCAAATACTGTAGGGCTAATCGACCGTTACGCTAAAATAAAGCACAAAACATTTGTGATGTGATATACGAAAAAAAAAGACAGGGGCATGCTGTGAGATTCAATGCGACACATAAGAAAATGTTCAAATGTTTGTAAATACATCAGACCATACTGCGTGGTCATCAGTCCGTAACTTACAAACTACTTAAACTAAGGCAAACTAACCCAAGGACAACACACACACCTATGCCCCCAGGGAGGACTAGAACCTCCGATGGCGAGCAACCGCGTGTTCCGTAGCGAGGCGCCTTAGACCGTTCTTTTCTTTTTTATGGGTAGTTCTCTTCGTTGCGGACGCTTATCGGTTTTGTTCGTTCTTCGGTGTGTTGTTGGCTCAGCCTTGTTTATTACAGAGGGTGTTGAGTCTTCTGACCGGGCGCGCTGAGCCACGGCGCCCGGCAACCGCCGCGGCGACACATCATGCATATATCAATACAGTGAGCTGACACGTAACAATAGAGCTACCGATTTCTACTTTGTAGCATAATTGTCGGTTAGTTCTACTGTAGTTCAAAAACTACTTTTAAAATGGAAACGACAGACACTGGAAGGCACATGTACTAGTTCGTGTAAACCACGAGTACGGACCTAGAAACGCATACAGTTGCTCAATTTGTAGCGAATGAATGTTTAAAATATTACCTGTACAGGTGAAAATATTAAAATAATTGACTCCAGTTAGATTCGAACACGCGTTCCTTTCGTTCGATACGTTCGCAAGCTCTTAATTTCAACCGATTGAATAATGATTTTCAAAATAAATGATAGGACGACTTAGAAAAATAAAAAAAAATTTCAAATGTTTGTAGAGCTTAAGGGACTTAACTACGGGGTCATCAATCCCTAAACTTATAAACTACTTATGAACTAGCTTATAGTACATACGACACAAACATCCATGCCCGAGGGGGAAGTCGAACCCCCGACGGGGAACGGCCTCGCACATCGTAGCACAGCGCCTCAATGCGCTCGGCCTCTCCGCCGCGGCAGGACGAGTTAGACCGTAATGTATCTCGACATATACTGTATCCTAATTTGCTTTTATCGATCTAAACACCAAGCGGAAGCTCCACAGATCGCTAGCGTTGGGAACACTAGCACTTGTGAACTTGGGCATACACAGTACTCTATTCTTGGACTCTGAATAATTCGGACCGGCAATCTTTCTGCCTCTTACTGTACATGCCTTATGAATATAAATTTCCTATCTCTATTGTTATAAGTGTTATATTTTTCTCTACATGAGCCTATTTTCGAGTGGTGCTTAATTTGAGTCTTTAAGATCCATTGCACAAATTTCCTAAAGCGTCTTTTTTTCTTTCTACAGATAATATACGCCTATGCATCATTTTCGTCACTTGGCCAACTTCGCTTTTAATCGTAGAACATCTGTATGATCTGATAAACAGTACACTACTGGCCATTAAAATCGCTACACCAAGAAGAAATGCAGATGATCAACGGTTATTCATTGGACAAATATATTACACTAGAACTGACATGTGATTACATTTTCACGCAGTTTGGATGCATAGATCCTGAGAAATCAGTACCTAGAACAACCACCTCTGGCAGTAATAACGCTTGCTTTCCTGTTAGTTTGAAAAACTGAGTGCGTAGATACAAATAAATAATAAGTCTGTGTATAAACTGTAAATATTAGCAGGTCACATTCGTGAAGATATTCAGTTTGACACCTGGCAACTTAAAAAGAAAATCATGTTAGGAACACGCAAGCCACACAAGCAAGGAAAAGGTGAAGCCGCGGCGGAGCGGCCGAGCGCATTGAGGCGCTGTGCTCCGATGTGCGAGGCCGTTCCGCGTCGGGTGTTCGAATCCCCCCTCGGGCATGGTTGTTTGTGCTGTCTTTAGTATAAGTTAGTTCATAAGTAGTTTGTAAGTTTAGGGACTGTGACCCTGCAGTTAAGTCCCACAAGCTTAACAAATATTTCAACATTCTTTTTTAAAAAGTGATAATAGCGTCTATAAGGAGGTGTAGAACCTAGTCTTTAAGAAATCTAGTTTTGAAAAAATATCATAATGTCCGAAATCCGCTAAAACAAAAGTAATGCAACGTGAAAGTAAGCACCGATCACGTGAATATAATCATAATCAGTTCCTTTTGTATTTGAGCACAAAAAATCATATGTTTGTTAAGTTATGGAACCTAACTGCAGTGTTCATCAGTCTCTAAACTTATGAACTACTTCAACTAACTTATCGTAAGACTAACACACACACACACACACACACACACACACACACACACCCATGCCCGAGGTAAGACTTGAACTCCCGATGGCGAACGGCCTGCCGGCCGCGGTGGCCGAGGAGACTGAGGCGCTTCAGTCACGGTCTACACGGCCACTACGGTCGGGGGTTCGAATCCCCCCTCGGGCATGGATATTTGTGCCGTTCTAGTTCGTAAGTAGTTCATAAGTAGTTTGTAAGTTTAGGGACTGATGACCCCGTAGTTAAGTCCCATAAGCTTTACAAACATTTGAACATTTGCGAACGGCCTCGCGCATTGCAGCAAGGCTCCTTAGTGCGCACGCATATTACACCGCGGCCTACCTGAGCATATCAGGTTGCAATTCATTTCTGCTCTTAAAACGTTTTTGGACGATATGATTACGACTCGGCTATTATTTTCCATATGAATTAGATTGTACTGATATTTTATAATTGTAGACTGCCACTAACAGAAGCAGTGATATTACTTTAATGACCTTTTAATATTTATATTAAAAAATTTATAACACCGTTTAGTGATTAGGAAATATGCCGCGGTGGAGTGGGTGTGAGTGTTTGTCCTTGGATTAGTTCAAGTAGTTTGTAAGTCTAGGGACTGATAACCAGAGTAGTTTAGTCCCACAATTTACAAACATTTCAATATTTTGTTCAAAAAATGTTCAAATGTTTGTATAGCTTATGGGACTTAACTACTTGGTCATCAGTCCCTAAACTTACAAACTACTTATGAACTACTTACAAACTAGGACGGCACAAATATCCATGCCCGAGGGGGGATTCGAACCCCCGACCGTAGTGGCCGTGCAGACCGTGACTGGAGCGCCTCAGTCCCCTCGGCCACCGCGGCCGGCTCAATATTTTGAATTATGAAAGTAACAACATAAAAAACTACTAATTTTGTGTGATGCCATTCTTCTGCTACTCCCTGCTGGCCGCTGTCCCTAGAGAGTTTCGCGCCGGCCGCGGTGGCCGAGCGCTCTGCGGCGCGCAAGTCACAGTTTGCACGCCCACTACGGTCGGGTGTTCGAATGCCCCCTCTGGCATGGATATTGTGCCGTCCTTAGTATTAGCTAGTTCTTAAGTAGTTTGTAAATTTAGGGACTGATGACCCCGCAGTTAAGTCCCATAAGCTCTACAAACATTTGAACATTTCGAAGAGAGTTTCGCGACGGTCTATATTAGACTGTGCAGGTACTTAGTCGGCCACAACAGCAGAGCGGCGAGCGCTCCAACCGGGCGGTCTGTGTCCTCCCCTGGCTGACCGAGCACAGCCTGTCCGCTCCGAGTATTCACACTCGAACAAGCCAAACCCGAGCGCGGCGCACTCGACCGAGCATAATCCCCTGTATGCAGAGCTCTGTTCAGTGCCCCTTACTGACAAGGGGAACACCAAGGACGGTACAAACGAATTTTAGATGTGTCGCAGTTATGTCGTTCGGTAACTCCTCCAGACCACCAAGCTAAAAGGATTTGTTCCAATGCGCCTTGATTTCGACGAAAATCGAGGTCAAAGTCCAGCGCGTAACACATATGCCTGTACTAAGTCACCAGTGGTATGACGACTCGTGTTCAAATCCTGCTCGGAACTTATATATATATATATTATTTACACTTGTCCGACGATTGATTGTGCATAATTATATACTCTCATAGGCACTCTAATGTTAATGCTTGAGTAATTGGTCATGATAACAACTTATGTTAGTTGCTCGATATGTTATGTATTGAGCGACGATTATTTTATTTTATTCCTTATTTCGAAGCATACTTTTACGGCGATTGAAAGACCAGTAAACCGTCTGTAATTATCACATATAACATTTGTGCAGCATTTGCTATCTGCGATGGGTGTCTGTGTTGTCCTTAGATTAGTTTACCTAGGTTTAAGTAGTTTGTAAGCTACGGACTGATGACCACGGCCGGCCGCGGGGGCCGAGGGGACTGAGGCGCTCCAGTCACGGTCTGCACGGCCACTACGGTCGGGGGTTCGAATCCCCCCTCGGGCATGGATATTTGTGCCGTCCTAGTTCGTAAGTAGTTTGTAAGTTTAGGGACTGATGACCCCGTAGTTAAGTCCCATAGACTATACAAACATTTGAACATTTTTTTTGATGACCACGCAGTTTGGTCCGATAGATTTACAAACATCTGAACATCATCTGCTATCTGCGTTTACAGTCCCCGGCCCCACTGTTGTTATACCGTCGAATGCAGTGTGTGCCCACTTGATGAGTCCCAGCGGATTATTATGCTGCGGCCAGGCGGCTAGTCATTCGTAGCGAATCGTTCACATGTAACTGAAATTACCTGATATAACTTTATCTTTGCCATAAGAATTGATAAAGTGGGAAAAAGGAATATAATTATACACAATCAATCGTCCGACAAGTGTAAAAAAAGTTCCAAGCAGTATTTGAACTCGTGTCGTCTGTGTGACAGTCGAGTGCGTTGCTAATTACACTACGCTGACTTAAGGGTATATTACACGGAGCAAATTTGGTCGCTAGTCGCTGGCGGCCGCGGTGGAGTAGCCGAGCGGTCTAAGGCGCCTCGCTGCGGAGCGCGCGGTTGCTCTCCGTCGGAGGTTCGAGTCCTCCCTGGGTCATGGGTGTGTGTGTGTGTGTTTGTCCTTAGGTTATTTTACCTTAGTTTAAGTGGTTTGTAAGCTGCGGACTGATTACCACGCAGTTTGGTCCGATAGATTTACAAATATTTGATTTTTAGTCGCTGGCGTCTGTTGTCGCTCGGCGTATAGGAGAATAGCGAATAAATACGCTGAAGCAATGACACGCAGCGACTTCAGATGCTAACGTCGTCGTAAAACCAACTGAAACGTGACGTAGCATATGACACATTGTTTTGGAGGTTAGGTGATACCAGACAGTTCTGTTTCCAGCCAAACAAAATATGAAGTGGAAAGGTAATCAAATTTCTGGAAAATTTATCGAAGTTTTCCAGTATTATAGGGCAGTAAAAATGATTATTTAAATACGAAACTTAAAGACACTCATTTTAACCTAGCGTTTGGCGAATGACGAATTGAACACTGAAGGTCTCTTGGGGGATATGGATACAAAACACCTGAAAACAAAAATCAAAACAATAAAATATCTCATCTTCATTATATTTCTGTAGGCAGAAGCATTTCCACACAATAATTTTCTCAAAAGATTTGCAGAAGCACTATATTTATTCCTCTTCCCAATCCACTTTCTTATCCATTTTCTTTTATTTTTTCCTACGTTTCCACTTTGATTTTGTTAGATTGTTCTTTTAAGACTTTTGCGAGAAACACAATGCCAGCATTTATTACTTCCTTCGACATTTTGACTCGACTGGTGGCTACTTTATACGCTCCTGTATATGACACGGGGCGACCAACATTTGCGAGCGACTAAAAACGCCAGCGACCAGCGTCTAAAGTAGCCCACCCTTCAACTTTAGACGCTCGCGTTTCGGAGCAGCGACTTTATTTGCTGTCCTTGTTTACACGGAGCAAATTTAGCAGCTGCGTCGAAATTCGCCAGCGACTAGCGACCAAATACACTCCGTGTAATATTGTCGCGTTGTAATGGAAACAGGCTTGACTTCGAAGGCAACTAAACACAGCACTTATACTGGAAGCACGTTTATTACGAACTCAACATACACGCAGCATTGACTGCCTCTCTGGCAGAGTGCTCTGCTATTTATACACAGACAGAATTTACCAGAAATTAGAAGAACAGTTAACATAAGAAACAAGTAGAATTTACAAGTGAACATAAGAAAGATGTAGAACCTTCTGGAATTGTTAATTACAAAGAAGTAAATTTTTTGCCGGTGGGCGGTATTGAACCGGCGACCTCGTGCACCGCAGTCCGTGTCGCTATCCCCTGCGCCACGCCGTAAGTCGGCGGTCGTGCTCTCTCGCGGCAATATACCCTTTAAGGCTGTATTACACGACACACGTAACGTTTGCGAGTTATCTCTAGACGGCCTGCCACCTAGCGACGAAACGGCAGAAGATACGCTTTTAGCAAACGGTTTATCCGCCATGGGGAAATAGGAACGGTTCTATTCTGCCTTGGATGCGCGCATGCGCAGTGAAGGAGGTGTATCCGCGCATGCACAGAAACTGTTTCCAGTGGGCTTTCTGCTGCTTTCTTCAGCAGAGTGCAGACGACACGTGTGTTCTACTAGCCTTCGGATACCAGCTAATGAACAGTTTTCGTAGAGGCGGCCACTGTCAGAGCAAATGCTTCAGAAATAACTACATCCTCCACATCTAAAATACCGTGAACCTTAAAAATTGATAAATAAAATGCCTGTACCAGCACAGCATAAAATAAAGTTTAGTCTGTAATTCTGTATAGGCCTAATCATAACGTATTTCATGCTTGGCGCACAAGGGTACATAATAATAATTTGTACCAGCTTGATATAAAACTATTTGGTTCATTAGTCTGTATAATAACTAAATTTCAAGCTAACTGCACAAGAGAAACTTAAATATAATTAGGGCGAACATTTGAATTAAACTTTATGCCAAGACTTGGATACAATATGAGACTAAAAACTGTCTCAGTAACTAAATGTTAATTGAGGTAAATTAACCCATTTGCTTGAACCAGCTTGATGTGAAACGAACTATGTAGTTAATTGCTCTGCATAATCATAACGAAATTCCAATATAGCTGCACAAGAGAAACGTAAACGTAAATATTTGTTTGTGTCAATAAGACATCAATGAACAGTTTGGTTCACAACTCCCTGTAATGGTAACGTAATTTCATGCTACCTAGACAAGAGAACAACAATTGCTTAAACATGAAAGACTTCTCAAAAGATTAATATGAGCAAATAAAAGGTTGACAAAGAGATAAACTATCCCTCGCAACGAATAAACATGTAAACAAGCCCGCACTTCTGTACGTGTACGTTTGAGGCGCTCGTCCGTACTGGTACACGTTAGGTCTGCCGTGTAACAAGACGGACGAAAACCTTGGCGGTTCCAAACTTATACGCTTGGGGCGCTGGTGCGGAGTTGTGTACGATACGTGTGTCGTGTAATACGGCCTTTAGTACGGGTATAGCTGTTACGCGCTGGACTTTGATCTCGATTTTCATGGAAACCAAGTCGCATTGGAACAACTCCTTTTAGCGTAGTTGTCTGGAGGAGTTCCCGCACAACATGCCTGCGACCCATCAAAATTCGTTTGTACCATACTTGGTGTTCCCCTTGTGAGAGCAAACCGACCGATTTCCACGCTTGCGCCGTCGGCAATCAATCGCTTTACTGTCGGAGTCTCTTATGCTTAAAACCTAAATTAAGACTCTACAATGCGCTACATTGCGTCACGAGTCGGGGGTTCTCGTTTCTTCTGTTTTAATGTAATGGCAGCCATTTCTGGATTCCACGAAGGGCTTAATTGAAAACTTGAATCCCTGTTGATATGGTTATCCGCCAAACAGATACGTATTTGATTTCTTCGAAACACTATCCCAAACGACGACACTCAGAGCTTCAGTGCTCTCAAAAACCATTCAGTGCTCCGGGTTTTCCAATTATCTGCTACTGCACATTTCCTAGGCGTGTATGACGATTGTATTTAACACAATGTCCTTGTACAGTTCGACCTGTCTGCCCATTATAAGATTTCCCAGACTGAAATCAGATACAGGGTATCCCACTTAAACGTTTACCCAAATATCTTTCGAAATAACAACAGTTATTGAAACACGACTTTCACGAGCATTAACGAAAGGTAGACTTACGAAAGCAAGTATAATGAGACAGCCTAAAACGTTAAAAAATATTAGCATCAACACAAATTTATATTTTAAAAAAATGAATACTCCACATTATTTCTTATGCAATCAATAGCGTGAAAAGTCACAAAACGAATGTAGTTGGGTGCATAGCAGTAAGCCAATTACATCCGGAGCAAATGTGGAGCGAAGTTGCCGTTTGAAATAAATGAAGCGCGCTGCTCTCGCTTCCCGAGACTCAAGTTGTGGGAGTGATATCACAGTGGCTACATTCGCACAACACATACAGAACCAACTCAAGGCCTTCTGCTGTCGGGTGCTACTGGGTACAAACACAAATCAATTTTGGTGCGTGTCCAGGACATTGCGACCAGATGCACCTACGTGCATGACATCCTGCGACCCGTAGCCACAGCCTTTCTGCATGACACCCCGGACGCCATTTTCGGCAAAGCACTGACCGCCTACATGTTGCTGTACCAACACCAGCCTTCTTGGTGCTTCAGGCTGTCAGCCTATTTAGCTGGCTCGCCATAACACAAGACTTGTCGTCAATCGAAAATGTGTTGGATGTGGTGAAACGATGGATGCGCTGTAACCCAGTACCAACCAAATGTTCAAATGTTTATAAATCTAAGGGCCTTAACTGCTGCGATTATCAGTGACTAGGTTTACAAACTACTTAAAATAAGTTACGCAAGAACACACACACACACACACACACACACACACACACACACACACACACACACACACACACGCCCGACAGAGGACTCGAACCTCCGACGGAGAGCAACCGCACGCACCGCAGCAACGCGCCTTAGAGCGCTCAGCCACTCCACCGCAGCCCAATGCCAACCACCATAGATGAACTTTGGAAGCAGGTGAATGCAGCATGGATGGCTATACAACAGGTCGCTATTCGCGTCTTATACGCGTCAAAGCCATCACGCATGTATCAAGTTATCATGGCCCTTGGCGGATCCGGTGCCTACTAGACAAAGGGACAAGGTGACCGAAATACTAAGCATTTCTTCAGAACATAGTAATCAACATGTCCTGTAAATATGAAGTTCCTATCTGTAGTCGTTCAAGGTGTTTTTCTTTCTGAAGATGAATACACATATCCCGTCTCCATAGCTGCTATGCGTGAGACTGGATTTCAATTTCTGGTAATAACAGGGATTTTTCGTTGGTGATAGTACGCCTCAGCCTTTTAAGGCCGACTGAGGAGCTACTTGACTGAGCTCACGAAACTAACAACGGCCGCAAGAGGGGAGGACTGAGGATACACCTCTCCATGCCGCAGCCAGTAACGCCACTAGTAGAGGATGACACGGCAGTAGGTCGGTACCGATTTACAGACCAGGGCCCGTGGACGGAGTTTGTGTTTACGTTTACGATGATACACTCGCATGTATGTCTGGATATAAGTTTCGTCTAAATAAGGCACTGACTACTTATGCTTCATTTTTTGTAATAATCTGATGGAGTTTGAATGTTTTTGTAACTGTGTCGTCTGGTTCATACATAAAACTACACTACTGGCCATTAAAATTTCTACACCAAGAAGAAATGCAGATGATAAACGGGTATTCATTGGACAAATATATTATACTAGAACTGACATGTTATTACATTTTCACGTAATTTGGGCCTGGGCACTGAGTTAAACGGAGCTTGGATGGCGTGTACAGGTACATATGCCCATGCAGCTTCAACACGATACCACAGTTCGTCAAGAGTAGTGACTGGCGTATTATGACGAGCCAGTTGCTCGGCCACCATTGACCAGACGTTTTAAATTGGTGAGAGATCTAGAGAATGTGCTGGCCAGGGCAGCAGTCGAACATTTTCCGCATCCGGAAAGGCCCGTACTACAGGACCTGCAACATGCGATCGTGCATTATCCTGCTGAAGTGTAGGGTTTCGCAGGGATCGAATGAGGGATAGAGCCACGGATCGTAACACATCTGAAATGTAACAGCCACTGTTCAAAGTGCCGTCGATGCGAACAAGAGGTGACTGAGACGTGTAACCCATGGCACCCCATACCATCACGCCGGGTGATACGCCAGTATGTCGATGACGAATACACGTTTCCAATGTGCGTTCACCGCGATGTCGCCAAACACGGATGCGACCATCATGATGCTGTAAACAGAACCTGGATTCATCCGAAAAAATGACATTTTGCCATTCGTGCACCCAGGTTCGTCGTTGCGTACACAATCGCAGGCGCTCTTGTCTGTGATGCAGCGCCAAGGGTAACCACAGCTGATAGTCTATGCTGCTGCAAACGTTGTCGAACTGTTCTGCAGATGGTTGTTGTCTTGCAAACGTCCCCATCTGTTGACTCAGGGATCGAGACGTGGCTGCACGATCCGTTACAGCCATGCGGATAAGATACCTGTCATCTCGACTGCTAGTGATACGAGGCCGTTAGGATCCATCACGGCGTTCCGTATTGGCATCCTGAACTCGCCGATTCCATATACTTCTAACAGTCATTGGATCGCGACCAACGAGAGCAGAAATGTTTCGATACGATAAACCGCAATCGCGATAGGCTACAATCCGACCTTTATGAAAGTCGGAAACGTGATGGTATGCATTTCTCCTCCTTACACGAGGCATCACAACAACGTTTCACCAGGCAACGCCGGTCAACTGCTGTTTGTGTATGAGAAATCGGTTGGAAACTTTCCTTATCTCAGCACGTTGTAGGTGTCGCCACCGGCGCCAACCTTGTATGAATGCTCTGAAAAGCTAATCATTTGCATATCACAGCATCTTCTTCCTGTCGGTTAAATTTCGTGTGTGTAGCACGTCATCTTCGTGGTGTAGCAATTTTAATGGCCAGGAGTGTACTTATGAACTAACTTATACTAAAGACAACACAAACATCTATGTCGCCGGCCGCGGTGGCCGAGGGGACTGAGGCACTCCAATCACGATCTGCACGGCCACTATGGTCGGGGGTTCGAATCCCCCCTGGGGCATGGATATTTGTGCCGTCCTTAGTATAAGGTAGTTGATAAGTGGTTTGTAAGTTTAGGGACTGATGACCCCGTAGTTAAGTCCCATAAGCTCCACAAACATTTGAACATTTTTGAACATCTATGCCCGGGAGGGGGGGGGGGGGAGGAATCGAACCTCCGACGCGCAAATGTTAGGAAGTCTTTTGTGAAAGCATTTGTCTACTGTTTGCACGTTGAGTCGTGTCCCTTTGTGTAAAACATACTTTTGCAGCTATTTCAAAGTTGGTATCACATCCATAATGTCACAGAAAAGAAACCATTCATTAATATCGCCTGTCTCGTATTTATTGTATACATTTGCAATTTTTCAATGGGATTAAACAGTTACAATCCATCTGTCCATCATTATGTCCCTCCTGCCAAAATTTATACAGTATCGATGTCAACAATTTTCCGTGTGTACTATCAGTTCTTCCTCCTAATGGTGGACTATACATTCGACGACAGTAATACAAGGAACCACTCATTACTCGCGGCTGACAGCGATCGCTCTCTGACTTGCACTGAGAGGTACCAATGAGCACTACCATGTAATTAATTCCCGCTGTTACCCGTTATAGATTTCGATTTGCCGAGGAAACTATGCCAGTAACAGCTTTTCCTGAAGACGCCGCAAGTTAGATGTATAACGGCTTGCAGTAGTAACAAATATTTAATTTGCAGACTTTGTCTTGAGGTATCTTAACTGGCGGATTGCATTTACCCGGGCTTTGTTAATCACAATTGGAGAATGAGAACACTTGGCCACTACAAACAGAGCTCATACATAATTTAAATCATTGCGTTAACTTTATATTGATGCTCTCTTCCCCCTCAAAAGATATCTAAAGGGGAAATTTTATCACTTAAATTCAAGTTGAATCTGTTACCTTATGTCGACTACTGCCTACACACGTTGGATAGATGTTTAAGCAAACTAAATGACTGGAGTTCCTGCGCTTGTTGTAAAGCGACATTAATCGTGCACTGATAATTCGGTTCAAAGACTAAATATCCCTATCATGCTGAAGCTGCGTTTATGTTCAAATGTTTGTAGAGCTTATGGGGATTAACTATGGGGTCATCAGTTCCTAAACTTACAAACTACTTATGAACTAGCTAATATTATGGCCGTGCAGACCGAGACTGGCGCGCCGCAGTCCGCTCGGCCACCTCGGCCGGCTGCGTTTATGTAGCCAAACAATCAACCTCAGGCACTACGTATTAATATATCACGTATTTACTACTTACTATATTCATAAAACAGTTTTCAGACGGTATCCACAAGACCACGAATGTACCTGCAAGAACTGTACAACACATACTTCATGAAATATGACGTCATAAAAAATGAGATGAGTGAAAGACCCTCTGTTGCTAAAAATGGAATGAACATTACCAGTATATCCATGAATGATTTCATTATGAAAGCTCGTAATGACTTCTACCAAACTTTTATAGGCCTTGTGTAGCTTACTTGATAATGACAAACATTGAACATCTTATGTATTAAAAGAATCTACGAAAATTAAAGTTAGTCGGCCAGACCAAACTACTCTGCTGATTTCCTTCATTTTTGTTTTAAACGAAAGGTACTCATCTACAGATTTGTCATCAAGTATCAGAATTTACATAAATCTCGCCTTCCTTTTTCTATACTCAAACGCAATTTCCTTCTGTATATTTCTCATGGGGATGTCCTTGCTGTATACTAAAGTCAGTCGGTCAGGCCGTTCTATCCCACCGATTTTCTTCATTTTTGCTTAAAACGAAGGGTACTCATTCGCAGATTTGTCATAAAGTATCAAAATTAACTTATGCCTCTCCATTCTGTATTTTTATTCAAACGCGGTATCAAATGTTCAAATGTCTGTAGAGCTTATGGGACTTAATTACGGGGTCATCAGTCCCTAAACTTACAAACTACTTATGAACTAGCTACAACTAAGGACGGCACAAATATCGATGCCCGACGAGGGATTCGAACCCCCCCCCCCAAACGCGGTATCTTTCTGTTCTTGCATTGAATATTTTACTATGTTTGTTTTACGATATCTTCGGTTCTAATTAAGGTACGCAGTTCTTTTTTACCTAACGATACTCAGCGGATCAAGCTCTTTCATTTATGCTTCTAAACATTTGCATTGATTGATTCTGAAGAAAGCTATGCGTGAACATTCAACTGCCATTTTCCCCCATCTTTTTGTCATTCCACTAACGGTGCGAAGTATTCTCACGGGTCCTCTAGTATCAACTGATTTGTATGAGGCGCATCCAGAACGTAAGTTTCACTATTTTTTCAAAACAAAGACAACATAGTTTCATTAATAACTTTGTTGACAACAGCTATAGCTAATGTTTAAGCTAGTTTTCGACATAGTCACCAAATGAATTGAGACACTTGCCGTATCGTGGGATCTACTTCTCTATTCCTTGTAGCAGAAGTCTTCTGAGTATCGTAGTGGCGTGTGACAGGCGCTTTCACGTCTTCCTCTTTGTCAAAACGCTGGCCAAAGAACACGAATTTATTGAGAAACAAGACAAGCTGGAAATTACTGGGAGAAAGATCAGGACTGTGTGGTGAATAATCAAACAGCATCCAGCAGAACTTCTGTAAAACAGTTGTTGTGCGGCGAACCATCAACATACATACTACGCAATCCACCCAAAGGTTCGTGCCGGAGGGTACTCAGTACCAGTAATAGATACTCGCTTTCCTGTTACACTCTTATACAGAACGAGGGAAAAACGAATACCTGTATGCATTCTTACGCGCGCTGAACTTATCCTTGTAGTCTTAACGCGAAATGTAGAATGCGGCAGAAGAATCGTTCTGCAGTCCGCGACAAATTCCGGCCCACTAAATTTCTTCAATAGTGCTTCTCGAAAAGAACGTCGCCTCCCCTCCAACGACTTCCAGTTGAGTTCTCGAAGCATTTCGGTAAGACTCGCGCATTGGTCAAAAATACCAGTTACAAAGCTCGACGCCCACCTCTGAACTGCCTCGATGTCTCATGTTTTTGTAAACATTTTTGTTTCATTTTTTGAGATTACAGCACTCTTTTATTTAAATTTATATATAAAACAGTCTAGAGTGAAATGATTTTTATTTATTTGTACTTATGCCCTCCTTTAAACCGATCTTTTGGGGATCCCAAACACTTGAGAAATATTAAGACGGGGTCGTATAAGGGTTTTATATGCGGTTTCATTTACATACGAATCACACCTTCCCGAAATTTCCCCAATAAACCGAAGTCGACCATTAGATATTTAATTGACGAGACTCTGTCACGCAGCACTCTACTGATGTTGTATTCTAACATTATGGGATTGTTTCTGCTACTCATCTGCATCACCTTACATTTTTCTACATTTAGCGCTAGTTGCCATTCCTCACACCACCTAGAAATTTGGTCCAAGTCATCCTGCATTCTACTACAGTCATTCAATGACGACACCCACTTCTACACCACCTCTTGTAACCATATGGAGACGAGCACTGTCACGGAGCATCACAACACCTGCAATAAACATTCCATCTTTTCTTAGACCTAAAGATATCCCCTGTCCTGCGGCCGGCGTTTTGACAACGACCAAGAGCTGAAGACTTTTAATTACGCAGAAGCGTTGCGAGTCGAAGCTGGAATGATATATATCGTTCTCACAGCTGGAGCGATATATATCGATTGAAGGCGGACGCGCGATGGACAAAAGACGGATGTATCTGAAGTTGTAGTTTCGTGAATGTGAAATTTCATTTGCTTCTGTTGAAAGGTTGTAGTTTCGTGAATGTGAAATTTCATTTGCTTCTGTTGAAAGGCGATTTAAAAATAGCTTACCTTATTGATAAGTGAAGGTTATTTTGTTTCCAATGTTGGGTGTAATACTTGATATCGCATATAAACGTTACTGATCGCTGTTTCTTGGTTCGTTTGCATTGCCGATTGTTGTGTGCGATGCAGGCGTGAGACCTATTCTTTCATAAACAGGGCACATTCTTGCGATATCTTTGAAAAATTTAGGTAAAATTTCACTCGCGTTGCTTTTGTTCATCCTGTGTCCGTCTTTTTCCGATATATATCGTTTCAGCTATGAGAGCGATATATATCGTTCGATTCACAACGCTTCTGTGAAAATATCTTAAAAACAGATTGGGACATTGATATGTTAGACTGTAGGTATGTACATGGTGACGGAGAACTCCGTTAACATTTGGAAATGCACTACGTCACGGAATAATGTAGCTACAGGTGCACAAACTGAGACATTTGGTTGCAATAGCATGGAGTTTCGTTGAAATAACAATAAGTGCACAAACAGAAACACGTGCGGTACAGTAACACGTCAATAACGCTGCCTGAGAATCGTGTAAATATGGAATGTAATGACAGAGAAAGTCACACATGTCAGCAATTGCGGCATGATTACTTTACCAGAAAAGACACTGTCAGTGAAGCTTTAGAGTCAGAATGGAGAAACCACTACTAAAGGAAGGAAGGAAAGGAGGTAGCTTAGGGTTTGACGTCCCGTCGACAACGTGGTTATTAGAGACGGAGCACTCTTTCGTGTTTTTGGGTAAGGATGGGAAAGGAAAACGGCCGAGTCTTTTCAAAGAAACCATTCTGACATTTACCTGAAAAGATTTAAGGAAATCCCAGGAAACCTGAATCTGGTGCTGGATTTGAACCACTGTCCTCCCGAATGCGAGTCCATTGTGTTACCAATGCGCTACCTCGCTCGGTGAAACCGCTACTGTAGCTTTACGTTCCCATCGTTATCTGAAGAGTATTCGGACGGGTAAATATCCTGTCACAAGTGTCAAACTGATAACGACGTCGGAGGCCACAGATTACGTAGACGATCGCTCCCATAGTAGGTGACAAGACACAAGAGCTACTGTTTGCTGTTCGGTCAGTTCAAGAAGAAATGTAGACTTGGGCGGGCTCATCTCTGCATGGTGAAGCCAGAGTTCTTAAAGTAGTACGTCACACCGACTTCCTTCGCTCTACTGTTTGCAGAGTACTAACGCGAAACCTCCAGTGCCATCCATACAAAACACAATGACATCGTCTACTGTTAACCACAGATTTTGTGGCATAGAGAACATTCTCTGTGTTGGTTCTTAAAAAATTTGGGGTAGACAACGTTCGATTCTCTAACGTGTTTTGGACCGCCAACGTCATTTCACACTCCGAAGGACTGACAACACACACACAACTGCAGAATATGGGCTACTGTAGCCCATTCCGGATCCCGCACAGTATGATTACAAAGTCACGCCAAGTAACATTCTTACAACCCAAAATGTGTAGACCACGTCTCTCAGCTTTGTGGCTAGAGTATCTCATGATAGTAGAGCAGTATTTACCTCTTTTCTCTATGCAATTCGCCCACCACAGTTCATCGGAACAGAAACCAGACTGAAACTACTTTACCTTCCAGCAGTTACGGAAGGAAGAACAGTGTTCTGGTCGTGCTTTGACGACTTGTCAAAGCTGACGATTGGTCATTATTGTAGGACCTCTTTCGGCCGAAATGTGATTTTTCACCCAAATGTACATTAGAGTTTGATATTGACGCCACACCGGCTATTATACGTATCGGATGCATCGATCATTAGCCGCCATTTGGGGTGTGTGGCGTTAAGGTCTTCACCATTTTACCGACTGATCAAAAAGTCAGTATAAATTTGAAAACTTAATAAATCACGGAATAATGTAGACAGAGAGGTAAAAATTGACACACATGCTTAGAATGGCATGCGGTTTTATTAGAACAAAAAACAAAAAAGTTTAAAAAAAAGTCCGACAGATGGCGCTTTATCTGATCAGAAAAGCAATAATTAGCATAACAAATTAAGACAAAGCAAAGATGATGTTCTTTACAGGAAATGCTCAATATGTTCATCATTCCTCAACAATAGCTGTAGTAGATGAATAATGTTGTGAACAGCACTGTAAAGCATGTCCGGAGTTATGGTGAGGCATTGGCGTCGGATGTTGTCGTTCAGCATCCCTAGAGATGTCGGTCGATCACGATACACTTGCAACTTCAGGTAACCTCAAAGCCAATAATCGCACAGACTGAGGTCTGGGGACCTGGGAGGCTAAGCTTGACGAATGTGGCGGCTGAGCCGGCCTCGGTGGCCGAGGAGACTGAGGCGCTTCAGTCACGGTCTGCACGGCCGCTGCGGTCGGGGGTTCGAATCCCCCCTCGGGCATGGATATTTGTGCCGTCTTTAGTATAAGGTAGTTCATAAGTAGTTTGTAAGTTTAGGGACTGATGACCCCGTAGTTAAGTCCATAAGCTTAACAAACATTTGAACATTTGTGGCGGCTGAGCACACGATCATCACCAAACGACGCGCGCAAGAGATCTGTCACGCGTATAGTAATAATGGAAGGAGCGCCATCCTGCATAAAAATCGTACGTTCCAGCAGGTGTTTATCAGCCAGGCTGGGGATGATGCGAATCTGTAACATATCGGCGTACCTCTCATCCGTCACAGTAGCAGTTACAAAACCAGAATCACACAGTTCCTGGAAGAAAAAAGGCCCGATAACCGTAGATGTTGTAAATCCAACCCTTACCGTGGCTTTATCGTCGTGCGATGGAGTTTCCACGACAGTTCTAGGATTTTCGGTATCCCAAATACCGCAGTTGTGGGCGTTGACAGAACCTCGGAGCGTGAAATGAGCTTCGTCGGTCCACAACACGTTACTCAACCAATCGTCATCTTCCGCCATCTTTTGAAACGCCCACACCTCAAATGCCCTCATTTAATCGCTAGGTAACAGTTCATGATGCCGATGGATTTTGTAAGGATAGTATCGGAGGGTACGCCTAAGTGCCAACCAAGCAGTAGTTTATGGAATGCCGGTGTGACGTGCGACTGTACGAGCGCTGACTTCCCCGTGCATAGACGAACGCGCTACAGTCTCCATTTCTTCCTGAACTGTCTCCGCAGCATTACGTTTTGTGCTCGGCCGGCCACTACGGAGTATATCGTCTAAACAACCCATGGCCTCGACCTTCGACATCATTCTCGCCACAGCTGCATTTGTCAACGGACCTTTACCCGTTCGAATCCCCTTCCTATGGCGATGGGATCGTAACGCTGAACTAGCACATTCCCCATTCTGATAAGACAGCTTCACTAAAAGCGCCTTTTCAGGTAACGTCAACTTGCTGCCACTGCTGGTGCATCTGATTCTCTCTCTTATTACTGCTCCTTTTATACATGATTTTCATGCGCAGTCGCTGACGTTTTGCTGTCTAGCCTCATCTGTCGGACATTTTCGGAACTTTTCTTTTTTGTTCTAATAAAATCCCATGCCATTCCAAGAATGTGTGTCAGTTTTTACCTCTCTATCTACATTTATACTGACATTTTGATCACCCGGTATATCGGCACAGCTACGTTTCGACCCTGCTCTTAGATACACTTAAGGTTATCATACCATTGGCGTTAAGCCTACCCTGCACTACAGGAATAATGTGGGAGTAATATCGGATTGCTTTATCAGCCTGTTTTGTAGGGGCTGCATGTGCATGTAAGGCACGGCTGATGAAGGATGGAGAGAAGAGAGGATGAACAGAGAAAGGGGGAAGGAGGGGATACAAAGAAAGAGGAAGTATGAGGGGATGGACAAGTAGTCAGGGGAGCAGGAGAGGACTTAGAGAGAGATGGGAAAGGAGGAGATGGATTGGGAGAGAGGCAGGAGGTGAGGAATAGATACAGGTGGAGCCGGAGGTGAATAGTGAGAAATAGAGGAGGAGGAGATTAATGACAGTGGTCAAGAGGAGATGTATAGGGGGAGGGAAAGGGAAGAGGTGGACAGAGAGACCAGAGAGGATGAAAGTGTCAGAACGGTCGGGAAAGAGATATTGACAGAGAGAAGTGGGAGGATGAGTTGGTCAGAGAGATGGCTGAAGCTAGAGGTGGACAGTAAGAGAAGGGAGGACGATACGTGTGAAATATATGTTTCGAACGAAAACACGTCCGAAGCTCTGAGGAACAAACTAGTATATGTAAAATTCACGTGAAACGTTACTTACAAGGAGACCACTTGGGTATCAAATTTTAGATTTTTTTTTTTATATTTATGGTACGTGAAGTTCAGAACTCAAATAACAATCAGCCAAAGCCATTCGACGCAACTGTCAAAAATTCTCGAGAAAATCGAATTTAAAGTTTTGCAAGTAAGCGTAAGTATCAATCATTAAATAAATTGCAGCACCTGTCGGTATAGGTGAGGTGGTAGCGTTCTGGCCTTACAGCTGTAGTATCGGTGGTTCGAATCCAGTCGTAACAGTTTTTTTTATTTTTTTAATTTTCGTTGTGTTGAAATACTTCCACAAATTTAATATCCAGTGTTAATTTTTTCGAAAAGTGCACGTATTTTTGTATATTCGTAATTTTCTATATTTTATGGAAGGTCGTTAATAGTGATGGTTTCAATAAAAAACGCAAGTTACAATTTTTACAGTATTGGATTAAGTATTAGTTGACAACGGTAGTCTTTGATTGTTTAATTTGTGAAGAGCTACGGCAGTGGTTTTAGAAAGTCATTTCCATAGCTACTAATGTCTTTCCAAGCAGCTAACCTACCCAACCGTCCTTTTACGTGACAAGTTTTTCAGCTCGTCTACATACACAGAAACAAAAACTGACACAACACGTGGAATTAGATACCCCAAAATGCTTTATGTAGCTGAATTCGAAAAATATCTATTCTAGTGGGATTAGAACCTCCGACTCTATGGCTGTGAGGCCAGAACGCTACTACCTTAGCTACACCGAAAGGTGCCGTAAATTTTTCAATTACGTGTACTTTGCAAAACTGCTAAGTCGTTTTTTTTAGATTTGCTGATTGTTATTTAAGTTCTGAATTTCACGTAACATGAATATCAATGAATTCTAAAATCCGATACCCAGGTGGTCTTGTTACAAACAGTACAAAACAGGGATAAGCTCGACCAACGCTGGAACCAGAGAACATAGATGTTTTTTTTTTTTTTAAGAGTGGAGCCCCTCCACGCTCGCACTAGCATGGTGACCAACTCAAGAGTTCTACTGTCACCTCTGCATGTGTTAGTAAGTTAATGTAGGCGTCACAGGAGCGGGTACTGTGATGTGTTCCGTACGTGTGGATAAGGTTACCCATTAATACGGTCCATATCGGGAGATAGTATTGGTCGAAAACTTCGAAAGAAGAGCGGTTTTAAGGGCAGAGGGAAAAAAGTGCCAAGGCAAGCGCCAAGGGAAAAAAACCTCTGCGACAGTCAGGTGCGGGTTGTAAGGGCAGTAGCGGATTCCTTGCTAGCTGCGATAGTTCATGCAAGGGTAGGTTAAGTTAGTAGCGGGTATCGTGCATCGATTACCGTGTCAGAACTAAGGTCGTCATTAAGACATCAATCCGTTAGTGCTGCAGCAGAGCCTGCTGCGTTGGGCTGCACTGCTACTCTCGACCGGCTGGCCAAGTGCGGCAGCGAGCCGCGATGTTTCTCCGTCCTCTCTCCGGCGGTGGCGTCCATTCGTCGCGGTACCTCTGCGCGCAAATGACTGCGCGGAGAGGTTCCTGCCGCCGGTCGTCTGGGCCGCAACCTTACTGGGTGGCGCACGATTTCTTCAGCGACTCCTCCAGTGATTGCCCCTCCAGTGAGGCCTTCTTCAGTTTGGCGTTGAACTCATCAATCGCCCGCTGTTGGGCAGGCGTCCACTTCAGGGCAGCTGTCCACTGCGGTTGCAAAACCACAGGAGCGCCGGTCGTCACAGCAGTGGGCGCCCCAGAGCTCTGCGCCACAGGGGCGGGCTCTGTAGCGTCCTCAGCGTCGTTGTCGTCAGCGTCGTCGTCGTAGAGGTCGCGCGCCAGTTCGGCGTGCAGCTGCCGAATTTGTCGGCAGACCTCGTCCCTCTCCGCAGCAAGTTGGGCCTGGAAGGCCACCCTCTCTGCTGCCATGGCGGCTTTGAATGCCGCCGTTGCCTCCTCCGCGGCAACGCGCAGGTCGTCCCCGGGCCGCGTCGTCTTCTTTGGGGCGGATGGCGCCGGCCCCCTTTCCGCTCTCGGCCGGTCCGCGCCGCCGTTGGCGGTGTTTTCCGACCGGTCGCGGTCAGGGGGCGCGGCTGCCGCGCCGTTCCCTCGTCGTCGTCGTCGCCGCCGTTTCCGCCGACCATGCGGCGCCGCCGCAGCGGCCGCCGCGCCGCCTCCGGGTTGGCCCCGGCTTGAAAAAGCCGGGCAGCCTCGCCAGTTGGCAACGTGAGGACCGCCACAACGGGCGCAAGTCGGCGTCTCTTCCCTGCCGCGCACGCAGTCTCGTGTGTCATGCTCGCCAGAGCATTTGACGCACCGCGCTGCGTTGCGGCAGTATTTGGCCACATGGCCTACCCCCTGGCATCTGAAGCACTGAGGGAGAGGGTCCATGTCGGCGGGGAGAGCTTCCACTGTCACTGGGAGGCCCAAGAGCTTCCGCAGGGCGAAGACGTCGCCCTCATCATCGACCGTTTGCACGGCGACAACGTAGAGCGGCGGCCTCGTCCTGTTGGTCCGGTTGTGCAACTTAGCAGTTACACCACCGAACCCTGCTCGCCGCAGCCCTTCCCGGACTGCTGCCTCGTCGCAGCACCATGGCAGGCCCTTCAGGAGCGCCCTGGTGTACTTCGCACGCTTCCCTTCAGAAGTCGCCTTCAAGGGAGGAGCGTCGACGATGAAGGCGGCCACAGCGCTCTTCAGTGCCCTGTGGTCCGACTTCGTTGCTGCTTGTAGCGAAATGGTCGCGTTCGAGTTGACCAGCTCGATGCCGACCTCTTTCTTGCAGCAGCCGACTATAATATCGTACACCTCGACCCACGCGCCACTGCACGAGATGTACAAGGGCGGGGGAGGCGTACAATCTTCTTCGGTCTTCTTACCGTGATCTGCAGACTTGATGAGTTGCGTGACCGACGGCCCCTTCACTGCAGGTTTCTTCTGCTGCGCCGATTTCTTCACCATGCTGTGGTGCGGGAGGACACGACAATTTTGCAGCGTTGTTAAAACAACGCAACGACAATTTGCTTCGTTCCCGCCACAGCACGGACTTCCTCACAGCTCTCCGGCAACTGGAACAGAGCGCGCTGCACCGACGATGCGCACACCTCCGCTCTCAGCTGCAACTCCACCTAGAACATAGATGTGTACGTTCTAAAATTAATGATGACGTTCACCCCTGGGTAAAAAAAATAGCGTTAATTTAGTTAATAGTGGTCATCGTAACGTAGTGTCCAAGTGTCTTATTACTTGACGCCTGAAGTTGAGAATAATTTTCCCGAATCGTGTCGCTAAATAAACAAATATTAAGAAATAAACATCACGACAGATTACTGAATTTGCCGTATAATTATTCTACGTTGAAGCCGTAATTTATATGACTGCCATTTTAAGGTTTCCCCAAACACAACCTCTACTTCTATTAAACAGGGTGTCTATTCTGTCTAGAAGAGCCCTAATCACTTCACTTTCTTTATTTCTTTTTATCACTGCTGCACTCTTTGGTCATTTCAGATTTTTCTTTTACTTTTATTTGTCCTCATTTCATTTTCATTTGAGATATTTTCTTACCCTTATACCTAGTCGTTCTCATCTTCTTGACTTTGTCTGCTTGGCCAGATGTCCAGTTGAGTATTATCTGCCTATTTTCCTATGTCTGAAATCTGTTCATTTTTGTATCATCACTATTTCTTTCTGGTGTTCTTGTATTTCTGCGATTCATGTTATTGTCTCAGTCGTTACCGTGCGTTTCATAAACGTAAACAACTTATAGTATATTCTTCTTGTTCTTCTTTCACCTCTATAGCGAAGACTGATGACCCAGCAGTTAAGTCCCTTTTAAAAATCCCAACCGCAACAACAGCATCCTCTGTAGCGTATCTACAAGTATCGGGTATGGCATTGTGAATGTTAGAAGGTTTCCAGTTGCCCGTCCTGAACCCTTGGAGCGTCTTTGAACACTACAGAAATGTGTGATTTATGAGGTGCCACTCGATCATTCCATCTTATATTTTTTCATCCCGTGAATAGTCGTTGTGATCGCTGAACAGCTGGTGCCACTCAAGAGTGACTGATTCCGCTGTGATGTCTTAGAATTGCCCTCCGCAATGCTTAACAGTTCATGTTCGTAAGGGCACGATGTCTGCCTGGTCCTGGTTTTTGTGTTTGTCCCTTCGCGTTTCAAGCTCACAATCACATTTGCCGAATGGGCAGCTGGTAGGAGGGGCCTTGATGGATATGGTAGAGTACTAAGCTCTCCTGACCGAAACACTGTGCTGCTACTTCTCCACTACTCGCAGCACTACTCGTATACTCCCCGTCTTCTATTACACTGGCTAATTCCCCGCCCGTGACAAAGTGCTTAATACCACATTACTTAGAGATGCCCGGAGACTTTTGATCCTATGGAGTATGTCGTAAACATTCTCAGATTCTGTGTTACAATTTAAGCGCAGTATCTGAATTTTAAATAAAATATGGTTTTCTGTAGCAAAGTATAATAATAATTATAGATTTTAAATCTGGACATTTGGGAATTATGTAAGAAACAACACATTCTTGAAATGACGTTCACGACTTGGTGACATACGCATAACCTTTCTCGCAAAATTTTCAGTAACGATTTTGCGTAGATTTATTATATACTGCTTTCAACTGCGCTCAAAATTGGAAGGGCTCCAACACGGCCAATCGATTCGGGTATTATTTACAGGTTGATTGTGCTTAAATGAGTGCTTCTGAGATATTTTGCTTCAGTACTGCCCCGATTCTAAAGAAAAAGGACCTAAAGATCATGAGGCGACACGAAATCAAAATTGTTGGGACCGATAGATAGTTGAAAACAACATTTTTCACTGTCATATGTGAGGTCCTCAAACGCTTATCTTCTTCGAAATCGAAGAAAGAAAGTATTACGACTACTCCTAACCTGTTGCTACAGCGCTCGGCCTCTCCCACGCGGAGCAAACGTTTTTCTTATTTCAGAATCACGTGCATGTACGCCCTTTAACATAGTCAAAAAGTCTATATCGATGGTGCTAAAAGCTTCACAGAAGCTTTGTACTCTCCTCTCTGCGACGCCATGTTTGAACATCGTCAAAGTGTGCGCGTCGCATCACTTGCTCCGTGATATGTATCAGATGTACTGAATTGAAAAAGAGGTATTGAATTAAAATTTGCAGCTTCGATTCGAACCCGGATCCTCTTGCTTACTAAGGAAACGCTATAAGCACTAAGCAACCACGAACTTATGGATACGCCGACTGCACGGATTGTCTTCAAGCACGTCTTCCTCCAGAACACAACACCAATTCTGCCTCATGTTCCCCTATATAAATACGGCTGTGGCACGAATTATAATTCAATGCCTCTTATTTATATTTATATAAGCCTCTTATTAGATATATATCGAGATAAAATATGTCTCTGGACACTGATTTATTACTTGTCCCCTTATTTTCCAAGTTGAAAGTGTTAAAGCTCGTTGACAAGTGACAGCCTATTTTGAAATCCTTGTGAATGAACACCGATCTCCCTACGTAGAAAGGATCAGATGTGACAACTCTGGACATTCACGTACAATGCCATCTACATTGGGACATCAGAATACCCATGTCTTTCTACAGTAAGGTAGTTGCACACAAAGAGTGGCGCATTGTCAGAAGAGGATACATGTTTCGGATTAAGACACAAAGTGATTAAAGACATATTGACAATTAAGAGTGAAAATTACCGCGGAAGCTTTCGTTTACATAAACGAATCTGTGTGGGCAGGAATTTTGAGGAAAAACTAGGAAGTTCGAATCATTACGACTAAGAATAGGTAAACTACTAAATGATCTTGTTCTTCTTAGAGAGATGCAGGGACACCAATAAAGTGCTAAAATGTCTACATGTGACACGCCACATAAAACTGAACATGGCGAAGAATATTTATGCAGAAACCAGAAAAGCCTTGTTACGGGAAATGATCCTCCACATACGCACTCGCCTCGAATCCAGCAATAGAAAAATGATGGCACTGCAGATTGCCCTGTCGGGTAAACTGGCTGAAGAAGACTTGAAGAAAATACACAAGTTGACCTTCCAGCAAGTCGAAAGGACAAACTGTAGTTTTTCTACCCGTAAGATGAAGAAATTTGACAATCTGCTTCAGAAAACGACGGAAAGAGGACTAATATCGGGAATGCAGCGAACGGTGGTCTATCTTTTGAGCTGCGCCTTAAGGGATGCAGCCACAGAAAACCTCTATGAGGGGATGAATTTTGCAATCTACCGGCGATGAGGCAGTACGTCACCTTCTACAAGCAGATGCAGAGAAGATCCGAGAAGAAACGGTACGAGTCTTGGCGCAAGCAAAGTCACCAAAACAGAACATCAGCAGTACTATCATAGAGCTCAAGAACAACCCCCTCTTAGTTTTGTCCTAGTCAGACAAGGACAACGCCACAGTGGTGTTTACTGCAGATTACAACAAACATCTTCTACGTGAACCCATCTATAAGAAGCTTACGCGAGATAGGACGGCCAAGATAATTAAACAGACGCAAACATTGCTTAAGGAAAATCAGAACGAACGTAGACACAGCCAGATGATTCTACCCACAAGCTTCACAGGCACCAAGATATATAAGGTTCCGAGCGTCCACAGATAGTCTTTCCCTTTAAGGGCTATTGTCAGCACTGTAGACTTACCACCTTACAGACTTGTGAAAAAAATTGCAACGAAGCTTCGACATCTGATGGGCCACATGTTTTCGTACTTCAAGGACTCTATCCACTTTGTGGCACTTTTGGAAACAATAGCGAATCGCAACCACAGACTTGATGGTCAGCTTCGTCGTGGAAATGAAATGAAATGTTTGTAAATATATGGGATTTAAATTCTTTGGTTATTGCTTACAAACTATTTAAACCAAGTTAAACTAACTTAAGGACAACACACACACATACACACCCAAGCCCCAGGGAGGACTCGAACCTCCGACGGCGAGCTACTGCGCGCTCCGTAGCAAGGCGCCTTGAGAGCTCGGCCACTCCACCGCGGCATTCGTCGTGAATTCTTATTTATAAATATACCAGTGTCGGATACCATGTACTATGTTCGCACCTGACGTGTGCAAGCTGGTGCACCATTGTTTAACAACCACCTATTTCAGGTGGAAAGGGGAATTTTACGAACAGACTGACGACGAGGGTACACTGTACCACTACTAGGCATTAAAAATGCTGTGGAAGGCCCAGGGCGGCGGAAAAAACGAAATGAAGCCCTCCGTGCACTTGGAAATACATGTTTTACTATAAGAAAAAAGTAACTTTTGGGATTTGGAGGCACCAGAACGAGAGGCCATCCCCCCCCCCCCCCAAAAAAAAGGAAAGAAAATAAAAACACGCTTTCGAGTATTTGGAGGTCCCCAATACTAGAGACCCGGGGCAGTACTCCCCCCCCCCTCCCGTCCCCCACCATTAGTCCGCCACTGGCAACGAGTTCACGTCTCTCGATCATTGCAGCCAATATTTTCATGGAGACATTCGTTGAATCAGTTTTCCAGTCCTTAACACTATGTCCAAACTTCTGGCTCCGATATGTAGACTATCCGTTTGTAATCTGAGCACACGGAGAAGATGAGCTGCAGATTGTGCAGTCAGCAACAAAATAAGATCCACTTCGCTTTGGAGATAGAAAATAGTGAGGTACTTGCCTTTACAAGACGTAAAAGTTTACCGTAAGCCGAAAGGCAAACTTGGCGATAGAGTATACAGAAAAGTTGCAAGTACAGACAGACAACTTCACGCAACCTCCCACCATCATTCTACGCAAAAGAAATCCACACTTCACACGATAACTAAGAGGGCCCATTAGATTGGCAATAAACAACACCTAATGCTAGAGTTACAACACATCAGGTCCATCATAGAAAACGGTGTCAACGAATTACTGAAACGAAAAGGAAAATGAGAAGGAAGAGTAAAGGATCGCCATATTGACGTTCGTACCAGGAGTCATCGAATGTGTGAGCAAAAGTCTTTGTTGAGGGGTCGTGAAAACTAGCTCACTCAAGAACAACAATATAAGAGATGTCCTTGGCTCAATGAAGTATCAAATGTTCAAATGTTTGTAGAGTCCATGGGACTTGACTACGGGGTCATCAGTCCCTAAACTTACAAACTACTTATGAACTAGCTACAACTAAGGACGGCACAAATATCCATGCCCGAGGGGGGATTCGAACCCCCTCCCCCCAATGAAGTATCCCGTTGACTGGATACACAAAGATGGAGTCTATGAAATCGACTGTGAGTGTAGCCAAGTGTGCATGGTTGGAACTGGGCGGCCGATTAACACAAGTATAGTTGAACACGAGTGGTTCATCCTTCGAGGGCAGCTCGCGCTGTCGGCAGTGGTGGAATATCAACACAAGTGCACCAGATAGGTCTCCGGGAAGCCCGCGTACTCGCGAAACGAGCCCTCACTTTGAAAAGGAAGATCACAGAGTCTATGGAAATAGCCAGGCGACCCGGCAAACTGAACAGAGCGGGCGGATGCCGACTTCCGACGTCTTGGCTGCTCGCACTAGTTGCGCTGCAGACAACGCACACACAGAGCAGACTGCACGCGCTAGCTGACACTGCTACGACGCGACTACCACCCGCTCCTCATTCTCCAGCAGGAAACAAGAATATCAACACCATACGAGGACTTCCGTTCCCACCAATGACGGAAATAAACTCCTGTAAAGGGTGTACACATCCAATCAGATTATGACAACTGTTACTGCCACCACTAAGTCCCCCGTTCCTGCTCGTTCAGCAGTAAGCACGACCGCTTGCAATAGTGGCCGAAATGTCGCTGGATTTTAATATATTAACGATACGGTTCAACACACAGAATAATTTTATTGTTATTAGCTGCCAGTTGGCACTGTATTACATCAACCGGAAATGTTGAAAATTTGTTCCCTCCCGGAATTCGAACGATTCTGTTGTCCACTTCGCCATCAGGACACAGTGGTCACTACAACTGCTTGGAATACTGTTGCACACCTCCCGTCAGAAGCAGATTTTCAACTTTTTCGCAGACAACTGACGTAGCGAACCTCCCAGAAGTGTGAGGCCTGTGTTAAGAGACGGAAACAGAGAACGACAGCAGCGCTCCAAGTGAGGGGGAGAAATTCACGTACGAAAAGCAGCAATTTTAATTCGAAATAGGTGATTTAGTTGTCAATATTTTTCTTTTATAACTTATGGGCTGGACTATGTTCTAGTAGTAGTGTGTATATGGAATCTGAAAAGTTTTTGAGATCTAAAAAGTAATATATTCGAGACAGAATTTTAAAATCTTAACATTAACTTCTCGTAATTTGTGACTGCTAAATTATTTGTAAAATACAATATTTGTATTTTCACCTTGTGGCAATTGTTAAGTAGATACAGAAGTTAGTTTAATAGCATTGTGACACAGATTGCGGCTTCTTGAATGAAGGAAGCTTGGAGTCTCGTCGACAGCGTGGTCATTAGAGACGGAGATTACGCTCGGAGTATTTGGTTAAGGTTGTGGAAGGAATACGGCCATGCCCTTTAAAAGGAATCATCGCGGCATTTGCCTGGAGTTATTTAGGGAAATCACTGAAATCCCTTAGTCTGGATGGCCGGAGATGGATTTGAACCACCTTCAAATGTTCAAATTTTTTTAAGCTTAAGGGACTTAACTGCGGGGTCATCAGTTCATAAACTTACTAACTACTTATGAACTACCTTATACTAAAGACGATACAAACATCCATGCCCGAGGGGTGATTCGAACCACCTACTGTAGTGGCCGTGCAGACTGACTGGCGCGCCGCAGACTGCTCGGCCACTGCGGCCGGCCTGAACCACCTTCCTTCCGAATGCGAGTCCAGTGTGTTAGACTGCGTCACCTCGCTCGGTGCGGCTTCTTGAGTGTACTGCTCTCTTTCAATTACATTGTGAGTATATGGGTCATACTCATCCTCATTTTCTCGTGAACATAAAATATTGTATGGAGTACATGGTTCCTTTTCTTTCATATATGAAGCATAAGTTGGTTTACCACATAAATTTCCGTGCACTCATGTAAATTTTTCTTGCATACCAGTCTATCTAAACTGCTCCATTAAAATGCACTGTGCGTATATTGTATAATTCTGCTTCTAATGGTGTCGCTTCATGTCACTGAATACACTTTGTAGCTTTAGTAACTAAGGTATCCTAACCTACAGATGCAAAAATTACAAGGTGCGCCTGAAAATTTCTGTGGATGGTCCCATTCTTTACAAAACCGCGCTGATAAAGATGAGGTGCCCGAACATACAAAATGTCAACAAGCGCATCGTATCGTACAAAGCACTGCATGAAGCGGTGGTTCACGCTGCAACTCAGCTAACAGCGTCAGTGTTAGAACTCGTGTCATTGCAGCATGGAGCAACGAATTAACATTAAATTTTGTTTCAAATGAGGCAAAACGGCGACGGAGACCCATGGGATGTTATTGCATGCGTATGCTGTTGAAAAAGTGTGTGTTTGAGTGGTTTACACGCTTTAGAGACGGAAAGGAATGTGTCGAGGATGAGCCACGTTCGGGAAGACTGTCTACAATCACATCAGTCGACTGAGGCGGATGCTTGCAGACTTCTTTCTGTTTTCCCGCCTGAAATTAGCGCTGAAAGGCTTACGCTTCGCAACGGTTGCCGAGATCCAACAATGCGTGACCTCAATGCTTCGAGCGATTCCACAAGAAGCGTTTGCTGACAGTTTCCAACAGCTGTACAACCGATGTCAGGAGTGTACGTAGCCAATGGCGATTACTTTGAAAGCAAGTAAAGTTATTTTATCTGTAGCTCTTGTTCCCTATGTTCCCTGATACCATTTACCGAACATTTCAGACGTACCTCGTACAATAGTAGTCACGCAAATGTATTCACACAGTTTTAACAGGAAGGCACCACAAGCAATACAATATAGCGGAAGTCAGTGAACCTACTTGATAATTTATTCCATTCTAATAAAAATTTACACACTTATGAAAGCATAAATGCTCATTCCGTGACAAGATGTAAGTAATAAAATTGAATAACAATTCTGTCAACAGCTGCTAATATGTAGTTTCCATTAAATGCGAGAAATATGAAAAACCGGTGCGAATGAAAGTAAATCAGAACGTCTTATAATGCATCTAAATCGAGTGATTCGAAGGCAATAACAAATGTCCATAGAACACCATGCGACGAAAGCAGCTAATGTTTTATGTGAAAGACAAGAAAACATGGATCGTTTTACTGAACCCATTATTACCACTGCGAGAAAAAATCAGAGCACGAGTAACACATTACAATGCAATTCTCAGTACAATAGTCGTACACACGCTAAATCATGATCGGAAACACGGTGTTACGAATCCGTCTTCTATTTTGTATGAAACCAAAACAAAAATGGAATAATGTAAATCATCCAATAACTAGCCGAGATGACAGGTTGATAAACTTGCAGCGCTCCAGGTTACGGGGTGGCGAACCAAGGTGTTGTTACCGTAATTACGTGGATGAGTTTCAGCCTTGGGCTTCCCCTGCCAATTATTCTCATTACTCGCGGCGTCTCGCCGAGTTCTCTCAGCCCTATCCTCGCGGGATACGCAAATCGCGTCTCCAGCCTCCTGACAACCAGGAGATTGGGAGGCAATACGAGTTGAATAGCCGACCACATTTACACAGGCACGAGTCGACTCTCCCGTACTGCCAAAACGCTTGTGGTGTGAAATCAAATCAATTTCAATGTCTGAGGCTGACGGAAGCGCACTTTTTGTGTACCCTGCCGCTTGTAGTAAAATATCTAGTGATTCTAGCTGTGGCAATGATAATTATAATAGTTATATTATTGTCGTCAGGAAGTACTGAAAATTAGTGCCTGCGAATTCGTAATAACTATTACAGTATTTGTAATATTTAAAATACAAACCGTGGAGCACATGCATTAGATAAATGAGATACTAATAGTTCACCACAGTCATGAGTTTGTGCACTACTAGTCTCTGCCGCGCCGAATAGCCTCGTGGTCTAAGGCGACCGTTCCCGCCGGAAGTTCGAGTCCTCCCTCGGGCGTGTGTGTGTGTGTGTGTGTGTGTGTGTGTGTGTGTGTGTGTGTGTGAGTGTGTTGTGTGTGTATGTTTTATCCGTAGTGCAAGTTAGTTTAAGTATTTTTTAAGTCTAGGGACTGCTGACCATAGCAGTTTGGTCCAATAGGTTTACAAACGTTTGAACATTTTTTTCAACTGTTGTGTGACTTTTCTAAGCTTTATCTACTTCGTGCTATTGTTTATTCCATGTACCCCATGTTTCTCGTTTTAAACTGTACAAGTATTATCATAGCTATTTAAAATTAACTTTCTTCTCTCTTTTTTTATGGGACCAAACTGCAGTGGTCATCAGTTCCTACAGTTATAGACTACTTAAACTTATGCTGAAAACAACACGCGCACACCCATGTCCGATGGAGAACTCGAACCTCCAACGGAGAACAACTGCACACTCCATAGCAATGCGGCTTAGAGCGCATGTCCATTCCCGCCCGGCTAAAATACACAGGCACACAATTTTAGCTGTCTCTCTATGGTATTAGGAATTTGAATGGGATTAGGACAAATTATTTTTAGTTTTTAGCCAGGGTTTAAAACATGTTTTTTTCATAATACACTACTGGACATTAAAATTTCTACACCAAGAAGAAATGCAGATGATAAACGGGTATTCATAGGACACACATATTATACTAGAACTGACATGTCATTACATTTTCACGCAATTTGGGTGCATAGATCCTGAGAAATCAGTACCCAGAACAACCACATCTGACCATACGCCTGGGCATTGAGACAAACAGATCTTGGATGGCGTTTACAGGTACAGATGCCCATGCAGCTTCAACACAATACCACAGTTCATCAAGAGTAGTGACTGCCATATTGTGACGAGCCAGTTGCTCGGCCACCATTGACCACACGTTTGCCGGCCGCGGTGGCCGAGGTGACTGAGAAGCTTCAGTCACGGTCAGCACGGCCACTACGGTCGGGGGTTCGAATCCCCCCTCGGGCATGGATATTTGTGCCGTCCTAGTTCGTAAGTACTTCATAAGTAGTTTGTAAGTTTAGGGACTGATGACCCCGCAGTTAAGTCCCTTAAGCTTAACAAACATTTGAATTTGAACCACACGTTTCCAGCTGGTGAGAGATCTGAATAATGTGCTGGTCAGGGCAGCACTCAAACATTTTCCGTATCCAGAAAGGTCCGTAGAGGACCTGCAACATGCGGTCGTGCATTATCTTGCTGAAATGTTGGGTTTCGCAGGGATCGAATGAAGGGTAGAGCGAAGGGTCGTAACACCTCTGAAATGTAACGGCCACTGTTCAAAGTGCCGTCAATGCGAACAAGAGGTGACCGAGAGGTGTAACCAAAGGCACCCCATACCACCACGCCGGATGATACGCCAGTATGGCGATGACGAATACACGCTTCCAATGTGCGTTCACCGCGAAGTCGCCAAACACGAATGCGGCCAATCATGATGGTATAAACAGAACCTGGTTTCATCCGGAAAAATGACGTCTGCCATTCGTGTACCCAGGTTCGCCGTTGGGTACACCATCGCAGGCGCCCCTGTCTGTGATACGACGTCAAGGGTAACCGCAGCCATGGTTTCTGAGCTGATAGTCCACGCTGCTGCAAACATCGTCGAACTGTTCGTGCAGATGGTTGTCTTGCAAACGTCCCCATCTGCTGACCCAGGGATCGAGACGTGGCTGCACGATCCGTTACAGCCATGCAGATAAGATGCCTGTCATCTCGACTGCTAGTGATACCAGGCCGCTGGGATACAGTACTACGTCCCGTATTGCCGTATTTCCTTACGACTTTTCTTCTATTCTTACTGCGAAACATTCGTGACAGGAAGAGGGAAAGATAGAAATAGCAGTGGTTAAAAAATGCTATCCGCTACACACCAGATGAAAAACTGATTCCACATATCCTGAGACATAATGAATGATTCAAATCTACAACTCATTGGGAAGCTATCAAAAATCGTTTTCTACCTCGAATTTCAAATGAAATATTTTTTCGCACATTGCGCAACTATACGGTACGAATGCAACCAAGAGACTGGGAGACCAACGCTGCCACTCAGCTCTCACGTATCCCCTTCTGAATGCCCCCATCCAACGACAAATTCCGCAACTCTTGGCGCAGTGTGTCTCACTAGCTCGGAGATGTGAGTATATCCTTGCCAATAGTGCCTAAGAGCTGTGTGCTAAGAACGGTGTGCATCTGGCATTGTCTTAATTATATAGTTGTGTTACAGATAACATGTGCATCAGTGTGTGGTAAGTGCAAACATACTACATAATTTAAGTATACAGCACATTACGGTTTTGGGCAAACATATAAATGGTACACAGATTCCGCGTACAATACTGGCGTTATGTAGTTCTATGCAATGTCGTGTGCAGTCGCAGAGAAGTGGTGCGAACAATATGAGGAAGACCGCATTGTCGTGGACCGTTCTTATCAGATAGGAAATTCACTGACAGGCGACAACGTCCAGGCAATCGAGAAACAGATTGGCAGCAGCAGAATGATTATCGCGGACACTGCTCAGCATATTCTAAGATCAGCAGGCAGTGCTCATACCGTCGTCCGACGTCGTCTACAATATCGGAAATAGTACTCGCACTGCGTTCAACGGTCTCTGCCACATGAACATAATGGCATAAGATGTATGACATCTCCGGATATCATTAAGTGTTATTACAGAGAAGGCATTGATTTCCTAAGCTGAATTTGCGACTGGATATGGGATTTGCTGTCAGAGAGGACACAGTTCGTAGTAATCGACGGTAAGGCATCGACTAAAACAGAGATGATATCGGGCGTTCCACAGGGTAGTGTTATTGGTCATCTGCTGTTCCTTATTTACAGAAACGATTTAGAGGAAAATCTAAGTAGCTATCTTAGGTTGTTTGCAGATGGCGCCGTCATTTACCTTCTAGTAAAATCATCTGAAGATCAAAACCAACTGCAGAACGATCTGAATAAGATATCACTATGAAGTAAAAATTGGCAATTGACTCTAAATAATGAGATGTGTGAAGTCGTCCACATGAGTACGAAAAGAAATCCGTTAAACTTTGTTTACAAGGTAAATCAATCAGAAGAGAAGGTCGTAAACTCCACAAAATACCTAGAAATTACTATTACTTCAAATTTAAACTGGAAAGAACACGTAGATAATGTCGTGGGAAAGGCGAACCAAAGACTGCTTTTTATTGGCAGAATCCTTAAAAGATGCATTAGAAGTACTAAACAAAATGCATACACTACGCTTGTCCCACCTTTTTTGGAGTATTGCTGCCCAGTGTGAGACTCTTATCAGGTGGGTTTGACGGAGGACATCGCAAGAGTCCAAAGAAGGGCAGCTCGTTTCTTATTGTCACGATACAGGGGAGACAGGGTTACGGAAATGACAAAAGATCTACTTAAGAAACCCCAATCGCCAACATTCTCCTCCGAATGCGAAAGTATGTTTTTGACTCCCACTTACATAGGTAGAAATGATCATCAGAATAAAGTACGAGAAATCATAGCTCGAACGGAGTAATTCAGGTGTTCTTTCTTGCCGCGCGCTATTCGAGAACGGAATGGGAGATAAATAGTATAACGGTGGTTAGACGAACCCTCTGCCAGGCACTTAAATGTGGTTTGCAGAGTATCCCATGTAGAAGTAGATGTAGATCATTATTGGCGACGAGTCATAGATCCATCATTTCACATCCGCAAAAAGAGTTTAAACAGTGAATGGATACTCACCTCACCTCTCAAAGGAGACCGCATGGGTATTGAATTTTTGTAATTTTTTTATGCTACTTGAATTTCAGACCTCAAATAGTAATCAGTCATTCGATGCAGCTCTCAAAGATTCTAGCTCGGTGAAATATCCGTACCCAAAGACTTGAAAGTGGCACAGATCACTCCAATATTCAAGAAAGTCAATAGGAGTGATGAACAGAATTACAGGCCTATATCATTAACATCGGTTTGCAACAGGATTTTAGAACATTATGAACTACCTCGGACGACCTGTTGATCCATTCTCAACACGGCTTCAGAGAGTATCGTTCTTATGAAATACAACTAGCTCTTTATTCACATGAAGTGATGAGTACTATCGAAAAATGATCTCAAATCGATTTCATATATGTAGATTTTCGAAAGTCTTTTGACACTGTAGCTCACAATCGGCTTCTAATGAAATTGCATGCTTATGGACTATCGCCACATACGTGCGACTGGATTCTCGATTTCCTGTCAGAAAGAACACAGTACGTAGTAATTGACGGTAAGTCATCGAGTAATATAGACGTGACCTCCTGCGTTACCCAAGGAAGTGTTATAGGGCCCCTGCTGTTCCTTATCGTTATAAATGATTTAGGAGACAATAAGAGCAGTTCTTTTATAATGCTCGCAATTGATGCTGTTATTTATCGGTTGGTAAAGTCACACGAAGATCATAAGTAGCTGCAAAACGACTTAGATGATATATCTGCATGGTGCAAATATTGGCATTTGACCCTAAATAATGATAACTGTGAAGCTATCCATATGAGCACTAAAAGAAATCGATTAAACTTCATTCACGCGGTGAATCACTCAAATCTACAGGCCGTAAATTCAATTAAATACCTGACAATTACAGTAACGAACATCTTTAATGGGAAAGAACACATAGAAAATGTCTGACGGAAGCTGAACCAAAGGCTACATTTCATTGGCAGAATACTTAGAAAATGCAACAGTTCTACTAAAGTAACTTGCTACACTGTACTTGTGCCTCCTAATTTGGAACATTGCTGCGCGTTGTGGGATCCCCACCAAGTGGGACTGACGGAGGATATAGACGAAGTTTAGGGAAGGGTAGCTCGTATGTATTATCGCGATACAGGGGAGAGAGTGTCACGGAAATGATGCATGAGTTTGGGTGGAAATCATTAAAAGAAAATTCCTTTCGCCAACATAATTTGTTAGTACTCACCCACATATGGAGATATGATCATCGTAATAAACTAAGAGATATCAGATCGACAACGGAGAGATTTAAGTGTTCCATTTTCCCACGCGCTATTAGAAAACTGAACGGCAGAAAAAAATCATAAAGGCGGTTTGGTGAACTCTCTGACACACACTTAAATGTGATTTGCAGAGAAATTATGTAGATGTAGGTGAAGGAACAAGACGCGCGGGAATTTACGCAAAGCGATTTTTCTCCTATATGGCAATGCAACACTAATAGGGTTGCCATAAATATAGGAACTAAAAATCGGAACACTGCTTCTTAGCAAATTCTTAAACGGGGTACATAACCGAACACAATTTCATTGTGCAATCAGGTGGCTTAAATTGTTGGTATTTTACAGTTCTGTACTGTTTCAAATTCAGGTGGTAGTGAGGAACAATTTATATCTTGTATCCGGTTACAATGAAGAAAAAGAAGTTACGAGTTTTAAACCGGATGCCTCATCTTGAGTGCTTCGTTTGTGCTTTGGTTCTTAATATAATGACGTCACATTCTCAATTTTAAAGATAGCAAGAAAGAAACTTGCCGAAACGTCGGAGGACGAAGCACTGACTAGGCTGTCAACCTCAGAAGATTTCAACAACAGGAACTAAGTTTTCAGAATGCTTCCCCACCTCTGTGACCTCCTTTTACGAAAAGGGCATGTTGCTCTGTATATCTGTCTTCACTGAAAGAGTACTTACGCTTCGTTTTCGAAGTACCCGACAAACAGTCAGATCTGGCACTATGTGACTTCTAAGTGTTCAGTTCCATGAAAACCATCTGAAGGGAAATAATTTTTCCAACGATGAGGGCTTCCACACAGTAACCATGGAACATATTTACATGGCAAAGAAACTGAACGATTGGTAGAGCGTTCTGACTGTTCTTTACAGAGACTTTGAGATTGTATTAGAAAATAGTAATGTATCTGTGTTACTTTAAACTGTAGTTTGGTATTCAATAAAAACACTTGGCCTGCCATAATAAAAACTTACAACAAAAATTACAGGGGATGGACAAGTATACATGCAGTATACTAAATCTTCTTGCAAGTTGCTACCGCTGCGCACTTCGTAACACCGACGCGTAATCGCAGTGCAAAATTAATATACGAAGTCATGGACGTTGCCTTGTAGAATATTATACCTTTTGTTCTGGAATGGTCAACGCAAATGAACGTGATTACTCAGACTCTCGAAGAGATCAACTCGATGGTGGTGTTTAGTTAGTGGGAGCATCTGTGACGAATACAGCTGTGCTGTTTAACGTTTCACTACCGAAAGTATCCTCGGCAATGACATCGATGCCGAAGAGGAATGGGTGGCGTAACCTGAAGGTTATTGTAACGACGACGAGCATTAAGAACGACTGTGGACAGACAACATAAAATTACCACGTCAATTGCAAAACTGAACACTCAGTCGAGTAATGCTTTTTCGATATATATAAACGGTTGGAGCTTCATGTTAATGGAAGGGCTGCAATTGCTAAACCGTTAATAAAGGAAGCAGACGCAAAGCTGCACACTTGATGACTGTAAGTACTTGGTATGGTCCAGCGAATCATAATTTACATTGCTTGCTACAAACAGCCTGGTTTATGTAAATCTTGATACTTTCCTGGCGAAATGTTGACATATTCAAAATCGGGTATCTGCCAGTTGTTTGCGTCGTTCTGTCACAATATTTCGATAGTGTACCTCACTATGTTCATCAGGTGCTACCTGAGACTGAGGATCTGGTGCAGTATTTATGTCTGTCCGGTGTTGGCTGCTCCCTCGGCCGTTCGCGCGGAGCGACCGGGCGGGCGCGGACCGCCGAGGGAGCAGCCAACACCGGACAGACATAAATACTGCACCAGATCCTCAGTCTCAGGTAGCACCTGATGAACATAGTGAGGTACACTATCGAAATATTGTGACAGAACGACGCAAACAACTGGCAGATACCCGATTTTGAATATGTCAACCTGGTTTATGTATCTAAAGCCCGAAAGATACTTACGATACGGGATGCCTGGTTCCTACAGCCAAGCATATTAGAGATTCCTACTGATTTGGTCATCTATATTGTGGTTTTCAACTTTCTGTATCATTTCCCTCACTGACATGGTAACTGCGAATGAATATCTCACCAACCTCGTCAACAAACTTCTTATTATGGCTAAGATATTGCTAACAAACACTGCCATATTACAAACTGATAGCCGCACGGGAGCAGCCGAGCGGTCTGGAGCGCCATGTTACGGATCGCCAGGCCTCCCGCTTCGGAGGTTCGAATCCTCCCTCGGGCATGGATGTGTGTGTTGTTATGAGGTTAGTTTAACTTAGTTTAAGCAGTTTGCAAGTCTAGGGACTTATGACGAAAGTAGTTTGGCCCCATAGAATTACAAACATTTGAACATTTTGAACTGATAATGCACTCACACGCACAGTCAAAAAGGACCAGGTGTGGTTTGAGCAGCATCATAAAATTATAAAAAATCTAGCTTGACAGAAAAATCATAATGTCTCAACATAGCTTCTGTTATGAGTAGTTTTAGATTCGAGAGTGACGTCCTAATTTACAGCTCCAACAACGTTGAAATAATTATAAGGAACACATTGTTGGGGCGATCTAGAATTGTTTAATAAGAGGTTTTCAACCAAGATCGCTTTCTTCTTTTAATTACATGAAACCGGTTATGTAATTAAAAGAAGAAAGCGATGTTGGATGAAAACCTCTTATTGTTGAAATGATTGGTGGATGTTTTTGTACAAGAATGGATAACATTCTACTGGAAACTGTAAAGACTCTTTACGAATCTGGTCCTCGAAAAGTAGAGCTGTTGTGAAACCCAGTGGTGAATATGGTCCTCGAAGAGTTGCAACTGTCCTGAATTGCCAGTGGTGAATCTGTTCCTCGAAGAGTTGCAGCTGTTCTGAAAGCCAGTGGTGGGCCAACTTCATACAAATAAATAAATAAATATATATATTGTCTATGTTAGGTGTTCACATTATTTTGTCCATCCCCTGCATCGCAGTTGCGAATGTGACTGTACTTCAGCTGTACAATTTGTTGGTGATAAATGAAAATTTGTTCCGTACTGGGACTCGAGCCCGGGTTTCCCGAGTCTCACGAGCGATGACGTCATCCATGCATGCCCCCCTCCCCCCCCCCACCCGACCGAGCTGGCACAATATCTTGTGGTTCCCGCACAATCAGAGACATTTACTTATTGTTACAGAATTGATTTGGATTGTAATTTGATACGAATGTCCATGGTTTTACGATGTAACCAATGCATGGTGTTATAATAGTGGTCCGGTTCGAATTTTCGTATATGACTAGCAAATTGTACAGATGAAGTGCAATCATATCCACAACTGCGGATATATTTTCTGTGTTCTTGACAGCTTTAGTCGATGCAGTGCGCGTTTCTTTGGGGCATGCGTCCTTGTCTGAAGGGCACTGCAGTGGTTACACCGTAAAAACATGGACACTGCACATCATAATAACTTACTCTTTGAAGTTGTTTCATATATCTGTAATCCACAAATAACACCATTATTCCCTCCTTCCCATCATTATTCTTTTTACTGATAGTGTGGAGAAAGATTGTTGGTTCCGTTTGTTATGAGTTTAATTTTTTAATTTCGTCTTCATGGTTATTACATGAGTTACGAATGTTAGAGAAAAGGTCAGAACAGGATAGGGGACGTCGAACTGCGCAAAGTTTTCCAGATAACTGTAAATCAGAAATGTTACGTTGAGGAGCTACTGTAGCTATAAAACGGTAGCCAATCAGCGACGATGATGCGGAAGTTTCCCGCGCAAGTGGACGTGTTTGCTTGTGTCTTGCAGCGTAGTTACGTCCCAATAAGCTCCTGCAGTACTTGTCAGAATAAAAGTTCGTTCGTGCACACGGTACGTTAGTAAAATTACATGTGGCCTTCTAATCGTGTTGCCTGCTGGCTTATGCCTCTGAATCTTCGGACGACCATTTTTTTTCTTCTTCTTTTCCTGACGTTTCGCCAGCAAGAGTGACTGGCATTTTCAAATATTCGTCCTGCAAGTAACTAAATGTCTGCTGGAATTACAGAGAGAATAATTCAACAGACAATACAACGACGAGTTCACACGGGAGCCATACAATTTTGGACGATGTCTAACGTAAGCGAAGTGGAGAAGAAAGCGAAATGAAACTGCCCGGGCTGAGAGCGTACATGATTTTCATGGATTACAAAATAAAATCAAATTTACAAAGTACTTGACAGTCTGTACTCACTTATTATATAATGCTACTGTTAGTCGAGGCTGAATACATCTACTGATGCATTTAGGAAGGTTGTCATACAGCCGTTGTAGTCTATCCTTAGGCCAGCTGACTTCCAAGTAGTGTAGCTGGTCCTTGATATTCTGGTGACTGTCACCGGAACAGAAATGACGTTGGAGCTAGTGCCACTCTTGTTCTACACGTGTGGGACTCATCAACAGCGCGCCTGCACTTCATGAGACACGTCCCGTGTGTGTAACAGTACAGTCTTGTAATTAAGTGACATCGCGATACTGTCGAATGAGTGGTAACACACTGAGGTGACTGAAGTCACGGGATAGCGACGTAGACAGCCATCTGTATGGTGGCGGTAGCATCGCGTACACTGAAAGACTGTCATCTGCACAAGAAAATTTTTTCCGACGTGATTATCGCCGCACCTCAGAATTAACAAGCATTGGCGCGTAAAGGTAGTTGGAGGTAGACGCACGGGGAATTTCATTTCGGAAATCGTTAGGGAATCAAATATTCAGAGATCCATATTGTCATCACTGTGCCGAGAATACCAAATTTCAGGCACGAGCCATCACCACAGAGAGCGCACCGCGCGGAATGGTCGCGTAATCTAAGGCATCATGCTACGGACTGGGCGTCCGTTCCCGCCAGGGGTTCGATTCCTCCCTTGGGCATGGGCGCGTGTGCTGTCGTTAGTGTACGTTAGTTTAAGTAATTTGTGAGTCTAAGAACCGATGACCATAGCAGTTTGGTTCAATAGGTTTACAAACATTTGATTTGATCTCGGAGTGCTCAGTGGCCAACAGCCTGCACATACGGCCCCTACACAGGCTCCGAATTATTGTCGGACCAACAAGCTGGCCAACGAATCAACCAAATTCTACATCTACATCTACATCTACATACATACTCCGCAATTCACCGTAAGGTGCGTGGCGGAGGGTACACTGTACCACTACTAGGCATTTCCTTTCCTATTCCACTCCCAAATTGAACGAGGAAAAAAAGAATGCCTATATGCCTCCGTACGAGCCCTAATTTCTCTTATCTTGTCTTTGTGATCTTTACGCGAAATGTAAGTAGGCGGCAGCAAGATCGTACTACACTCAGCTTCAAATTCCGTCCCTCTAAATTTACTTACCAGAAATTCATGAAAAGAACGTAGTCTTTCTTCCAACGATCCCCAATTGAGTTGCCGGAGCATTTCCGTGACACTCGCGCATTGGTCGAACCTACCGGTAACAAATCTAGCTGCTCGCCTCTGAACCGCCTCTATGTCTTCCTTCAAACCGATCTGCTGCGGGTCCCAAATACTTGAGCAATACTCAAGACGTGGTCGTACAAGCGTTTTATACGCGGTCTCCTTTACAGGTGAAGAACATCTTCCCAAAATTCTCCCAATAAACCGAAGTCGGCTGTCTGCCTTACTCACAACTGTCCTTACATGCTCGTTCCATTTCATATCGCTCTGCAATGTTACGCCTAGATATTTGAACGACGCGACCGCATCAAGAAGCTCACTACTGATGCTGTATTCGAACATTATAGGATTGTTTTTTCTACTCATGCGCATCACCTTACATTTTTCTACATTGAGAGCTAGCTGCCATTCGTCGCACCAACTAGAAATTTTGTCTAAGTCAACCTGTATGCTATTACAGTCAGTTACAGACGACACCCTCCCATACACCACAGCATCATCAGCAAACAGCCGCAAATTACAATTTACTCTGTCCATCAGATCATTTATATAGATAGAAAATAATAGCGGTCCTATCACACTCCCCTGGGGCACGCCTGACGATACACTCGTCTCTGATGAACACTCGCCGTCGAGAACAACGTACTGCGTTCTATTACTTAGGAAGTCTTCCAGCCAGTCACAAATCTGTGAACCTATTCCATAAGCTCGTATCTTCGTTAGCAGTCTGCAGTGTGGCACCGTGTCGAACGCCTTTTTGAAGTCGAGAAAAACACAATCCGCCTGTTGCCCTTCGTCCATGGCTCGCAAGATGTCATGTGAGAAAAGGGCAAGCTGAGTTTCACATGAACGATGTTTCCTAAACCCGTGCTGATTCATGGAAAGAAGCTTTTCCGTTTCAAGGAAATTTACTATATTCGAACTGAGAATATGCTCCAAAATTCTACATGAAACCGATGTCAACGATATTGGCCTGTAATTGTATGGGTCAGTTCTCTTTCCTTTCTTATACCCGCGAGTCACCTGCGATTTTTTCCAATCACTAGGAACTTTGCGCTGAATTAAAGATTCGCTATAAATGCAAGCTAACTAGGGCGCCAATGCCGCAGAATAATCTTTGTAAAACCGAACTGGTATTCCATCCGGACCAGCAAACTTTTTCGTATTTAGCTCTCTCAGCTGCTTCTCTACACCAGAAATACCTATTGCTATGTCCCCCATTTCGGAATTAGTACGTTGATCAAATGATGGTACATTTGTGCGGTCCTCCTGCGTGAAAGATTTCTTAAAGGTTAAATTTAGAACTTCAGCTTTCCGTTTGCTTTCTTCTATTACTGCCCCGGAATGATCAACGAGTGACTGGACAGTGGGCTTTGACCCGCTTATCGATTTTACACAGGATCAGAATTTTTTCGGGTTCTCGGAATTCGTGGCAGCCTACATACGTTCCGACCGACTGCACGTAGCGATTGCAGCGCCTCCCTGTTATGGTGTCTGTTTGTCGAACTGTTGTTTTCGCGTGTTCGCAGATGATCGATGCCGGCCGCGGTGGCCGAGGTGACTGAGGCGCTCCAGTAACGGTCAGCACGGCCACTACGGTCGGGGGTTCGAATCCCCCCTCGGGCATGGATATTTGTGCCGTCCTAGTTTGTAAGTAGTTCATGAGTAGTTTGTAAGTTTAGGGACTGATGACCCCGTAGTTAAGTCCCATAAGCTTTACAAACATTTGAACATTTAGATGATCGATCACATGCAGGAAGTTGGTCGGGTAGCGCTACACACGGTACAATTTGTCGGCTGGAGTCGTGGGGGGGGGGGGGGGGGTCGGATGTCGAACGGTCAGGCACGACCAACCACCCGACAAGCAAAGTTGGCGGGCAAGCGCCTTCACACGTTCAATTTATCGGACCGCCGATAATTTGCTCTTGCCAAATCGGAGCGTGTGTAGGAGCCTTTAATGATCGCAAACAGTGGCGATGGCGTAGAGTCGTCAGTGGAAACAGACAAGCAACAATTCCTTAAATAACCGCAGAAATCAATGTGGGACGTACGAAGAAAAGTAGGACAGTAAAGCGCAATTTGACGTTAATGGGCAATGGCAGCTGACAATCGTCTCTAGAGTCTTTGCCAACAGCACGACGTCGCCTGCAGCGCTTCTTCTGGGCTCGTGACCATACCGGTTGCTTCCTAGACGACTGAAAAGCCGTCGATTGGACAAATGAGACCCCATTTCACTTGATAAGGACTGAAACAACAGTTCGTGTGTGGCGGACACCACCGTTCCCGATGCCATCGACCATGCTGTCAATAAGGCACAGTGCTAGCTGGTGGGGCCTCCACAAAGCTGTGGGCTGGTTTTACGTGGAATGGATTTGCTTCTCTAGTTCGACTGAATGGACCATTAACTGTAAATGGTTATGTTCGATTACTTGGAGACATTTTTCGGCCATTCATGAACTTCAAGTTCCCACACAACTATTGATTTTTTCCCCATGACAGTGTTGCACGGCATACGGTTACAGTTGTTCTCGATTGCTTTTAAAAACATTCTGAACAATTGCCACAAATGATTTGGCCACAAGAACTCTCCAGATAAATCCCTTCGAACTTTTTTGGGACAATTCAGGTCGGGTAAAATTCTTGCAATTGCAACAACTTTCGTAATTATGGACGGCTGTAAAGACAGTTGGCTCCATATTACTGCAAGGGACTTCCAATGACGTTTTGAGTCCATGTCACGTGGTGTTGCTGAATTTCCCAGGCCGCAGGAGGCCTGGCATGATATTAGGAGGAATCACATAACTCCTGTCACCTCGGTGTACCTGTGGCAGCAGCATGTCCGTTACGTACCGTTGTGTCTTCAGAGGTTCCTGAATCACTATCAGTCGTAGCGTGAATGCAAACCTGATGACTCCTCACACCATAACGCCAAGAGCAACATCGCTATGACTTCTCCCCGTGTCTCCGATATACTCGCCGGTGATGGTCATTATAGTTAGTGCAGATCCACGAATTATTGCTGAACACAATGTGGTGCCATTCATCGGTCGTCCACGCTTCTTGGTCACGGGAACACTTCAAACTAGAGTTTGTGTTGTGGAGTTGACGGCAGCTTTTGCACTACACGATTATTCGCTAGTCAATCTGCTGCTGTTCTTCGACTAATTGTTCGGAATGACAGAATATTGTAGGGAGGCCCCTGCTTGTTCTCCGATGGCATATGCAGATGACTAGGTGTCTGAAAATGCTTGGTGCATTCGAAATCAAATTGAAACGGAGATAAAGAGGTAGTTTAATTCGTGGAATGGGACTGCAGTGTATACGAGCTTGACCTCGCCAGAGAAAGTAAATAAACAGGATTGATTCCATGGTGGTATTTATACTCCACGACTGTATTTGACACGTAAAAATTTTCAGCAATCAGTCTTAAAATATTTATTTATTGGCAGATCTAGATTTCGACCACTGTGTGGTTATTATGAATGCTTAAAAAAACGATTAAAATACTTAAAACATCTCTACCTCCATGCAGTACGAACGCAACCTGCAACATGAGGGTCGAGATGTTTTAAGTGTTTTAACCGTTTTTTAAGCATTGATAAATGACCACACAGTGTCGAAATCTAGATCTGCCAATAAATAAATACGAGGCGTGTCCAGAAAGTAAGTTCCGTTTGGTAATAAAATGAAATTGTACACAGACACAGAAGAAATTTTTATTGCACAAAATTCTACAACTCTTAAACTACTTTTCCACATAACTGCCGAAATTTTGTAAGCATTTGTCATAGCGTGGCACCAGGTTTTGTATACCTTCTTCATAGAAATCTGCCGCCTGTGTCTTCAACCAGTTGGAAAATGTTTCTTTCAGCTCGTCGTCATAGCGAGAGCACTAATTGTAAACCTACGGTTTTCCTGGATCTTGTCATCAATCGCGTGTACCAGTTCTTCTGTAACCAAATGTGGACGCCCACTTCGTTCTTCATCGTGCACATCACTACGCCCGCCATTAAACTGTCGGACCCATCTTCTCACCATCGAATCACTCATCGCATTTGGTACGTAAGCATCGCAAATTTGCCGATAAATTTCATTTGGTTTCACTTTCCTCGCATTCAGAAACCGACTCACCGACCTGATTTCACAGGCGGCGGGATTTTCAATCAACGCCGACATTCCAAACAAGCACAACAAAGCGTACGTAACTGACAGCGCTCTCCAAATGGCGCACGTTCTTCTCCTTGATACACATCGTCTACAGAGCATGTACGGAACTACAAATCGCAGCGCTGCAGCGGAGATAAATTGAAACAGAACTTACTTTCTGGACGGGCCTCGCATTTTTACGACTGATTGCTGAAACTTTCTACAAGTTGTAGCTGTCACCAGTACCACATCGTAAACAGCGCTAAGTATCTGAATTTAATTTGTGTCAAATTTAATTTGCCAGTCTAGTTAATTTTCGTTAGTACTCTGTTTTAAGAGGTTTATTCCCGCGTACTTGCAGATTTCGTTTGTACTACTGTTTTAATAGTTTATTCTATCGTATTTGATAAATACCGTTGTGTTTAGTCTTCGTCTTTGACCGGTGTATTTCAAAACAAGTCAGAGACCGTTACTAAGCTCGTTATCAGTCAGTCCAGTGCCAGCTGTCACCAGTGCCGCGGCGTTAACAGCGCTAAGCTGCCGGACTCAGTTTTGTTGATTCGACAGTGTAGTTACCACTGACCACAGTTAAGTCAGCAGCAGCCGCCTTCATTAGAGTACTAGGCTTCTTTAAAGTTGTTAATTGCTGTTAATTGTATCGATAGGATGGATAGGATGTGTGCCTGCCTGCTGTGTGCGGACGCAGGAGGAGTTGGCCGCGGTTTGCGAAGAGCTGAGCGTGCTGTTGGCTACGGTCAGCCGTCTGCAGGCTGCTGTCTCGGGGTGCAGCGATGGTGGGGAGTCTGGTGCGTCGAGTGGGACACCTCAGGTGTCTCACGCGACGCTCTCTGTCCCTGCTACCGAGGCACCTTCAGGTGTACCGGACGTCGTCGAGCCACCTTCTCCGCAAGGGGAGTGGCGGGTTGTACGGCGTTCGCGTCGCTCGAGGCGGAAGGCCAATGTGGAGGCTGGACGTCCGTCCGCGCCCGTTCGTCCTGTGAGTGAAGGTGTGGCCACTCCTTCAGCAGGGTCCGAGCAGGTGCACGGGGGGAGGGGATTATTAGTTATTGGGAGCTCCAATGTCAGGCGCGTGATGGAGCCCCTTAGGCAGATAGCGTCCAGATCTGGAAGGAATTCCAACGTGCACTCGGTGTGTTTGCCGGGGGGCCTCATCCGAGATGTGGAGGCGGCCTTGCCGGCGGCTATCGAGGGTGCGGGGTGCAGTCGACTGCAAGTCGTGGCTCACGTCGGCACCAATGACTTTTGTCGCTTGGGTTCTGAGGACATCCTCAGGTCCTACGAGCGGCTGGCGGAATTGGTGAAGGCTGCTGCCTTCGCACGTGGGGTGCAAGCAGAGCTGTCGATTTGCAGCATTGTTCCCAGGGTTGATCGGGGTCCTTTGGTTTGGAGCCGAGTGGAGGGTCTGAACCAGAGGCTTCGCCGACTCTGTGACAGTCATGGCTGCAGATTTCTAGATCTGCGTTATCGGGTGGGGAATTGTAGGGTGCCCCTAGATAGATCAGGGGTGCACTACACTAAGGAAGCGGCTACTCGGGTAGCAGAGTACTTGTGGAGTGCACATGGGTTTTTTTAGGCTAGGCGCTAACTCTGATGAGCACTCGCCTGTCAGCATTCAAACAGCGAATTCAGGCCACGTTCGGAACAAAAATTCGAACATAAAAATATTAGCCGCGAACTTACAGAGTATTAGAAACAAAGTTTCCGAATTTGCAGCGCTGCATGGAAGTTATTGCGCTCAGATAGTTTTAGGCACCGAAAGCTGGCTAAATGATGTTGTGGCAAGTTCAGAAATATTTAGCGAAGCGTGGAATGTATATCGGAAAGATAGATCTGATACAACTGGAGGAGGAGTGTTCATCGCTGTGGACAAAGATATTGTTTCTACTGAGATCGAGGTTGAAAGTAACTGTGAAGTTATCTGGGCACGCATAACAGGTCTAAAAGAAGTAAAGTTAATAGTTGGGTGTTTTTACCGGCCCCCCAGTGCTGCTGTAGCAGTTTTAGAATCATTCAAGGAAAGTCTACACCAGGTAGTGCATAGGTATCCGGGCCATGTAATATTAGTCGGAGGTGACTTCAACCTTAAGAGTATAGATTGGGACCTCGCTAGTTACATTTCAGGCGGTACAGAGAAACAGTCTTGCGAGCTACTTTTGGACACATTCTCCGAAAACTGTCTTGAGCAGTTAAACCGGCAACCCACGCGCAATGGAAATATTCTAGACCTTATAGCCACAAACAGGCCTGACCTTATTAACGATGTCTGTGTAGAGACAGGAATTAGTGATCATGATATCGTCATAGCGTCGATGGTGACCAAAGTTCATAAACCAGTCAAGAAGGCTAGGAGCGTGTTTTTGTTGGGAAAAGCCGACAAGCAAATGTTACGATCGCACTTAGAAAATGAATGGGCATCGTTTAATTCTGGGACTATGGATGTAGAGGAATTGTGGACTAAATTTAAGTGCATTGTAAATAAAGGGTTAGAGAAATATGTGCCAGTAAAGAGGATTAAGGATGGAAAAGATCCACCGTGGTATAATAATAATGTTAGAAAGCTGCTGAGAAAGCAAAGGCTGTTGCACTCTCGATTCAAAAAGGAACACGCAAATGATGACAGGCAAAAGTTAGTAGAGATTCGTGCGTCTATAAAAAGATCGATGCGTGAAGCATACAATAATTATCACAGCCATACTTTAGCAAAAGATCTTTCCGAGAACCCGAAAAAATTCTGGTCCTATGTAAAATCGATAAGCAGGTCAAAGCCCACTGTCCAGTCACTAGTTGAACATTCCGGGGCAGTAATAGAAGAAAGCAAACGGAAAGCTGAAGTTCTAAATTTAACCTTTAAGAAATCTTTCATGCCGGCCGCGGTGGCCGAGGAGACTGAGGCGCTCCAGTCACGGTCTGCACGGTCACTACGGTCGGGGGTTCGAATCCCCCCTCGGGCATGGATATTTGTGCCGTCTTAGTTCGTAAGTAGTTCATAAGTAGTTTGTAAGTTTAGGGACTGATGACCCCGTAGTTAAGTCCCATAGACTATACAAACACCTGAACACCTGAAATCTTTCACGCAGGAGGACCGCACAAATATACCATCATTTGATCAACGTACTAATTCCGAAATGGGGGACATAGCAATAGGTATTTCCGGTGTAGAGAAGCAGCTGAGAGAGCTAAATACGAAAAAGTTTGCTGGTCCGGATGGAATACCAGTTCGGTTTTACAAAGACTATTCTGCGGCATTGGCCCCCTAGTTAGCTTGCATTTATAGCGAATCTTTAATTCAGCGCAAAGGTCCTAGTGATTGGAAAAAAGCGCAGGTGACTCGCGTGTATAAGAAAGGAAAGAGAACTGACCCATACAATTACAGGCCAATATCGTTGACATCGGTTTCATGTAGAATTTTGGAGCATATTCTCAGTTCGAATATAGTAAATTTCCTTGAAACGGAAAAGCTTCTTTCCATGAATCAGCACGGGTTTAGGAAACATCGTTCATGTGAAACTCAGCTTGCCCTTTTCTCACATGACATCTTGCGAGCCATGGACGAAGGGCAACAGGCGGATTGTGTTTTTCTCGACTTCAAAAAGGCGTTCGACACGGTGCCACACTGCAGACTGCTAACGAAGATACGAGCTTATGGAATAGGTTCACAGATTTGTGACTGGCTGGAAGACTTCCTAAGTAATAGAACGCAGTACGTTGTTCTCGACGGCGAGTGTTCATCAGAGACGAGTGTATCGTCAGGCGTGCCCCAGGGGAGTGTGATAGGACCGCTATTATTTTCTATCTATATAAATGATCTGATGGACAGAGTAAGTTGTAATTTGCGGCTGTTTGCTGATGGTGCTGTGGCGTATGGGAGGGTGTCGTCTGTAACTGACTGTAATAGCATACAGGTTGACTTAGACAAAATTTCTAGTTGGTGCGAAGAATGGCAGCTAGCTCTCAATGTAGAAAAATGTAAGGTGATGCGCATGAGTAGAAAAAACAATCCTATAATGTTCGAATACAGCATCAGTAGTGAGCTTCTTGATGCGGTCGCGTCGTTCAAATATCTAGGCGTAACATTGCAGAGCGATATGAAATGGAACGAGCATGTAAGGACAGTTGTGAGTAAGGCAGACAGCCGACTTCGGTTTATTGGGAGAATTTTGGGAAGATGTACTTCACCTGTAAAGGAGACCGCGTATAAAACGCTTGTACGACCACGTCTCGAGTATTGCTCAAGTATTTGGGACCCGCAGCAGATCGGTTTGAAGGAAGACATAGAGGCGGTTCAGAGGCGAGCAGCTAGATTTGTTACCGGTAGGTTCGACCAATGCGCGAGTGTCACGGAAATGCTCCGGCAACTCAATTGGGGATCGCTGGAAGAAAGACGACGTTCTTTTCGTGAATTTCTGTTAAGTAAATTTAGAGGGACGGAATTTGAAGCTGAGTGTAGTACGATCTTGCTGCCGCCTACTTACATTTCGCGTAAAGATCACAAAGACAAGATAAGAGAAATTAGGGCTCGTACGGAGGCATATAGGCATTCTTTTTTTCCTCGTTCAATTTGGGAGTGGAATAGGAAAGGAAATGCCTAGTAGTGGTACAGTGAACCCTCCGCCACGCACCTTACGGTGAATTGCGGAGTTTGTATGTAGATGTAGATGAAGTAAATAAACAGTGTAAAAGCATGTCGGCCAAAAATATTGGAGGCCAATGGATGGTCGACAAGAAGAAACGTATTGAGCTATATAAACAGTTAATATGATCCTATGACAGAACTGCTCACGCAGCAGCATAAATCTTTCTCCATAGGTCAATAAACACCATGAGAGTGGCAACAATTCAAGTAGACAGAGTCGTGCGTAACTTGACAAGTCAATCAAAGAGATGGTAGCTCCTTTGTCGACCTGAAACTGCATGTCCCCGTTATATATGCGAAGTGTGCGATGTAACTTACGAATTAAAGGATCTTCTAGTGGGACTACTGACTGCAGCGCATGAATGGTTGAATGGTATTTTGTCTGTCTCATGAGGAGTACGGAAACAGGTTGTGCAATGGCGACACAGTGATAGCTGATGACCCTTTTTGCCACAAAATTCGCAGGACCCAACTGATCGGTACAATCTGCTTGTGAATGAGTAGAAAATCACTGTGGCCACGATCGAGGCACTTGGTATGCAGAGAAGGGCAACCAGACGTTCGGAAGCCTTAGAGCCGTAAGTCGCTACCTAGCGATTTCAAAAGAATGTGCAATGCGCACACGTTTTGGCCCACTTTAGGTTACGGTAGTAACACTAAAAGTGGGCCTTTGCGATCGCCTTTTGACAGCTCGAAATTTAATTGAAAATAACGACTTAACCGTTCATCTGACTCGGAAATTGAATACATGAAGTTGTAGAGGAGACATTTCTCTACAACTATGCTCTCTTATGTTTTTTCATACCTTTCTTCGTTGGAGAGATATTTGCAAAAATAACGGCGATTTGACGACGTCTGTCTGTCTGTAACGTGATCCCACTTTTTAGGTCGAACCGTTCAACCGATAGGCACCAAATTTTACATACATAATTGTTGGGCACAAGAGCCCAGAACCTCGCTTTTTCAAATATTTCGGACAAAAAATACGTTAATAACTCCAAAAAAAGCCATTTGTAATGTAATTTTAATTGCAAATAAACCTTTCATCTCACACGATAATTGAGTAAACGAATTTGTAGAGGCTAAAATTCTCTACAACTTTGCTCTCTTATGTTTTTTTTCATATCTCCTATCGTTTGTGAGATATTTGCAAAAATAACGGAGATTTGTCATCGCCCATTGAATTTACGAAAACCAGCAGTTCGGAGATGTCACGTGACATTCCTCGCCCAGAACTCTCTCTCTGGCATACGCCATCTTGCGTTGCGTATTTGATGATTTTCTTATTATAACTTACACGTTTTCATTTCAAAGCAATGGTGCACTGACAAATTAACAAAAACACTTCGTTCTTTGTACTATAAATGATAATCAAGTGTCTAAAAATTCAACATTAGCATCAGTTAACAATTGTCATCAATATTAGAAAATTAAATGACGAGTTGTTTAATTGATCGCCGTAGTGTAGTTGGCAGCGTGTTGGACTGTGATACCAGTGGTCAGTGGTTCGGAATCCGCTACTACCTAAATTTTTTTTTCTCCTTCTTTTCTAAAAGGGTTTCGGGCACTCTTGTTAATTAAATAGAGCTATGTTCTTCAATGTTTAGAGTTTTGCATATGTAAAAATGCTCCCTCTAAAATGCGTGTTTGTTCTATTTCGTGAACATGCCGTGAAATACGTAACAACGAATTGAACAACTGTCTTCTGCACGTAAACTGGGAGGATACTGTAATAATGAATATTCTGAACAACGTACCGATACAGGTAGTTTTGTATATAGAGGAAGTACTAGATTTCTCTGGCAAATGTAGTTCCTTAATGAAACGGAAGGGAAGTGTATACATTGCAACAAATTACCTTGTTTATTTTTTCCTAAGCATTTATTCACTATTTATGGAAAATTTTGTAAGTTATTGATTAGAATCAATGCATCTACTAAAATGTTTGTCTTTGACATGGTTGCTATAGACGCTTTTAACGTAGATGGTATTACCTTTCCTATAGTTCAGATATGACTTCTTTCATGTTACTTTTTCTGCGCTAAAATAATGAGCAAATATTCTATTTCAAACTGTGATTACGTTTTCTTTTACAGCTAAAATCACAAACGGAATAAGTGTGGTAATACTGAATTCCACATAAATCTAGTACTTAATATATATAAAAAGTTAGTACTATCATTACGTTATTTACAACACTCATTGTAACAGTTTATGAACATGTGATAAAGAAGTCTATGTTTACAATTGGTTAGTATGTATTTCATGGCTTGTTCTTGAAACGGAACAAATGCACTTTTCAGATAAAGTGCTGTTACCTTTATACAACTCGGAATGTTGTAGAATATAGTTCTGTTCAGTTCACAAGAGTATGCGAAAACCTTTTAGGAAGCAAGAGGAAAAAGAAATTGGAAGCGATTCTTCAGGAAGATCGATGCTTTGCGGTCGTTTGTTTATGATCGTTGAGAAGTTCACTCCGTTTTTTTTTATTTTTTATTTATTTTTTATTATTTTTTTTATTAGAGATGGCGTTGAACCAACACCGTCTGAAGAGAAGGCCTGCGCGCTGCCGTGCCACGTCACGTCACACAGGGTAGGCCGCGATCGCGTAGCTCACTGGCTGGCTGATGGGGCACAGCCCACTGCCTCACATCGGCCAGACAGCTAGTCCAGTCATTTGGTAGTTTTACCTGGAACGTTTTGCGGGAGTTTTAAAAATTGGTATACTTATAGTTTTTGACGTAATCTTTTCGAATTTTCACTTTGCCACCTCGTGTCTTTGCCGCTCGCGCCGCCATATTGGAAAAAAGGCGCCCAAAAACAGTTTTTTGACGATATCTCCTTTCCGACGCATTTTACGGTGAAAATAGTTACGAGATAAGTTAGACTAGAGAAAATTTCCTACAATTTATGTCCTAACCTTATTTTTGTGAAATGAATAGTTTCAGATCAAGAGCGCCGCAAAGTAAACTGCAACACGCGTATTGACTAAAAAACTCATTTCCACACCACTATTAGGTAGAGTAACGGACGTCCGAAAGAACAGACACCACACCAATACAATAAGTATTTAAACGCGTCGACGGCGTTAGCTTCAGTTACGTGCGACCTCGCACGGGAATCCGTAATGGCGTGTGTAAGAGGGCATGGACGATAGGGGCGCAACAAACATAGCGTGTGACATGTGGGAATTTGAGAGGGACGGCAGGCGAGCGCGGGTGGCCAAGTGGTTAAGGCGACCGCTGGCCAGAAGCGGGAGACCCGAGTTCGATTCCCGGTCCAGCTCACATTTTCACTTGTCCCCATTGCTTAATGTCAATGCCCAAATGCGACCACTGTCAATCCTTTCTTTCGTATCCTTCTTCCTTCCCTTCCTTTAACAATCATTTGCAAAAAAATTATAAAATGTAATATGACCAGATGATGGTGGCACAGTCCTCCGAAACCGGTCGTCATTACATAAATAACTATTTCAGATAACTATATCAGATCGCCTCCAAAATCTGCAATGTCAGGTAATGTCAAGAACAACAATAATTGTAATGAATCATCTTTGACTTGAAACGCTGCAAAATGCTATTTGGGACGGTGCAAGTATGGTCGCAGTCCATGAAGCATGCAAATGAAGGAGAACGTATGGAAGTCTCACTAGCGGAGGTGCTGAGGTCTTGTGTGACTCGACCTCCTGTGCTCGGATTTTTCCGTTTGCAGCTGAAGTGATTTTTGTAACTAGTTGAACTAGAGTTACTGCTGCGGCATTAGCTGGTGCTTTGATCTAAGAACAAAACCAGTTTTGCTTCTATGCTGCTGAACAACTTTTTCATTGTCGCCATTGCTACACCCGCGGCTACCCAGATATCGTTGCGCTGTCGCAGCGCCGGTAGAACAAAAGAACGCAAGTAATTGCCTGTAGGCGGAGGTGGCAGGAATATCGGATTGAGCAGGGGGAGAACCTGCACGCGAAAAAGTGAAGCCAGCACTTCGTCTAAATACAGCTGTGTATGTTCAGCTCATTTCCGCGAAGTAGATATTGATAGACCATCGTTGTCCTGTGTTTGAATATGAGACGGTGTAGTTCCTTGTATTTTCCCGTCATATTCGGCTTACATGCACTCTTACTTGGTGCGAGTTAATTCCCTGTTTGAGTGAGTTGGAAAATTGTTTGCCGTTTTGTGGAGAATTCTGTTTGTTAGCTACTGAGCGGTCAAGGGTATATAAAAGAATCTGTCAACCATTGATCAGTAACAGCATCAATTTTTTACTTCATGGTCAGCACCAGAAAGTATTCTAGTAATTCTATAGGATTCAGCTAATATTATTTGAAAGCCGAATCCTATAAAAACGCGGGAATACATTATTGCGCTGACCATGAAGTAAATAATTAATGCTGTTCCTGCTCTAGGGTTGACAGGTTCTTGTATGTAACTTTGCCCGACAAGTAAATTACTCTCGTTCTCTTCGTGCACCTGCAAATATAACTGCAAGGGGTAATCACAGCTCTTAGTTATCCGCACAAGTCCAAAATGTTCAAATGTTTGTAGAGCTTATGGAACTTAACTACGGGGTCATCAGCCCCTAAACTTGCAAACTACTTATGAACTAGCTAATACTAAGGACGGCACAAATATCCATGCCCGAGGGGAAATTAGAACCCCCGACCGTAGTGGCCGTGCAGACCATGACTGGATTCGCCGCAGTCCGCTCGGCCACCGCGGCCGGCCGCACAAGTCCCTCGCACAGTTCCTCGCCACAGGCTACGAAATTTGTCGCTTCGTACTTAGAAAGCAAATCGAATTCCCTACAAAACGGCAAACAATTTCCCAACGCAACAAACAGGGAATTAATTCGCACGAAGTAACATTTCACATTAGTGCACTAAACGAAACAGTATACAACCTTGATACGGTCCAACAATTACGGAACGATTAACATCTAAAAATCCTTTTGGTTTCTGATGCACATTGAACTTGGAAAATTTGTTAATCTTACGTGTTTTCAGAATTTCCTTTAAGTCTTCCAATGTTTTCTCTGAATCCATTCTTCACTTTTTCGGTTTATTTATTTAAGTTCGAGAAGCAGCTCGCGCCAAAAGCACTGAGCTCAACGGTAAATAAAACCTGTTTCGGTAGGTCACTTCCGGTTGTGGTGAGTCACGCGATACGTTACTAATCTGCTGTAGAAGATATTTCTCGCGTTGAGTTTTATATTTGCCTATACTGTTTTTCGTTTGATCTCACAGACTGGCTATACAAGCTGTGTGGAAAATGATGCATATATCATATGCGTCTAATCTGTCGTCATTGCATCTTTATTTGTATACAACAGGGTAATTTATTCATTAAATGCAATGTGGTAGAAACAGTAGTTCTCAACCAAAATATAACCTTAAGTATACGTTTTACACAACTCGTGCTTTTTCTACTGTTTCATTGCAGGAGTACGTTTAATTACATATCTCTAATGGTCCGTAAATAGTATTTAGATTTTCAGAAAAGGTGTTGTCAATTGTATATGAGATAGTTTCTACGAAAGCAACTAGTAGAAACGATTAGAAATTTCAGAATGTTGAATTCTTTGTAAGCATGTAATACTGACAACTGGGTAGAGTGTGACAGATATACGTTCACCAATATGGTGACGAGTGTCACGACGTCGTAATACACAGTACTAACTCCAGATTATCATTGAGCTCACTGGTTGTGCAGGGATAGGAGAGGAACGAGTAAGCAAATGGTAACGGTGGTTCTGGCACATTTATTAGGATAAGGGCACAAGTTACAACGTGTGTCCAATATGCTCTGCCAACTCAGTAACATGCTGCATTCGTAACACGGCATGGTCGACAGTTGTTCGCAACATATCCGATGTAATGTTGGCGATATGTCGTCGTATGCTATCCTTCAGATCAGAAAGAGTCCGGATACATCCCTGATAGACACGATCCTTCAAATATCCCCACAATCAGAAGTCACATGGACTTAGGTGGAGAGATCTGAAAGGTCATAAATTTTAAAAGTGCTTAGAGATGATGGGATCGTCATCGAAAGTTTCTCGAAGCACATCTTTCACCTGACGAGCGACCTGTGTTATCGCCCCATCTTGCATGAAAATAGGGTTGCCACAGTTGCGTTCTTGCAAAGCCGGAATCATGTGCTTCACAATGAGGTCTTCATAAGATGCAGCTGTAGGTTTACACCTAACAGGCCAATGAGGTGTCATCTCCTCCAAGAAAAACAGATTGAGACCTTGTGAAACCACTCCACACAGTCACATAAATTGGGTGCAGTTGATGTTCCTGCACAACGTGTGGGGGAGCAGAGCTCCTTATGCGACAGTGCAGAGTAAAATGTGCCTCGTCTATCCAAATAACATTCCCTGGCCACAAGTCAACCGTTTCCATGCGTTTAGTCCATTTTTTGACATGGGACATCTTATCAACTTTTATACGTCGGCGATATTCCCATACTGCCGTTCAGACAAAACAACTTTAGCACCAGTGCACCGTCTTGCATCCCGATAGCCATTGCACTTCATACGGGAAACGTCAACCTTGTTAACCCTTTACATCATAGTCAGTTCACCTACGACATCAACAAGCGTCGCAAAACAACCAACAGCACAGTGTAACATTTCACATTCTGACTGTTTACAAGCGCCATATTTTCATCTTTTGGCAGAGAGTGTATCTAAAATTTTTTCATCGAAATCCACGAGCGCCGGCCGCGGTGGCCGAGGAGACTGAGGCGCTCCAGTCTCGGTCTGCACGGCCGCTACGGTCGGGGGTTCGAATCCCCCCTCGGGCATGGATATTTGTGCCGTCCTTAGTCTTAGCTAGTTAATAAGTAGTTTGTAAGCTTAGGGACTGATGACCCCGTAGTTAAGTCCCATAAGTTCTACAAACATTTGAACATTTGAATCCACGAGCACACCGGCTAATGGACGTAGCCACGAAATTTCAGCGTTCTGCGATGTATACAGCTCGCACAGCAGCACTCAGGACACCGTTAGTTTTATTATAACCACCCTGTAGCTACAAAGACGAACACAAGATGTTAAGGCTAAGAGCAGTCACAACGACGACAAAAAGACTACGAGTGGAGAAGAACAATTTCGCCCAATGGAACTACAGGTAAACTAACCACATATTGTTAATAAACCAACAACGTTAAGCGAAACAATGCTAGAGGTATTAGCACAAAAACAAAACTGAACGACGGTGTCTTTTTTTTTTTTTTTCAATTTTTTTCTGTTATTTCATCTTCACTCGCCCGATGTTGGTGAGGGAAAGTGGAGGAAGATCTCAGCATCAAAGAACTCTACCACCTGACCGTCACATTTTTATAGTGATGTTTGCCAGTAACAATGTGATAAACTGCTGATCTTGAACCTTGAGGAAATTTATGTCGCTTTAGTAACGCGCCTTTTTCGTCGAAGTGCCTAAACAACTTCTGGCCTCAACTCTTCATTGGTGATCGTACGCTGTCCATATCAAAACAGGTGCTTCACTATTGACGAGCTGCATCAGAATTTCCCTCCAGTTTTGAAATCAATAGCTTATCACATTGTTACTAACAAACATAACCACCAAAAATTTTACGGTTAGGTGGTATAGTTCTTAGATGCTAAGATCCAAAAAGTTAGTGCCACGACTTGACTAATGTTTAAACGTTCATGGTGACTATTTCGATAAGTTTGTGATGCAATTTACGTTCTTAAGTAAAATTTAGTACATTAATAATCGGTTCTTACTTCGTAATTTACCCTCGTGTGATATTGCAGATACAGGGGGAAGCTGATAGTTTCCATGTGAAAGGCGTATTTTGCCAGGCTGTTGGGTTCCCCAACCGGCCGGTTAACATTTTGAACCTAGTGAATGGACAGGTAGTCAGGGTTTCCCTAATGTGGTCGGAAACCGGAAACGCTTGGCTGAGCGATGGCGGCTATTCCAGATTGCAACTGAAATACAATATAGCCACATACATTATTCTAAAAATCCATATAAAATCAGGGACTGATCATACAGCAAATATAATTATATGAATGAATTCAGGAGACGTGGGAGAATCCAACGCCGTAATTACAATTTCAATATCCCTTACTGATAAAAAGTCGATAAATGTCATTACTATAAAAATAATATCAAATGTTCAAATGTTTGTTAAGCTTAAGGGACTTAACTGCGGGGTCATCAGTCCCTAAACTTACAAACTACTTATGAACTACTTACGAACTAAGACGGCACAAATATCCATGCCCGAGGGGGGATTCGAACCCCCAACAGTAGTGGCCGTGCAGACCGTGACTGGAGCGCCTCAGTCCCCTCGGCCACCGCGGCCGGCAAAAATAATATTATAAGACTTACATTTACAATTATTGATGCTTAGTGTTAATCAGTAACAGTTTAAAAAGCAAATTGGCAGCATTGTACCACGCTACCTATCTTAAAAGACGTGCCACGTTATTTCTGTATTCTTTCAATAAACTTTGTTTTACTCTCTTGTTCTGCTTTTCGTTGAGGTAATAATATTCTTGTGTCAGTACGTATATTCCACCATAGACACAAAACATGAACCCAGCAAAGCGCATTACATGTATATATGTATTTTATTATATTTATTATTATTCTTAGTAACTTTCGTTTTCTTATGTTGTAAACTGCCACTTAAATATTTCATGGCCGACTAAAAATATTAGATATGCAGCAGATAATTTATATATAAGCAATTATAAGTATTTGTGGACAATAACTGAATATATTTGTATAAAAAGCCATGATAAATTAAATATTAATTTTGAAACTATAGTTCGACGGCTGCAGTATATTTGAACAGTGAGACGCCACGCTTAATGGCTATATGAGCAAAGAGCTTCAGTATCAACCGTTTTTTAGTATTGTTAAATATATATTTGTTTATTAAATGTAAACAACATTTGTAGGGAGGTGATCAAAGCATTTAATTCTGTTCAAAAACTGTTCAAATGTCTGTAAATCTATCGGACCAAACTGCGTGGTCATCAGTCAGTAGCTTACAAACTACTTCAACCTAGGTAAACTAACCTACGGACAAACACACACACCCATGCCCCAGGGAGGACTCGAACCTCCACGGCGAGCAACCGCGCGCTCCGCAGCGAGACGCTTTAGACCGCTCGGCTACTCCACCGCGGCTTTAATTCTGTGAAATTCAAATGTATAATATTTTGGAAGGGAAATTATATTTTAAAGATGAGGCGTTAGGATGCGCGGAAGGATACAATTTTGGGAGAAGAGGGAGCACGCTTTTCGAACGCTTGGGAAGGGACTCGTAACATGGACATGGTGGTGAAAGATTGTGACGCTGGGCGGCCTGAAGCAGCGTTACGAACGTGTGATTTGAAGAGATAGGCACATGCGGACTTAGAAAATTTACGGGACTGTGACTGCAGAAATCAGTCTCTGCTTGAAAAGTGATAAACTATGCAAGATAGTAGGGCTGTGGAACTGTGATAAATCAGTAATCATGCACACATGTGATGACAAACTGTGTTTTATAACAAATAATTTTATCACGGATTAACTTGGAACTGCAAAGTTCGATGGACTACTCTAACTTACGAGTGATAATTTGGAACCTTTACTCGCGAGTGCGTGTGATACTTATTGTGCCTCTCAAGAACAATAGTTGGGGAAATATTTAGTTATTTACCGATGTATAAAGTAGCACTACCTCCGCGTTTCATGTCTAATAAGAGCAATAAACTCCATTTATAAAGAATTACTTCGTGAGTGAATCACCTCTTTATCTTAGAATCCATTTTGTTGGTAATTCAGAGGTTTAATTTATGTTAAATATATTTTCACGTCATGATATTCAGATTGATAGACTGGCTAAACTACAGATTAATTATTGATCTTGTCTAAACAGATTGGGTAGCTGTTAAGGGCATAGAAGCTGGCATGCATTACTCACCCCTATGAACAGAGATAACGAGCCATAAACTTTTACTACCCTGAGGTATGTGTTGCCCAAGTCTTATTGGTGAGAACCGATAGGAAGGTCGCACTCGTATAGTCGTCGGAAAGACGTTTCGAGGAACAGTGGAGATATTGGGCATTCTTTATTGGCTTTTACAATATTTAATTACAGTAGTGGAAATGAACGTCCTCTGTTGGCGTCAACATTGCCTATTATCCTTTCCATTGGTGGTTACATATTACGTCGTATTGTTGGAAATAGACTTCTGAAACTGGTGTTTCCATAATTACTTCCGCGTCGGAGGTTCGAATCCTCCATCAGGCGGGGATGATTGTGCTGTGTTTAGTATAAGTTAGTTCATAAGTAGTTTGTAAGGCTAGGGAATAATGACCCCGCAGTCAAGTCCCATAAGCTTTACAAACATTTGAACATAATTACTTGGCATTGGCTGGAACCGGCGAATGAAAAAGTGGGTTTTAGTTGTGACGTGGTGCTGTGTACTTTTTTGCCTGGTGTAGACAGCGGCGATCCTGTACTGTTTGTACGTACGGCCGCTGCGGTCTCGCGTGTGCCCCCAATAGTTTCTTCGCACGCGCTGCCGCCTCGTATCGCTGCCACCGCTGGCAACCAGGCCGCTAGCAATCTGTATGGATACACTCCATTCGTGTTTACGGGCCGTTTCGCCTCTGTAATCTTCCTCCTCACTGTAATTGGATTTTTCGCCTGGCACCACATTAACTAGGAGAACCCACAGTATCAGTAAAGATGAACATATAAAGGCGGAACTACAAAATCTCACCCTTTTGGGGTCAATAAATCCAAAGGTCGCGGGTTCGATCCCCGCCAGGTCGGAGAAAGGCAACGGCATACCACCTCCAAACAGGACCATGCCTAGTAAAGCACTGTGGAGTTCAAACCAATCTTCAGATTGTTAACTGCTTTACCTTTTTAGTTAGGGGATGAGGTTGACTGACAAATCAATGACGACAGAGATTGAAGGCAGTGAGGTAGAGCAGTCGTTTTACCCTACGTGAAAGGGTCGCCGAACGTGTGGGCAAAATTCTCTGTCGGGCAGACATCAAGATAATCTTCCTGAGCATAGAGTAGCCGAGCGGTCTAAAGCGTCTCGCTGCGGAGCGCGCGGTTGCTCGCCGTGGAGGTTCGAGTCCTCCCTGGGGCATGGGTGTGTGTGTTGTCCTTAGGTTAGTTTAGTTTCAGTAGTTTGTAAGCTACGGACTGATGACCACGCAGTTTGGTCCGATAGAAATACAAACATTTGATTTGATTTGAAACTTCCTGAGCAACAAACATATAAAATATGTTCTCGGCTGAACGAATGATGCAGTAAACCAGCTAAATACTGTGAAATCGGTTGAGAGAGTACACTGGTGTACGTTCGTGAGACCGGGCGACCTACACAAGAAACGACGCTCGGAAATGGCTGCTGGGTCTGCCACAGGTTTGTCACGGATTGCTCTGCCGCTCCCGCCGGAGGTTCGAGTCCTCCCTCGGGCACGCGTGTGTGTGTGTGTGTGTGTGTGTGTGTGTGTGTGTGTGTGTTATCCTTAGCATAAGTTAAAGTAGTTTGTCAGTGTCTAGGGACTAATGAACATTTTTAAACGTATGGCACCAAACTGGTAGTCATTGGTCCCTATATTTTCTAATCACTTTAACTAACTTACGCTATGGACAAAACACAGCAATAAAGTCCCTTAAGCTTCACAAACATTTGAACCAAACAAAGCTAAGAAAAACGTGTTAAAAATGAAACTTCCTGGCAGATTAAAATTTTGTGCCGGAACCAGGACTCCAACCTGGGACCTTTGCCTTCCGCGGGCATGCGCTCTACCGACTGAGCTATCCCGACGCGACTCGCGATGGCAGCCGGCCGCGGTGGCCGAGGGAACTGAGGCGCTCCAGTCACGGTCTGCACGGCCACTACGGTCGGGGGTTCGAATCCCCCCTCGGGCATGGATATTTGTGCCGTCCTAGTTCGTAAGTACTTCATAAGTAGTTTGTAAGTTTAGGTACTGATGACCCCGTAGTTAAATCCCATAAGCTTAACAGACATTTGAACATTTCGCGATGGCGCCTCACAACTTTACTTCCGCCAGTACTTCGCCTCCTACTTTCCAAACTTCACACAAGCTCTCCTGCGAAACATGCAAGAATAGCAGTCCTGGAAGAAAGGATATGGCGGAAACATGACTTAGCCACAGCCTAAGAGATGTTTCAGGATGATTCTTTTCACTCTGCAGCGGAGTGTGCGTTGATATGAAACTTCCTGGCACATTACAATTGTGTGCCGGAACCGCGACTCGAACCTGAGACCTTTGCCTTTCGCGGGCAAGCGCTCTACCGACTGAGTTTGTGGCACTTGCGGGGAGTGACAGTTGCGGGGAAAGGGAATGTGTAGACACTTGCGGGGAGACCCGGACGCTGCAGGTAGTGAACAGGGTGTTCCAGAAATAGGGATACACCAACCCTACTCCACGCCCTCCAGCCGCTACCTGTGCAATGTTCAGAGGATTTTAACATTTTATCAAAAAATGAATGTTACTACAAGAGATACAGCCATTCAAATTTACGGGCACCATAATGTTTTCCCTTCCTGAGTAAATGAGCTGCTGCTTGTAGTTTCAACACCACAGTAGCCGTTTTCTTGAATGTTCTGAATATAAATCTTCACACAGACTTCTTGAGGAGGAGAGTGATACGGATATCTGATTGTAAACCACTGCCTATTACCTTAGACCTTTTTGACTGTACTGAACAGGAGTTCCGCGTATTCGGTAATTTATATTTATACAGTTAACAGGCAATGTAATTTATAACCAACTATTTGCAACCAATTTCGCTTCATTTTTCCTGGAAGTCTTGCAACTTGTTTCTCTCTGTTGGTTTCAAAAATGTTCAAATGTTTGTATAGTCTATGGGACTTAACTACGGGGTCATCAGTCCCTAAACTTACAAACTACTTATGAACTACTTACGAACTAGGACGGCACAAATATCCATGCCCGAGGGGAGATTCGAACCCCCGACCGTAGTGGCCGTGCAGACCGTGAATGAAGCGCCTCAGTTCCTCGGCCACCGCGGCCGGCCTGCCGCAATCCACAGGGACTTGTTTCATTCGGTTGTTTCAATCAACTGAAAAAAAAAAAAAAAATACACGACTGAACTCAAAAACAATCGCCTGACCAATCGGTTGGCTAAACAGCCTGTTGTCGCATCACTAGAGAGTATGGGTACCGAATCCTGGGTGCCAGCTCGACGGCAAAGCGTAATGCAACTCGCGCAGACGCTGGGAACACTGCGGCGACATAAGGATACAGGCCACAAGCTGGCAGCTGCCCACACCAGGCAGCAAGTAAACAGTGCCACGCCGCGGCTGCCGGCCAATTTTCTCATTCGCCTGTTCCAGCCAATGCAAACACCAGCTGAACAAGTGGACTACAGGAAAGTAACGGTGCCCGTGCCCATTCCAGAGCGGAAGGGCGGCGTACCTGCTCACGGGGTTGGAACACTTGCGCGGAGTGACACTTGCGCGGAACCCGGGGCGTTTGGGGCGGCTAATCGCTTTTCCTGGGTACAGGCCCACCAAGAAGTCTAGCACTGCTGCTGTCAAGTTTCCACACTGTCAACATAACACGAAAATCAGTGAAATTGCACAGCCCTTTGCAAGCTGAAGAGCAACATAGTGACTTGTTCTAACTACATATTAATCCGTTGAGTGTTCCTCCTGTAAACAAAAAGGTATTTTAATAGTGATAATGTTTTTGAGAGTTAGTCTCTGCTGCTACAAGACTATGACTTTCCACAGTCATACCTCCAAAAAGCATATTACTCAGAACACTAAGCATATCAAGACACCTGCGCAAGCAATAAATATATTAGGCATCCTGCACAGATACGTTGATGTAATTGACCGCTATGTAGTTAACCCCACTATCGCGCAACTTCCATCTCTTTAAAAATAGCTACTATGCTTTTTAATAGGGGATGCAACCTTAAACCTTCAATTAAAAAAACGTTAATAATAAGTCAATGAGTATTTTACATACTTAAAGCGTTTATTCGTAGACCCCAAAACGATTTGGCTGTATTCGAATTACAAATACATACGGAATGTGTAAGGGAATGTCACACGCCGAAAAATGCTAAAGATGAATTCTATTTTCCATCACCGTCATATAGAACCATTTTTACTCCGAACTTGGCATAAACCAACAGGGAGAAATAAGTTGCAAGACTTCCAGGAAAAATGAATCGAAATTGGCAGCCAATAGTTGGTTATAAATTACATTGCCTGTTAACTGTATAAATTGCGGAATACGCGGAAATACTGTTCAGTACAGTCAAAAAGGTATAAGGTAATAGGCAGTGGTTTACAATCAGATATCCGTATCACTCTCCTCCTGAATAAGTCTGTTTGAAGATTTATATTCAGAACATTCAAGAAAAAGGTGTTGAAACTATAAGAAGCAGCTCATTTACTCAGGAAGGGAATACGTTATGGTGCCCGTAAATTTGAATGGCTGTATCTCTTGTAGTAACATTTAATTTTTGATAAAATGTTAAAATCCAATAAACCAAAATTTTGTTTTTCTAAACTCAGTGCCACTTTTTTTGTCGAAATTTTTGCAGGAAGTAGTCTTGACGTGATTTCATACTTCTATGCATTAATATTATCAAACATGTAATTTGTGTCACAAATTGCGCTACCGGTCCGGTCGGAGGTTCGAGTCCTTCCTCGGACATAGGTATGTTTGTTTGTACTTTGCCTAAGTTATTTTAAGTAAGATTAAGCAGTGTGTAAGTCTAGCGACCAATGATCTAAGTAGTTTGGCCGCATAAGACTACACATATACACGTAATTTATTTATTTCATAACCACATTTAAGTACTAATAATTAAAGAAACTTAAAAGAGAAATTTGAAGTAAACACTGAAAACAAATGATTGATATTTCTCATGAGATGAATGCACACAACCGTTGTCTTATGTCTTGTGAATGTACCTACAAATTCTGCCATATGAAAATTGTAGTGTGAGTCCCAAATATGTTTTTTCTGTAATAACATTAAAAACATATTAAAAATTCAGAACTCGAAAATCAGTGAAGTTTTCGACTTCAAGCGTTTTGTGTTGCTACAGCATTACATAGTAGACACGATTTTAAAATTTGGTTGCTATCGCCAAAGTAGACGAAACGTTAAATTTTTTTGTGTAATCTTCGCCGTGTAGACTGTATGTTGTAGAAGTCTACGTCGAACCTAATCATACCTCTGAGGAGAGAACGTTGTTTGCACTTCTGCGTTTCCAGTCGGCTGTGCTGTGCTACGTAACGACATCGTACCGTTCCACTTTACCGAGAGCTATATATGTGTTGGTGTGATGTCTGTTTTTTCGAAATAAGACATCGCACCAATACATGTATCATTTAGACGCAAAGATTCTGGGTTCTGGTTTCATCGCTAACGCGATTAACAACGTTAGACCTCGTGTGTAAACAAAATGTTCAAATGTTTGTATAGTCTATGGGACTTAACTACGGGGTCATCAGTCCCTAAACTTACAAACTACTTATGAACTACTTACGAACTAGGACGGCACAAATATCCATGCCCGAGGGGGGGATTCGAAACCCCCGACCGTAGTGGCCGTGCAGACCGTGACTGGAGCGCCTTAGTCTCCTCGGCCACCGCGGCCGGCGTGTGTAAACACTTAAAGGTTATGAGTGCCACTGGAAAAATGCATAAGTAACACCTGTTGTTTGAGACTTGAAGATGACCTGAAATTAGCCGAAATCGATATCTCATAATAAACATAAGGTGTAGCTGTCTATATTTCATAATGCTATTCCTAACATATTTAAAAGCTGCTCAAAACCACCTACAAAAAACCTTTATAATGAGATTGTATATAATTCCACGATCAAATTGTGTTTTAGTTATTTGTAGTAATACACCCAAAGATCTGCCCTTGCTTTTAGTGCCTTGATCAGCTGTTTATTTTTAGAGGTGTTACTAGGGACAGGAAAAATTCGCATTTGCGATAAATGCGAATATAGATGCGAATTCTGACTCAAAATGCAGTAAATCCGAAATTGTAGTTAGCAACAGTTGCGCTCAATTCCGATTTCATCACATTCCTCTTCACATGGTGCTGTATTGTAAATCGAGTGATATTTGTATGACGTGTTATCTCCCTGTTGAATGAGGCTGTGATATCTCCGGGCCGTTACTACTGCTCCACCTCGCTCGGTGGGCCTTTCCTTGAATACGGCACAGGTAGCGGCTGGAGGGCGAGGAGTAGGGGTGGTGTATCCCTACTTCTGGAACACCCTGTTCACTACCTGCAGCGTCCGGGTCTCCGCGCAAGTGTCTACAAATTCCCTTTCCGCGCAAGTGTCACTCCGCGCAAGTGTCACAAACTCTCGAATCCTCCCTCCGGCATGGATGTTTGTGTTGTCTTTAGTGTAAGTTAGTTCATAAGTAGTTTGTAAGTTTAGGGACTGATGACCCCGCAGTTAAGTCCCATAAACTTTACAAACATTTGAACATTTTTTGCACTTAACTGCGAGGTCAGCAGTCCCTAAACTTACAAACTACGTGTAAACTACCTTATACTAAAGACAGTACAAACATCCATGCCTGAGGGAGGATTGGAACCCCCGACGGGGAACGGCCTCGCGCTTTGGAGCATAGCGCCTCAATGCGAATGGCCACTTCACCGCGGCGAGCGGCAGGAGTACCGTTGATACACCCATGTCGCCAGAATCACCAATTATGGCCGGAAAGTCGGACCTAAATCTGCCACAAGTTTTCGTGGATGTTCATTGGAAAACAAAGAAAAAACTGCATGCCAAGGCTGGCCAACCGTCATCCGGAAGGAGACGCAAGACATCCGCCTTCACCGGTTTCCACATTTTCCACCCGTAATACGTTTGATGTATTTTGAGTTGTCGCCACCAGTGGATACCGATGCCAACGTTGCCACGGCTCAGAAGGGTCCTGCAACAGCGAATCCACCCCCGTTGGTAGTTTATAATACCACAAACTACCAGAAGCTTAATGGTGACATTAAAAGTGTCATCTCCGGCTCCTTGCGAGCTGTTTACTTGGGCGACTGTATCAAATATTTACTTGATACGATGTCTGACTACAAACGAGCCATCGCTCTCACAGAAGAACGGCAGATGCACTTCTTCACAATCCAAGCGCCACAGTATCGTCTGATGAAAGTAATGATAAAAGGGTTGCCAGAAGAAGTACCAACACAAGATGTTTACCATATCTTAACAGCCAAAGGATACCAAATTCTTAATGTCCACCGATATCGGCAGACGGGGAAATTAATCCCCACAACAGTGGTCTTCTCCATTCCAAAGAGTCAACGATCTTCACAAATCTTCAAGTAACATTATATACTTGACACCACTAGGCACATGCCATTTATTTTGTGTTCTGTTTTTGTTTTGGGTGGTGTTGCCAACAGCTGAACGGGTGTTTGTCCTATCTTTGCTTTATGACAGCGCGCGCGCGTGTGTTTGTGTGTGTGTGTGTTTACTACGTGCGTGAAGAACTGCATCAGTTATTAATATTTTTATTTATTTAATGACTCCTACTCGTGTCGGGGAACAGAGAGAGAGAGAGAGAGAGAGAGAGAGAGAGAGAGAGAGAGAGAGAGAGAGGGGGGGGGGTGGAAGAAGGAGAGAGAGATGTGATATGTGGGTTTGTATGTTTATCTCAGGTCTATATAATTCATTATGTAACGGAGTGTATGTGAATTTTTTTCTTATTAATTACTGTCCCATTTCTTTGACTAGCTTTATCAGTGAGTTTTCATTGATACACGATACAAAGAACAGATCAGATGTTGGAATTATAAAACAAACCACATCACACTTGTCGAACACTTAAAACAACACAACCATTACCCAACCAATATAGACCAAGACATGACAATTCTCAGGACCAACACATAAACACAAGAAAACTACCATATCCAGAAAGCCATAGTCGAGAACGAACAATAAATAAATGAACAAACTCACATCTCCCTCTTTCTCCCATCTCTCTCTCTCTCTCTCTCTCTCTCTCTCTCTCTCTCTCTCTCTCTCTCTCCCTCCCTAAACGAGCAGGAGTAATTAAAAAAATAAAAAATATTAATAACTGCTGCAGTTCTTTACGCAGTTACATCAGAAACACACACACACACACACACACACACACAGAGACACACACACATAAAGCAAAGATAGGACAAACACACATCCAAAAATTCGCAACACCATCTAAAACAGAAACACAACACTAACAAATTGACATGTACCTAGTGATGATAGTGGTGAAGTGCTAAAAATGAAAACCCCAATGCAATAAAATTGGAAACAAAACAATAAACAGTCACCAGTCAGCACTACATGTAGACCAGCATCCACCAAAGATTGTAAGTAATAACATCCAGATATTATTAACTATACTTAGATAACATGCCAGAACTGTTTATAACCTAAAATACTAAAAAAGTAGTAAAACATAATCATGTATATATTACAGGCCACTGATGAAGCCTTATAAATAAAGTCGAAATGCAAATGGTAATATAAAACTTTTACTATTCAGTTGCATAGACAGATTACTGTTCAACTGTCTGTAAATCTATCGGACCAAACTGCGTGGTCATCAGTCCGTAGCTTACAAACTACTTAAACTAAGGTAAACTAACCTACGGACAAACACGTGCCCCAGGGAGGACTCGAACCTCCACGGCGAGCAACCGCGCTCCGCAGCGAGACGCTTTACACCGCTCGGCTACTCCACCGCGGCTAGACGGATTACATAAACATCTAAATTATTATATAAAAAGCAACTGTGGGGAAAACCGGACAAAAAGGAACTAATAAAATTAATCACATGGTTAGACCGTGCTCCGACGAAGTGGTTGTTCTGCCCCGTTGAATAGAGGCGGCCCATTTGCTGAAAGGTGTCATCAGAGGGGCGTTTAAAAGTCCGAGAGATGCCACCACCGGCGCCTATCGTGGCCATGTTTAGTTAGTAGCATCTTTGAAACGAACGCACTCCAAGTTTCAGCCATATTGGTTTATTTCTTTGTGTTAAGCATTCGTGTGAATCAAGGAAGACGAGTGATTGTCAAAGAATGGACGAAAGAGAATTTCGTGTGGTGATTAAACATTACTTTATGAAAGGCAAAACGCCTCAAATAAATGCTTGATAAACATTATAGTGACTGTGCACCTTCGATTAGAACAGTTTATGAGCGGTTTCAAAATTTTCGGAGAGGCTATATGCGCACGCGACGCCGAATGTTCTGGACGCCCTGTGGAGGTTACGACTCCAGAAATCATTGATAAAATCCATGATATGGTGATGGATAACAGAAGAATTCAGGTGCGTGAGATTTCTAGTGCTGTGGTCATCTCAAATGAATGGGTACATAATATTTTGCATAAACATTTGGACATAAGAAAGCTGTCCGCAAGATGGGTGCCGCGATTGCTCACGCTTGACCAAAAACGGAATCGTGTGAAGTGTTGCAAGAAAGGTTTGCAATTGTTCAGGAAGAATCCGCAAGACTTTAAGCGTCGATTCGTCACTGTGGATGAAACATGGATGCATTACTATACTTCTGAGACCAAAGAATAATCTAAACAATGGATTACCAAGGGAAAACCAGCACCAAAAAGGCGAAGACCGATCCTTCGGCCGGAAAGGTTATGGCGACGCTCTTTTTGGGATTCGTAAAGGCTAATCCACATCGACAATCTGGAACAGATTAAAACTATTAGAAGTGCATATTATTCATCGTTATTGGACCGTTTGAAAATCGAGCTGCAACAAAAACGCCGGCGATTGTCCCATAAAAAAGTCCTTTTCCATCACGACAATGCACCAGCACACACTTCAGCAGTTGTGGTCGCAAAATTATTCGAAATAGGATTACAACTCGTTTACATACCCCTATTCTCCACACTTGGCTCCCTCGGACAACTATTTGTTCCCCAATTTGAAGAAATGACTGGCGGGACGAAGATTTCATTCAAACGAGGAGGTGATTGCAGAAACTAATAGCTATTTTGCAGGCTTGGACAACTCTTATTATTCGGAAGGGATCAACAAATTAGAACGGCGTTGGACGAAGTGTAATAGATGTGTAGGATATAAGTTGACAATTTGTGCTATGTGGGATCGTGTCTATACAGTTTCTGCAGCTACGATATTCACTGTGTCCAGGTGGTATAGTGGATATTGTATGCCTAGTTAGCAGAAGACCCCGTTTCTAACCCCAGTCTGGGCATACATTTTCAATCTCCTAATTGAATTTAATTCAGTGCCGACAGTGTCTCTGAGATCCTTGATTGCTTATTGTCACGAATCCGGAGTGAAGCTAAATCAGTTTAAATTTAAACTCCTTTTTTCGGAATTTGTATAGAAACTGTTATCCTGTGGGCCACCTCTGATGATCGACACACATCGTTGGGGTCATTATCGACCATTTTAATTTTCAAAACGTGTCTTTTGGTTGAAAATTGGCCACTGATGAAATTCGTGTAGTCATACTGACACAACAGTGGCGTTCCATTACCATTCTTCAAAATGTCCGCATTTTGTACACTCAAATTACGTATGTGTAATGCCAGAAACATTGCTCAGCTATTCCAGCTCCTCATGATAAAGACGAAAGTATTGTGGCAAGCCGGCCGCGGTGGCCGAGAGGACTGAGGCGCTCCAGTCACGGTCTGCACGGCCACTACGGTCGGAGGTTCGAATCCCCCCTCCGGCATGGTTGTTTGTGCCGTCCTTAGGATTAGCTAGTTCATAAGTAGTTCTTAAGTTTAGGGACTGATGACCCCTTAGTTAAGTCCCATAGACTCTACAAACATTTGAACATTTTATTGTGGCAATTAGACAGCAGATTATTTAAGGGATATATTTTCAAACTGAAATATGAGGTCATTACGAATAGCAGGAGTCTGCTTTATACCTTCATTGCACATCTTTGGTTGTTTTCAGAGAATTCACTCTTACGCGAGCAGGCGGCCTCGGTCCCCTAGTCACCACATTCAGGAATTCTATCTCGCAGTAAGTTATTTGGGATACGATGTTTTGTCAAGGCCGGTGGCACCGATTGTTTTTGTTTGCTCGCTGAAACGGGTTGGACTGTCGGAAAACTGTTGAAGTGTTCTTCCCGCGAGTGTCCTGGAAGAGCATGTGGGTCAATGATTGTCTGCCGAATCACTCTATGGCAGTGATTTGTTATAGACTGGTTAAAAATTTGGTCCTCAGTTATGAACGGTTGCATAGCATTGTCAATTTTAACATGGAAAAAATTGGTGTCGTCGTTTGGATACACTCCAGCATCGTTTTACCTGTTGCGGTCATCTTGATAAATGGTAGTGGCTACAGAAACAATTGATTTTCCTAACCAGAACTTCTGAGCCCTCTTATACTACGGACATCATCATGTCCGTAGTAACTACCTACACTACATATGTGCGTCCAATTTTGGAGTATTGGTGCCCATTGCGGGATCCCCACCAAATGTGACCGTTAGCTGATATAGAGAAAGTTAAGACAAGAGTACCGCATTTTGAATTATCGCGATACAGGGGAGAGAGTCTCACAGAAATGATGACGTGGGGTGGAAATCACTAAAAGAAAGGCGTTATTAGTTGCGACGAGATTTATTTACGAAATTTTTGTCGCCAAATTTCTCTTCCGAATGTGAACATATTTTGTTAGCATCCATCTACATAGGGAGACATGATCATATTAAAAAATAAGAGAAATTAGATCGAAAACGAACAGATTCAGGAAAATATTCATATGTTTCTTATGGGTCTTAACTGCGGGATCATCAGTCCCTAACCTTACAAAGCACTTATGAACTACTTTATACTAAAGAGGGAGGATTCGATCCTCTGACGCGAGAGGCCGCGCGATCCGCAACATGGCGCTCCAGACCGCTCGGCAACTCCCGCGCGGCCGGATTCAGGAGTTCCTTCTTTTCGTACTCCATTAGAGAATGGAACGGTAGAGAATTATAAATGCGGTTCAATTAACCGTCCGCCATGCACTTAAATGTGATTAGATGAGTATTTATGTAGATGTAGTTGTAGAATGCAACCTGTGCGCCAGTATTCAACGTTGAAATGTTCTGACAGTTCAGCTCCGGAAATTGTGGGTAATAATCTGGGTGAACTTCTTGTACTCCAGAAATAAAGAGTCTCTGCATCACATTTGAACCCCCTCCTCCACCCTTTCCCACAAAGAAAAATAAATTATTTACGCTACGGAATGAAACTGTCCGTTATTAGATAGCCGGCCGCGGTGGCCGAGCTGTCTGCGGCGCGCCAGTCACGTTCTGCACGGCCACTACGGTCGGGGGTTCGAATCCCCCCTCGGGCATGGATATTTGTGCCGTCCTTAGTGTTAGCTAGTTCATATGTAGTTTCTAAGTTTAGGGACTGATGACCCCGTAGTTAAGTCCCATAATCTCTACAAACATTTGAACATTTTGTTATTAGATAATTGCGAAAGTCTGTTACAATCCATTTCTCAAAATAACGCTATCTGACTAAACTGTTGTCTTTATTTAGATTATCCATTACGAATGTTTCAGAACCCGTGACTTATTTTCAATATTATTTAAGAAAACTGCTCCAGTCACTTTTACTTGAAATGATATTTATTCCATGAACCGGTTTTCAAACCTTTTCAGGTTCATCATCAGATGGATCATGTTACAATAACATTTTAAGCGTCATGTTGGATGCTGGATCTGTGGTGGGAAGACGGAAATTATTTAAAAAAAAACTCGAATTTCACATTGCTTAGGTCTGTTATGTATTTGTAAGATTCAGTGAAATTTGCTGATCTACTTACTGCGACTGTATGGCCGGATTTTTGTGGTTAATTTCCATTTCTTGCGTCGTCTTTTGTTTAAGTCACAGTAACAAATCACTTTTTCTGTTGGGTTCTACACTGCACTATAAACAACACTTTACCAGCGTCCAACATGTGCTTTTACAGCTGCTGTTATTTACAAACATCTTAATTCGAAAGATATAACACTCTTTGTACAGGTAAGTTTGTTTTGAGTATGATATAGTTGATTATTTAGAAAGTAATTTTGTCAATAATAAACTGCAAAAGTGAATAATAAATAAATACTGTCTGTATTGTTTCCATAACTTTTCTACTTAATATGTATGTCTCCTCTCTGTCTCTACCTCACTGAATGTTCAGGACAGTATCATGCAAAATTGCCAATAAACCGATAGAGTACTTATCCAGATCTTACATTACATACAGGGTTCCAGAAATTCTTGTTACAAACTTTGAGCGCTTGTAGACGGGGGAATGAATACATTATAATTTGATAAGGAATCCAGGAAGCCAGACCGCAGTTATTAGACTCGAAGGGCATGAAAGGGAAGCATTAGTTGGGAAGGGAGTAAGACAGGGTTGTAGCCTTTCTCCGATGTTATTCAATTTGTACATCCAGCAGGCGGTGAAGGAAGGCAAAGAAAAATTTGGAATCTGGATTAAAGTTCAGGGTGAAGAAATGAAAACGTTGCGTTTTGCTGATGATATTGCAATTCTGTCAAAGACAGCAAAGGACCGGGAAGAGCAGTTGAATGGAATGGACAATGTGTTGAAGAGAGCGTATAAAATGAACATTAACAAGAGCAAAACAAAGATAATGGAATGCAGTCGTAGAAAATTAGGCGATACTAAAGGAATTAGATTAGGTAACGAAACAATGAAGATGATAGATGAGTTTTGTTACTTGGGTAGTAAAATAATATATGACGGTGCAGTACAGAGGATATAAAATGCAGAATGGAAATGGGAAGAAGAGCATTTTTGAAAAAGATAAATTTACTAACATCGAATATTAATTTAAGTGTAAGGAAGTCTTTTCTGAAGGCGTTTGTGTGGGGTGTTGCCTTGTACAGGAGTGAATCATGGACGATAAACAGTGCAGACAGGAAGAGAATAGAGGCTTTTGAAATTTGGTGCTACAGAAGAATGCTGAAGATTAGGTGGGTAGATCGCATGACTAATGAGGAGGTACTGAACAGAATTGGCGAGAAAAGAAATTTTTGGCATACCCTAACTAAAAGAAGGGATCGCTTGTTAGGACACATTCTTAGACATCGAAGAATCGTAAATTTAGCATTGGAGGGAAGTGTGTGGAGTAAAAATCGTAGAGGGAGACCAAGAGATGCATATAGTAAGCAGATTCAAATGGACGTGGGTTGCCTTTCTTATGAGGAGATGAAAAGGCTTGCTCAGGATAGAGTAGCTCCATCAAACTAGTCTCTGGACTGAAGACCATAACAACAACAACAACCAGGAACCCGTGTCGGAGGTTATCATCCATTGACGCTATGAACACTTCTTCACTTTTTGACACTGAATCAAATCAGTACTATTGCAAGTTCTTCACTTCTTATATTTTAGAAGGAGATAATATGGACCAAAACAAGAACAGAATGTCTAGTTAACTTGGGCTCTAAAGTGCGTACATTAGAGCTTTGAGCAATGTCTTCATAATCGGTTGTCTAGTGTTTACACGTCCCTTCTACTGGTCAAGTGCTCATAACTATTAAAGTATTATTTGTAGACTCCATGTTTAGAAGATTTTTATTCTTGTGTTGGTCCATGTTAGCTCCTCCCAAAATATGGAAAGCCAAGAGCTTGCATAGGAAGTGATTTGTTTTTTCTGTGACAGAGATAAAGAAGTACTCATAGTGCACAGGATGGAATTTACGGACGTGAGGTCCTTATCAAAATATGTACTCAGTCTTCTGTACGAGACCCCGAAAATAATAACGGGAATTTCCGAAAACCGTTTATATTTAAAAAATATACAGCCCATATACTTCCGAATATTCTTCATTGTATGGTTAAAAAAGTTGTAATACTCCAGTCAAGAACTTTCATAAAATAACCAATTTTAACATTAACAAGTTTTTTATGAGGAGGCGGCAATTTTTCGTCTCGTACGGCAGTTCGTCTTGCGCCGGTCCTGCTTGCACGTAAGGTTGGATTCTTTGGGAGTGAATGGTCACTTCGGTCTATGGGTGAATTTAAGCAAAGTACAGTTCGTCTAGAGAAAGCGTAAAACCACTTGTGCGTCCGATTCTTGAGTATTGATCGAGTGTTTGGGATTTGCGGCAGGCCGGGCTAAAGAAAGTTTTCAAATCAATCCAGAGAAGTAAGGCTAGATGTTTAGGTAATATGCGAGTGTTACGTAAATGCTTCCTGAATTCAAATGAGAATACCTGCCCTGAAGAAGACTTTTATCGGAAAATATTAATGGCAAAGTTTAGAAAGCCGGTGTTTTGGATGATCCTGCTGCCGCCAGCATACATCTCGAGGCAGCACAGTGAAGGCAAGAGAATATACGGCTCGAACGGAAATACAGTCAGTGGCGTTTATAGAGCATCGTTTTTATCGACCAACTGGCTATAATATCGAAATCTAACGGTCTAGTCTAAATCCTATGCAAACGATACATATCAAAGCTCTTGCTGCTACATATTGCATAGAACTTCGCAGTTCCAGTACATTATCAGAGAAAAATATCGGATACAACGTCCAAAGTTCATTTCTGTTTGTTACGTATTTGTGGATTAATAACAACAATGTAACATTTACTTTGAAACTCACATTTTCTGTAAATTGTAGGTTACAACTCAGTACTATGTAGGAACTATAACTTGGTATGCGGTATTCCTAATTGTGATCGGTAGCAGTCGAAAGACTTGTTGTCGTACTGATTTTCAGTTGTTCCTCGTCAGCTGTACAGCGTTCCATTAGCTGATGACAACTGCATTTTTCTGCTTTGTTACTGTATTACTGAACTGCTCTGCCGGTATGTCACTGTCTGTATTTTGTTCCGCTATTTTCATTGTACTTTCATTATTTAAGACGTAGCAGTAACAGTTATCTCAATTTAGTTAGCAGAAAGTATATAATACTGTCTTTTCATTTTAGTACTGTTACATTATTTAATGCAGTAACTGGAACACAGTTGCGTTTTTCATGCATCACTTAAAGGAAGTTGTAAACATGCTGAACACTTTTTATTTATTTATCGAAGACCGTGTCCGAAATTACTGAACAATTTACATTGTTGGTACTTCTGGCTTCACTCATTTCAGATTTTCCCATTTTCCTAGCGCGTTATACCTGTACGTACTGTACAGACACACGAAAAATTTCTCTTGAGTCCCTCTCCACAAATACTCTGTGGTAAATACTGTAGTAGTACTTTATTTTTTCTAGTATGTAAATTTTTTACTATATAACATCCTAAAATTTGTAAATAAGAAATGTTTATTTTAAAAAAGCAAGAATCATTTTTTGCGACTATGGACTGTAACGGCCGTAAACCGTTGGTCCATTCGACGTCTTCTCATCGTTCCATTTACGAGTGTAACAAGACAGAGGTAGTAGGTAGCCATACCCGGCTGACACACGGTTACAAACTCCGTCGCCAGGACCCTCCTCAGTGTCGCTGTGACGCATATTTATCAGTCGCCAACATCTTATTGGATTGCTCCAATTTAGCAGCCTAGAGGCGGATTTTTAATTTTCCTGACGCCTTAAACCTTCCTCTACCTGAAAAAGCCTCCATGTTTGATCCCCTTTAACTTATATTCATGAGAGTGGATTGTATCATTCAATATAAAATTTATTGTTTATTATCTGTTCTCTACTTCCCTAACCCTTTAGGTAGGTGTTTTTAAGGTTTAGCAGAGTGGCTGGATGTTCTACTTCTATTTTTGTGATCACCCAACCAAGTCTTCTGGTCCGGACTGTATACCCATTAAATTTCTATCTGATTATGCTGAAGAGATAGCTCCTTACTTAGTAGCCATATACAACCACTCTCTCAAAGAAGGATTTGTACCAAAAGATTGGAAAGTTGCACAGGTCCTACCTATATTCAAGAAAGGCAGTACGAGTAACCCACTATTTCATTGACGTCGATTTGCAGCAGGGATTTGGAACATATCCTGTATTAAAATATTATGAATTATCTCGAACAGAATGATCTATTGACGCAAGGTCAACACGGATTTAGAAAATATCGTTCATGCGAAACACAACTAGCTCTTTATTCACACGAAGTGATGGGTGCTATCGACCAGGGTTTGCAAATCGATTCCGTATTTCTTGATTTCCAGAAGGCTTTGACACCGTACCTCACAAACGGCTTTTAATCAAATTGCGCGGTTATGGTATATCGCCCCAAATTTGCGATTGGATAGGGGATTTCCTGTCAGAGTGGACACAGTTGGTAGTAATCGATGGTAAGGCATCGACTAAAACAGAGATGATATCGGGCGTTTCACAGGGTAGTGTTATTGGTCCTCCGCTGTTCCTTATTTACATAAACGATTTAAGGGAAATCTAAGTAACTCTCTTTGGTTGTTTGCAGATGACGCCGTCATTTACCGTTTAGTAAAATCATCTGAAGATCAAAACCAACTGCAGAACGATCTGAATAAGATATCACTATGGTGTAAAACTTGGCAATTGACTCTAAATAATGAGAAGTGTGAAGTCGTCCACGTGAGTACGAAAAGAAATCCGTTAAAGTTTGTTTACAAGATAAATTAATCAAAAGTGAAGGTTGTAAACTCCACAAAATATCTAGGAATTACTATTACTTCAGACTTAAGCTGGAAAGAACACGTAGATAATGTCGTGTGAAAGGCGAACCAGAGACTGCGTTTTATTGGCAGAACCCTTAAAAGATCCAAAAGAACTACTAAAGAAACTGAATACACTACGCTTGTCCTTCCATTTCTGGAGTGTTGCTGCCCAGTGTGGGATCCTTATCAGGTGGGTTTGACGGAGGACATCAAAAGAGTCCAGAGAAGGGCAGCTCGTTTCGTATTGCCTCGATACAAGGGAGAGAGCCAGGATCTGGGATGGGGATCATTACAACAACGACGCTTATCGCTGCAACGTGGACTACTTACGAAACTCCAATCGCCAACATTCTCCTCCGAATGCGAAAATATATTGTTGACTCCCACTTACATAGGTAGAAATGATCATCAGAATAAAATACGAGAAATCAGAGCTCGAACGGAGAGATTCAGGTGTTCTTTCTTCCCGTGCGCTATTAGAGAATGGAATGGGAGATGAACCCTCTGCTAGGCACTTAAATGTGATTTGCAGAGTATCCCATATAGATGTAGAAAACACTGTGGTATTGTCTTTAAATCTTTTTCTCCTTTCTTCGTTTTTATTTGCTAATTTTATTTTTGACGTATTAAATCCCATATTTGAGGAAGTTTAACACATTGTTTTATACAACATTTTAGCGACTTTTAATGAAACTTCTGTGATTGGACTAAGGGACTGATAACTCTGTAGTTTAGTCGCTTCCAATATAAAACAAAGAACAACAAGGTAGTAGGTACCCTCCGTCAAGCACACCTTAGACACAGAACAAAGTTGCGAGGGCTTCCAGATAAGCCTCGTGGACCCGGAAACTACTGGCCAACTGGACGGCTCGCTATTCTCGGTGTCTGCAACGGGAAACCCTATGAGTGACGGCTCCGCCAACTCAGCTGTCTGGCTGAAGGGATTCCTTAACGGCGAGTCCATTTCTGGCTTCAGGAGAGTACGTGCCATCTCGCCAAGAGAACCTGCAGGATTCCTACAGCTGCAGTATTAGGAAGAGCGAAAATCAAACTGCAGTTTCGGCGTACTCAAGAGCTCGAATGTTCCTGGCAGTGTATACCGTATGTGGATCGAGATACGGACGCGGATCCTTCCCTTCTTTCACATCACAGTTTATTAAGTGCGAGAATGCTACGAGCCGGCCGCAGTGGCTTCCGCCAGTATCTCGCCTTGAAAGTAGGAGGCGAGGTACTGACGGAAGTAAAGTTGTGAGGCGGCATCGTGAGTCGTGTCGGGATAGCTCAGTCGATAGAGCGCTTGCCCGCGAAATGCAAAGGTCCCACGTTCAAGTCCCGGTTCCGGCACACAATTTTAATCTGCCAGGAAGTTTCATATCAGCGCACACTCAGCTACAGAGTGAAAGTTTGAACCTCTAATTTTCTCCTCATGGTCTTTTCGCGAGATATACGTAGGAGGAAGCAATATACTGAACGATTCTTCGGGAAACGTACGCTCTCGGATCTTTGACAGTAGTCCATAACATGGTACAGAAGGCTTCTCTTTTAGCGTCTGCCTCTGATATTGGCCGATTATCTCCGCGATGCTTTCACGCTTGCTAAAAAAATCCGCAACACGCGGTACGGAACCTACAGTGACGAGCAAAGTTCAGGTATTAGAATAACGAGTTTTTTAAAAGCTGCTCCCTTTGTTAATGGACTACACTTCCTGAGTATTCTTCAAATGAATCTCAGTCTGGGATACAGTACAGTACGATATTTTGCCGTCTCAACTCTTTATCTGAAGTTTACATGGCGTTTACTTAGAGCGAGGCACCATAGGGCCATCATAATAGTGAAAAATTCATTCTCCTTGCCTTCTAATATGTTGTGTGATTATCTCGGACGGTCAGTATAGTTGCACACCTGCGTGGCATGAAAAATACCAGGTTATCGATCAGCTCTTGAGGAATATTTGGCCATTCTTCGATCGTTGCAATATCCAGCTCTGTAAGCGTTGTGGGAGGTGCTGGTCTCGCCGCAATGTGTCTGCTAAGCGCATCACAAACATGCTGAATTGGATTTAAGTCCGGTGAACAAGTTGGCCACTCCATTAGTTCAATTTACTCAGCTCCAAAAATGTTGTCTGTGGGGACGAGCGTCATCGTCCACCAGAAGGAACCCATCTCCTATGGCTCCAGCGTAGGGCACAAGGTCGAAGGATCTCCTCATTATACCACTGAGGAGTCAAAGCGCCATTCTGATCGATACAGAGGTCCGTACCATACCATCCGCCCACCACCATGATGTGGTGATATTTGCTGTACATATGCAGGATTATTCCGAGTTCCAGGTTCTCTCCAGATGAGGGAAAGACGATTGTCCGACTGAATAAAAATCTTCACTCATCTGTGAACAGAACCCGACGCCATTCGTTACGACTCCAATCCTGATGTTCCTCCGCCCAGTTTGAGTGGAACAAAAAGGAGACCCGAAACAATGATCGTAGAAAATTCAGCTCGCTTAGCTTGAACATGAAATCTAGGATTCAGTAATAATGACATCCACATTGATAACGCGTACCTCGATTTCCGAAACGCGTTCGATACAGCTTCGCACTGCCGCCTATGAACAAAGTGTGAGAGTGGGGAGTATCGCACCATCGTGTGATTGCATTTAAACCGTACTTACTGTACCATCCTTGACGAGAGGAAATTTTTGGGATATGGAACTAACTTGGGGCTCTATACATGGACATTTCGTGTTGCTGGTACGTTGTCTGTTAATTTTCCGAAAAGACATGTTCCAACGAGATTCTAGCGGGAAACACTACAGGCCACTGAAATTGTAAAACAAGCAAAAGTTGCAAAAAAAACAAATATTATCTATTCTGTGTGAGAAAAGTCATGGGTTAGCAATACACGTACATACAGACAGTGGAAGTATGGCGTACACACCGTATAAAAGGACGGTGCATTGGCAGAGCTGTTATTTTGACTGTGTTGACTCGTGCAAAAAGGTCTCCGACGTTGTTACGCCGCAGGACGGGAACAAGCGGACTTTAAACGCAAAATGGTATTTGAAGCTAGACGCAGGGGATATTACATTTCGATAATCGCTTGGAAATTCTATATTCCGAGACCCACAGTATAAAAAGTGTGCCAAGAATACAAAATTTCAGGCATTATCTCTCACCACGGGCACAGCAGTGGTCGATGGCCTGCAGTTAATTGACGAGAACTGTGGAGTGTCCGTAGAGTTGTCACTGCTAACAGACAGGTATCATTGCGTAAAATAACCGCCAAAATCAATATGGGACGTACGACATATCTATTAAGACAATGCGGCTATGGCAGCACACTACCGACTAGAATGCTTTGCTAACAGAACAACATCTCCTGCAGATCCCCTCCTGGGCTCGTAATCATATCGGTTGGACCATGGACGACTGGAAAACCGTTCCTTCGTCAGACAAGTCCCGATTTATTTTAGGAGCTGTTGGCAGAGTTCGAAGTCATGGACCTTGTCATGGAAGCTATCAACAAGGCACTGTGCAAGTTGGTGGTCGCTACAAAATGGTGTGGGCCGTTTATAATCGAATGTATTGGGTCTTCTGACCCAACTCAATCGACCATCGGCTGAAAATTGCTATGTTCGCCTATATCGACACCATTTGCAGCCATTAGTATACCGTCTTGGGTAAACGGTCGTGCCGCAGTGGTTTTAATGGGACACATACCGTGCGCAGAAGCCCGAAGACGTTTTCGCACTGGCCACCGCGGCCGGCAATTGCGTTTACAGTTATGTATTTTTCAACAAGTCTGATTGAAACGTAAACACGTAACTCTTTCACTAAATGAAAAATTAGCAGTTCTTACAAAGATTGGACAAAGGAGAATCGCTCCAAAAAAATTGCAAAGGAACTGAATGTAGGTGTTGCGACAATTAAGGATTGGAGGAAGAATCGGAAAGACATTGAATCCTATATAGTTACTATTGATGGTGAGAATACTCTGAAGAATTGCAAAACATTAAAAAAGCCTAAACTTGAATTGCTTGATAACGCATTGTGAATGTGGTTTTGTCACGAAAGAAGTAAAGGAACTTTAATATCCGGGCCAATTCTCAAAGAAAAGGTGATAGTTTTGCACAAAAAACTGGAAGCCGAAAGTAAATTTGCTGCCAGCGAAGGCTGGACTGATCGTTGGAAAACTCATCATGGTGTCCGATTTGTTTCTATTTCCGGTGAAAAACTATTCGCCGATGCCGTGGCTGCTAAGGACTTTCCTGTTAAGTTTCAAGAATTTGTAGAAGAAAATGAACTGTTACCCTGCCAAGTGTACAACATCGTTTTTCCTTTTAGAACCAATACACATTATAGTGTGTACAGACGGTTTTTAGTTAATATATTGCTTAAGATTGTTTGCTGTAGACGTCTTTTAGTTCTTAAATCGTTCAATTTTTGTACTAAATATATTTTTTTTATATTTTTGCAATAAACATTAGCTTTTTCAGATAATCCGACCTTTTTTTTCGTTCCGACCATTTTCCTGGTCCCGAAAGTGGCGGATTAGAGAGGTTCTACTATATGTGACCACATAATCAATTTATAGATTTGGTCGACGTTTCGGTCACTATTGCAAGTGGCGCTTTTCTGTCTCTGCTATTTTGTAAACTGGAGTGCAATCGCGAACCTTGCAGAATTTTATTGATTGAAAACGGCCGCGGTAGCGTACGCTTACAAGTCTCGAACGTCTTTCGAAGGTCAAGGCCCGGGCATCTTCCTGGAAGCCTCTATCTACTACTTCCTGGGTCTCGCAGAAGAATAGAGTGAGAGCTAGGTTTCATATGGTACATCCTTCCGGAAATCATATCGATTCCTGAAATTATTGGAAAGAGGGGCATTGAATTAAAATTTGTGCCGTGGCCGGGATTCGAACCCGGGACGTTCTGCTTAGTAGGCAAGTGGTATAAACACTAAGCCACCGTGACCTAATAATTACAGCTGTTGCAAGGACTGTCTTCAAAAATGTCTCCCTCTGTATTAAACGTTCTTTACGACAGTTCGTGTAATCGCCGTAACCATTAGGTCACGGTGGCTTAGTGGTTGCACACGGAAAAAAATTGGCGCTGATAACAAGGACAACTGAGGCCACAGTAACCGTAAATGAAGTACTCTTCCCTGAATGGAACAATTATCCTGGAGCAAAACATAATAGTTACACCTGGCTCATCGGTCAATTTGTGTACTACGTAATAAGATACGCCACACCTGCTTTTAAAGACTTTTTGTTCTACATCTCTAGTGAACTTCGTAAGATTCAGAGATATAGAACATACGAAAATCGCTTCCAGAACTTCCTACTAATTGCTCTGCGGTAGGAGAGCAAGTTTCCACTGCGCACTAAGTATAACAGACACGGAATGGGAATGAGAAACTTTGATGAGTACCACAGTCCGATAGTTGCTCACTTTATTGGATACAATGGTTTTAGTTCAACTCGATCACAAGTGAAGACGTGCCACTGTGGCATCGAGAAGTCATCTCTATTCCGACATTGCACACATTTATTTGTTACAAACTTGATTTTCTCTATTATTATGGCCTCCTGGTAATCGAGGCATCCTTTGGTTTATTTATCATGTAAGTTGCTGATAGAATGGAGAAGGGGCCACGAGCCCTGAGCAACAGAAGTATTGCGCGAATGTTGGCAAGTGAAGCCCGAAGTTAAGAGAAGACAACAAGCAATTACGATGGGGAATGCTGAGGACAGAAAGAACGACACACAAACCCTTGCAACATTCGAGAAGTCGAGCTTTGTGGTGGCCTCTACGCCGAAAAAGACACGCAATCACGTCGCTATACAAATAAAAATAAAAAAAACAAAGGAAGTAATTTGGAACATTGAAAGAGACTATATGTGGCAGAAGATTAAAAAAATTTTTTTAAGTGGTTACAGCCTTACCTAGTAAGCAGGAGATCCTGGGTTCGAATCCTGGCTGTAGCACAAATTTTAAATTAATGCCTCTTTTTCAATTCAATATCTTTGGTACATATATAGATAAAATATGTCTCTGGACATTGATTTATTATTTGGAATTTAGATTCCTGTAGTGTTCACTTGGGCCTCCATGGTCGTGGAGGAAATGAGCTTCAATTGTAGCGGGATAGGTATACTGACGAGCACTGCGGCGCACCACGTACTGTCAACAGCGCGACACTTTAGCGATTTCTCTTGACGCTATAGCAGAGGGAGGACTGCAAACAACGCTGGATGCAAGACATCCTTTTATATGTGCCGCTGTAGAGTACAGTGTGAAGAGCGACGTACCAGAGTTCAAAGACATCTGAAAGCAAACGCTAGTTATGAGATTCATTGCGAACACCACACGATCTCCTGTGGTTGATATAGCGCGCAATTTGTAAAGCACGTGCTACACTTCTGACATATTGAAGTCTGTGACTAATCTCTATCCTCGAGGTCTCCATGGCGTTATCTTTCAACAAAAAATCGCACGACCGCAAGGTATCTGTGCCATCCCCAGCTCCGCCGATACTGATGTGTTCGACTTTTTTCTTAACCGGGGCATTCTACAGATCACTCGCCCACTGAAATCATTTGGAGACTGGTTGCTGAGGGACTAGTACGCTGGTTATCGTCAGTTACTGTTATTGATGAATTCTGTCAGTGTGTTGATGCTGCACGGGATGACGTGCCAATGTCATATTCAAGCTCATTTAGATTAGATGTTCAACTGGATTAGGGCTGTTACTGCTGTGGCCAGAGGTGGCAGCCCTGTGCACTAAATTTCACACCTTGTGTCCCCCAAACGCCCTGCGAATGTTATCATGTACGCTAAAGTGACAAAAGGCATGAAATGATTCCTCGTGTCGTGTCGGACATTCTTTCTCTGGTTCAGAAAGTACTGCAGGTAGAAGACACTTGCAGGTATATTCAACCACGCTGCCTCTATAGCCGTCCACAATTTCGTTTTGCTCCCCTTCGGAGGTTCGAGTCCTCTCTCGGGCATGAGAGAGTATTCTGTACATAGCACAAGTTAGTTAAAGGAAAGGACCGATGACCACTGTAGTTTGGTCCCATAGCTTTACAAACGTTTGTAAACATTGATATGGATAGCGAAATCATTCCCTCGACCTGACCATGATATTCTTCAGACCAATAGTAGGTCGCTAAAACGAATTGACATCCATAAAAAAAACCAGCGTTATTAAACATAAGGAGAGGCATTGAATTAAAATTTATGCTGTGGCCGGGATTTGAACCCGGAACCTCCTACTTACTAGGTAGCTGCTTTAGACAACTCAGTTAACACAGCGTTGTAGCCAAAGCAACTACGCGGACTGTCTTAAAGCACGTCTCCCTCCACACCACATACTTTAATTCTGCCTCATGTTCCCTGTGAAATACGTATCAAATTGCCAGGGCTCTCCTACATTGGAATAGTAAGTAATAGTTAGTAAGTAGGAGGTCCCGGGTTCGAATCCCGGCCACACCATAAATTTTAATTCAATGGCTCTCTTTACGTTTAATACCTTTGGTATAACGAGACAATGTTGTCTCAACGAATTGTATTATTTGTTGATATTTAAATCCATCGTTGTTCGGAAAACAAGACATACACAAAAACTAAACTGATCTCCGTCCTACACAGGCCTTGAAAGACTCATTGGGTACCGACCAGTCACCGTGTCATCCTCCGCCAGAAGACGTCACTGGATGTGGTGTGGAGGGGGACGTGGACAGCCGACCGTTCTACATCTACATAAATACTCTGCAAGTCACACTGAAGTGCATGGCAGAGATTGTGTCTGTTTTTAACAGCGTAGCCGCTAATTCTCAGTAAAGTATTTCCCCAATTGCCAAACGCAGTCGGCAGATCCGGACTGTTATCCATTCAATTGCTAGACAAGCCCTACAGCTATGGGAACAGGTGTACCCACTGCAGCATGGTCGTTAGCCTAAATCGTACACCAATGTCTGAAAATAGTGTCGATGTAGGCGAAAATGGTGATTTCCAGCCAACGATCGATAGAGTTGGGTCAGAAGACCCACTCCATTCGTTGTAAAGACGGTCCATGGCATTTTGTAGCGACCACCAACTTGCACGGTGCCTTGTTGACAGTTTCCATGACAAGGACTCTGACGCCGTGGGGTGTGTGCAGTACTCGAACTCTACCAATGGCTCCTGAAATGAAATCGGGACTTGTCCAATCAAGCCACGGTTTTCCTGTCGTCTATGGTCCAACCGGTATTATTACGACCCCAGGAGAGGCTCTGCAGATGTTGTGCTGTTAGCAAAAGCATTCGAATCGGTTGTTCGCTTCCATAGCAGCATGGTCTTAATAGACACGTCGTACGTCCCATATTGATTTTTACTGTTTTTTCACTCAGTGCTGCCTGTCTGTTCCCAGTGACAACTCTACAGAAACGTCAGTTCTCGTCAACCACCGTCGACCACTGCTGTGCCCGTAGTGAGAGATAATGCCTGAAATTTTTTATTCTTGGCACACTTTTGACACTGTGGGTCTCGGAATATTGAATTCCCAAACGATTTTCAAAATGTAATATCCCCTGCGTCTAGCTTCAAAATACCATTTCGCGTATAGCGTGCTCGTTCCCTTTCTGCGGTGTAATCCCGTGGGAGACATTTTCACACGAGTCAACACAGTCAAAATAACAGCTCTGCTAATGCACTGTTCTATTATGCGATGTGTACGCCATACTTCCACTGTCTGTGTCTATGTGTATTGCTAACCCATGGCTTTTCTCGCCCTGATGTAAAACACAGAATAGATAATATTTAGTTTTTTTGCAGCTTTTGCTTGTTTTGCAATTTTACTGTTTCCTACTAGACAATTGTTGGAACATGCCTTTTAAGAAAATTAACAGCCAACTTACTAGCAACACACAATGCCTATTGTAGAGCCCCAAGTTATTTCTGTATACCAAAAAATTTCTTCTCGTCAAGGATTCTGAAACTAAATTTGATTTAAATGCAATCATGCGATTGTGTGATACTCCTCGCACTCACACTTTGTTCATAGGTGACAGTGCGAAGCTGTATCGAACACGTTTCGGAGATCAAGGAAAGCGTTGTCAGTATGAATGTCATTATCACTGAAATCTAGATTTCATGTTCAAGCTAAGTGAGCTGAATTTTCTACGATCATTGTTTCGGGACGCGATTTTGTTTTTATATAATCAAATGTTTACTGCGTGGTCATCAGTCCGTAGCTTACAAACTACTTACACTAAGGTAAACTAGCCTAAAGACAACACACACATCCATGCCCCAGGGGGGACTCGAACCTCCACGGCGAGCAACCGCGCGCTCCGCAGGAAGACGCCTTAGACCGCTCAGCTACTCCACCACGGCTGTTTTATAGAAATGACCTTTTTAGTTTCCAAAAACATCATACTATGGGAGTATGAAATGTTCAAAAATGTTCAAATGTTTGTAAAGCTTATGGGACTTAACTGCGGGACCATCAGTTCCTAAACTTACAAACTACGTATGAGCTAACTTATACTAAAGACAACACAAACATCCATGCTCGAGGGAGGATTCGAACCTCCGACGCGGGAGGCCACGCGATCCGCAACGTGGCGCTCCAGACCGCTTGGCTACTACCGCGCGGCGTATGAAACGTCATCCATAATTTTTCACTAGAATAAAACCTGCAGACTTCTACGTGATTCTGCTTATAATTTCCTTGAAGAATTCGAGGCACAAATTTCTGCGCACCTAACTTTAACAAACTGAAAGGTACCGCAAAGGTCTTGGACAGTCTGTCTTCGATATTGCAGAATCAGATCCCTATAATTATTTCTAGTGTGATGATAGCTTTTGGATAACTGTTATAAATCAAAAGTCCGTCTCTCAGCCAACCACTTAGATAGCAGCCACTTACAACATTGATTTAAGAATAACGTGTGTTATGTCAGTGTAAGCGTAAGCATTTTCACGCAAAATTCAAACTTCAGGATAATTTGTTTGTGTGTTTGTGAATCTTAAGAGACTTAATATGGGGTCATTAGTCCCTAAACTTACAAACTACTTATGAACTACCTTAAAGACGATAGATACATCCATGCCTGAGGGGGGATTCGAACCCCCGACGGGGAACGGCCTCGCGCATCGGAGCATAGCGCCTCAACGCGCTTGGCCACTCCGTTGCGGCTCAGGATAATTTGTAACGGGGTTTATCGGGTATTATCGTAAATATTAGCTTTTCCGAAATATAATGTTCTGAAGACTGTAGTGGAACATTCTTTACGTTAAACAGTGATATAATTAGAAAATTAACAATCTCAAAATATTTACGGTACGGTTACGTTAGTTTGTCGTTTTCAATGTTTTTCCGGCCTTTTGGTTTTAGCCGTTTCAATTTTAGGAAGCTGTAGCGGATATTAGATTTTAAAGAGTATAAAAGCAATTTATGTTGCTAAAAAGTCTGAACTGGGTCGTAAAGGATTGTAAACTTCAACTAGCCAATCATATCACCTAAATTTTCAAAGGATATGCCAATTTGTTCCTTGCAAGCTCGTAGTTTCAGCAGTCCTCAGTCTTAAGTCTTCATATTTCTTCATACAATCGTAGTAAAAGTTTTTGTCTGCTTTAAATTTTGTCTTAATGTATCGATGCTTTATTTTCAGGCGCTGTTCATATTTGTGCACTAGAATAAGAAGACTTCTTTACTCAAAGGCATAAGTTATCTACCTAAATTTTTAAGATGGTTGTACAATACAGTTTCCTAGTCATCAGTCAGTGCTCGCAGAAAGAAACTTATTATTTCCTAAAATACGTTCATAGCGACGTCTTTGTTTCGTCGCAACGCCTTAAGTCCATAACGTAATGTATTCTTGGAACTTACATATCACCATCACTCCAATGATTAATTTTAAGAAGTCTAACCTTTTCCTAAGGCTTCCTACATTTTATTTTTATCCAGTTTATCCACTTTTGCCTGTTGAACACGTAAACGTAAAATAGTAAGTTTTGTGTGAATAGATTTGTCCGATGCAAATCTGACAGTTCGTCGAATATTAGCCGATCGTACACATTCACGTTATTATTATAAGAGCTAGACATTTTCAGAACTTCCAGATCAGAGAATAATATCAGTTGTTTCTCAAGCTACAGTAATAATGTAATATTACTTTCTTGCAACCAAATTCGTGTACCTAAAAACTCACTAGATAAAGATATCTTTAAACCAGTACTACCTTTCCTGGTAAGTGATTTCTGAAATGTAAGTAGTGTGAAAGCAATTGTTGTTTATGTATTGATACCTATCACTAAGGATTCACAGAAAATGCTACGCTGTCTTCATTCTGATACTGATTTAAATTCTTTTTGATTAAGTTCGAGATTTCTTTCTGTTATGAAGTTAAGAATTCACCCTGTCTTAAGTAAGTCTGAATATTACGTAATTATACTGGATTCTGAAGGAAATTTCGTAAATTTATCACACAGACATCCACTTATTTGAAATTATTCAATATTTCATTGGTCACACTCCGGAGAATCTCGACGAATGCTACAAGCCTGTTACTTCAAACTGAAGAGCACTTCGTTGATGATGAAAGAAACCATCGGGAAGCTGTCTGTGTGCAATGACGAAAGTCTGAGCATTCGTAGAAGTAGCATAGAGTGATCTCATGTCAAAAATTTTTCTTTTAATTTTTGTGATTCGATATCTCGACCATCTGTGCAACATCAACCACTCTTTCAATTAATGTACTTCCTGACTCATTACTGTCAAATCTCTATCAAGTACAGTTTCGAATTAAGATAAATAAAGAAAAGGAAAATTTGAAACGGACCTTTCGTATTGTAATTGAGTGTTATTAAATGAAATTAACATAAAACAACATTCCATTCTCTCTCTCTCTCTCTCTTTCAATACAATACCAATATTTATCCACGAAATTAGAGTTCCTCACCTCTACCGATTGAATCAGTGAATAATAATAATATTTAGCTTACTGCTCAATTTGTTTCTTGCGTCTCTGTAATATCTTTGGTAGTGGAGTAGCGCAATTCACCGTTAAAAAAATTCGCGCCAAACAAATTTATGTGAGAGGTAACACATTATACAAAAATATGAGTGAAAATACAGCCCCATGTGAAATGAGGAAATTGACGAAGAATTTTTCTATTAACTGTTGTGAGTCAGTTAAAATGTCTCGACCGTGAGTGCACCATCAGGAACTCTTTGAACTAACGACTCATCTTTATCAAGTACAGAGTCACGAATTAACAAAAATAAGGAAAAGAAACACTTGAAACTGACTTTTCGTATTATAATTGTGTATTATTAACTGAAATTAACATAAAACAACACAGCATTCCCCATTTCTCTCTTTCTCTCTCTCTCTCTCTCTCCTCTCTCTCTCTCTCTCTCTCTCTCTCTCTCTCTCTCTCTCTCTCTTTCTCTCTCTCCTTTACCGATTACTAATAACAATTTTTGGTTATAATCGCTGCTACCCGCATCTGCACTGAATCAAAGACGATCTGGAGGTGGTATTGGAGTATTGCAGAGAATGCAGCATCCAAATACTGCCAAAACTTCTTGCTACGGAGCGCGCGGTTGCTCGCCGTGGAGGTTCGAGTCCTTCCTGGGGCATGGATGTGTGTGTTGTCCTTAGGTTAGTTTACCTAAGTTTAAGTAGTTTGTAAGCTACGGACTGATGACCACGCAGTTTGGTCCGATAGATTTACAGACATTTAAACAAAACTTCACAAGCAGCGGGAGATGTATGCCGCACAAGTCGTTCCGCAGTCGTTGAAATGTTCAAATGTCTGTAAATCTATCTGACCAAACTGCGTGGTTATCAGTCCGTAGCTTACAAACTACTTAAACTAAGACCGCTCGGCTACCCCACCGCGGCGCAGTCGTTGACCAAATATTTGCGGTAAGTGAGATATAAATATAACAGGGGAGGAATGCAATCCAATGGACGACGAAGTCTGTGGTCTGTAGCAGAATCGGCATTGGAACGGCACTCCTTTAACTACGAATCCCGTTTCTGCCGATGGTCGGATCAGTCTGGAGACAATACTATGGTGCAAGGCCAGTGGTGGACTAAGGAGGGGGGGCGGAGGGGGCGGACCGCCCCAGACCTCCGGTCTTGGAGGGGCCTCCAAATGCCTCGAAAGCAATGTTTTATTTTATTTATTTATTTATTATTATTATTTTTTTGAGCGCGCTTGGCATCGCTTGGCTGGGGCCTTCAAATCTCAAAAGTTACTGTTTTATAGTAATATATTTCCAAGTGGTCGGTAGAGGGGGGAGGCTTATTTTGTTTCGCCGCCGCCCCAGGCCTCCAACAGCCTTAGTCCGCCATTGTGCAAGACTATTCAACGTTGCCAGCAACAGTGGCCCTGACCCCCATATTATGGTTTGGAGTGTATTGGGTTTCACTCCCGCATCCCCATAGATTACTAATGAGCCAGCGTTACATCTGTGAAGTGTTGAATCCTGTTGTCGTACCACGCCTTCGGAGCTTAACGAGAGCCACATTTCAACAGCGCCACACGTAGCACGCAATGCTCAAGACTTGTTTGTCACACACAGGGCTGCACTGCTGTTCTCTCCATCTCTCGCGTCTCAGAAACGTCTGGTCGGTGGCAGCCGAACGACTGGCGTGGAATTTTGTGACCTCCAGATGCTGTAGGTTTGAAAGGAGGTGAGCCGTGGCTAGTGAGGATGTGGACGAGGTCTGCAACTGAGAGAAGTGATTAGTCCTCAAAGGATTTATTGACAAAAGAAATCAATACTTAACTTCGACGTGCTTGTGTCGGTACGCGCTTCTTATACTATTACATAGTTCTGCTCCACGATAGAAAACTGTTCCAGCTTTTGCATAGACAGAAGGATGGTTCTTCTACATCTACATCCATACTCCGCAAGCCACCCGACGGTGTGTGGCGGAGGGTACCTGGAGTACCACTATCGGTTGTCCCTCCTATTCCAGTCACGTATTGTTCGCGGAAAGAAAGATTGTCGGTATGCCTCTGTGTGGGCTCTAATCTCTCTGATTTTTTCTTCATGATCTTTTCGCGAGATGTACGTACGAGGGAGCAATATACTGCTAGAGTCCTCGGTAAAGATATGTTCTCGAAACTTCGACAAAAGCCCGTACCGAGCGACAGATCGTCTCTCCTACAGAGTCTTTCACTGGCGTTTGTCGATCGTCTCCGTAAAGCTTTCACGATTACCAATTGATCCTGTAACGAAGCGCGCTGCTCTCCGGTGGATCTTTTCTACTTTATCAACCCCACCTGGTACGAATCCCACACTGGTGAGCAGTATTCAAGCTGTGGGCGAACAAGTGTACTGTAACCTACTTCCTTTGTTTTCGGACTGCATTTCCTTAGTATTCTTCCAATGTATCTAAGTCTGGCATCTGCTTTAACGACGATTGATTTTATATGGTCGTTCCATTTTAAATCACTCCTAATGCCTACTTCCAGATAATTTATGGAATTAACTGCTTCCGGTTGCTGACCTGTTATAGTGTAGCTAAATGATACAGGGTCTCTCTTTCTATGTATTCGCAACACATTACACTTGTCTACATTGAGATTCAATTGCCATTCGCTACACCATGCGTCAAATCGATGCAAATTCTCCTGCATTTTAATGCAATTTTCCATTGTTACAACCACTCTAATATATTGCAGCATCATCCGCAAAAAGCCTCAGCGAACTTCGGATGTTATCCGCAAGGTCATTTATATATATCGTGAACAGCAACGCACCCACGAAACTCCCCTTTTGCACCCCTGACATCACTCTTACATCGGAAGACTTCTCTCCATTGAGAATGACATGCTGCATTCCGTTATCTAGGAACTCCTCAATCCAATCACACAATTGGTCTGATAGAACATATGCTCTTACTTTGTTCATTAAACGTCTGTGGGGAACTGTATCAAACGCCTTGCGGAAGTCAAGAAACAATGACGCACTGCTGGAACTGTAGTATTCCTGGGGTTGCCTCGTACTGATTGGAACTTGTGTACTCTCCCGTACTGACTGTCGTGGCTGTGGTGTGCCGGCATATCTAGGCGAGCCCCCTTCTTCCTACTGGCCGGCGCGTGAAGCAGGCAGAGAGGTAACGAGACTGTGGGCGCCCCAGGCGGCCGAAGCACTGTGGAGCGCCTTATCGCCTCTTCTCGAAATGGCGCGGCGGCGCTTATAGACCGCCGGCGTTGTGGCGAATAGCGATGCCACAACATGGAATATACCACCTGCTGCTACATCAGATATGTGGGAACAGCATGGACTGCTATACCCCAAGACGACATCCAGAGCCTCTTTGATGCTATGCTGAGGCTTGTTGCAGCCGTTATAGCCAGCAGTGGCGGAAACATTGAATTCTGATTTATCATTTCACGCACTTAAGATGGGGACGTATTTTCAATCATATGATCTTTGTGCAGTGGGTCACTTCCCAAATAAATTTGGCTGTAGTATCTTCAGTCCTCCTTGATGTTTCGTGTTGTATGGCTATCGGTGTAGATGTACCGGGTGATCAAAAAGTCGGTATAAATTTGAAAACTTAATAAATCTCGGAATAATGTAGATAGAGAGCGAAAAATTGACACACATGCTTGGAATGGCATGGGGTTGTATTAGGAAAAGAAAAGTTAAAAAACGTCTGACAGATGGCGCTGGACAGCAAAAACGTCTGTGACTGCGCATGAAAATCTTGTATAAAAGGATCTGTAATGAGAGAGAGAATCAGATGCACCAGCAGTCGCAGCATGTTGACGTTACCTGGAAAGGCGCTTTCAGTGAAGCTGTATTATCAGATTGGGGAATGTGCTAGTTCAGCGTTACGATCCTATCGCCATAGGAAGGGGATTCAAACGGGTAAAGGTCCGTTGACAAATGCAGCTGGCTGTGGCGAGAATGATTTCGAAGTTCGAAGCATGGCTTGTTTAGACGATAGAACCCGTAGTGGCCGACCGAGCACAAGGCGTAATGCTGCTGAGAAAGTTCAGGAAGAAATGGAGGCTGTAGCGGGTTCGTCTATGCACGGGGAAGTCAGCGCTCGTGCAGTCGCACGTCACACCGGCATTCCATACACTACTGCTTGGCACTTAGGCGTACCCTCCGATGCTATCCTTACAAAATCCATCGGCATCATGAACGGTTACCTGGCGATTTAGTACAGCGGACGGCATTTGCGATGTGGGCGTTTCCAAAGATGGCGGAAGATGACGATTTGTTGAGTAACGTGTTGTGGACCGACGAAGCTCATTTCACGCTCCGAGGGTCTGTCAACGCCCACAACTGCAGAATTTGGGCTACCGAAAATCCTAGAACTATCGTGAAAACTCCCTTACACGACGAGAAAGTCACGGTATGGGTTGGATTTACCACATCTACCGTTATCGGGCCTTTTTTCTACGAGGAACTGCGTGATTCTGGTTTTGTAACTGTTACCGTGACGGGTGAGAGGTACGCCGATATGTTACAGAATCGCATCATCCCCAGCCTGGCTGATAAACACCTGCTGGAACGTACGAATTTTATGCACGATGGCGCTCCACCCCATATTGCTAGACGCGTGAAAGATCTCTTGCGAGTGTCGTTTGGTGATGATCGTATGCTCAGGCGCCACTTTCGTCATGCTTGGCCTCCCAGGTCCCCAGACCTCAGTCCGTGCGATTATTGGCTTTGGTGTTACCTGAAGTCGCAAGTGTATCGTGATCGGCCGACATCTCTAGGGATGTCGAAAGACAACATCCGACGCCAATGCCTCACCATAACTCCGGACATGCTTTACAGTGCTGTTCACAACATTATTCCTCGACTACAGCTATTGTTGAGAATGATGGTGAACATATTGAGCATTTCCTGTAAAGAACATCATCTTTGCTTTGTCTTATTTTGTTATGCTAATTATTGCTTTTCTGATCAGATGAAGCGCCATCTGTCGGACATTTTTTGAACTTTTGTTTTTTGTTAGTTCTAATAAAACCCCATGTCAGTCCAAGCATGAGTGTCAATTTTTACCTCTCTATCTACATTATTTCGTAATTTATTAAGTTTTCAAATTTATACTGACTTTTTGATTACCCGGTAGAACCATGAATTTATTAAGCTCGTTAGTCGACCAATACTGTCTGTTCTTTTCAACATTTCTGAAAGAATACCTACCATACATAATACCTCCCTCCCTCGGGGATGGGTGTGTGTAGGTTGTCCTTAGTGTAAGTTTGTTTAGGTAGTTTGTACGTCTAGGGACAATGACCATAACAGTTTGGTCCAATAGATTTACAAACAATTCAAATGTTCAGATGTTTGTAATTTTATGGGACCAAACTACTACCCCAGACTCACAAAATACTTAAACTAAGTTAAACTAACCTAAGGACAAGACACACGTCCATGTTCGAGGGAGGATTCGAACCCCCGACGCTGCAGGCTACGCGATCCGTGACGTGACGCTCCAGACCGCTCGGCTACTCCCGCGCAGCTACAAACAATTGAACATTCTGAGAATTGCTACAGTGGCTCCAGGAACATTCTTCTGAGCTTTAACACCTCCGCAGGGCACTAAACTCCCAGACATGAGCATTATCAGGCATATCTGGGATGCCTTGCAATGTGCTGTTCAGAAGAGCTCTCCACCCACTCGTACTTCTACAGATCTATGGACAGTCCTGCAGGAAACATGGTGTCAGTTCCCTCCAGCACTACTTCAGACAAAGTTGAGTCCTTGTCACGTCGTGCTGCTCGCTGAGGCCCCACACGATATCAGGTAGGAGTAACAGTTTCTTTGGGTCTTCGGTGTAAATCTATTCGACATGGGCACAGTAGTCGATAATATTAGTTTTACCATTTGTGGCGTGTCGCTTAGCGGTGTATTGTGTGTTGCAGGAGTGATGAGGTCTTTAGGCCAGGCACTTACCAGTATGTTGTGTGTTGCAGAAGTGATGAGGTCTTGAGGCCAGGTGCTTACTGGTGTGTTGTGTGTTGAAGGAGTGATGAGGTCTTGAGGCAGGCACGAGTGTGTTGTGTGTTGCAGAACTGATGACGTCTTGAGGCTTGGAGCTTACCGGTGTGTTGTGTGTTGCAGGAGTGATGAGGTCTTGAGGCCAGGTGCTTACTGGTGTGTTGTGTGTTGAAGGAGTGATGAGGTCTTGAGGCAGGCACGAGTGTGTTGTGTGTTGCAGAACTGATGACGTCTTGAGGCTTGGAGCTTACCGGTGTGTTGTGTGTTGCAGGAGTGATGAGGTCTTGAGGCCAGGTGCTTACTGGTGTGTTGTGTGTTGAAGGAGTGATGAGGTCTTGAGGCAGGCACGAGTGTGTTGTGTGTTGCAGAACTGATGACGTCTTGAGGCTTGGCGCTTACCGGTGTGTTGTGTGTTGCAGGAGTGATGAGGTCTTGAGGCCGGGCGCATCAGCAGCAGCCGAGGTTGCAGCGCCGCCTGCCCGTCTGCCGGCCACGCAGCATGCGCTGGGCGCTGCCCGTCCCAGGTTGGTAGCGCCGCGATCCACACCTCTCCTCTCTACCGGATTCCCCAACACTCCATAGAGACAAGGCCTCATAACAGCCCGTGCCACGTCACACCGACCAGACCGCGGCCGCCAGCGGAATGGCTGGCTGCTGGGGCACAGCCCACTGCCTCGTAGTGGCCAGCCGGTAAGCTGGCGGTTGCGGCCTGGTCGATGTGACGTGGCAGGGGCTGTTGTAAGGCCTTGTCTCTAGGTGCATCCCCTCTAACGCACCGGCAACGCCATCGCTGCTTCTCGAAAGCGCAAACAAAAATATTCTTTCGATCTATTTAAAGCGTGTATGTACGCGGTAATGTAGCAAAGAGATGCATCTCTGAGACTATATCTTGTACAACAGATTGTTCCAACATTATACCATGAATCACGGGAGCTTACTGAAGCTCTCTAGCCAGAGGGCAGGCAGAGGTGGCACACAATCGATTCTGCAGCTGAGAACAATGACCCTGGCAGGAATGCGGCTGTAGATCGAGACGGTAGAATAGCAGTTTCTGTAATATATGTCGCTAAAACAGGCTGTAGTGACGCCTGCGAGTAGGGAAATTATTTCCCATTGAACTATTCCACTGCCCGGTAGGCAGCCGTGGGACAGACGGGAGACCGTGTACAGACGTTCTGCTTGTGCCCGAGCCACGTGCCCACTTCGTCAGCTATTGGTGTACACTTCCCTACCACTGACCGCTGGCAGCCACTCGAGCTGGAACACTCTGTTCTACACGATGTAGTGACGGAGTTTTAATTATCATGTCGAAAATGTAGTGTTATGGAATTAATTGTTTCGTTGTTTGCAGGTACATGCGTGCACTTGCGGTATACATTGAAATCGTTGCGCCACAGTACAGCAGCACGCGGCTTAAAGAGACAAAGGCAGTGCGTAGTTCCGTGTTCTAAGCATAGGTAGGCCGATCGGCCGACTGTCCTGTCGTCCCCTGTCAACGACGTCGGTGGATGCGGTATGGAGGAGCCATGTAGTTAGTCTAGCACTTTCCCGCTCTGCGTGGAGTTTCTTGACTTATAACCTCTACTACTCGGCCAAGTAGCTCCTCAGTTTTCCTCGCGAGGTTGAGGGCACATCGCTATAGTCCTCCCACTAAGGAAACATCGTTGGCGGTACCGGAAATCGAACCCGGGTCCTCCACAATGGCAGCCGCGCTGAGTACTTAGCTACCAGCGAAAAGACGCTAAACAAACTTGAAAAGCTTCAGAAAGTTTGCCCTAATTCGTGTCTGGCAAAAATGGAAATACTGCATTTCTGTTTGGCCAATTCATGTGATTTCCTTAGCCGCCTGGATTGGCCTATGGCAGCTACAACATTTCCACTGCTGTTGATGCCGAATTACCACATCGTACTTAATCAGTGGGTTGAGTCCTTTTGTTTTGCTGCTCTACCGACATGGTTCCGTACTGTTGCACAGATACTTGTATTTCAGCGTGTACTATTACTGCAAAGATGTACCTGTAAATGCCTAACCTCAAATGTTCTACCTAACAATATCACTTTATTACCACCAGTTGTGCATTATCGAAGGTATAAATTTGGATCATATATTACTTACGCATCGAAACTACTTTATCTTTGCTGTAGTTGTAAGTTACTGGCTCATGAGGTTGTTAGCATGGGTCTCCCTACCCCAACTAGCCCGCTCACTCGTTCGCTGCGCGATGTGTCGAGTCAAAATGGGGATAACACAGCAAGCAGTCATTCTGCGTTCTCGTTTGCAACGGATACAATTCATTTACAGCTGAGCGGCGTGATTTTTGTTGATTCGCTCGTCCGCCATGTTTGGAAGTTGATAGTATGAAGTAACATGGGTTCAATTACAATTCTATTACTGGAAGTGGAACATGGTTTACTGAAGGATAAAGCAAACTATGAACATACACCATGAAAAAAAAGTATATTGGAATAATACTATAGAGACAGGACTTTCCAGTAAACAGTTGAGATCCTAACGTACAGTTAGGAATAACGCTATCGGTACCACCACTGCTGAGGAACACCTATGGACAACTGCTCTTAACTAATACTTCTACGACCTTCACTCAGAACTTCCGTTCGCATTGCAGTACTGTTTTTATCACAAGTCTGTCCAACTAAACTCTCGCGGTCTCGTGATAGCTTTACTAGCAACGACTCATAGACGAACCCGTAGCGTGGACTACTGACTAGGGACACTGTCTGCAAACTGGTGAACACGGCTGTCGATGTTGACTGGGTACAGACTCGCAGTAGACTAGCCAACCGACGTCCCTGCAATTCCTTATCACGAGCCTCCGGCCCTGGTGACACTACGGGGTCTACGGGTGGTGGTGGTACTGATGACGGAATCAACTGATATGTCGGCCGAACTCTATGGCGGCGATGGGATGAATAACCGTATTACTCCTATTGATAACATTGCCTCTTGCCGACTTCTCCCTGAGTGGTATAGATTGTGGACGACACTACAATTTTCAAAGAAATTACGGCACTTCACCATCTACACAGTATGGTGCGTTCAGACCTTTTACCATTCCGCCGCGATGGAATGGACGCGCAGTCTAAGGCGCCATGTCACGAATTGCTCAGCATCTCCCATCGGAGGTTCGAGTCCTCCATCGGGCATGGGTTGTGTGTTGTCTTTAGCGTAAGTTAAACTTAGTATAAGTAGTTTGTAAATTTAGGGCCTGATGACGTCAGCAGTTTTGTCCCTTAAGGCTCCGTCAAACAGAGAGCGGGCAGCCCGCGCAGGCAGAACGCGCTGTTGTCCGCCGCGTTCCCCAACAGTCAGGCACGGCGCGGTTGTTGACTGGCACTTGTAGTGTGTAAGATGCGGAGCGTATAAACATGAACAGTAGTTCAGACGATGATGAATTTCTACTTCTCATTTTGCTTGCTTCAAAGAAGCGAAGAAAATAAGTCCATGAAATTAAAACGAAACGAGAAGAATATGGTGAAATTCATCGTCTTTGCAAACAGCTTTGATTGTGTGAAGACAGTTTTTTCAATTATTTTCGAATGTCTCGGTAACTGCATTGGCAGTTACATAGGAAGCATTTTTGGATAAAATGTCCAAGAAAAGAGTGGCTCAAGTTATTATTGTTATAAAAAAATCAGTTGTCTCGTTTGGAGTTGTTGATCATGATGACATCTTTGTGGTCTTGATGTGGGCAGCTAGAACAGACACAGTGACAGTGTTATTTTTTAAAGCACTACATTTCTCTACGGATTTGTACAAGGAGAAAATATTCTGCCTCGAAAGCCGTGTACTCGTGTACCTCGCGTGTTAGTATGTGATGGTTTAAATTGCAGAAATATTTAATATGTCCCTTTCCCGAAGCTGCAGCCTTGAAAGAGCCAAAAGGCCATTTACAATAAATGCCTCTGAAAGAGACTGCATGTAGTGGAAATTCTTGTTGAAAATGTCGTGTCTTTTTAGGGCCAATAGACCTACAAACTGATGCTGTAAATAAAGATTTGGAAGGAGCATGCTGTCTACATAATTTCCTCCGCAGCAATGTAAGCTACCTGCGAACCTGCCTACTGAACAAGACGAGCACATAGATAACCTACAGGCTAATACATTTTCGAATATTCTAAGACTGAAACAGAAACCAATTTCTTGCGTATTTTGTCAATAACCAGTCACAAGGTATTGGCATCAAGTTGTATGTACAGTTGGCTGCCAATAATTACCTTCTGCGCCATCTGCGTTGATGTTTGTCCAACCACATAGTTTTTCTTACGTTTTTTAACTGTATTTTGCACATCACAACCCGAAATGTACTGTAATTTTCAGTATTTCGCTTAATTCATTTTCATGTAATACTTTCGATTAGACAAGTAGGTATACATTGTTTTGTAATTGTGAAAAATGAAATAATACCTGTTTGATTCAACGTCTGCATATCTCCTTCCTACTGTCCGTCTTCTTAGACGCATTTTTGTATCCTGGGTCACGTATGACAGAGAGGAATGGCTTTGGACGCACCAGATGGATCAGTTTGTCAGTTTTCCGCTTGCCCGCCGCGGTCTCTGTACAAAAACACAGCCTGCCCGCTGCACGCGGCGGGCAGCGCGTTCGCTCGCTTCCTTTTTGACTGGCGCGGTAGGGCAGAGGGCGAACTGCCCGCTCTCTGTTTGACAGAGCCTTTAGGTTTACAAACATTTGGAATTCAACTTAAACTAAGTACAGCACACGCACCCAATACCCGAGGGTGGACTTTAATCTCCGACTGAAGCGGCCGCGCAGTCTCTGACACGGCGTCTACGATCGCGCGGCCATTCCCGCGGGGCTCACAAACATTTGAACATCTCTATCACTCCGTTGGCATCAACAGACGCCTGATCTTACAATACTCAGGGTGTTTCTATTAACTTGAGACAGCAAAATCTCTCGAGAACGAAACATCGTACGAGAAAAAGTTCTAGGTGAAAAGATGTTATTACGAGGGTCGTTCTGGAAGAACGCCTCCTATTAACAGAGCCCACATGCCTCGTTTATAAAATCGGAACCACTTACAGCTTTGACAACAACAAAATCTTGAAAATGTTCGCCACAAGTCCATCTTTCAGAGGTCCTACGAGATGGAAGTCTGAAGGCGCTAATTCGCGACTGTGGACGTGGTAAGACAGTCTAGCAGAATTTTGCAATGAATTGAATGGTCGCAAAACTGGTGTGGGGCCTGTCTTGATCAAGTAGCAGCTGAAAGCTGGTCTTCTTTTCCGACCCTACGTTGGAAATTTTGGGTCGCACTAAACGGCACATCGCTATGTGCTCAGACTACGCACCGTCTAACCACCCTTCATGCATGGGTGGGATCAAATTTGTAGTTTCAAATCCTGCCGCAAAAATTCCATACCGTTTACCGAAATCGTTCTTTCCATTTGTGGTAGATGACACTTCAAACGACAAATATCAAGTACGTCTGTTATGCGATTAAGAACCGACGCATTTAATTCTACATTTCATTTACGATGTAAATGCAAACCTTTGTGTTGTAACGGTCGTTATGTTCCCTCGCAGGAGGGGTGGGTTGGAGGAAGCCAGTTTCAGCACAGTCAGATGTTCCCTTTACTAATACTTACTTTACAACCAGAACATTTTTATAGTACGAGGTGCAGCCAGGATGTGAGTTTAATTTCCCTATTTTTGTAAAACAAAGACAACATAATTACATGAAAAGCTTTATTGGCAACAAGTACAGCAAATTATGAGCTATTTGTCGACATAGTCACCGAAAGAATGAGATACTTGTCGAATCGTAGCATCAACTTCTGTAGTCTTGTTTCGAAGAATTCTACCGCCAATGACTGGAACTACGTTTGAAAGTCGTCTTCACCTCTTACTGGGAAACAGTGCGAACAACTGTGAGGTGCCATTCAGATCAAGAGGTGTGGTGTTGTGTAGTTTTTGTGCTGCTCCATGTGAGTTCTCGTCCCCATACAGCTCGGCGGACAGGAGCTGTTCTGCAGCAGTTCGGATGTGAGGGTACCAACTTTCGAATCCTCATCCTGACTTACAGAAATGCTGCTGAATGTTCCCCAATATCCTCAGATAATTTCCCCCTTTGTTGGTCTAGTAACGTAACGTAACGTAACGTAACTCAAGACAAACCGAATATTTTAAATCCACTGTAGAGTAATAATGAACTCTACAAGGTTCACAAATTGTTACATTTATAACAATTATTCTAAATAGCGTCGCCTAGCGTCATTGAAGGCACGGCATCTTCACACACATTTCTGTCGTACCCGTTTATTTGAACCGTGCCCTTTCCACTAGATTATCTTCAGTACCCTGTGGCGTCTTGTACACAAAACTTACCGCATGGCTCCTCAAGCAGAAATAAGGCGGGTTGAGATCAGATGGAAAAGTAGTTCCTCTTCCTCTTCAATATCCTGCGAATATCTGAACCAGGTGTTCACGGACCACCCGTTGATCACGAAAGGAAACTTCATCTTTTTTAAGGTAGAACCCATATCCATAAATGCATGGTTTGCGCCCTGTGAAGCATCGAAGTCGGTGCTTCTACCTTCACTGATGGCTAAAGCGTTGGCTTGAATAACTGTAGTACATAAAATACAATCCGAAGACGCTACCATTCTCAAACAGCGCCAACTATTCATGACCTTGAAAAATGAACAGATTGCCGTCGTACCCAAGATCCTATGTTTTAGTAGCTTACCGGTATACTGAAATATATTATATCATGAAAAGTACCCAGAAATCCCCATTTAATACGGAATTGACCACTAGATGTCCCTAGATGCGGATCTTCAAGTGTAAAAGGGGATGCGAGGTGTTAAGTAAGTCAGGTGAGTGCAGCGACTTCGAACATGTATTGGTGATTAGGTGTTACCCGACTAACAAATCCGTCAGAAACATTTCAGCCTTCTAAATCTGTCCATAACGACTGTTGGAGACGTTATTCCAAATTGAAAACGCCAAGAAACACCTGCAGCTAAAGCAGAACAAGGTAGTCCTCATGTAGCTAACTTCAAAAATAAAAATAAAGTCTGCTTACCTATGGGTCCAAACTGCTAACTGCTGGGTCATCGGTCCTTAGACTATTTAAACTAACTTACATTAAGAACAACACACACACAACCATGCCTGAGGGAGAACTCGAACTTCCAGCCATAGCTGTGACGCAATCGGCAACATGACGCCTTCGACCGTCGAGTATTACGGGGGCTGATTTTAAAAAAATCGTTATGGGAGGCTTTCTGTGGTTAGGGTGTGGTCTCACTGTTGTTCTTCAGAAGTAGCTAAATGCTGAAGAATATGAACGCATTTTCTTCCATTGTGTACTGCTTACAGTGTAGGAACATTTGGAGGAAAGGATTATTTGTGTCAGTATAACACACTCTGTTACAAAGCTGCATCTGCGATGCATGTATTGTGGACAGCAACACTTCTGAAATAAACTAGCCAGCACAGAACCCCTACCTGAACCCGACAAGGCACCTTTGTAATCAATTACAACGACTTCGCTTCAGATCCCGCCGTCCAACATCACTACTTTCTCTGGTCTCGCTTTTTGAGGAAGAATGGCCTGCCATTCGTCCGCAGATATTTATTTTCCGTAAGACGCAAAGAATTAAAGATATGATTTGAACCCGAGTCTCCAGCGTAGTGGGCGGTTGTGCTGACCACTACTGTATCCGGACACAGTGTTCACCACAACTTCACGGAATACCATAGAAAATCTTCTGCCAGACGCAATTTTTCCATACACAGTGCCCTGCAAATTATTCTCTTTACTCGTGGCGTTATGCCAATTGCCGTAAGAAGGCAGGAAGGAAAGAGATATTAGGATATAACGTCCTGTCGACATCGTGGCCATATTCCCAAACAGAGTTCGAACATGGTTTGCATATGCACTGATGTGATCACTGTATATACACTGGTCAGCCAGCACATTGTGACCACCTACCTTCTATCAATGTAAACCAACACCACATAGATACAAGGCATCACAACAGTCCATGTCACATCACAGCTACCAGGCATGAGGCCAACGAGAAAGACAGGCCACGGCGCACACGTCATGTCACGTAAGCAAGGTAGTCCTGAGCCGGCGCTGTCACTAGCTGAGTGGCTGACCACTGTGAGGCAGTGGGCTATGCTCCAGCAGCCGGCCAATCAGCTAGCGCCAGCGCCAGCTCAGGACTACCGTGCTTATGTGACATGACATGCGCGCCAGGGCCTGTCTTTCTCGTTGGCCTCAACCAGGCAGCAACCGCTAGCAGACTGGCTGGCCACTGGGGCACAGCCCGCTGCCTTGTAGTAGACAGTCAGTCAACTAGCGATTGTGGCCTGGTTGGTGTGTCGTAACACAGGCTGTTGTGAGGCCTTGTACCTAGGTGGTATGGTATAAACCCGTCCAGGCGAATGGCGTCACCTGACGAGGCATGAGTGCTAGTTAGACACACGCACAATGTATATGTTACAGGCCAAAGTCGATTTTAGGATGAACTAGTTTCGGCTAGGCCAAACCAGTTTTCCCTACATGTGATAGGACGAACCAATTTTGCCTAGGGTAAACTAGTTCATCCTGTTACCGATAGGACAAACCAGTGTAGCCTAGGCCAAACTAGTTCATCCTGTTAACGATAGGAGAAATCAGTTTAGCCTAGCTCGAATCGGTTTATCCTAGTTAGAATTTACATGCTTTAGGACAAACAGGTACGTCACTTAAGCTTAAGGACACTTAAGCTAAATAAGGGACAATCCCGTAAAATATGGGACATCTGGTCACCCTAGACTAGGACGTACCAGTTTGTCCTAAAGCATGTAAATTCTAACTAGCGTAAATCTATTCGACCTAGGATAAACTGGTTTCTCCAATCGTTAACAGGATGAACTAGTTTGGCCTAGGCTAAACTAGTTTGTCCTATCGCATGTAGGGGTAACTGGTTTGGCCTAGGCGAAACTAGTTCATCCTATAATCGGGTTTGGCCTGTAACATATATACTAACAATGAGCGTGCTGTCCGTTTGGAGAATGGGAAAGGAGGGCGATCTATACGTGTTTGGCCGGCTGCAGGTTGTGATGGGCCAGAGCCTCTGCACGAGCATTTCGGAAATTGGAAGACCTGACGCACTTTCGAAGACTGCTGTGGCGAGTCTCTCAAAAAGTTGCGAAACAGGGGGAGAAATCATGTCCAAACGTCGAGGGATTGGGCGGCCGTCCCTCATTACAGATGTCACACGTCGTATGCTGGGAAGACTGGTAAAACAGGACATGTGGCGAACTGTGGCGGATCTAACATCAGACTTTAATGTTGGGCTGAGTACAAGTATGTGTGAACAAACAGTGTACCAATCACTCCTAACTATGCGCCTCTGCACCTAACGACCTACGGATGTGTCAATGTTAACACCATGGCATTGGTAACTATGACTGAAATATACACGTACCAATCATTAGTGGGCGCTGGCGCACTGGCGGAGTGTTGCATGGTGTGATGAATCCCAATACCTTCTCATCACGCCGATGGAATCTTCAGACTGCAGGGCGAAGACAAGCTGGTGGCGGCTCAGTTATGCTCTGGGGAACATTAACGTGGGCATCCATGGGTGCAAGGGAGCTTGTGCAAGACACCATGACGTCAAGAGGTGTCGCACACTGGTGGCAGACCACGTTCACCACTTTATGACGATCATTTTTCACAAAGCCGTTGTACTTTTCTATCAAGATAATGCGCCATGTCGCAGGTCCTCCCAATTCACCAGATATGAGTCGGACTAATCAGTGTAACCATATAATTTTACCTTTCTGGAAGTGTTTGTGGCAGAGAGGAAGGAAGAAAGGAGATATGAAGATTAGTACTTAACGCCCCGTCGACAGAGTGGTCATTAGAGGCGGAGCTTACGCACGGATTGTTTGGGTAAGGATGGGGAAGTAAATCGGGCGTGCCCTTTCAAAGGAACCATCTCGGCATTTGCCTGGAGTGATTTAGGGAAACCACAGAAAACCTACAACCTAATGGCCGGAGTTGGATTTGAACCAGCCTCCTCCCGAAAGCGAGTTCAGTGCGTTACCAGTGCGCCCGCGGCAGAGCCAAACGATCATAAAGTTAAATGTTGTACACACCCCATATTAGTGCTCACTAACAACTGTCTAGATACTTTTTATTGGAAATTATTTGTTTAAAAAGTCTCTGTTAATGAAATCCGATAATTTATTTTTCAGTGTGTGATTTACTTATCTCTTAGATATTGTGATTCTTGAGTTTTTGCTAATTTTTCATTCTGTATAGTGCCCAACTTCCTAAAACTTGGTTAGTTACGTGGTGTAACAGACACAGCAATTTCATTACATATTCCTCTATATATCGGCGCTTAAGTACGTGAAATCAAACGCTGTATATGAAGTGTTATCATAGATTATTTATATGAATTAGAAAAAAGCGCCACTTCTAATACATTATACCTCTTATAATCCATTTTAATTGCGTTTCTGGTAAACAGTTCCATTCTAAAAGAACGTACTTCGTAGATGTAATTTCGGGTTTCAATGTAGTCAATTTTTCTTTTTAGGTATGCGTTTCGTTATCTTGTTCGACAAAAATAGTTTTTAACGTTAAAAAAAATCATTGATCACAGCTCTTACTGATTTCTAATAAAATACGTCTAAGAATATCTTCGCTAATCGTAATAATATTTTCATTTGTACTAGTTTACTCAACATTATAGCTACCTCTGAATATAATGTTCAACTTTCTTTGGGCTAGATTTTAAAAGTCAGTGCCTTATTCACATGCTACTTTATTAAAACTGGTGATCAGTTTTGCCAAATCGGAAATCTGCATTTTCAATATAGTAGTTTGGGAGCGCAACACTGAATTCTCTCATCTAATTCGATACAAAAGTTGTCTCCTCACCATGCTGAAATGGTTTATTCTTACAAACGTCTTTGAAGTATTACTTTTCTGCAGCTATTGAACAATGAAAATTTAGACGTCTCTGTTGCTTTTAATAATGCGTCTAATTGTTCCACACACCGGCGCTGTCAAAGTGTTAAGATTTTCTTACTGCCAAACAAGAACCGTCTTTTTTAAGCACAAAGAAGGTATATTATTAAAAATAAACTATATACGTGAGGTAGAGACAGTTATGAAGTGCTGTCTGAAACTGATACCAATTTTGAGCCAGTGTGACACACTTCAGCCGCCTGAACTCTGGTTACAAGTAAGACATAGCGAAAAGTCTCAAATAAATTACTCTATTAGTCCTGGTAAACTATCTTCTTTGTTTTGAGCAAATGATACTTTACATTGTCTACTAAAAGTACCCTCTGCACTAAAGAATAGCTCACATAATCTGTGGACGGTCTACAGCATTAGCTCCCTTGGTCAGTACGTAAAATATCTTTGTATTGTATGTTTCTGTTTTTGAGTGTACTGAGTACTCTGAGTTGTGTGGATGATGTTAAACATGTGCGACTTTCTACATAAGAACACTATAAGAAAGCTATAAGTAACACAGATACTAATTTCGCTATTAACTATAGAGGGTGTTCATAATTCCTATTACAGACTTCTACAGGTCGTATAGGAGACTTAGTAGACAAATTATTTTAGAAGACCATGGGCAAAAATGTAGGCTGCCGTTTGGATATAAAATAAATTTCAAGATCAGATCACTTTTAAGTCTCCCACTTAACGTACGTAGGCTACACAACGTGAGGAGAGGGACCACTTGTCACTCCAAGTTAAAATTATTTTTGTTTATACATATACCATGTTCCACAGATTCCAACTAAGGAGCAAGCCGCTGTGGTCATGGAACAAGTCAGTACATGGAGCTGCAACAAAAAAGTAGTAGTAAATGAAATGAAACGTTTAGGAATCCTACGAAAACGACAAGCTGCAAGCTTAAGTAAACATAATTAACAAAGTAAAACAGAAATTATCTTACTTTTTATTTATTTTTCCAGGAGAAAGAATTGAAAGAATGAGGCATGAGGAAACTGCTAAGACTTTTGGATTCTTGTGGCAGCTTATTGGAAATGGATCCAGTGGAAAATTATACGCCTTTCTGCACGAGTGAAAGAGGAGTGATCCAAATGCAGATTCGATTTCTATCTAGTAGTAACTAAGTGAAATTTGCTAACTCTTGGGAATAAGCTGATAATGTTAACAACAAACGACATTCGAGAAAATAATATCTATTGATTGGGCAATGTCAGAATTTCCGGACTACTGAGCAGGGTTGACAAGAATTTAGGGAACTGACTCCACATATTGCTCGAACCACCCATTTCTGTGCCAAAAAATCTCCTTTTGAATTAACCCAGAAAATAACACCTTACGTTAAAGTGAATGAATATAAGCAAAGTGAACTATTTTCCGTATTGAACTATTACGTGTTTCAGACACTTTTGTAATTTTAAATAAAGCAGCATTTAGTATTAGAACAAGACATTGAGCATAGGTTTTTAACGACAGCTTTATACCTATCTATATGCCTAGGTATTTGAACTGTTCAGTCTCCCTAATCATATGCCCATTCTATGTAATTAAAATGCATAATTTTGTTTAACTGTGTGCTAGGAACTGTAAAAACAGAGGCTTACTGTATTTCAACATCAGTTTATTTTCTACGAGCTATGGACTTACTTCTTGAACTGGTTTATTTGATACTGTGTCAGTATTGCATACAACATCCTTCGCAACCACGCTGGCGCATTAGCAAACATTAATATTTTAGAATTACCTGTTACAGTAGCCATGTCATTTATATCAATTAGAAACTACAGCGGCCCCAGAACTGACCCCCCACTTAAGTGTACCCCATTGTGACTGCATGTCGTAGCCATCCTCAACACAGTGGAGAATTATGAAATCACATACCATTTTCATCGGAATACAACAAGGGGTGGGGGGAACTGCTACGTTCGCACAAAGGATGGTTAACGTTGGTGCTCGAGAGACGTGTCCTTCTCTCGAATTTAAGTATCCAACACTGAGTGATCGAAGGGCACGACAGATTTCCTTCCCCATTCTCGGAAAAAATCATACAGAACGTGTGCTCCTCCTCTAATGACCACGATGTCGACGGTACGTTAAACCCTACCTTCCTTCCTTGTTTCAAGAAGGAAAGAAATAAATCGTAACCGGCAGCAGTCAGGGTTGTTTTGTACCAAACAAAATTATTATTTTAATATTCACAAACTTTCGCTAACCACTTATAATTGATAAAATAAAACTGAACCCCTTCTGAAGTTATATTCTCTGAAATTTCGCATGCGAGATATACATTACGCACCTGCAAGATACATTCTTCGTCAGGTAACGTAGTTATGCAGTAATATCTCAGGAACAATAAAAAATTAAACTTCAGCTGGAAAAAAACGTGTTTTATTTGTCCATACATTGCAATACGTTGCTGTGCATATCCAGTTAAGGTAACCTCCACAGAATAAAATTATTTAGGATATAAGGAGTGTTCCTGTGAGTAACTTCTTCTTAAACAGGCCGTCCAAAACCTACTGCACTAAATGTAACTAGCTACCACCCTCATATTTAAGTTGCCTAATGTTTTTACAATTATAACAAGATATTATCATTATTGTTTTACAGAATTTTATGTAATTTGTTTACATTAGTGCTTAGTGCATCGTTTTAACATAACTTTCAAGAAATTACAGTTCGTTAAATTCAACATCTGATAAGCATTTGTCTAAAATTTTAAGAATTACTGTGGTATGCTACTGTTTTAAAATGTATAAGAGCAACCACCTTTTACAACTTCGACAACTATATAGTTTATACTCTGTAAAATGTAAGTAAGTGGTCATATTATCAGTGTTCAACTTAGGCTTAAGACTGCTAACACAGATTTTGGTGCAAAGGCTACAGTAAACAAAGAGAATTTGGTAAGGTTATTTCAGGTACGCTGTGCTAAGACCAACAACAACGAGCACATAAATGAGAAGAATGGCGATATATTCCCCGGTTGCAACTGTGAACTTAGGAACGGTGTCAGATTCGCTGTAGGCAGCTGGTTTGGCCATCCTGTGACTGGGTACTTTTTTTACTGGAATGTTTTCTTAGTCAGGCCACGAACCAGTCCACTTGGATGAAACTTCGGGAACGCAACTGAGTTATATCCTGTGTTAAAGGGAGCTAAGAACTGTATAGAAATTCTTACTGTTTTCTGCAATCATCAGAAGTTAAGTGAAAAGTTTAGAAATTACTATACGGTAATAAACTGGATTTTTCAGATTACGTGTTCAGAGTTCGTTAATTCACGACGTGTTGCCAGTTCACCTACTCACTTGACTGTGATATATTGCTCAAATACCATGTTTACACGGACACTGCAAGCAACATCCAGCGTCAACATACAGAAGTGATATACGGCACATCTTTCAAACGAACAATCCTTCCCATGACTCTTAGCCACTAATTTTGTATGATGTTTAAACTTTAAAAAGTGTGATCTAACCATCAAGACAAACCAATTTATTAATGCATCACTAAACTAGACGCATTGAATTCGTTATTGATAATAATTTAGCATGTCAGCAATCTGTATTTCCGTTTATCCCCTATATATGTACTAAATCATCTTTTTTAGTGGTGTCATTTATGAATCTCTTTGTCGAATCTGTATCCTTGTAAGTGGCAATAAATGAAATTTGTAGCAGGATAGGTATTAATAACGGCAGTATGTGTGTTGGACGGTAGCATGATGACGCCCAAACACCAATAATGATAACAATAATCGAAGTCTCTTTTAAGAAACAGAAATTTTGCAGGGTTATTGATTCCCCTTTAATACACTGCTCGGAAGAAACTTTATCACCAATTCAGACAAACTCATTTCTTCGCTATGAAAAGGTAAAATCCCTTGTAAGTAATATTGTTGTTTAGAAATTATTAAGATAGAGGAAATTCGTCTCTTATAATTATGTTTACTGTAACTTATGTATACTCTTCACCTTGCCTATACACAAGGATTCTTACTTCTGGAACACCTCAAAGTGCTTATAAAGTGAATGCGAAAAATGTATCTATTTAAACTATGAAATTAAAAAAATTTCACTGTAACATCAACAACAAATTTTAAATACAGCTTTTAAATAGCCTGGGAAGTTTCAGTTTCTTGGATTAAGAATTTTAAAAGTTTGTATCTGCCAGAGTGTTTGATGTATTTGTAGAACAGACGCAAGAAGCCTAAAGACCTTTTCAGACGAAAATTAATTAATAAATAAACCTGAGAAACCTGTGCAACGATACTGATTTGGTAACATTTTCCATTTTGAACTTATGAAGCAGCCGAGCGCTGTAAGGCGGAGCGCGCGGTTGCTCGCCGTCGGAGGTTCGAGTCCTTCCTCGGGCATGGGTGTGTGTGTGTGTGTTGTCCTTACCATAAGTTAGTTTAACCCTTTCTGTCCCACATAATGATATCAGCTTTGAGAAAATTAAAATTCAGTGTTTCTGTATTAATACAGTGCAGTAAACATCAAAATATGTGTTTTAAAATTTTTGGTCGAACTATTAATGTTTTATGTCATGTATTTCACGCACAACACAGACGTTTGTATCGAGGTATTTTATTACTTGGACGTTATTTTGTTGACAGTTAACATTGCCAGATCAATAATGGTAGCATAATCTTCGCCACAGCACCAAAAACAAGACAATTCACTGCTGAAATAAAATAACATGAACCACACTCACGCTCACACTCTCAGCCACTTACAGACGGCAACGCAACACAACCTCTAAGATAGACATATTAATGCCTCAGAAGTGGCTACACGCCGTACCAAGCGGCAAAATATCCTACTAGAAGCATGTTGTTCATCAACAAAAATGCAACTTTAAGGATTGATGCACAAAACACGGTATAAATCAACGTTTAATACGTTGTTGTCCAGGAACAACACTGGGAAAGAAAAGGTTAAGTAGTTTGTAAGCCTAGGGACTGGTAACCGCAGCATTTACGACCCTTTGATTTACAAACATTTGAACATTTTTGAACTTTTGAAGGTGCCCTAGTTTAATATAGTTCCCAGCAGATTCCTGGCAGTATGCGTTTCAACATTTCCTCAGCTGTTATTTTTTTTAGTAAAGGATTTAATGTAGTATATTGTTGTTCTAACTGTGAAAGGAGGAGTTTGTTCTTTTATGGTTTTGTGAGCTGGGATTTTCGGCTGCTAGGAGGTGTGGCTAGAAGTTAAACAGTGGTTCCTGTTCACCAAAGAAACTGTCTTTATTTAACATTATGAAATGTCAGGTCGGCCTTTTCTTGCGTCCTCTTGTGTGTAATATTCTGAGCGTGGCCGGTCACCTCATCTAAATCACGTGACTGGGGCAGGAAGCAAAGTGAAATGTAGCTGAAAGTTGCAGTTCTTTTTCTTTGTACTGGAAAGTAAGCTTATAGTTTAACAATAAAATGTCTTGTATTCTTATTAGACTTTTGTAGTGCAGTTACCGTTGTCGCACCGTAATTTCCAATATTAATGCGACGTATAGAAAAAAATGTTCAAATGTTTGTAAAGTCTATGGGACTTAACTACGGGGTCATCAGTCCCTAAACTTACAAACTACTTATGAACTACTTACAACTAAGGACGGCACAAATATCAATGCAGAGGGGGGATTCGAACCCCCGACCGTAATGGCCGTGCAGAGTGACTGGAGCGCCTCAGTCTCCTCGGCCACCGCGGCCGGCGCGACGTATACAGTTTTTCTGTGTGTCTAGATAAAACGTATTGATAGTTTCTTACGAGCAACAGAGCTGTAATATTTAAGCGAATGATTGTTTTTGTTGTACTGCGAGTCTTTTATTTTTTAGCTTACACGGGTGTAGAACACGAAATATCAGTTTGACAAGCAGCATTAGTTTTGTTACTATTCCTCAACAATAGATGTGAAATTTTTTTTGTTATGCTTTTATAAGAAATTACATCGGTTCGTATGCTTTATGTTCGATGATAACGTAATACAAGCGTTTATATTTTATGACTCTTTTTATCATAGAGAGATGTCAAAATGTAAACGTAGCAAAACATTGGCCTGTTTATATTAAATAATAATGTAATGAAGAAAATCGTCGATGCTATAATGACTACATCATCTTTAGCCTTATATAACGTTATTAAAAGCAGATCTGAACCAGAAATGACTTGAAACTTCCTGGCAAATTAAAATTGCGTGCCGGAACTGGGGCTCGAACCGGGGACCTTCGCCTTTCGAGGGCAAGTGCTATACCACTGAGCTACCCCGACACTACTCACGGCACCGCCCCACAACTTCAATTCTGCCAGTACCTCACCTCCTACTTTCCAAACTTCACAGAAGCTCTCCTGCGAACCATGCAAGATTAGCACTCCTGAAAGAAAGGATATGGCGGATACATGGCTTAGCCACAGCGTAAGGGATGTTTCCAGAATGAAACTTTCACTCTGCAGCGGAGTGTGCGCTGTTTCATTCTGGAAACATCCCTTAGGATGTGGCTAAGCCATGTCTCCGTCATATCCTTTCTTCCAGGAGTGCTAGTCTTGCAAGTTTCGCAGGAGCACTTCTGTGAAGTTTGGAAAATAAGAGGCGAGGTACTGGCAGAATTCAAGTTGTGGAGTGGTGCCGTGAGTCGAGACGGGGTAGCTCAGTAGTAGAGCACTTGCCCGCGAAAGACAAATGTCCCAGATTCGGGTCCCGGTTCCGGCACGCAATTTTAATCTGCCAGGAAGTTTCATATCACCGCTCACTCCTCTACAGAGTAAAAGTTTCATTCCAGAAATGACTTACTTGCGGGTATATAAACTCAGTCAAGACCAGCTGAAGCAATCATTCCATCGATAATCACATTTATCAGTTCGAAAACAGTAAAAAATTCTTTGTGTAACTGAAAAACTGAGGGTCTGTAATTCTGCTGCTTGTAAAAAGAACTGACAATACTATTTCACCTGGGCACATGTAAAACGATAATCATCGCATTAATAATGGTAATGTGGAGAACTTACGTTACCGTTACTACTAAACGTCTACATCTACATACATACTCCGCAGTCCACCGTAATGTGCGTGGCAGAGGGTACACTGTACCACTACTAGGCATTTCCTTTCCTATACCACTCCCAAATAGAACGAGGAAAAAAAGAATGCCTATATGCCTCCGCACGAGCCCTAATTTCTCTTATCTTGTCATTGTGATCACTACGCGAAATATAACTAGGTGGCAGCAAGATCGTACTACACTCAGCTTCGAATTCAGGCCCTCTAAATTTCCTCAACAGAAAATCACGAGAAGAACGTCGTAATTCCTCCAGCGATCCCCTATTGAGTTGCCGGAGCATTTCCGTGAAACTTGCGCATTGGTCGAACCTACCAGTAACAAACCTAGCTGCTCGCCTCTGAACTGCTTCTATGTCTTCCTTTAAACTGATCTGCTGCGGGTCCCAAACACTTGAGAAAAACTCTCAAGACGTGGTCGTACAAGCGTTTTATACGCGGTCTCCTTTACAGATGAAGTACATCTTTCCAAAATTCTCCCAATAAACCAAAGTCGGCTGTCCGCCTTACTCACAACTGTTCTTACATGTTCGTTCCAGTTCATATCGCTCTGCAATGTTACACGCCTAGATATTTGAACGACACGACTGCATCAAGAAGCTCACTACTAATTCTGGTTTGAAAGCACAACACGGCAGAGACGGACGCGCGCAGTTTACGTTATCTTCGGTGTACGGCCGGCGGCAGCAGTTGTCGCCTGCGCTGACTCGCGCGCGGATCAAATGCGCCACTGCAGGTCCGGTGTCACAGAACCGCGGCCCAGCTGTGTGCGGCGATGGCGTGACGTCAGCCGTCGGCGAGCCTCCTGCCACCACCGCCCAGAGAGAAGGCCGCGGCGCGCGTGACGTCAGGCGCACAGCAGACTGGGTAGCCGCAGGGGCCGGTCCAGCAGCCAGCCAGTCAGCTGTGCGCGCGCAACCTACTCTGCCTGACGTCACACGAGAGCGCCGCGGTCTTCTCTCTAGGCGGTGGTGCTCCTGCAGGCGGGAGGGCGGCAGCGTGTGACGACGGCGGAGGGAACGGCTCCGTAAAGCCGTCAGCACACGGAACGGGATAGCTAACGTTAACGTGCCGCTCTCCGAGATTTCTGACGCAACATCCTGCTTTTTCCCATTGAGGAGCAATTTTTTCCCGTGAAATGCAAAATAACTCGGACCAATAGGAAGTAAGAACGCTGGGCTAAAGTCTCGATCAGCGGCATGGGTAGCGTCGCGGTGCATCCTTAGCAGTGTTAGGTTGGCAACATAGTACATTTCGAGTAGCCATTTGCGTGTACGATAATTCAATTACTGACTGGACAAGGGTCATCGACGAATATTATTATTTTTACAAATATGTCATGATTTTAAGGATTGTGGTTAGGCAGGGACCTAAGAGTACAGCTTAAATTGTTGTGAGCGAATGTTATGGTTGTTACGAATATGTCATGATATTAAAGGATGTGGTTAGGCAGGAACCTAAGGGTACAGCTTCAATTGTTGTGAGCGAATGTTATGATTATTACTAATATGTCATGATTTTAAAGGATGTGGTTAGGCAGGAACCGAAGAGTACAGCTTCAATTGTTGTAAGCGTTTTACCAAATTATGAACACTGAAAAAAATATTGTTATTTGTATCCTTTGAGAGACAGACACACATGTATTTCGATTTACATAACAACAAAGTGTTACATCTGAACAGAAAGACAGTACACGTGGAAAAAAGTAGTTTTGTAGTGTGCGATCTTCTACATTCGAACGCTGTGATTAATTTCGAAAATAAAATCATTCAAACGTGATGTTAACACATTCATTTTCACATGTTGATAACATTGTGTGCCGCAATTCATCCCAGCATCCACAGCGACTGTTGCCAACACTGCCGCTTCACTTCACGTAAATATATCAGGCTATGCCTCTGATCGAGACTTTTACCGAACGTTGTCTACGTCATGTTCCGACCTTTCCTGCTTCAGTTCGGTTTATTGTTTACTTTTAGCAACACGGCTACTGCGTGGACTAACAAATATATGTTTTAATTGAAGCCACAATGGAAAACAGTCCTTATATAATAAACAGAAAAACAATAGAAATGGCAATATTGAAATACAGATGAAACATCGAAAAAAACATGCGATTATAACGTTTCACTGTATGTAAATACAATTTATTGAAGTTCTTGAATACGATATAGAGTCAGGAGAGCTTTTTTTCGTAATAATGAAGTACAATTACGGAAGTTGGTGAAATACGGCGCGAGAGACTAGCGAAGTGTAAAAGTGAAGTTACGTTTTGCGATGGTCTTTTTTTAACCAATGAAACCAATGGAATGGAGTCTGTTTAGAGAAAAAATGCTACCAAAAAAGTGCGACGACAATCTTCATGTTTCAGTTTATGTCAATATTGATATTTCTATTGTTTTACTATTTAGAATTTTCCCTCCCAAAGCCTCTTAATTCCCGCGGTAGTCCCGTTTATAGTTTTTTTTTCTTTTGCTTACATTTGTATTTGTGTAGTTGTTTATTTCATGTTATTATCGACGCCACATAACATTCGCAATGAAATATGAATGTCGCTTATCGTCATGACGTTGTGATGAATTGTTCTCCTGCCATTATTTCGCCGCTGAATTCACTCCCGTACCCATAATCTTCTGCGGATTTTCTCCTCTCATCTTCGACAATAGCTATCAACACCAAAACAGCTAATTGAGTAGGATCCATTTTAAACACGTACTCTTCGATGCGTGTGATTCGCGCTCCAAATGAGCTGCAGCAGACGACGATCGCGCGCTGAAAACGTCGCTAGAGAGCTCTGAAAGTCCAAATCAGGTTAAACAGCTTGTCCCATGTGCCGACGAAGCTGTGCCTCGTAGCGTCGTATTTCCCGTTCCCGTGCACGTTAACGTTAACTGCCTCGTTCCATAGCGTAACGCAGGCCCCTCCAACTCGAGCACTGGGTGCTTGCGCGCCCCGGTGCCGCGTCGTGGCCACGGTGGCCGAGGGGACTGAGGCGCTTTAGTCACGGTCTGCACGGCCACTACGGTCGGGGGTTCGAATCCCCCCTCGGGCATGGATATTTGTGCCGTCCTAGTTCGTAAGTAGTTCATAAGTAGTTTGTAAGTTTAGGGACTGATGACCCCGTAGTTAAGTCCCATAAGCTTTACAAACATCTGAACATCTGAGCCGCGTCGTGCGGCCCCGGTGCTTCCCGCCCCCCGTCCCCCCCGTCCCCACCACCCTCTTGCCTCGCCGTGTCGTAACACGCGTGTAACAGAAACAACGCTCGCTCTCGCGTCTTCTTCCATGCGCTGAATATCCGTCCTGAAGCTTATCAAATAGGACACTGTTAATCTAACTTGCGAAAGTTTAGCATGAGCACAAAAGTTTCGGATTTATGTGTAACATTTTTTAATGTGTAATAGGAAGATTTTTTAAGCCTCATGGGAAACCACAATGCTTAATATAACACTGTACTGCAAATAAAAAAGGGCTGTCACTACAAAAATAAACATTCCGTAACACGCGAGGGGATTGAAGGAACCGACAGAAGGGAACTGATTACTAAATTAAAAGCACTATTGTAACGATCTGAAGAAAACCAAAAGTATACCTTTTTTAGATTGTACTTATGGCCACATCAGGGAGTACACAGTTATTACATTAAAATTTCTAAGATAGGTTAGAAGAAATAAAATAAAACTGCCTGCCCTCAAAGGTTTTTATGATGCCTCTTTGTGTGCACGCAGAGGATGCCCCATCAAGTATCCAAACTGAGCTGACAGAACTACAGTACAATTCAATTTCGACAGACCACTATTGCCATAAGTCTACAGTACTGATTTAAATTTCTTTATATATAGCCTTTGATGAACAAGAATTCGCAGCAGCGGAGCGTCCGAGCGCATTGAGGCGCTATGCTACGATGCGCGAGGCCGTTCCCCGTTGTGGGTTCTAATCCCCCCTCGGGCATGGATGTTTGTGTCGCCTTCAGTATAAGGTAGTTCATAAGAAGTTTGTAAGTTTAGGGACTAATGACCCCGCAGTTAAGTCCCTTAAGCTTAACAAACATTTGGACAAGAATTCCTGAGGATTCGGGTCCTTGCCCTAAAATGTGTTGCAATGTTCTGGGCAACGTTCATTTGTGAACAAATGTTTTCAATTATGAATATTAAAGAAATAAAGACAAGGTTAGTTTAATGAATTGTTGCAAGCTGTATTTCGAATTGTAACTGCCAAAACTATTGTACCTAATATGAGAAAATAAGTTTCTTCAATGCGATACCAAAGATCAACAAAGAATGTTGAAAATTTGTATAAAATAAGGAGCGCAATAAAACTTTATGTCTATAAACAAAAAGTGACATCATAAGGGCCTTATTACACTAGGCAGCCAGGCTGCGCAGCCAGTCGCGCGGCCAGTTGCGTTGCTCGTCGTGGGGCATTCAGAGTTACGGAGCCTGTTACACCAGGGCAGCCACAGTTTGGCTGCCGTGGTGACTGGTTGCCGTGCCCCGCGACCAGGCCGGCAGCCACTGGCGGCGGAGGGCCGTGGCGCACTGGGGCATTGAGTCATGCGGGGCCCATTACACGGGGCAGCCAGGCTGCGCCGCCAGTCAGCTGAGCACTGGCGACGAAGGAACATGTTTGACAATAAATATACACATATGCTCCTCCTCGTACTTTCAATGAAAAAGAGGCGACGAAGGAAGATAATAATGCAAGAATTCCTGTTACTTTTGTGAAAAACGAAGTATATCCTCCCAAGAATAAGGTAAAGTAATAAAGTTATAGCTTAAAAAGGTAGATGTAGAAATATTCCCTTTTTCCGTATTCAGAACTGGGATCCCAAATTGCGGAATGTTGTTCAACTGCATGTATAAAATCTTCGGTATTCACTTTTGTGTCCAATAACTTCTGACACACTTTGAGGGATTCTTCCAACTACAAGTTGTTCCCTTTTGTCGTGTTTACACTTTCAGTTCAGTTTCTGCAGTTGACGCGACATACTGACGTACACACTGCACGAATAAAACTGCTCGACTGGCGATAACTGCCGTAGCGTGAAGAAAACACTGTTGCCACCGGTGGCGTAGTTGACTGCGCTGCTGGCCGCGCAGCCTGGCTGCCCAATGTGATAGCAGCAGCGCGACCAGTGGCGCGACTGGCGGCGCAGCCTGACTGCCTAGTGTAATAAGGCCCTAATTATTGGTTTTAATAATTGACAAACAACACGACTCTGGCCTCGCTCTGCGCGTCAACACGTCCCCCTGCTACCTCTGCGCTGACAGCGGTGTGCCTGCCTCTCGTGCCCCATACCACCGGCGCTGCAGCAGAGCACCCGAGCTTTTCCCAGTGCTCGCGAAACACCAGAGTTGGAGAGGCGTGGCGTACCGCATCTCTGGTAGCTTCGCGCTGTCTCGCGAGGCCCAGGTCGCCTCGCGCCTATTCAGCAGCGGCGTGGCCAGTCGGCTCGCGATGGCGTCTGAGTCCGTTTTTGAGACGTGGCGCCGCCGCGGTGGCCGAGGGGACTGAGGCGCTCCAGTCACGGTCTGTACGGCCACTACGGTCGGGGGTTCGAATCCCCCCTCGGGCATGGATATTTGTACCGTTCTTAGGATTAAGTACTTCATAAGTAGTTTGTAAGTTTAGGGACTAATGACCCCGTAGTTAAGTCCCATAAGCAATACAAACTTTTTAACATTTTTGAGACGAGGCGGCGTGCGGCACAGACGGTGCGCGATACCGCTGACCATCGCGCTCCATCCGATGACGACGACGACGACGTGTGGCACAGACTGGCTGGCGTATTACCGCCCAGCTGTGCCTGACCGATGACTAGCTGGATGCTCTGTTCAAATGCGTCACTCCCGTGCTGAATTCGGCGCTGGAACCTTCCAGATCGGGTCAGTGCCTCAGGGTCGATGTCCGCATGCTGCTTCATGTGTCGGAACTTTCTTGCTCGCGTCGTTGCCTTCTGGGTTGGTGACAGCGCGCAGTTTCGTCAAACGGCCGGAGCTTCTGTTAATGTGGGCAGCAGACACTGCTAGGCGACTGACCGTCTTATGTCAGTCGCTCTGGTTGTGACAATGTGATGGATACTGGACCAGCCACATACTGGTTGTTTTGCTCTAAATTATTTATAGTATAATTTACACTTTGAATTATTAAGTAAAGCAACAATACGAAGGTTGGTTTGAACACCACAGTGCTTTACTAGGCATGGTCCTGTGTGACTACAGTTTAACGTGGGTTCCAAGCCACGGTGCTACTCGGTGTTTCTCACATGAGCAATACTGCCAGAGGTCAATGAAGTGGAAAGTGACAGATAAAAATCCCAGGATCTGGCGGGGATCGAACGCGCGACATTTGGGTAAGTGGTAACACTCTACCACTGTGCAACCGAGGCGCCCTGCTATTTACTGCAAAAGCCTTGTACCACAACATAACAAGGCGTTATCGAGTAACATTATTATCAACTTGTCATCAGCTGTTCCAAATAAACGTTTATTAACTAAACGTGGTTGCCGGCCGCGGTGGCCGAGGGGACTGAGGCGCTCCAGTCACGGTCTGCACGGCCACTACGGTCGGGGGTTCGAATCCCCCCTCGGGCATGGATATTTGTGCCGTCCCAGTTCGTAAGTAGTTCATAAGTAGTTTGTAAGTTTAGGGACTGATGACCCCGTAGTTAAGTCCCATAAACTATACAAACATACTACTACTACTAAACGTGGTTAATTACCTTGAAAATGTAAATGATTTTGTAACTGGATAAAAGGTAAGTTATTACGAAGATAGGTAAGCATTTGGAATGTCTGTTCCTGCACAGTCTCAGGCGATCAAACTTTCTGCTTAGAGGAACATTTTCGCTTGAAATAGACACGCGCATTCGTGGCTACAGGTTATCAGCAGTGTTACAGTACAACTACAGCAAAGCCTCTAAAAATATTACCTCTGCAGCTTACAACCACAAGAAATGCAGCAAAAATTTTGCGATAATTGTTTCGCATTTGAGGAGAAGTCGACAAATACAAAATAAAAAAAAAATCATATTAGGCCCTACTGCATAATGACTATTCTGAACTTGATTTAATAATTTACCGAACTAAGGCCATTTTAATAACTGAAATTGAATTATGTACGTTATACATCTACATGTACTATCGCGATTATACGTATCCGAACGACGTCACTTGCGTTCCACCTGTTTTGTATGCAAACCACATAACGTAATTGTCTTGCAGGTCTTCTAGGCTCTTTTTAGCACAATATATTGACTATAAAAATGAGTACTGCAAGAAACCAGTAGAGACTATTACTCTGTATGATAATAACTCCAGATGCAAATTAAAACTACGTTAACAAAACTATAAAGAAACACATAATAGAGATGACATAGTAATTAACGCATTTAATCTCAAATTTACTGCATCTACATCAACATAAATGCTTCTCTAATTACATTTAACTTAATGGCGGAGGGTTCATCGAACCGCTTTTTTTATTTTTATCTACAGTCCATTTTCTAATAGCGCGCGGGAAAAAAGAACATCTGAATCATTCCGTTTTCGATCTGATCTCTCTTATTTTATTAACATTACCATGTCTCCCTATGTAGGTGGGTGCTAACAAAATATGTTGGTATTCAGAAGAGAGAGTTTGTGGCGGAAATTTAGCAAATAAATCTTGCCGCAACGAATAACGCCTTTCTTTTAATGATTTCCACCCCATATAGTAATCATTTCTGTGACACTGTGCCCCCTATATCACAATAGTACAAAACGAGTTTCCTTTCTCTTAACTTTCTCTATATCATCTGTCAGAAATACTTTTTGGGGATCTCACAAAGGGTAGCAATACTCAAAAATAGGAATCATGAGTTTAGTGTGGATAGTTCTTTAGGAAAACTGTTGTATCTTCTAAATGTTCCGCCAATAACATAGCCTTTGGTTCGCCTTCCCTGCAATATTTTCTGTGTGTTCTTTCCGATTTAAGTTGTTCGTAATTGTTATTCCTATGTATTTGTTTAAATTACGGTCTTTAGATTTGACTGATTTATCGTGTAAATGAAGTTTATCGGACTCCTTTTAGTACTCATATGGATAACATACGTTTCATTATTGAAGGTCAACTGCCAATTTTCGCACAATGCATATATCTTACCTAAATCATTTTGCAGTTGCTTTTGATCTGCTGGTGACTTTACTAACAGATAAACGACAGCATCAGCCGCTAAAAGTATAAGATAGTTGCTTACGTTGTTCCCTAAATCGTTTATAAAGATTAGGAACAGCAGGGGCTCTAGAACACTTTCGTAGGGAACGCCAGATATCACTTGTGTTTTACTCGATGACTTTCCGTCAGGTACTACGTACTGTGTCCTTTCTGACAGGAAATCATGAATCCAGTCGCACAACTGTGACGATATTCCATAAGCACTCAATCTGATTAGATGACGCTTGTGAAGTACAGTGTAAAAAGCCTTTCGAAAATCAATAAATATGGAAACGATTTGAAATTCCTTGTCGATAGCACTCATCACTTCATGTGAGTAAATATCTAGCCGTGTTTCACAAGAACGATACTTTCCTACTTTCCTAATCCATGTTGACTATAGGTCGTTCTCTTCGAACCGGCCGCGGTGGCCGAGGGGACTAAGGCGCTCCGGTCACGGTCTACACGGCCATTACGGGCGGGGGTTCGAATCCCCCCTCGGGCATGGATATTTGTGCCGTCCTTAGTATTATTTAGTTCATAAGTAGTTTGTAAGTTTAGGGACTGATGACCCCGTAGTTAAGTCCCATAAGCTTTACGAACATTTGAATTTGTTCTCTTCGAGGTAGTTCAGCATGTTTGAGAAAAGCATATGTTCTAAAATTTCAAAAAGCTAGTATCAACTTGAAATTATATAACGAAACTTAGTATACTGAACCTGGACTTGGATCCCAACACAGCATCCAAGTCTCTGTTAACTAACCATGGAACATCTTAAGTTTGGTTGAATCGTAAGTAAAAAATTCCAACGTGGCTGAACTTGAAATTACGTAACATAAAGTTTTATTGAGTAGGAATTGTAAGCCAGCTCGTAATCAGTTGTTTACTAATCACAGTCACCAGTAGTGAGATGACAAAAGGAAATGCTGAGACGAAGAAGTTTTGCCTTACTGGAATTCGAACACATTGTTGTCTTCTACTCACGAACAGAAGTTAAATATTGGTTAATTTCAGCAGTAGTGACATGTCTGCAGGTCTGGACTGGAAAAAAAAGTGACGAAATGTTCTGCGACAACGGGGGAGTCAAGCGGCGCACATATGATCGCTGTTGATTTTACTCGAATTTGCAGTGGAAGCGAGGGAATTCCATCCCCCTCCTCTCTGTATCAAGCCGCCCCAATCTCTGCTTTTTAATTACGCGTTCCAGCCAGGAATGTTTATTCAACCCCTCTCTGAATACGTAAAACCTTACATTTAATTTAAATTTGTGGATCCACAAATACAAAGTATTAATGCATTATTGCTGTTTTAACATTAAGGTGTCTGCTTGTTAATTAAAAAAAACTTATTTATTTAGGCATTTCAGACTGAATTAGACATTCTCTACTGTTACTTAAGATCTAAGCTTCGACGTCCGTTACTTGCGACCTAGTGGTGCAAGTACCAATATTAGTCGCGCGCAGTCCTGTAAGAACTTAGGAATTTCAGCACGCATTTCAAACTAAGCAAAATTTCTTACGAGCAGTGCCTTACTGGAAACGTGGCAAACCTAAAAGGATAGCAACTAGGAGTGCTACAAGACTTAAAATAGACGGCGAACTTAAAAGAACAAACAGGTTATTGTGGTACAAGCAAAGAGAAAGGTAGTATATCATCTGGAACTGAAAACAGTGAGGCGTCTCATTGTACGAATGAGACTACAGTACGCTTCAAGTACTAGTTGGAAACTGTGTTGTTTTATCACGTTTTCTGTTGTGCGTGTTTTATTAGAAAGGCTACGTTGGTACACTTTAACACAAAGGTCTCATAAAGTTGGTAATATACGAAACTAGCTGAAAACCGGCGTTGCTGGGTATTTATTTGCTCTATAATCTTGTAACACAACTTTTCTTCTCTCCTACATTTCTGTAAAATCTCCCCCTTACCCTTCATCTACTTCATTCTCCCACTACCCCAACACCCTCCCTCCTCCTTGGTTCACCTCTCAGTGCGTGGTTATGGTATATCGTCCCAAATTTGCGACTGGATAGGGGATTTCCTGTCAGAGAGGACACAGTTTGTAGTAATCGATGGTAAGACATCGACAAAAACAGAGGTGATTTCGGGCGTTCCACAGGGTAGTGTTATTGGTCCTCTGCTGTTCCTTATCTACATAAACGATTTGCGAGAATATCTGAGCAGCTCCCTTCGGTTGTCTGAAGATGACGCCGTCATATGTCGTCTCGTAAAGTTATCTGGAGATCAAAACTGGCTGCAGAACGATTTAAATAAGATATCGGTATGGTGTAAAAATTGGCAATTGACTCTAAATAATGAGAAGTGTGAAGTCGCCCACATGAGTACGAAAAGAAATCCGTTAAACTTTGTTTACAAGATAATCAAAAGTGAAGGAACTACTATTACTTCAGACTTAAACCGGAAAGAACATGTAGATAATGTTGTAGGAAAGGCGAACCAGAGACTGCATTTTATTGGAAGATCCCTTAAAAGATGCAACAGAAGTACTAAAAAAATGCATACACTAGGCTTCTCCGTCCTTTGTTGGAGTATTGATGCCCAGTGTGGGATCCTTACTAGGTGGGTTTGACGGAGGACATCGAAAGACTCCCAAGAAGGTCAGCTCGTTTTGTATTGTCACGATACAGGGGAGACAGCGTTACGGAAATGATACAGGATCTGGGATGGAAATCATTACGACAGTGGCGCTTATCGCTGCGGCGTGGGCTACTTGCGAAACTCCAATCGCCAACATTCTCCTCCGAATGCGAAAACATATTCTTGACTCCGACTTACATAGGTAGAAATGATCATCAGAATAAAATAAGAGAAATAGAGCTCGAACGGAGATATTCAGGTGTTCTTTCTTTCGCGCGCTATTCGAGTATGGAGTGGGAGAGAAATAGTATAATGGTGGTTCGATGAACCCTCTGCCAGGCACTTAAATGTGATTTGCCGAGTATCCCATGTAGATGTAGATGCACATTATTTATTGAGTAGGTACAGGCTAGTAGCGTGTTTTAAAGAAAGGCATAACTGTGTGGAGCCGGTGCGGGCGCTGGCCTCAGTCCAAGAGCAGGCGCCGGCGGGACGGTGTGATCTGCGCGCCAACAGCCGCAGTCCGCAGCAGCGCTGCGACACACTGCTGCCGCACCCACCCTGCATCTGCAGGCTTTGCGGTTCAGATTGGCTATTCTCAACAGCACCTACTTGTTGTTAATACAATGACTCGCCATCGTCGAATTAGTGCATATTTATGGTACATGTACATACATTAGTATAGCACAGCATCAACTAACGACACACGAATGCTTTTCTACATCTACATCTGCATGGCATACTCTGCAAATCACATTTAAGTGCCTGGCAGAGGGTTATCGAACAGCCGTTATACTATTTTATCTCCCATTCCATTCTCGAATAGCGCGCGGGAAGATAGAACACCTGATTCTCTCCGTTCGAACTCTGATTTCTCGTATTTTATTATGATAATCATTTCTACCTATGTAAGTGGGAGACAATATATTTTCGCATTCGGAGGAGAATGTTGGTGATTGGAGTTTCGTAAGTAGACGACGCCGCAGCGATAAGCGCCGTTGTTGTAACGATTCCCAGGCCAGATCCTGTATCATTTCCGTAACGCTGTCTCCCCTGTATCGTGACAATACAAAACGAGGTGCCCTTCTTTGGGCTCTTTCGATGGCTTGTGTCAAACCAACCTGATAAGGATCACACACTGGGCAGCAATACCCCCCCCCCCCCAAAAAAAAAAAGGACGGACAAGCGTAGTGTATGCAATTTCTTTAGTAGTTCTGTTGCATCTTTTAAGGGTTCTGCCAATAAAACGCAGTCTCTGGTTCGCGTTTCCCACGACATTATCTACATGTTCTTTCCAGTTTAAGTCTGAAGTAATAGTAATTACTAGGTATTTTGTGGACTTTACGGCCTTCACATTCGATTGAATTATCTTGTAAACAAAGTTTAACAGTTTTCCTTATGTACTCATGTGGACAACTTCACACTTCCCATTATTTAGAGTCAATTGCCAAGTTTTACACCATAGTGATATCTTTTTCAGATCGTTCTGCAGTTGGTTTTAATCTTCAGATGATTTTTCCAGACGGTAAATGACGGCGTCATCTGCAAACAACCTAAGAGAGCTACTTAAATTTTCCCCTAAATAGTTTACCTAAATAAGGAATAGCAGAGAACCAATAACTCTACCTTGTGGAACGCCCGATATCACCTCTGTTTTAGTTGATGGCTTACCCACGATTACTACGAACTGTGTCCTCTGACAGGAAATCCCCTATCCAATCGCAAATCTGGGGCGATATACCATAACCACGCAATTTGATTAAAAGCCGTTTGTGAGGTACGGTGTCAAAAGCTTTCTGGAAATCAAGAAATACGGAATCAATTTGCGAACCCTTGTGATAGCACCCATCACTTCGTGTGAGTAAAGAGCTAGTTGTGTTTCGCATGAACGATATTTTCTGAATCCGTGTTGACCTTGGGCCAACAGATCATTCTGTTCGAGATAATTCATAATATTTGAATACAGAATATGTTTCAAAAGCCTGCTGCAAATTGACGTCAATGTAATAGGCCTGTATTTTAATGGGTTACTCCTACTGTCTTTCTTGAATATAGGTGTGGTCTGCGCAACTTTCCAATCTTTTGGTACAGATCCTTGTTTGAGAGAGCGGTTGTATGTGGTTGTTAACTAAGGAGCTATCACTTCAGCATAATCAGAGAGAAATCTAATGGGTGTACAGTCCGGACCAGAAGACTTGTTCTTGTTAAGTGATTTTAGTTTCTTCACTACTCCGATGATATCTACTTCCTTTTCAACAAAGGAAATGTACCGCGCCAACGAGTCCTCAGCTTCCATCTTCAAAGCGGCAGCAGAAGGAAGAGACGTAACGACTGCGCCACCTAGTACATCGGTTTCCAGCTGAGTTGTTCGTTGGATGTGGCGGTAGAAAAAAAACAGGAGGGGAGCGCTTTGATGTGAAAGTGGCGGAGGCAACGGACGGGACAGACAGGTATACGCTGCGTGGCTGAAGGCACCTTGTACCAAAATTAGTAATTTCCTTTCGTGTTCCACTCGCAAGTAGAACGACGGAACAACGACTGCTTATACGGGGTGGTCGGAAATTCCCGTTACAAACTTCTAGGACTGGTAGAGAGTAGTGAATACATAACTTTTGTATAGGAACCCATGCCCGGAAACGTATCCTTTCCGTTCTACGAAAGTTTCAATTTAGTGAAGGGTGACATGTTGCACCATCATGCTGAAACCATATTTCCTGACGGACATTCTGTTGTGGCGTAAAGCCAGCGCCACACGCCAGACGTAAGAGAACAATCGTAGAGAAGGCAGCGGTCGACTGAAAGCCAATAGCAAGCAGGCGCCGCGCATCCTGGAGGGAGTAACCCAAGATGCGCGCCCTCTACAAGCGGCTATATCTAGGCCGACATACATCTGGTCGCACGGCAGTTACTATTCGGGAATACGACAGTTACTAGTGAGAGCCCGGCAGTTACTATTCAGAACTCAGACAGTTACTAGGCAGCTACGAAGTGAGAAATAGGGCAGTACTAAGTTAGAACGCGGCTACGAACTTAGCAGTAACACAGTCTAACATATACAGTCGCGACACTCACTGCTGTAAAAGTTGTTACCAACTGACAGCTGCAACGACACTAGCGCTCCTAGCGGTGGGAAAGCCACCACAGTTGTCATGTTTGTTTGTAATTAATTTTGTACGTAATTAACGAAATAGTTAGTAAAATTTTTGCGTTACAAGCATTAGTAAAATATCAAGAGACGTAAATGAATATGGAAATTAATGTAAAAACAGTCAATTTTTCTGATTCAGTAGTATAAACAACTTCGTCTTGAACAAATACTTACGAATATGTGTGTATTTCAATCTTATTCCGCTGAAAGTAAGTAGCCTATAAACATAAGAAAATAATAATTTTCTATTATAGTCTTTTCTTACTATGACAGGCAATTTTTTGTCGTGTACAAATTCGGTGTGGAGTCTAATGATTCTCACAGTTTTACATCTCATACGTCTTCCTTAAACGTCAATATTGTGTTCAGTGTTAATGCTTTAGCATAAAAAGGCAAAGTTTTGATGATTCTTGTCATTTGTAGTTCAGCTGTAGCAACAATTGTGAAATTGCCTTCGTCTCTGTTGGAAAACAGTTTCAATGCTTTTGCCGTTTTATTACCACGTTTGTGACGTGTTTCCTTCAGCTACAACTGTTGTAGCTGACTTGGTACGTTACATAGTGTAGTTCTTGCATTCTATAGACATTTGCTACGTTCAAACTCACTGATTCGACCGGAATTATAGAGAAGAAACCTTAACGTTCGTTAGTAGAAAAGCGACGTCTTTCTGCCAAAGGAAAGGTCTTCTGATGTTTCCTATACATTTTTTATTTTTCATAGAAAATTAAATTATTTAGCAGAAGCCTGTAGGTTACAAGACAGCGGTAAATAAACTATTCTGTAATGTACCGTTTCGTACCTTGCCGGGGACCTTAGGAAAATTAATTAAGACGCCACGAGAAGCAAGAAGAGAGAAGAAACTGACATATGTTCTAAAGTTGAGTATTATCATTGTCAGCCAATAAAACTTGTATTATTAATCCAAAAAGTTGTTACAGATTACATAAATTCCTGCACCAGTCCATTTCCTAACAACTAGACCCGGAAAAGTAAACAACAAAAAGGGACGAGGTCACAACACATTCAATGGCACATCTTCCAAGAACGGGTATAATACGTTCGTAGGAATACCAAGTATGTGGAACCCGTGAGCTTGGATGGAAGGACATATGGTCCAATCACATCACCGTCCAGAATACCTGACCCCACGTTAATTCCAAACCTGTATTGAAATCCCTGAATGTGGGTGGCATGAGGGTTTTCGTCCGTCCAGACATGGCTAATTCGAGCATTCAGAACACACTCCCTTGTGAACCTACATTCATCTGTGAAGAGAAGTCGACGTGGAAACAGCAACGGTGCAGGAAACATGCGCAGAAGGCGGCGCGTTGTGGAAAATCTGCTGGAGCCATAGCGTGTACCCTTTGTAAGTGGTACGGCGGTAATTGTTGGACGTCCAAGACGGTACCAGGACAGGGAACTCTGAGGCGTTTCTCTGTCCCTAAGCAGACTTTGACGAGTTACACATCTGAAATGAAACTGTCGTAGAACGGAAACGATATATTTCTGGACATGGGTCCCTATTCAAAATGTTATGTACTCATTGCCCTCTACAAGTCCTAGAAGACCACCCTGTATGCTTTCACACGAGCCCTAATTTCTCGTATCTTATCTTAGTGGTGCTTACGCGAAATGTAAGTTGGCGGCAGTAGAATCTTTCTGTAGTCAGTTTCAAATGGCTGCCCTCTAAACTTCCTCAATAGTTTTGCTCGGAGAAAACGTCGCCTGCAGTGAAGTCCATTTGAGTTATGAACCATCTCTGTAACACTCGCGAGGTGGTCGAACCAACCAGTAATAAATCTACCAGCCGGACTCTGAATTATTTCCATGTCTTACTTTAAACTGATCGAGTAAGTAATCGAAGCATATGATCAGTACTCAAGAATAGGTCGGACTAGTGTTCTTCGCGTGGTGTCCCTTACCGGAGAACCACATGTTCCTAACATTTTCCCAATATACCGAAGTCGAGCATACCCTTAAATTTTATTTAATGTAACGTTACCCGTAAATATTTGACACTAGTGAGTCAAACGTACATCACTAATACTGTATTCGAACATTATGGGACTGTCTTCCCGCCTCGGTTACACAGTGGTAGAGTACCAGACTACAAATCCAAAGGAGGCTGGTTCGATCCCCGCCAGGTTCTAGGATTTTTATCTGTCACTTTCCACTTCTTTCACCTCTGGCAGTATTACTCGTGTGAAAAATACGGAGTAGCGCCGTGGTTCGGATCCCACATTAAACTTTAGGTCCCCCTATAACTGGCTGGGTCAGAGGAAGGCAACGGCATACCACCTCCAAACAGGACCATGACTAGTAAAGCACTGTGGTGTTCAAACCAATCTTCGGATTGTTGACTGCTTTACCTTTACCTTCCCTTGTTTCAGTTACTTTGATATCTGCAGTATGTGTAGCACGAGAGAGTCAAAGATAAAATCGTCTGATTTTTAATAATGTTACATTTGCGTGAATGGTGCTCCGTGAAATGAATTTGTAAAGGGCCAACTAAGGAAGTGAACTGCCGAATATAGTTAAGTGGGGTTCTATTAAAAAAGAAGAAAAGGAAATATCAAATTAAAAATGAAAGCCCTTCAGTTCATACATTCGTAGCGAAGAAACTTACAATGTTGCCAGTAAGTCATACTGTAACAATCTGCTTGCAAATCATATTGCCGCGCGGGAGTATCCGAACGGTCTTGAGCGCCACGTTAGGACCCGTTTACACCGAAGCGAACACGAACAAACACAAGCGAATGCGCATTCGCCAGGAATTCGCCTGTGCGCGCACGTATTGGCTTGTACTTGCGAATAAGCATTTACAGCCGAGCGAACAGAAGAGGAAACAGTACACTTCCGCAAGGCGAGCATACGCCAACGACCTATATAAACAACATAGACTGGCTAAGGTGCTGCCATACTTGAAGCAAATTGAAAGCTCGGCCGCCATGATTTACAACGTCACGTAGACGTAACCAGTCGTCCGTTATAGCACTGAATCATGTCACTTTCACTTTCTGCAATGACTTAACAAACCATTCTCTACCTGTTTATTGTTATTTTTATAACCAAGCTAATATGGATAAATGATAGACAACAAGTATGTGGTAGGCAAATCGGTAAGTTTTATTACAAATGTCACATACACTGGATCGGCTAAACAGCGTCTCTTTGATTTAAAAAAAAAAAAAAAAAAAAAAAAAAAAAAAACCCCACGCGTTTTCACTGTCCTTTAAACAATATGAATTTCGTGTACATTTACCTAATCTACTTACCTCTTTCCTCCGCAGATTTGGCTTTACATAAATGATTTATTCTACAACTGAAGTGAAGTTTTAATAACAGCTTTATTAGGCTGGACTAATGATATTCCTCCCAAAATTCCGAGGATACCATTAAGTGCTCGTAGTTGGTAAATAAAGTAGGTCTATTTCCCAAAGTTCTAAATACTACATACATTCGCGAAAGAAAATTTTTCTTCCCTAATAACGTATCATGAATCCTCAGAACCCTCTCTGCCACTTCCAACAGTTGTACAAGATCATTAGAGGGATTCAACAGACTGTCTTTTATACCTTTTAATCCGATTAATCCTGTTTTACTCTCATTTTTAGGAGCAAGGAGAACTTCCAAGCAATCTAAGCACTTCAGATTCTTACTTGCCTAATTATGCTTCCAGAAATATATTCAACTACTTTTTCGGAATATAATGTCAGCATTTCGTATTCTAGCACATAGTCACGGTCAAATTAAATAGGCCTACTGCTCTCTGAATGACTTAAATCATGATTTGCAATAGGTAATAAAAGAGTTTCCATGTCTCCTGCTTGGCTACATGACATATCTTCAAATGAAGCTGCTTCAGCTATCTGACTTTCTTTTGAGATCTCCTTGTCGGCGTTTTTGTTGTTTGAAGATGTTCAGGGAACGAAAATACCGTCGGAATCGCTTTTGTCAGAAGCCGCTTTGTACCATTTGTTACTTACTGAAAATACGATATTCCAACAGTCTTATTACCACGATTCGTACAATTACATGCTGCGCAGACACTCCACATGATTTCAGCTTAATAAATAACCTTTCAAGCTTACTACGATACATAAAATATGAAACCAAAACACGTAAATAGCGTTGGTCTAATCTTCGTTGAAAAAAATGGTTGCCACAGTTCCTGGTTGCTGCCACAAGGAGCGCTGATAACCCAAAGATAGCCACTCTATGTAGTTTATATAGCTCTTTGGCATACGCAGTTTCTCGCATACACTGCCGGCTGCGGTGGCCGAGGGGACTGAGGTACTCCAGTCACGGTCTGCACGGCCACTACGGTCGGGGGTTCGAATCCCCCATCGGGCATGGATATTTGTGCCGTCCTTAGTATTAAGTAGTTTGTAAGTTTAGGGACTGATGACCCCGTAGTTAAGTCCCATAAGCTATACAAACATTTGAACTTTTTTTTTCGCATACGTTAGCGCTGAAGCGGATAGGACGCGAACTTCCTTTGATGGTTCGCCCTGAAACCGACACCCAGCGGATCAGAAGCGAACACTTGCGAATGCGAGCAGAGCGTGACCGAACAGCGCGCGCATAGCGTTTACACCAGGGCGAATTCTCGTTCGCTTGTATTCGCTTCGGTGTAAACGGGGCTTTACGGATCGCGCGGGCTCCCGCGTCGGAGGCTCGAATCCTGCCCCGGGCATGGATATGTGTGTTGTCCTTAGGTTAGTTTAACTTAGTTTAAGTAGTTTGTAAGACTAGGGACTGATACCCAACGTAATTTGGTCCCATAGGATTACAAGCATTTGAAAATTTTTTGAAGCAAATCATATTACACTGATCACACACAATTGGAACTTTCAGCTACCACCTGTCGTCAGTAAAGGACAACACGAGAAGTCGCATTATAAGCTGTTAGTGAAAAAACAGTGCAGTATCGACTTAGATATTTAGCTTTTATGTTTGTTTTTACAATTTAATTCTTGAGTTATAAATGGTAGGATGTATAACGTGTGTGCGGACTCAGGAGGAGCTAGTCGCGGTTCGGGAACAGCTGAACTCGTATTTGGCTTCAGCCAGCCGTTTGCAGGCTGCTGCTTGGAAGTGCAGCGGTGGCGCGTCTCGTGGGGCACCTCAGGTGTCGCTCGTTTCTCCCGCAGGCTCTGCTGCCGGGACACCTTTCAGTGTACTCAACGCGATTGATCTACCTCGCCCGCAGGCTGAGTGCTGGTGGAAAAACGTTCGCGTCGCTCGAGGCGGAAAGTCAATACGGAGGTTGGGCCCACCCATTCTGCCGCTTCTTCACCAGTGCCTGGGCAGACGCACGGAGAGGGGTTTTTACTTCTTGGCATCCTGAATGTCAGCCGCGTTACTTATTTTCTTAGTCGGCCGCAGTGGCCGAGCGGTCTGCGACGCGCCAGTCACAGTCTGCACGGCCGCTACGGTCGGGGTTTCGAATCCCTCCTCGGGCATAGATGTTCGTGCCGTCCTTAGTATTACCTAGTTCATAAGAAGTTTGCAAGTTTATGGACTGATGACCTCGCAGTTAAGTCCCTTAAGCTTAAACATTTTTGAACATTTGAAATAGCGAATAAACAATTCCAATGGTCACTCGGTATGTCTGCTTGGGGACTTCACCCGAGATGTGGAGGAGGCCTTGCTTACGGGCCGCAGTCGTCTCCAAGCTGTGGCTGACGTCGGCATCAGTGACGCTTGTCCTTTGGGTTCTGAGGCCATCCACAGTTGATATAGGTGGCTGGCGGAATTGGTGTAGCTTGTTGGCGTCTCGTGCGAGATGCAACTAGAGCCCACAATTTGCAACAATGTTCCCGAAGCTGGTTTCGAAACGAGTGGAAGTCTCAAGCAGAGGCTTCGTTGACTCTGTGGCGGTCTTTTTTGCTGATATCTGGGCGTGGCGTTATTAGGTGGAGAACTGTAGGAGTCCTCTTGATAGGTTACTCCGGCCACTACGGTCGGGGGTTCGAAACCCAACCTTGGGCATGGATATTTGTGCCGTCCCTAGTGTTAGTTAGTTCATAAGTAGTTTGTAAGTTTAGGGACTGATGACCCCGTAGTTAAGTCCCATAGGCTATACAAGCATTTGAACATAGGTTACTCGCGCACGAAGCAAAGGAAAGGACTACTCCAGTAGCAGACTATTTGTAGGGAATACAACGGGATTTTTTTAGTCTAGGCTGTTGTATGAGGTGATCTGATGTTAAGTAGTCAGTCGCCACGCAGACAACGAAATCAGACCACGTGCAGAGCAGACACTTCGACTGTCAAAATATTAACGGAAAATTTTCAAAGTATTCATAACGAAGTTCCCGAATTTACTACACTACAGGATTCGTGGCGCTAACGTTATTGTCGGGACCAACAGCTGGCCGAGTCATGTGAAATATTTAGCGGGAAATGGAACGTATATTGGAAAGACAGCTTGGACACCATAGGAGGTTTGGATGAAATAAGATTAATTGTTGGATCTTTTTACTGTCCACCCGGGTCATGCGCGATTTACTGGAGGCGGTTTTAACCTTCCGAGTATTGTCAGGACGTCTAATGAGTCACTGCAGGTGGCACAGATAAGTTATCTTGTGAACTACTCTTGAACACTTCTTCGAAAACTTAATTGACAAAATGTTCAAATGTTGGAAAAGCTTATGGGACTTAACTGCGAGGTATATCTGTCTACACTTACAAGCTTCTTATGAACTAACTTACACTAAAGACAACACGAACATCCATGCCCGAGGGAGGATTCGAACCTCCGACCCGAGAGGCCGCGCGATCCGCGACGTGATGCTCCAGACCGCTCGGTTACTCCCGTGCGGCCTAAATTGACAATCGAAATGTTTTATACCTTGTAACTACAAACAGGCTCTAAATGTAGAAAAATGAATTCAGTGCAGACAAGTACGGAAAACAGTCCTGTTCAAATGTTCAAATGTCTGTAAATCTATCGGACCAAACTGCGTGGTCATCAGTCCGTAGCTTACAAACTACTTAAACCTAGGTAAACTAACCTACGGACAAACACACACACCCATGCTCCAGGGAGGACTCGAACATCCACGGCGAGCAACCGGGCGCTGCGCAGCGAGGTGCTTTAGACCGCTCGGCTACTCCACCGCGGCAACAGTCCTGTAATGTTCCAATACAACATCGCTACTTGACACAGCCACGTTTACGTAATGTCAAAATGTAACGGTGTAAAGCGATATGAAATGGATGCCGCTAGTAAGGGCATTTGTGTGTAAACGCGTACGATCGACTTCTGGTTCCTGTAGAAATTTTGGGAAGATGTGATGCACTTATAAAAGCAAAGTGCGTATAGAACTCTAGTGCGACCCAATCTGAAATGCTGCTCGTGTGTTTTGGATGCCCCCGAAGTCCAATTCAAGAGGTACATAGAAGCATTTCAAAAATGGGCTGTAAGATTTGCTAAACCTAGGTTCGAACAGGACGCGAGTATTACGTATGTGCTTCAGGAACTCGAATGGGCATCCGTGGAGGGAAGGCGGTGTTCTCCTGGAGGAACACTATTGGAGGAATGTAGAGAATCGGCATTTGAAGCTGTCTGAAGAACGATGCTACTGTCGCCAACAAACGTACCGAAAATATAAGAGAAATTAGGGCTCATACAGAAGCATACAGACACTCTAGTTCTCGTTGCTCTATTTGGTAGAGGAAAGAAAAGGAAGTGACTAGTAGTAGTACGAAATACCCTCCACCACGCATCAGCATGTTTGTAGGTAGCCGGCCGCGGTGGCCGAGGGGACTAAGGCGCTCCAGTCACAGTATGCACGGCCACTACGGTCAGGGGTTCGAATCCCCCCTCGGGCATGGATATTTGTGCCGTCATAGTTCATAAGTAGTTTGTAAGTTTAGGGACTGATGACCCCGTAGTTAAGTCCCATAGACTATACAAACAAACATACAGTTTGTAGGTGCAATTTTAGAACAATGCCATATATGTAAGGGAAATGTAATGGCAGGAAATACTGGGTGTTTTAGGACAAATAGTAAACATTTAGGAGGTACTAGTGTAGACTAATTGCAATAAAAATTCCATGTAACATGTGTCAAGTTTTATTTCAGTAAAGAGATTCAGCTGTTAGAATGTAACCCAAACAAACTTGAAGCAAAGGCAAATGAAGATATTTTCAATAATTATTCTGTCCTTCCTTCAAAATGTCCGAAAAAAAACAGACAATATATATATTACTACACCAAGAAGAAATTCAAATGATAAACAGGAAATCAGTGGACAAATATATTATACTAGAACTGATATGTGATTACATTTTCACGCAATTTGGGTGCATAGATACTGAGAAATCAGTACCCACAACAACCACCTCTGGCCGTAATAACGGCCTTGATACGCCTGGGCATTGAGTCAAACAGAGCTTGGATGGCGTCTACAGGTACATATGCACATGCAGCTTCAACACGATACCACAGTTCATCAAGAGTAGTGACTGACGTATTGTTACGAGCCAGTTGCTCGGCCACCATTGACGAAACGTTTTCAATTGGTGAGAGATCTGGAGAATGTGCTGGCCAGGAAACAGTCGAACATTTTCCATATCCAGAAAGGCCCGTACAGGACCTGCAACATGCGTTCATGCATTATCCTGCTGAAATGTAGGGTTTCGCAGGGATCGAATGAAGGCTAGAGCCACAGGTCGTAACACATCTGAAATGTAACGGCCACTGTTCAAAGTACCGTCGATGCGAACAAGAGGTGACCGAGACGTGTAACCAATGGCACCCCATACATATCACGCCGGGTGATATGTCAGTATGGCGATGACGAATACACGTTTCCAATGTGCCTTCACCGCGATGTCGCCAAACACAGATTTGACCATCATGATGCTGTAAATAGAACCTGGATTCATCCGAAAAAATGACGCTTTGCAGTTCGTGTACCGTGCAGTCGCTCCTGTCTATGATGCAGCGTCAAGGGTAACCGCAGCCATGGTATCCGAGCTGATAGTCCATGCTGCTGCATACGTCGCCGAACTGTTCGTACAGATGGTTGTTATCTTGCAGACGTCCCCATCTGTTGACTCAGGGATCGAGATGTGGCTGCACGATCCTTTACAGCTATGCGGATAAGATGCCTGTCATCTCGACTTCTTTTGATACGAAGCCATTGGGATCCAGCTCGGCGTTCCGTATTGCTCTCCTGAAACCATCGATACCATATTCTGCTAACAGTCATTGGATCGCGACCAACACGTGCAGCAATATCACGATACGATAAACCGCAATCGCGATAGTCTACAATCCGTCCTTTATCAAAGTCGGGAACGTGATGGTACGCATTTCTCCTCCTTACACGAGGCATCACAACAACGTTTCACCATGCAACGCCGGTCAACTGCTGTTCGTGTATGAGAAATCGATTGGAAACTTTCCTCATATCAGCACGTTGTTGGTGTCGCCACCGGCGCTAACCTTGTGTGAATGCCCTGAAAAGCTAATCATTTGCATATCACAGCATCTTCTTCCTGTCGGTTAAATTTCGCGTCTGTAGCACGCCATCTTCGTGGTGTAGCAATTTAATGGCCAGGAGTGTACGTTATAAAGCCAATGACGGGTTATGATCCTTTGTTCGGTGCGTAGGCACTCCTACGCCCTTACTCTTATGGGAATCAGTATGAAAAATCGCAAGTCTAAGAAATAGCGGGCAGGGAATAGTTGCGACTTTGTAGCTGATGGGATGCGAGCTAGAGTAGTCCGTGCAGTTGAGATGCGCACTGTGTCAGTAGTGGTGTAGGAATCAGCGCAATTGCCTAGCAAGCAGGAGAACCTGGTTCAAGTCCCGTCTGGGTACACATTTTCAACTTTACATGTGTGCAGTTAATGTCGTAAATTCCATGAACATGAATTGATAGTAACTGCACCATCAACAGCGTTGTCTCTTCTTCCGAAAGAACAGACACTACATACAAACGTTTCGTTGGTATTCGGTAAAAAATCATAATACTGAATTGCCGCGGTGGAGTAGGCGTCTCGCTGCGGAGCGCGCGGTTGTTCGCCGTGGAGGTTCGAGTCCTCCCTGGGGCATGGGTGTGTGTGTTTGTCCTTAGGTTAGTTTACCTAGGTTTAAGTAGTTTGTAAGCTACGGACTGATGACCACGCAGTTTGGTCCAATACTGAATTACAAGCACAGTTTTGTGTATGTTCTACAAGTTTATTTATATAATCGGTTTTCGGCTTATAAGGCCATTCTAACTAAATAAAAATAAACTTCTAGAAAATACACAAAAGTGTGCTTCTAATTCAATTTGATGATGTACAAAGAACCAAGGAAACAATCAGTGAAAATGTCCTAATTTGCCTGCGCTTTAAGCTCGTTTGGGTTACGTGCAAACAGCTGTATCTCTGCACTCAATAAAAATTAGACAATTGTTATGCGGCATTTTATGACAATACGTCTATACTACCACCTCCAAAGTATCTTGTATTCCTCGTAACACATCCTGCATATTCCACTTGCATTACGGAATAAGCCACGTGCAACTTAACATTACTTTTTTTTACAATTTCGAATCAGTAATTTTGAGAACAGCTTTACACTGCTTCTACAAACTAATAATTACAGTAGCAGCGATGATTCGAGACTCGAGGTTATAATTGAGGATAGATCAATAAATTGTAGTTATGATAAAATTTCCATATATTTAAAATTAAATCTGAAGTACCAGGTGATCAAAAAGTCAGTATAAATTTGAAAACTTAATAAATCACGGAATAAAATAGATAGAGAGGTGAAAATTGACATACATGCTTGGAATGACATGGGGTTTTATTAGAACAAAAAAAGTTCAAAAAACGTCCGACAGATGGCGCTTCATCTGATCAGAAAAGCAATAATTAGCATAACAAATTAAGACAAAGCAAAGATGATGTTATTTACAGGAAATGCTCAATACGTTCACCATGATTCCTCAACAGCAGCTGTAGTCGACGAATAATGTTGTGAACAGCACTGTTTAGCATGTCCGGAGTTGTGGTGAGGCATTGGCGTCGGATGTTGTCTTTCAGCATCCCTGAAGATGTCGGTCGATGACGATACACTTGCTACTTCAGGTAACCTCAAAGCCAATAATCGCACGGGCTGAGGTCTGGGGACCTGGGAAGCCAAGCATTATGAAACTGGCGACTGAGCACACTATCATCACCAAACGACGCGCGCAAGAGATCTTTCACGCGTATAGCAAAACTTTTTTTTTCGGTTTTAATAAAACCCCGTGTCATTCGAAGCATGTGTGTCAATGTTTACCTCTCTATCTACATTATTCCGTGATTTATTAAGTTTTCAAATTTACACTGACTTTTTGATCACCCGGTGC